>JABCMI010000065.1:0-1200000 GCA_026261945.1 Hirschfeldia incana
ATGTCCAATCTCAGAAGCTTTATCATTCTTGTGTGAAGGCCTCCTCCATAGACTCTTCTTCCTTTGTCTATCATCTCAGCAATAAAGAGTGCTTTAAGGTTTGCAAATGGCTGTGAGAAGCATCTGATGCGCACTCTGGACTTCCTAACACCATCTGAGAAGTGAGGAATGAATGATAACACAAGACTCCCCTTGGTCCTTTTTCTCTTCTTCCAATTCCTCTTCTTCTTTCCCCTAGACTTGTCATCGCGTGGTGGTTTTCCATCAATAAAATTCTGACACACTTCAAACTCGTTTTGCTCCAATTCGCGGCTTTTGTCGATCAATGGTATCTGTCTGGTGTCGATCGATATAGAAGAAGTAGAGTCGATCGATGATGAATTGATGATGTCGCCTGATACTGCTTCCGTATGGCCTTTATCAACTCCACCTCTAAATCTAAATACTCTCTGAGAAGCTTCTGCATGTAGAAGATCATAAAGTAACCTAATGTAAGAACTAACCCACATACGTCTATCAGGTGGAATAGGAGATTCATCTTCAAATACAGCGCATGGAACCACAATTTTCACAGGATCATGTATCCTCTTCACTCTTTTGTGAAACCCAGCAGTTTCTTATGTCCATATAGGTGGTCTCTTATGTTTAGGGACAGCAAAGTGTGAGGCTTCAGACTCGTGCACTATCTCCTCAATCGGTTCCCGCTCAACAATGTATCCTGGCAGTTCATCTAACCATGGGTGTCGATCGATGAAAACTGGTGGGTGTTGATCGATGCAGTACAATAGGTGTAGATCGATGATATAGATGGCATGTCGATCGATGATGTAGGGTGGGTATCGACCGATGATGTAGGGTGGGTATCGATCGATGCCATCTTTTATTGAAGTTTCGAGATCACTTCCTAAAGTATGCTGATCAATCTCCAAGTGGTGTCCCAAAGTTTCAGGTTGTTCTTCATCCTCTAGCTCCACAAATTTCTTTAGCTCCAAGACATCTTCCATAACGATCTCTTCTTCTATATCTAGAGCAAAATCACTTCTCTTAACTTCTGAGTCTGTAATTTCTTGAGGACAACTTGATTTTTCAGAGGTTTCGAGAGGTGTCGATCGATAACAAGCGTCAGTATCGATCGATGTTGAAATGTTGGTGTCGGTCGCTGGTGAGGTAGTGATGTCGATCGATGTTGAGGATGAATCCCTTGTATCAGCCTCTTCAACTCTGCTCGGTTGTCCAGATTCATATTGTTCATCATCCTCCACCATATATTCCAGCATAGATCTCATCTCAGTCTCTAGATTTGCTGCATCATCATAGAGAAACTTGTTGAGGAAGGTGTATGTAATGTCATTCCAAGTAGCGAGAGATCCTGGTGGTAACTTCCTGAACCAGCAAGCTGCTTCTCCGGCAAGAGAGTATGAGAATAATTTGCAGAAGTAATAGTCTTCAGAGACTCCATTGCATTTGATGCTCGATGCTAGATCCTCAATTGTCTCGTGGTGGTTAGTGGGATCTTCATGAGGAAGGCCATGAAAAGGATGCTGACTCACAAGAGATATATATGCAGGATTCAGCTCAAGGACAGTACTCTGAAGTGTTGAACGACGCAATGCAGACCTTTCAGCATAGAAATCATCAGGCCTGTAATAGTCTTTAAGTGCCTTTTGTCGTCCTGTCTCAGCATTCACAGTAGTTGCATCAGGGATTGCAGTTCCCTGTGGATAAATCAGCTGTCCTGTTTTGTTGCGAGCACGACCTTCCTTGTCTCTTAAAACCCCATTCTTATCAGCCTTAAGAATGATCACTTCGATCTTCTCTGTCTTTACGCAAGAAGTGTCGTTCACCGGATGAACAGTACCATGAACAGTGTCGCGATGAACAGTAGCATGAACAGTATCTCAATGAACAGTATCGAGCGATGTGTGATGAACAGTTTCGATCGATATGTGATGAACAGTATCGATCGACGGGTGATGAACAGTGTCGAACGATATCGGATGAACAGTTCCTCGATGAACAGTGCCTCCATGAATAGTACTTCGGTGAACAGTAATTGGATGAACAGTGTTGCTTGATGGTTGGTTGGCTCTGTCGATCACTGCTGTTTGTAGCTTATCGATCGATTGATGGTGTGCTCTATCGATGGATGTGTGGTGTATGATATCGATCAATGAAAGATGAATAGCATCGATCGACTGTTGGATTTCTATGTTGTTGATCGCTGCTTGGAGGGTGTTGACAGCCCTCTTAGACTTATGGATCACGCGTTCCAAATCCAGTGGCTCAACTAGTAAGAGCCCAATTTCCTTGCTGCCTCTGGTACCCATAATTGTGTACCTGAAACAGAAAAAAAATTTATTAGTTTTTTTCGAACAGTAACAAAACCTAGAATAAATCTAACGAAATAAGATCTAATGGCGATCAAAGCTCCCCGACAACGGCGCCAAATTTGATATCACTCAAATTACCCTAAGGAGTGAATTACTCTCTCAAATAAGAGGTTCAGTTTTAGTACTTATGGATCGAATCCACAAGGAGCTAAGGAACCTAATAGATCTAATAATTATATGACTAAACTAGGCTAATATGTTTTAAAGCAGTAAATAAAGCAAGTAATGAATAAAGCAGTAAACAAGTTGAACTATATAATTTGTTCAGTTTGGCAAGGATTTGCTTAATAGAAGGATGAATGGTTTGCTAGATCTAGGGTTTATATTCAGGAAATCAGGATTATAATGATATAGAGACTAAAGCATGATATTATAGAACTCAACTACTAGAATAAACAATCATCTCTCGATTTCTAGGTTATCTATTACTAGATCCAAGACCTTCAACTTTTAATGTCGAATCTTAGAAAGCGTCTATCGATGTCTCTATAGGAGCATCTAAGATCAAGTTCAAGTTAATTACTCAAGAATAAGCAATAAGAAGAATCTTCAATGATGAATACCACAACTTAGCAATTCTATATTTGGGGCTAATCCCACATAACCTATTTGAACCCTAAACCTAACAGGTGGATCTATTCAGACATGATAGTAGTCACAAAAATCATAGATGAATAGATATAAAACTTAGAATAAAATAGATATGAAAACCAATGGAGTTCCAGGAGGAATCTGATAGGAGTTCCTCCCTTCTCTCCTAAGAGAACAATGAATCAAAAAGGTGTAAAGAAAGCGTAGCCGTCAACAATGGCTTAGAATAACATAAATAGGGTTTCTGGTCGTCCAAGGGTATTATGGTAATTTGGGTTGCTTTAGGGCTTCTGGCGGTCATGAAACATAGTCATCCCACGTCCTGTCATTCATATCGATCGGTATGAGTGATTTCCCATCGATCGATATACATTACTCTTCTCGACAGCCTTCTCTCGCAAGGCAAACTGACCACTCTTCAGTAAAACGGGCATAACTTCAGATCTAACCAATGGATTGACCTCAGACAGGTGGCATTGGAAATCTAACTAAAATATCTGTCTTGTGTCAAAAGATCAGCTCAATCGCACCGTGGGAAGGTCTCCATACATATCAAAACATCTGACGCATCTGCGCAATTCTGCAAGTCGCGTAAAGACACCAAAAACACCATATTTCTCCAAGTAGTTCCTGAATCTGTAAATACTCTGAATATATCCTATTTCATAATAAATATATGTAAAAACGCCTACATACCATGGGTAAAAGTGGGTCAAAATCATGGTATATCACAGATCCAATGCGAGAAGTAGTAAAAGACGTCCAAGTACCGGAACTCAACAGCTTCCGGCAAAGAGCTCTGGCTTGTTTACTGGAAAGCTTAGGAGGTTCCTCGATATCTGCATATAAAACCAAGAGCTAAGCAGATAAAAGTGAGCATAAATAAATAAAACACACCCCTGAGAATCCTAACCAAATAGATCGGACCAAGTAACTGAGAGGGCACGACCCACAGGAACTGTTGTGGGATCGATCTTGACATAGAAATATTTCTTCCTCCAATCATCATCACTACCCGTAAACCTAAAGAGACTGGATTTAGGGCGACAGGGGAGGTAGTAGGTTCCGCTACTGCCTTCCATAGTGGAGCTCTCCTTTATCGTATAAAGACTCATTAGCTCCGTAAGCCCAACGGTCACCCCTTCCTCCTTGGCTCTGGTGATGAAACCGTTTATCACTTGGATAACCGAGGGACAGAGCTGAGAAAGAGCTAACTGATAATGATCAAGGAGATCTAAAAGGAGGTCAGGAAGCGGGAACCTAAGGTGACACTTGGAGATGTTTTTTTCATGTATACAAAACCAACCCTCCAGAGCGGTTTCGGGGGTTTCATCGGGTGTACAACCCCTGGCCAATCATTCAGGCCGTGGGCTTGAACCATGAGGTTAACCATGTCTTGATTCTTCAACAGAGAAGGCGAGTGAGGCCCCGAGGGAACACTCCTACTAGAACCATCTTTCTTCTTCATGTGTTTAGAGACCCTTGCAGCAATCGTGTCTTTAGCCTTCTTCTTATCCCTCTTCATCTTCTCGCCAACTTCTTGCTTGACTTTCATCAAACGAGCACCGGAGGGAGAGATTCCGGTCTCACCCGAACCTTCCTTCGGAGGATCCATAATTACGAGGGGTGAAAGAAAATCGAAAGGAATATAAAGGGAGAAGGTGAAGTAAGCTAACGAGATCTCACAAGAAATTGAAAATTCTAAGGAGAAGTTTCAGAGCAACAATGGCGGAATCGAAAGACAAAAGTTAAATATATATATATATATATATATATATTACGCAGTAAAATAAAGGAGTGGAGGAGTAGTTACCTTGAAAAACGAGTGGAGGCGTGGAGAATATGGACAGTGGCAGTTAATGCTCGCCACTTTATATCACATCAAGTCTCGAAGATCGGGGTAAAAATTTCAAATCCTTCCCATCCTGACCGTTGATCTCACAAAGAGAAATCTCAACCGTACGATTAAGCAAACAATATCTTCAACGAAGATAGCCTGTAATCATTATCTCAACAGAAAGATTGAGGTCAGGCGGCTAGGTTAAGCTTCCGAGTAAAGAGATCTTATCTCGAAAGCTGGGGGCAACTGTTAACCCCAAATATAGCCCGCTAGCTGACGATAAAACCACAGCGAGTATTGGGCCATGATAAAGCCCAATACATATCGGCGACCTTAGATAAGGCTTAATACGAACCCGGAGGCTGGGAGCTAAGAGCAATCCTCGAAGAGGTCACGATGAAGAGGAAGCTCACATCATAACAGAAGAAGCGCAGGACCCGGTCAAGGGGGAGCTGTTACGAATCCCTCAACTTGAAGAGAAGATCTCGGAGACAAGTAAGGACGATCAAGAGAAATCCGAGGCTATTTAAAGAAGGAGTGGATCACTAGTGAGGGGGATTCATTCATTCAACCTATTTTACACAAACTCTAGAACATATTTGCTTGTAATCATTTGCTATACATTTCTTGTAACGATCATCATCTAATTTATCAATAATAACATATATTCATTCTTAAAGCTCTTCACGGGATTCAGCCCACAAATCTTTTCCCATCTTTACCTAACCTAAAATCGAGAGGTGAGTTTAATCCCTCGCAACTACCTCTGGATCTTAAGATCCTTGATAATTCTCTGAGGTTGGTATCAGGACTTTTGAAGTCTTTGAACCTGAGGGTCTTTTTAGACTCAAAAGTCCTTGATTCTTTTTAGGTGATCTTTACGAACCCGGAGATTCATTAAGGGCCTATTGGTTTCGATGGATCCGAGGGTTCCAAAGAACCTAGAATCATTTTGGACCCGAAGGTTCTAGACCGCAATGGCAACATTGAATCGTGAGAGATTCGAGACCCTGAGGTCATATTGAACCCTGAGGTTCTTGACCTAGAGGCCTTGATGGAATCCGAAGATTCTGGACCCGGAGGTCGTATTGAACCCTAAGGTTCTTGACCCGGAGTCCTTGATTGAATCTGAAGATTCCAGACCCAGAAGTCGTATTGAACCCTGAGGTTCTTGACCCTGAGGTTTTGTGGAACCTTGAGGTTCTTTGGACCGTGAGGTCTTTGGACCCTGAGGTCTTGTGGAACCCTGAGGTTCTTTGAACCCTGAGGTCTTTGGACCCTAAGGTCTTTGGACCCTGAGGTCTTTGGACCCTGAGGTCTTTGGACTTTATGCGTTGGGGGAGTCTTTTTGATCGCAGTCTGCGGCCCGGAGGCGCGCCACTCTCGTTCTAAATTGAGAAATAGCACTCTGCTACACGGGCGCTAGCCGCCCGGTGGCTACGGCCAGCATGGGCGCTAGCCGCCCGGCGGCCACGGCCAATGCGGGGGCTAGGCGCCCGGCGGCCATGGCCAGCTAGGGGGCCGGCTGCTCGGTGTCTTCGGTTTTCGGGTGTTTGTGTTTATTTTTTGGAGGGTTTTTCGTGCAAAAAATAGACTTAGCCATTGATTTCGAGATAACCGTTTTTGACCCCAACAGTTAGCCCCCAGCATGCAAGATGCGGGAGCGATTTTGTGTGCGGACGATTAAGAGTTTAGAAATCGATTTTTTTGGCTATGAATATTTTATTCCGAAAAACCCCACCGCCTTTGGTTTCTTATAAGTAGTAGCTCATCTCCCCTCATTTCTCACTCACTCCTCTCTTCCCAAATTTCAGAAAAGATGGCTTCCTCTCCAAATGAAAAGAAAGATTCCGATGTTGAAATGAGTGAGGCTAACCAAGCCTCACCGGCGCAGGATGCTCCCGCCCTTACGCAGGCGTTTGTCAAGGGGTTCAGTTCCTTTCAGGACAAGATGGCGCGACGCCGCGCCGAGATGGAGTCTAGCGCGGAGGGTTCCAGTGCTGCTCCCGTTCCGACCTTCGTGGCTCCAGTTCTTGGACCCGATGTTACTCTAGCTCCGATCTCCGTGGTTCCAGTTCTTGGACCCGATGTCACTCCAGTTCCGATCTCCATGATCCTAGCTTCTAGATCTGACGTCTCTCCGTCTTTAGGGGAAGTTGTCGTTCTAGAGCAAACACCCGACGTCCAAGCCCGCCCTGTAGGATCCTCTTCTGCGCCGATAGTGGTTTCGAAGGATGTGGTGGAAGTCATGCCTTCTCCTCCGGAAAAGAAGAGGGAGCTCGTCTTGGGACTTCCCGCATCCAGCGCTGCTCCACCATCGAAGGGACGCTCGAGGGCCGGGACGACTGGATCAGCGAAGAGGAAGAGATGTGTTAAGGGCGAAGAAGGGGAGGCTTCGGGGATACTATCGCATGATCGCTCGAAGGTATTTTTTTTTTTTACTCTTTCCTTCCCCCTTTTATATTCGGTTCTCACTTTCTTTCTTATGATCAGTTTGTGTCGTTGATCGATGGCATGCTCGGCGATTGCGGGTTGGAAGTCGCACGTTTGTCCAAGGAAATAGAGTCATCGCGGGAGGCATTGAAGCGTACCGAGACCGTGCTTCAGTCGATTGAGAGCACCCACGCTGCCTTGACGTGAACGCTCAAAGCCAGGATTGTTGGGGTCAAAAACGGTTCTCTCGAAATCAACGGCTAAAACTATTTATCATGCGCAGACTTTCCATAAAACAAGCGTCGAGAGCAAGACAAGTCGTATAGCTTAAAGAACCTATCTTAAAGTCGATCGTTCTTGATTTACACGATAAACTTTACGAGAAAACCAAATAAGATTTAGTCGTAAAACTTCGATGATACAATAAAGAAGAACCGAGAGACATTAGGTCCGTTGCTAAGATGACACGACCATACGAAATTATACGGAAGAAACGGGAAGTAATCTAAGTTTGGACAGGCCGAACGACAAAGAATCCGCCTTGAAACTTCAAAGAGCCCGTTCTCTCAAACCGTGAGGACCCAGAAAACGAGTAAGATATCAAATCGAAGCCCTCGCCGAGGCGCACGTGATGCCTCTAGGCGCCGGGCGCCTAGCGCCCGTGCTGCCTCTAGGCGCCGGGCGCCTAGCGCCCGTGCTGCCTCTAGGCGCCGGGCGCCTAGCGCCCGTGCTGCCTCTAGGCGCCGGGCGCCTAGCGCCCGTGCTGCCTCTAGGCGCCGGGCGCCTAGCGCCCGTGCTGCCTCTAGGCGCCGGGCGCCTAGCGCCCGTGCTGCCTCTAGGCGCCGGGCGCCTAGCGCCCGTGCTGCCTCTAGGCGCCGGGCGCCTAGCGCCCGTGCTGCCTCTAGGCGCCGGGCGCCTAGCGCCCGTGCTGCCTCTAGGCGCCGGGCGCCTAGCGCCCGTGCTGCCTCTAGGCGCCGGGCGCCTAGCGCCCGTGCTGCCTCTAGGCGCCGGGCGCCTAGCGCCCGTGCTGCCTCTAGGCGCCGGGCGCCTAGCGCCCGGGCTGGTCCTAGCCGTCCGTGCTGGTCCTAGCCGCCGGGAAACTTCAAAGAGCCCGTTCTCTCAAACCGTGAGGACGCAGAAAACGAGTAAGATATCAAATCGAAGCCCTCGCCGAGACGCACATGATGCCTCTAGGCGCCGGGCGCCTAGCGCCCGTGCTGCCTCTAAGCGCCGGGCGCCTAGCGACCGTGCTGCCTCTAGGCGACGGGCGCCTAGCGCCCGTGTTGCCTCTAGGCGCCGGGCGCCTAGCGCCCGTGCTGCCCGTAGGCGCCGGGCGCCTAGCGCGCGTGCTGGCTCGGGTCTTCGAGCGACAATCTTCCGTGCACAAGTCCCAGGCTCCGGCCGTCAGAATTCTGTACTTTGAATCTTTCCCGAGTCCTCGCGGAATGAATCATTGAGATTCCGCGTACAAAACTCCCGTTCTTACTCCAAACTAAGATCGTCGGAAACACTTCGGAAACTCGTAAGATATCAACGGAAAGGAAGATCTTAAATTCTTCGTACGAAACAGTGATGGTTATCCTAAGACACCACTCATCTCAACTCTACGAAGGAATGAAGATCTTCCGAAGAAATCGTAGAAAACAGCGGAAGTCCTAGAGATGGCCCGAAGGGGACCAAACGCGATCGGACAGTCCGTTTACGATTATCTGAGATAGATACGACGATTTACGTTTATCGTTACGTAACAAGATAAATGCTAAATTGCCGTAAGGATAAATGTCAAGTTTCCCGAAGATAAATGTCAAGTTTCCCGATAAACATGAAGGCCGACGAAAATGGAAAAAGCCCGCTTCGCGGCCCAAAAGGAGAATAGACCGTCATAAGAAGGAGTATATAAAGGAGCTTTGGGAGAGAAGGAAAAGGAGAGCGAAATTCAATAAGAGAGAAAGCAAATCCGAGATTGGAGACCTAGAGAGCTCCTGTTAGCTTAAGAACTTAGAATTGAGGCGGTAGACTAGCAAGGCAGGACCTAGAACGTCCGGCCGCCTCTCGTTCTATTTTCATCTTGTCCGCATACCCTTATTTCTCGCGGAAGGATCTACCAATCCTTTTACTTAGAGTTCCGCACATAGAAACCCTAGGCATTATTCTCGACATGTCCGTTTCTATGACAAACGCTCATACTAGACGAACTCCGCCAGGCAGTTCGATCTCTTGTTCAAACCCTTCCAACTGAACTACGTCCGACTTGATCCTCGAAAGGGGTACGTAGGCAGCCTTCCTTAAGGTCCAGTCCCAACTCTTAACAAAATCCTTTTTGTACGATTTACGATCTTCGTTATCTTTCCATATCTTCCGCACTTGTTCGATCACTTGTCGTTGGCCGTCGCAGAGAATTCGGGCCTTCAGGGAAAGTCGGGTTAACTTGGCTTTCCTCCGTTTTTACTTATCAAAATCGACAGTGCGAATTTCGGTTCCCACAGTTTGGCGCTAGAAGGAGGGGAGGACGGATTACTCTTACTCTTACGGCCGCAAAACGCTTGATCAAAGCAATGTCTGGAAATATGAAAGACAAATTCGCAGCTCACATCGACGCTGGTAAAACAACTTCAGCAGTGACTGCTCCTACGACCAACGCTTATGCAAACAGTTATCTAAGATTATCATCTTACGGACAAACGTCCCGAGAACGGACCATCCTGTCCAAGTTCCTGCAACACGGTCCTCAGGTCCATGACACAACCCCCCTCGCTCGGAAAAATTCAAAAAATGACTTGGTAGTCGAGACGGATTCCTGCCTGTCGTATACAACGGCTGTGGTTAGCTTGAACACCAGTTGCCTTAACTATACGGGGAATCAAAATCCTTTCGGAAAAACCAGCGTCACATCAACGGCTTTTTCTAAAGAAAAATCGTAAAAACGTCTAAGTCCCAAGACGGCCCAAAAGGGGCCTGAATCACGGCTAAACGACCCACATACGATTTTAGAGTAGGAACGAGCCCAAGACTGATATGACGGTCTAATTACCGAGTTTGAGAAATTCCCAGAAAAGCAAGACTTGTTCTCTTGGAGATCGCGAAGAAACCCCAGATTACTCGGGAAATAGAAAGCACGACTGATCGGGTTACCGAACAGCGTTTCTAATGTTAAAATTCAAACACGTTTTACGAAGCACCTTTCGTAAAATAAATCCTCGAAAGTATTTCGCGAGACACCTTTTGCATGATTAAACTCGACAACATTTTACAAAACAGTTTTCGTAAAGTTAACTCGATAACATTTTGCAAAATAACTCTCGTAAAATAGTAGGTCGGCAACATTATAAGAAGCAACTCCTTGCTGGGATCATGATGAAATCAATGTCCAAAAATCTTGGAAAAACAATTAAAGAAACCTCGAAAGACTAAGTGTCGATCGAGAAACCTTTTAAAAAAAAAAAAAAAAAAAAAAAAAACCGAGAAAGACAGGCAGGTCCCGCAAGGAAGCACAGTCCCGGGCGACTAGCACGCCCGTGCAGTCCCTAGGCGCCAGGCGGCTAGCACGCCCGTGCTGTCCCTAGGCGCCGGGCGGCTAGCACGCCCGTGCTGTCCCTAGGCGCTGGGCAGCTAGCACGCCCGTGCTGTCCCTAGGCGCCGGGCGGCAAACGCGCCCGTGCTGCGCCGGTCGCCGGACAACAAAACATTCGGCGAACGCGGGAAATCCTCGCGAAACCATCCCGACGATAGTCCAACCAAATACTTTGCACCTTTCGTAAAATAATCCTAGACAATACTTCACGAGACAGCTTCTGCACGATTAAACTCGACAACATTTTACGAAACAGTTTCCGTAAAATTAACTCGACAACATTGTGTTGAATAACTCTCGTTAAATAAAAGCTCGGCAATATTTTACGAAACATCATTCGTGAAGTATAACAAGATCGCAAGCTTCTTGACCTGACCAGTTCGCTCATAGCTTGACGAAAAAAGAAGCCCCACTCAAGTGACATCTTGCCGTTCGTTTTCACTTGTCTACCCACCTTAGCCGTCTTCGAGTTTTGCCTACTTCTCCTCCCTTTGCTTCAACGATTCTGCAACGATTCTGCACTGTTCCTTCGGGTTTCATCAAAAATCGATTCTCGATTCAGTGTCAGACTTTTCGAAGACCTTTGACAATGAAACGTTAGAAGACAAAGAGGAACAGACATGAGGCAATCTCGAGTAATCAATGAGACTAAGGTATGTCCGACTTAGAAAATTTTATCAAGGTTTTAATATTTTCGTAGGAAAAGAATGGTAACGTCTTGTAAACTGCCGTAAAATTTAGGGAACTTAGGACCTAGGTGGATAGTCTAGCAAACTAAGTCTTAGGCATTTTCTTCCAGTTTTGTTCTATTGTTCCTTGACTATCTACGCAGAACATGCAGACCGATCTAATCTCTCGAAAAACCGAGAAACGATCGCCACGCATCCTTGGCATACTTCATAAAGAAAAAATTCCTTTCAAAAGGCGAACGACACTCTAAGATTCGTCCGAAACGCTAGCGGCATAACGGCGTGGTCAAACCGTTACAAACATAGTCTTGAAAACTCTACACCGTCTCTTGTTGCAATCTCGCGACAAGAAACTCGTACAACGTCAGACTGATAGCACGATGGTGAGCTACAAAATTAACGGAATAACCTTCGGTAAAACTCCATGAGTAATTCGAAGCAACTTTCGCCAAAAGACGAAATCAAAGCGGAAACATTTCCCGTGTAACCCATAACTCGGAAAACTCCGCTAAGATTTGCATGTCTATCTCAACGAATGCTATTCGGCCATCGGCCGACTACACCTTTCCATAAAGTCCGAACCTGAATTCGGCTTCACCGTTAAGGACAATCGTGAACCAATATGACCTTAATGCGAAAGGATCGCAGTCTGATCGTTTACCAACTCCTTGGTTAAACGGCTGAGCACAGCCTTCACGCCAAGACAAAACAGCTGAACGATCGCCGCTCCAATCACTTAAGGGCCAAACGATAATCCACGATTTGTCATAAAATGCCAAGTGACCATTACGCGAGTAACTCTGTCGCATAGCCCAAAAGCGGAAATCATGCGATAAATTTCTCGTAATAAAATCAGTCCTAACAGCCATACGGTTAACGGAAAAATTTGAACTTAACATCGACTGATTAAGATCTATACACCCCGTAAACAAAGCATGAAAAGAAACACTCGTGACAAAGCTCCTAGAGTTATACGAGTCATCCTTAAAATCCCGGAAGGCCAACACTTCGCAAAGCAAAGCGAAGGTAGACGCTTCTCCCTGGGTCAAATATACGCGACCCCTGGTCCTAATTCCTCGATCAAAATTTTTTAACTTGCACGTCCAAACTGAAACAACAGTTTCCGACTACGGACATTCGCAAAACATCTCCAAGCCCGCGAACATTTGAAGTGCGGCACAAGGGAAAATTAACTCGTACACATTTGAAATGTGTAACTTTGTATAATCCCACGTTTTTTGAAGAAACCGGATTTTCGAAACTCTTTACAAACACAGAAACCGAATTTTCGAAACTCTTCGTAAACAAACTCGCCAATCGCTAAACGGCCTCAACATTCCGCGATTTCTAAAAAGCCCATAGTCCTTTATGGCATAAGAAAAACAAACTTCAAAGCACTGCGAGACGTCGCTTCGTGCCTGAACATTCGTTTTTCGATTAAAACCTTCATACGCCTTATAAACGGCATCATATCGTTGTTGCTGATCACAACAAACGAACTCTAACGTCCTAAACAGACAAGCCACCTAAGGGTAGGCTCTTTTACATCCGACAAGGATCCCATAGCGCGCTATACAAAAACTCCAAATTTGGTTCAGCACTTCGTAAAGGAAGTAGCTCGATTCGTGCCCAGACAAATCATATAAGCCGATACCACTTTGCGGATTTTAAAACGGTACGAATCAGGTTAAAATCACAAACAGGCAAAACGAAAGCCGATTTGTCATCGCACAGCCTTAGTCTGAGAGTAAACCTAGGTTTTGCCCTAAACCCAGCCTTGCTGGTATCTTAACATCTCATAGGCAAAGCGTCAACGACGCGAGATCCCAAAACTTGTCTCTTCACTCAAGTCTGTACGTTTCCACGAATTTTCGCGTAAATCGTAAACCGCAGGAAAATCTCGCTTTGTACAAATGACGGATACGGTGATCATCAGGGAGGCAGGAATGAGACGACAACTCACACCCTGTCCCTCTAACTTCGATAGACAGAAGTTCTGAAAACGCAACATTAATATTTTGTAAAGATTGAGCCGCAGAGTTCAACAGATGCCCTGAAAAAGGCCGGGATTCGAAGCCGCCAACGGCCAGTCCCACAAATGTACATCATGGCCTCTTAACGGCCGAAACACAATCAAAATAAAATCTCCGAAAGGATTGATAAACCTAGACGCTCCCCGGAGCATCACCTTCATCCTCAAAACTCACCCAAAGTAGGAACGGTCTCACCGTCGCCTCCATTGGTCGCACCACCGCTGCATGTTTCATATGCGCCGGCTTCACGATCCTTGACTGCGTAGTCCTGGTCCTCCGAACCCTCCGATTCCGGGACAAGGGTGCACACGGGTTTCAGACCAGCGAGAATCGAGTCGAAGTCCTCTCCGTCAAACTTGCGAGTCCCCGTCTCCTCAAGACTCTGAATCTTCTCTTGAAGACGACGGACTTTCGAGGACATATGTTCTTCTCTTTCTTCACATTGAGCAACGAACTCACGGTCTTTCCGACGTCACGTTCAAGATGGCCAATCAAAGGTGATGAGGATGTCCGCAATGAAATACTCTTAGCCACAAATTTCGACTTTCAACTCATAATCTTCCGCCCGCAAGATCGTCTCCGCGTCTTACAGGCTGGGGGGCTAACTGTTGGGGTCAAAAACGGTTCTCTCGAAATCAACGGCTAAAACTATTTATCATGCGCGGACTTTCCATAAAACAAGCGTCGAGAGCAAGACAAGTCGTATAGCTTAAAGAACCTATCTTAAAGTCGATCGTTCTTGATTTACACGATAAACTTTACGAGAAAACCAAATAAGATTTAGTCGTAAAACTTCGATGATACAATAAAGAAGAACCGAGAGACATTAGGTCCGTTGCTAAGATGACACGACCATACGAAATTATACGGAAGAAACGGGAAGTAATCTAAGTTTGGACAGGCCGAACGACAAAGAATCCGCCTTGAAACTTCAAAGAGCCCGTTCTCTCAAACCGTGAGGACCCAGAAAACGAGTAAGATATCAAATCGAAGCCCTCGCCGAGACGCACGTGATGCCTCTAGGCGCCGGGCGCCTAGCGCCCGTGCTGCCTCTAGGCGCCGGGCGCCTAGCGCCCGTGCTGCCTCTAGGCGCCGGGCGCCTAGCGCCCGTGCTGCCTCTAGGCGCCGGGCGCCTAGCGCCCGTGCAGCCTCTAGGCGCCGGGCGCCTAGCGCCCGTGCTGCCTCTAGGCGCCGGGCGCCTAGCGCCCATGCTGCATCTAGGCGCCGGGCGCCTAGCGCCCGTGCTGCCTCTAGGCGCCGGGCGCCTAGCGCCCGTGCTTCCTCTAGGCGCCGGGCGCCTAGCGCCCGTGCTGCCTCTAGGCGCCGGGCGCCTAGCGCCCGTGCTGCCTCTAGGCGCCGGGCGCCTAGCGCCCGTGCTGCCTCTAGGCGCCGGGCGCCTAGCGCCCGTGCTGCCTCTAGGCGCCGGGCGCCTAGCGCCCGTGCTGCCTCTAGGCGCCGGGCGCCTAGCGCCCGTGCTGCCTCTAGGCGCCGGGCGCCTAGCGCCCGGGCTGGTCCTAGCCGTCCGTGCTGGTCCTAGCCGCCGGGAAACTTCAAAGAGCCCGTTCTCTCAAACCGTGAGGACGCAGAAAACGAGTAAGATATCAAATCGAAGCCCTCGCCGAGACGCACATGATGCCTCTAGGCGCCGGGAGCCTAGCGCCCGTGCTGCCTCTAACCGCCGGGCGCCTAGCGACCGTGCTGCCTCTAGGCGACGGGCGCCTAGCGCCCGTGCTGCCTCTAGGTGCCGGGCGCCTAGCGCCCGTGCTGCCTCTAGGCGCCGGGCGCCTAGCGCCCGTGCTGCCCGTAGGCGCCGGGCGCCTAGCGCGCGTGCTGGCTCGGGTCTTCGAGCGACAATCTTCCGTGCACAAGTCCTAGGCTCCGCCCGTCAGAATTCTGTACTTTGAATCTTTCCCGAGTCCTCGCGGAATGAATCATTGAGATTCCGCGTACAAAACTCCCGTTCTTACTCCAAACTAAGATCGTCGGAAACACTTCGGAAACTCGTAAGATATCAACGGAAAGGAAGATCTTAAATTCTTCGTACGAAACAGTGATGGTTATCCTAAGACACCACTCATCTCAACTCTACGAAGGAATGAAGATCTTCCGAAGAAATCGTAGAAAACAGCGGAAGTCCTAGAGACGGCCCGAAAGGGACCAAACGCGATCGGACAGTCCGTTTACGATTATCTGAGATAGATACGACGATTTACGTTTATCGTTACGTAACAAGATAAATGCTAAATTGCCGGAAGGATAAATGTCAAGTTTCCCGAAGATAAATGTCAAGTTTCCCGATAAACATGAAGGCCGACGAAAATGGAAAAAGCCCGCTTCGCGGCCCAAAAGGAGAATAGACCGTCATAAGAAGGAGTATATAAAGGAGCTTTGGGAGAGAAGGAAAAGGAGAGCGAAATTCAATAAGAGAGAAAGCAAATCCGAGATTGGAGACCTAGAGAGCTCCTGTTAGCTTAAGAACTTAGAATTGAGGCGGTAGACTAGCAAGGCAGGACCTAGAACGTCCGGCCGCCTCTCGTTCTATTTTCATCTTGTCCGCAGACCCTTATTTCTCGCGGAAGGATCTACCAATCCTTTTACTTAGAGTTCCGCACATAGAAACCATAGGCATTATTCTCGACATGTCCGTTTCTATGACAAACGCTCATACTAGACGAACTCCGCCAGGCAGTTCGATCTCTTGTTCAAACCCTTCCAACTGAACTACGTCCGACTTGATCCTCGAAAGGGGTACGTAGGCAGCCTTCCTTAAGGTCCAGTCCCAACTCTTAACAAAATCCTTTTTGTACGATTTACGATCTTCGTTATCTTTCCATATCTTCCGCACTTGTTCGATCACTTGTCGTTGGCCGTCGCAGAGAATTCGGGCCTTCAGGGAAAGTCGGGTTAACTTGGCTTTCCTCCGTTTTTACTTATCAAAATCGACAGTGCGAATTTCGGTTCCCACAAGGATCAGCTATCTCGAACGTGATCTGGGTAAGACTGTGAGCTTGCTGCTTAAAGCGAAGGAGGAGAAGAAGAGCAAGTCTTCGGAATTCCGACGCCTTAAGCGGCAGATTCAGCGTTTCGAGGAGATGGGAGTTTGCACGACTGCGGAGCTTGCCGGTCCGTCGTCCTCGGGTGCCCTAGTGCCAAGTTTGGGAGTTCCAAATGTTCAGGATCCTGAAGTTGGCGCGGACAAGGGCGGTTGTGGTGAGGATGTCGGGGAGGTTGATGCCGAGGCCGCTCCTACTTCGGGTGAGTCTGAGAATGAAGGCAGTGTTCCGGAGAACGCCTAGGTTGATCACTCCCTGAAGAGATTTTTATTTTGATTGTATTCCGGCCATTTGGCCATCATGTATGATTTTTGGGACTGGCCGTTGGTGGCTTTGAATCCCTGCCCTTTCTAGGGCCTTTGGTTAAACTCTGCGGCTCAGTTTCTATAAAATGTTAATGTTGCGTTTTTAGAACTTCTGTTTATCGAAGTTAGAGGGACAGGATGTGATTTGTCGTCTCATTCCTGCCTCCCTGACGATCACCGTATCCGTAGTTCGAACAAAGCGAGTTTTTTCTGCGGTTTTCGGTTAACGCGAAAATTCGTTGAAACGTAGGGATTTAAGTGAAGAGACAAGTTTTGGGATCTCGCGTCGTCGACGCTATGTCTATGAGATGTTAAGATACCAGCAAGGCTGGGTTTAGGGCAAGACATAGGTTTACTTTCAGACTAAGGCGGTGCGATGACAAATCGGCTTTCGTTTTGCATGTTTGTGATTTTAACCTGACTCGTACCGTTTTAAAATCCGCGAAGTGGTATCGGCTTATATGATTTGTCTGGCCACGAATCGAGCTACTTCCTTTACGAAGTGCTGAACCAAATTTGGATTTTTTGTATAGCGCGCTATGGGATCCTTGTCGGATGTAAAATAGCCTACCCTTAGGTGGCTTGTCTGTTTAGGACGTTAGAGTTCGTTTGTTGTGATCAGCAACAACGATATGATGCCGTTTAGAAGGCGTATGATGGTTTTAATCGAAAAAAGAATGTTCAGGCACGAAGCGAAGTCTCGCAGTGCTTTGAAGTTTGTTTTTATTATGCCATAAACGACTATGGGCTTTTAGAAATCGCGGAATGTTTCCGGGTGGTGGTGGTGATTTCGATGGATACTAGATCTGATGTTAAGGCCGTTTGGCGAATTGGTATTGGAAAGTTTTGAAAGTTCGATTTTCTTTTGAAAATTGTGGGAGCGTATGAGTGTACGCACCCAACTCCCCCCCCCTTTTGATCGGGGGGGATAGCTGAACCCGCCGGTTAGCGAGTTGCCTACGTACCTCTTTCGAGGATCAAGCCATCTCATAGTTCTATTGTCCACTTTTATGTTCTAGTGGTAGTATTTCTTAAGATGCATCGCATTCCAAGTTCTCGGGATTTTTACGTCTTGCATGTTCGCGATTTGATACGAGCCTGGTCGGACGACTTTTATGACTTTGTATGGTCCTTCCCAATTCGCCCCCAGTTTTCCTGCGTTTCGTTCAGCAGTGTTTTGGAAGACTTTTCGCAAGACCAGATCACCCTCTTTGAATCTACGATGACGCACGTTCGCGTTATAATATTTTGCGGCAGCTTGCTGGTAATTTTGAATCCGGACGAGTGCCTGGTCGCGACGTTCGTTGATGAGATCAAGATTGTCCAGCAGCATGGCGTTGTTCAAGTCTTCCCGTTCGGGAAGGAATCTCCCCCGTACGCCGGGAAACTTTACTTCCGTTGGAATCATGCATTCTGCTCCGTAAACGAGAGCGAACGGAGTTTCCCCCGTTGCTCGTCTTGGAGTGGTTCGATGAGACCAAAGGACCCCTTCAAGTTCTTCGGCCCATCGTCCCTTTTTGGCTTCCAAGCGTTTTTTCAATCCGTCTAGGACGGTTTTGTTTATGGTTTCAGCATGTCTGTTGCACTGCGGGTATCTGGGAGTGGACTTGTTAAGTCGTATTTTCCATTTTTCGCAAAATGCCTCGAATCGTGTGAAGATAAACTGAGACCCGTTATCCGTTACGATTTTGTATGGGACGCCGTGTCTAGTTATGATGTTTTTCCAAACGAAGTTCTCGACTTGTACGTCTTTGATACTTGCGTAGGATTCTGCTTCCACCCATTTCGAAAAGAAATCCGTGAGGACCAGGAGGAAACGATTTTGTTTTGATTTGTGTAATGGTCCGACGATGTCCATTGACCATCACATGAAAGGGTATGAAGATGAGATAGAGGAGAGGATTTCTGCGGGTTGATGAATTGTTGGAGCGTGCCGCTGACACTTCTCGCATTTCCGAGCGAACTTCTCGCAATCTTTTACCATAGTTGGCCAGTAGAATCCGTGGTGTTTTATTTTTGTTGCGAGAGATATCCCGCCGGAGTGGTTTCCGCATGATCCGGAGTGAACCTCTTCCATGATTTTTGTCGCCTTCTCTCCTTCTGTGCAAGTCATGAGAGGTCCGGAGAATTGCCATTTGTAGATTTCGCCTTCCACGGTTACATATCATGCTGCCTGAATTTTTATTTTCCTGGCAGCCCATTTTTCCGCAGGTAGGGTACCATCCACGATGTAAGCTCGGATGGGTTCCAACAAGGGAGCGTCGCAGCCATACTCCGTTTGGTCTGCGTCTTCCTCTGGCTGATTCTCGTTTTCTTCTGCATCTTCAATATGTGCTCTAATTAGATTGATGACGACCGGCGGTCCGTCGCATGCTCTATGAATTCGACGGGAATTATTCTTTTAAGCCCCAGGTCTGAACTTGAGGCGAGAGCGGCTAAAGCGTTGGCTTGGACATTTTCTGAGCGGGGAATCCGGGTTAGCGCAAATTGCTCAAAGTCGCGAGCCAAGTCTTGGACGACTTTCAGATATGCGTTCATCCTTTCGTCCCTCGCTTCGTATTCTCCGCTGAACTGGTTTGCGAGTAGCTGAGAATCGCAGTAAGCGTGGATATTCTGGATTTTCAGTCCGTGGGCTAGTCGTAAGCATGTGATAAGCGCTTCATATTCTGCCTCGTTGTTTGACGCGTGAAAATCCTAGCGGAAGGATTGCTCGAGGATTTCTCCTGTAGGCGAGGTGAGTCGAATCCCGATTCCGGATCCTTGCTTGGATGATGATCTGTCGACATAGAGGTCCCACGTCGAGCCGGGTTACTTGTTAGTCACGTCCATCGCGGGTAATTCTACCAAGAAGTCTACGAGTACCTGGGATTTCGTGCAGGTCTTCGGACGATATTCGATATCGTACTCGCTCAATTCGATTGCCCATTTTGCGAGTCTACCATACTGGCATGGGCTGTGTAGAATCGTTCGTATTGGGAAGGTGGTGAGGACCGCGATGGTGTGAGATTGGAAATATGGCCTGAGCTTTCTTGCTGAAGTTATGACAGCGAGTGCCAATTTTTCCATTAACGGGTACCAAGTTTCCGCATCTAGTAACGTTTTACTAATGTAGAATACTGGTCTTTATTCTCCGAATTCCTCTTGTATCAGGACACCGCTGACTGCGGATGCGGAGACCGCGATGTAGAGGAACAAGGGTTCTCCTACTACGGGTTTCGCGAGGATAGGAGGGGTGGCCAGATATTGTTTTAGCTGTTGGAAAGCTTTCTCGCAATCTTCCGACCACTCGAACTTCTTATTCCCCTTCAATGTTTTGTAGAAAGGGAGGCACTTATCCGTGAAGCGCGGAATGAATCGGTTTAGTGCTGCGACCCTTCCGGTCAGCCTTTGGACTTCTCATTTGGTCCTTGGGGAGGCCATCTCTATCAATGCGTTGATCTGTTTTGGATTGGCTTCTATCCCGCGGAACGTGACGAGGTAGCCGAGGAATTCTCCCGACGCCACGGCGAATCTGCACTTCGCTGGATTTAGTTTCATGTTATGCTGGTTTAACCTCTCAAAGCATTCCTCTAAGTGAACTACGTTGTCGCGTTCGTCGAGGGATTTTACCAACATATCATCGATATAGACTTCCATGGTTTTTCCGAGTTGCTCGGAAAACATCCGATTAAAGAGTCGCTGATACGTGGCACTGGCGTTCTTAAGACCGGAAGGCATTATTTTGTAGCAATACGTTCCTCGGTCAGTAATGAATGCGGTTTTCTCGCGGTCGTCAGGATTCATCATGATTTGATTGTAACCGGAGAATGCGTCCATAAATGACAGGAGTTTGTTTCCAGCTGTTGCTTCGACCAATCGGTCAATGTGCGGAAGCGGAAAACAATTCTTTGGACATGCTTTGTTAAGATTGGTAAAATCGACGCACACTCGCCATTTGCCGTTCTTCTTCTTGACCACGACTGGATTGGCGAGCCAGTCGGGATATCTTACTTCTGTTATAGATCCAACCTTAAGGAGTCTTTGGACTTCTTCATTAACCACAGTGGCACGTTTTGGCCCCAGCTTTCGCCCCTTTTGTTTTACGGGTTTATGAGTTGGATCGATGTTGAGTTCGTTACACGTTATGTTGATGTAAATTCCTGGCATATCTTCCGCGGTCCAAGCGAACGTGTTTAGGTTCTTTTTGAGACATGCGATGAGTTCTGCTTTCAATGGATCGCGGAGATTGGCTCCGATCTCTACGCATCGTTCCGGGTTAGCCTCGTCGAGGCAGATCAAAATTACCGGTTCGCAAGTGGGTTCACGTTTCCCTTCTAGGGCTTCAGCTCTTTGGGACTGCCAGAGGTTTCTGGAGGATCCCACAATGCGGACTCTTGGGTCGCTTGCTATTCCAGGTTAGTTTTGGGCTCAGAGCTTTTTTCGTTTCATCCCAGTGGCTAGGCAGACTTGCGATGCTTTACGATCTCCTTGAATTTTTTCGACTCCGAAGAGGGTTGGAAATTTGAGTCATAGATGGAAAGTCGAGGGGATTGCTTGCATGTAGTTTAACCATGGGGTTCCGACGATCGCGTTATATGCTGTCGGGCCGTCGACAACCAGGAATTCTACCCTCTTGGTGACGCTCCCGGCTCTGACTGAAAGATTGACTGAGCTGAGGGTCATTGTGATATTCCACGAGAACCCGATGACCGGACTAGGATCGTCTGTGATTGTGCTTAGGTTGATTCTCATTCTCTCGAGAGTGCTTTATACATAATATTTGTCGAGCATAATTCTAGCTACGTCCATGTCCTGAATCCTAAGTTCGATAACGAGGAGCTCGTCGAGAGGTTTTGCTTGAAAAGTCGTTGCTCCGTCCCCGAATGACACGATATTATGGACGGGTGATATGTTCATACTGTTGTGTTACCGATCGTAGGTTTTTGAGTAAGAGAATCCGACCCCCCCCCTCCTTCTAGCGCCAAACTGTGGGAATTGAAATTCACACTGTCGATTTATGTTAAGTAAATCGCAGGAAAACTAAGTAAACTCAATTTTCCTGAAGGCTAGGATTCTCTGCGACAACCAAATGAAATCGATAAAGTAAAAATATGACAATAACATAACGGAAAAAGTGCTCTAAGGCGTTTTTATTAAATGAACGATAAGTTGGATACAATATCCTTCCGAAAATGGAGAGATAGGATATGCTGAAAAGGAAACGACAGAACTACAGGCGGCAAAACGTTCTAAGTCTTGCTCCGCTAGTCTAACCACCTAAGCCCTAAGTTCCCTAAGCTAACAGGAATTCTCTAAGTCTCTGGATTTCAGATCTGCTCTCTCTCTCTCTCAGATTTTTGCCCTCCTTTGCTTCTCTCCCCAAGCTTCTTTATATACTCCTCCTTATGACGGTCTATTCTCCTTTTGGGCCGCGAATCGGGCTTTTTCCATTTTCGTCGGTCTTCTTGTTTATCGGGAAACTTGACATTTATCTTTCTCGGAATTTAACATTTATCTTGTTATGTAAAAATAATCATACCGTCGTATCTGTCTTTAGGAAATCGTAAATGGGCCGTCCGATCATGTTTGGTCCCTTCCGGGCCGTTTTTTGGATTTCAATTGTTTTCTACGATTTCCTCGAAAGGATACTCCTGTTGCGATATCGAGTTTATCGTAAGATCTCCTATCCTTCGTAGAGTTGAGATGAATGGTGTCATAAGATAACCATCATTGTTTTATACGACAAATTTAAGATCTCCCTGCCCGTTGATATCTTACAAGTTTTCCGAAGTCTTTCCGACGATCTTGGTTTGGAATAAGAACGGGAGTTTTGTTCGCAGAATCTCAACGATTCGTTCCGCGAGAACTTGGGAAGGACGCAAAGTACAGACTTCTCGCGGCCGGAGCCTATAACTTACGCAAGAAGACTAGCCAACTGCCGACCCGAACCAGCGCGGGGCTCGCCGCCCGGCGACCAGGACCAGCGCGGGCGCTAGCCGCCCGGTGGCCATGGCCAGCACGTGGGCTAGCCGCCCAGCGGTCTGGGCTGGCGCTAGCCGCCCGGCGGCCACGGCCAGCACGGGCGCTAGCCGCCCGGCAGCCTGGGCCGGCGCCAGCCGCCCGGCGGCCTGGGCCGGCGCTAGCCGCCTGGTGGCCACGGCCAGCACGGGGCTAGCCGCCCAGTGGCCACGGCCAGCACGGGGCTAGCCGCCCGGCGGCTACGGCCAGCACGGGGCTAGCCACCCGGAGGCCACGGCCAGCCGGGGGCTAACCGGTGTCTTCGGTTTTCGGGTGTTTGTGTTTGTTTTCCCGGAGGGTTTTTCGTGCGACAAATAGACTTAGCCATTGATTTCGAGATAACCGTTTTTGACCCCAACAATACTGCGTCCATAATTGCAATCCTTGGAGATATGAAATCACTTGGATTTTTGGAGAACCTTAGTCTGTACATCGCTAAGGGTACGTCAAGATCCTGTACAAGAGGATATAATAAGCTTAGAATTACGTACACATAGCGAGGGTATTTACAACCTCTTTGACTTAACGTATCTCTCCCCTGCCGAAGACCGACAGCTACATCAACTTAGACCAAGTTTTTTTTTTTTTAAAAAAGGGACTTGGGTAGCAGAAAAAACTTACTTTGTTTTTACGAAAGCGTTCAGTGCCTTAACCTTTGCTTTATCAACTGGTCCATACACAACCAAGTAGTTAGTATTTTATTTTTCGGCCAATGCCGCAACCCTTGCACTCTTCCTAAGGGGTTTACTTGGCGTAATGATGTTGGATGAGGCTTTGTGGGGTTCATCTTCATTTCCCGTAAGTGATTGGACCTTTGCATCATCAAGTAACTTCAGGTGATTATCTCTGTTGGGGAAAAATATCCAAGGCTAAAGATTTCTCCAGCCTCCGAAGGGGCCCTTCATTTACAGACCTTCCTCCTAAGGAAGACTCGAGGTCCAGTCCCCGCTTGAAGGTTCCAGGGTCCAATTCCTATTAAGAGGTTCCAGGGCCCAGCCCCTGCTAAAAAGTCCCAGGGCCTAGCCCCTGCAAGAAGGGACCAGGGTCCGACCCTTCGCAGCAATATGGAAGTTTTCCAGCTAAGGGAAAACTTATATTTCCACGATTATGGAAGAGTTCGCCCTACTTCTGCCGACATACATCTTCTATAAAAGGGGAGCCCAAACCCTAGAACAAGGGATCGACATTCAGAGGCTTAGAGACTAGAGAGTTAGGCGAAATAACTAGGGTTCATACACCCCAAACGTTGTAATCACACACATACTCAATAATATACGTCTCTTTGCCTCGATTTCTCTTCTTAACACATATAGACTCATATCAACTCTTTAGTCTTCTAGTGTTTCGTAGTACTTAAACGACCCTATACAAAAATACCATAACAGTTTGGCGCTAGAAGTAGGGGAGTAACTCAACTACGTGACAATGACACCGGAAGACGATTCCAACCGTGCCGAACTAACCCCGAAGGAGCAGGAGCTTCTCAGCCGGCTTGAAACCCTTCAAAGCCAAATCACTGACCTTCACAAGGCTCAGGAAACTGCACATGCAGGCCTGGAACTTGTTCAAGAAGTTCAGAACCTAAAAGACCAACTTGGAGAGCACTCCAAACATTTTTAACAGAGCGTCGAGAAGCTAGACGCTATGGAGGCCGAGAACCTTGCTCTCCGACAAGAGAACCAATCCCTCGGGGCAGTTGGGAACAAGCGAAAACGGTTCAGAACCAGAGTCCGACCTATGGCTTCGCTTAACACTCCACGCAACAACGAGGAAATGCGTCAGCAGCCTAACGACGGATCCGATAACCAGGAGGCTACTCGGGATGCAACTCAGGAGGAAGAGAACGAAGATTCCGACACGGAGGACGAGAAATACTCACACGATAATCCCGGAATCTCAGATCCAGCTCTAGCTGCCTACATAGAGAAGGTGGTCTCCGAGTGATTCGGTACCATCCAATCTATGGTGGAATGGCTCCCTAGAGTAGCTCCACCTATCCGGAGAAGCGACCCTAGGTCGTATTCCGACACACCTTTCATAAAAGAGATTGCTTCGGTAGAGATGCCCCGCAAGTTCTTTTTCCCGATAACCATATCGCCCAGTACAAGCAGCGCATGATAGCCGTGGCTATCCCCAAAGATGCTAGGGAAGCTACCATGTGCAAAGGGTTCGGATCAATCTTGACCGGTCCTGCCCTCCAATGGTACATCAATCTCCCCACGGGATCCATCACATCTTTTGCCGCCCTCAGCGACAAATTCGTGGAACAATTCGCCAGCAGTCGCCATCTGGAGAAGAGATCAGATGACCTCTACGAGGTTCAACAATACAGGAACGAATCCTTACATTCCTATATAGCTCGCTTCAACCAAGAGAAGGTCTCCATTTCCGAGTGCAACGCTGATACAGCCGTCTCGGCTTTCAAGAAGGGTCTGCTTCCGGAAGGAGAACTCTATAAGGAGCTAACGAAGTACAGGTGTGGAGATATGGTGGATGTGTTATCCCGCGCCTGGGCTCAACTGAGATGGGAAGAAGACGTCGTAAGCAGAGTCAAGGCTTCCTCCAAATACGATCAGAAATCCTCCAGACCTTCAAGAGACAATCGCGACGAGGCCATCCGTCCTCGACCTTCCAAAGAACCCAACAACTCAAGCAGGGGCAGGTATCAGAATCGTCCTCTACCCCGATCCGAGGGAATGATGGTGTCAACTTGGCCCAGTATTTCACATCTTGCAATATCTAAACCATAGCTCATCGAAGTTCTGAGATAGATGGGTCCGCAAGTTAATTCTCCCCCTAAGATGAGGTCCCCCGATACCAATCGGAGCCTCAAAAGGTGGTGTGAATTCCACAATGACCACAGCCACACCACCGAAGATTGCATAGCCCTGAGGATAGAGGTTGCTGAACTCCTCAAGAAAGGCTGTCTAAGGGAATTCCTCTCAGACAAAGCCAAGAACCTCTTGAACAAAGAAGGCCCATGCCTTCCTAACGAAGCCGTTCCCACATTACCTCCGCTGCAGGATCGAGTGATCCACGTCATCTCAGGAGGATCAGAAGTAAGTGGGATCAGCAGCGCCGCAGCCAAAAGAAGCACTCGCAACGCCAGGAACGGTCAGGAAATCGAAGTCCCTAAACGCCCACTCCTGGGAACAGATGAGATCAGCTTCACCGCGAAGGAACAGGAAAGGGTTATAGCTCCTCACCACGACGCCCTCGTCATCTTGCTGGTTATAGCCAACTGCTTGGTCAACGGATAATGGTGGACAACGGAAGCTCCAGTAACATCATCTTCCATTCGGCCTACATGGATCTAGGGTTGGACCCCAAGACGCTAACCAGAAAAGCGACCCCATTCGTGGGATTCAGCGGAGAAGTGAAACAAACCGAAGGAGAGGTCCTCCTCCCCGTCTACGCTGAATGGATAAACCATACCACTAAGTTCCTAATCGTCGACTGTCCATCATCCTACAACGTGATACTAGGAAGACCTTGGATCCACGATATGGGAGCCGTACCCTCGACCCTTCATCAAGTGGTCAAATTCCCTACTCCCTGGGGCGTAAAGGCTATCAAAGGAGACCAGGAAAATTCCAGATCCTGCTATCAGACCTCCATGAAGGGAAAGACCTAGGCCTTATAGCAATTACAGAAGGAACCTCCGGCTCCTCATACCGAAGAACCAAAGGTTGAAGGAATGGACGAGATCTCTTTGGTGGAAGGGAATTCAAGGCGGAATCTTAAGATATGTTCTAAGCTTCCAAAGGATCTAAGGCGAAGACTGATTGATTTCCTGAGATCTAACTTTGATTGCTTCGCTTGGTCCCATGAAGACATGCCCGGAATCGACGCTGACATAATCATGCACCAGCTGCAGGTGAATCCTAAGCATCCCCCGGTCAGGCAGAAAAGAAGGAAGTTTGCTCTTGAGAAGGATGAGATCATTAACGAGGAAGTCAAGAATCTGCTCGACGCATGATTCATAAGAGAGGTACAATATCCCGACTGGCTCGCCAATGTAGTAGTTGTAAGGAAGAAGAACGAAAAGTGGAGAGTCTGCATTGATTTCACAGATCCCAACAAGTCCTGTCCAAAGGATCCCTTTCCTTTACAACAAATAGACAAGCTGGTCGATGCCACTGCCGGACATCAACTAATGAGCTTCATGGATGCCTTCTCCGGATACAACCAAATCCTAATGCATCCGGATGACCAGGAGAAGACATCTTTTATGACATCCAGGGGCATATATTGCTACAAGATCATGCCCTTCGGGTTAAAAAATGTCGGGTCCACCTATCAGAGACTCGTCAACATGATGTTTGCTGATCAGATAGGCCAGACCATGGAAGTCTACATCGATGACATGCTAGTGAAGACTCTGAATTCCGAAGATCATATCTCGCACCTTCAACAAGCATTCGCGACCCTCAGAAGGTACAACATGAAACTCAACCCTTCAAAATGCTCATTTGGAGTAAGCTCCGGGAAATTCTTGGGGTACATAGTTACTCACAGGGGCATAGAAGCAAACCCAGAGCAAATAAGGGCCATCCAGGCGATACCTTCTCCCCGAAACGTCAAGGAGGTTCAAAAATTGACAGGAAGAATGGCATCCCTCATCAGGTTCATCTCCAGGCTTTCCGATAAGTCCCATGCCTTCTTTGAAACGTTAAAGAAACCGAAGGACTTTAAATGGACAGATAAGTGCGAGGCTGCACTATCTGACCTTAAGGCCTATCTCACTACCCCACCTCTCTTATCCAAACCTCTGGAAGAGGAAGTCCTATTGCTCTACTTGGCGGTATCCGAGCATGCGGTTATTGCGGTCCTCGTAAGAGAGGAAGGAAGGAGACAGCGCCCTATCTATTACATGAGAAAGTCCATGCTAGATGTAGAGACCCGTTACAGCCATCTAGAGAAGCTAGCTCTCGCCCTGGTTGTGGCAGCTCGGAAATTACGCCCTTACTTTCAGGCTCATCAAGTCGTGGTAGTCACCTTGTTCCCTATCAAAGCGGTCCTCCATAAGCCCGAGGTATCCGGACGACTGGCAAAATGGGCTATAGAGCTGGGAGAATATGATGTGGTCTTTCGCTCAGCTACCGCCATCAAGTCACATGTCTTGGCTGACTTCGTGGCTGAGTTCTCTCCCTCCATGCTTCCAGACCTGGATCAAGAAGCTACGCTCCATGGAAAAGAGGTGGAGAAAGGCCAATTGACCTTACATGTTGACGGTTCTAACAACGTGAGAGGTGCAGGAGTAGGATTAGTCCTAACTTCTTCCACAGGAGAATCAGCTTCGAGGGCCGTACATTGCAACTTCAAAGCAACCAACAACGAATCCGAATACGAAGCTCTAATAGCAGGTCTGGCGTTAGCTAGACAAATGGGAGTGGAGGACATCCAGGTCTTCAGCGACTCACAGCTCATCATCAGCCAAGTCCAAGGAGATTACCAAGCCAAGGACCCGAGCATGATCAGGTACCTATCAGTGGCCAAGCGTCTGCTTGACCAATTTGAAAACTGCAAACTCACTCAGATCCCTAGGGATTAAAATTCCCAAGCCGATGCCCTAGCAAACCTAGGTTCCGCCTTTGAAACCGAGGATCACATGAGTATTCCCTTGTTGGTCCTACAATGGCCAGCAACTGAGAAAGAAGCAGAACCAGAAGAGGTAACAGTGGTAGACGAAGGGGAAACCTGGATGACTCCCATTACCAATTTCCTAAGGAGTGACGTCCTACCCGAAGATCAAGATGAGAGCCGTAAGATCAAGAGGCAAGCAGCCAGATACTGCATCTCGGAAGGAAAACCATACAGGAGATCCTTTTCAGGGCCATACCTACGGTGTCTAACCCCAGAGAAGCTGCACGAATATTAGAAGAGCTCCATGACTGGGAATGCGGTTCCCACTCCAGTGGACGGAGTCTAGTACTCAGGGCAAGGAGGGCTGGCTATTATTGGCCAACCATGGCGAAGGATTCCCTTAAGCTGGCTAAAACCTACAGTCAATGCCAAAAACACGCCCCAATCTCCAATTTACCACAAGAGAAACTTAAATCCCTAAGCTCTCCCTGGCCTTTCCGCAAATGGGGAATGGATTTTGTGGGAGAGTTCCCTGTGGTGCCGGGGCAAAAGGTCTTCGTCCTAGTAATGACCGACTATTTTACGAAGTGGGTAGAAGCCAAAGCCCTAGCGAAGATCACAGATCTCCAAATCAGAAAGTTCATATGGACGAACATAATTACCCGCTTCTGAGTGCCTCAGGAGATTGTCACCTACAACGGACCTCAGTTTACCAGCAACGACTTCCAAGACTTCTGTAATGAATGGAACATCAAACTCTCATATTCAGCTCCGCGACACCCCCAATCAAACAGACAAGCAGAGTCAACAAACAAAACAGTGGTAAACATGCTTAAGAAGCGCTTGGAGAAAGCGCATGGGCGATGGGCAGAGGAACTACATGGAGTTCTCTGGGCCTACCGGACAACTCCGAAAACGGCTACCCAAGAAACTCCCTTCTCACTTGTCTATGGCACCGAATCGGTGATACCCACTGAGGTCCACGTCAAGACTACCATGTCCAACATCTTAACTCTAAAAGAGAACGATGAGCTGATGTACCTAACTCTAGACCTACTAGACGAAAAAGAGAAGTGGCCCGCCTTAGGAACGGATCATACCAAATGAAAGTAGCCAAAAGCTACAACAAGAAGGTGAGATCCCGAACCTTCCAAGAAGGAGACTGGGTCCTAAGGCGAGTCTGCAACCACACGAGGGACAAATCGGCCGGAAAACTTGCCGCCGGTTGGGAGGGCCCTTACCAGGTAATAGGGGTGCAAGGGGCATGAGCCTATAAACTGCAAGACAGTAAAGGCAAGGTCCAACCGAACTGCTGGAACGCCTTGCACCTCAAATTCTATCGTTTCTAAAAGTGAGATCTTTGGATCAAGCTTTATATATACTACTATACTATATATTTAAGTATATTGGTTTTCCCACTCCTATGTATAACGAGAACGTCCTCGGACTAGGCTTATAAAATACACTTGGTTTCGGCTAAAAGGAGTTAAGGGAATACCAATATACTTAAAGAGGCATACTAGCTGGATCGGAACCTTAGGGACCTCAGATCTCAGCTAGCCCCCTAGCTGGTGAGGCTACTCACCTAAGGTGCAGACAGATATGGAAGGGGTCTGATCAGCCCTGCTCCGATGTCTGCACAACATGGCCCCACGTAAAGGCCTATAGCCAAGAGTAACATCGGGACCACGTACTAAATGCTACCCAAACCCTCGTTAAAAATGCCATGAGCTAAACACACGCAGGGGGCATGACGTACACAGCCAAGTGATAGTGTACCAAGTGCAAAAATATCGGTTAAGCACAAAGATTCAATACCTATTCAGACGTGGAAGGTAGTGTGTCTGGGTTGAAGCTGCCTTGCGGGGGGGGGGGGGGGGGGGGGGGGGGGGCCCACCCAAGACCACAGTATTTCTGAGAGTGACCTTTCTGCAGAAAGGTAGAGTGCAGCATTGAGACTTTCGAGAGTGGCCTATGCCTACGGGTAGCATAGTGCGATTTCTCAATTTAGATCGAGAGTGGCGCGCTTCCGGGCCGCAGAGTGCGATCAAAAAGACTCCCCAAATGCATAAAGTCCAAAGACCTCAGAGTCCAAAGACCACAGGATCCAAAGACCTCAGGGTCCAAAGACCTCAGGGTCCAAAGACCTCAGGGTCCAAAGACCTCAGGGTCCAAAGAACCTCAGGGTTCCACAAGACCTCAGGGTCCAAAGAACCTCAGGGTTCAAAACCTCCGGGTCCGGAATCTTCGGATTCCATCAAGGCCTCCGGGTCAAGAACCTCAGGGTTCAATATGACCTCAGGGTCTCGAATCTCTCACGATTCAATGTTGCCATTGCGGTCTAGAACCTTCGGGTTCGAAATGATTCTAGGTTCTTTGGAACCCTCGGGTCCATAAAAACCAATAGGCCTTTAAAGAATCTTCGGGTTTGTAAAGATCACCTAAAAAGAATCAAGGACTTTCGAGTCTAAAAAGACGCTCGGGATCAAAGACTTTAAAAGTCCTGATACCAACCTCAGAGAATTATCAAGGATCTTAGGATCCAAAGGTATTGACCTCTAGGTTCGAAATATCCCCTAAGTCAGACCATGGTCCCAGGACCCATGGGTTAACCAAAACCTCAGGGTTCAATAAACAAACCTTCGAGTTCAGAAAACGGCCTCAAGGCCTAGGTAAGGAACCTAAAGGGCTCTAGACCCCCAAGAACCTCCGAGTTCAAGGGCCTAAGAACTTCAGGGTTCGAATCAACCTGGAACTTTCTAGCTCTCAGCAACGATCTTACATTCCTAAAACTAAAACTCAAGTTTTTAAGACTGGATTACAAGATCTAATGCTTTGTCAAATGGTTTCAGGTTCTCGATCTAGTCATTAACAAGATCCAGGTCTTACACGATGACTTCCGATAAAGATCGGTCCCTCCAATAAACCACTCAGCCATTCACACGACTCACCAAGCGATTATGGCTCAAAAGCCATAAGCACCCCTACCCAGAAGCGATCTTGACACGGGATACATGTCCGAGAAACATAAGATGGAGTAGAGGCAAAAAGAAATAAATATTATTAGCTATTAAAGGTTCTTATTCAAAAGGAGAAAAGTCACCAAAAACGCAGAAGAAGACAGCAACATAAAGTAAGAAAAACATAGATATTGCAAGTTAATCAAAGGTGCGGCTTCCGACGAAACGGAGGGAAAACGCCAAGACCACCTTCATTGCCCTCCAAATTCCTGACGGGACCTCCAACAGGTCCCCATCGGCCAGATCCTCCAAACAGCCTTCGTTGATCGACGTCCCTTTTCGACCATTGTGGGAACCGAAATTCGCACTGTCGATTTTGATAAGTAAAAACGGAGGAAAGCCAAGTTAACCCAACTTTCCCTGAAGGCCCGGATTCTCTGCGACAGCCAACGACAAGTGACCGGACAAGTGCGGAAGATATGGAAAGATAACAAAAGACGAAAATCGTACAAAAAGGGTTTTGTTAAGAGTTGGGACTGGACCTTAAGGAAGGCTGCCTACGTACCCCTTTCGAGGATCAAGTCGGACGTAGTTCAGTTGGAAGGGTTTGAACAAGAGATCGAACTGCCTAGCGGAGTTCGTCTAGTATGAGCGTTAGTCATAGAAACAGGCATGTCGAGAATAATGCCTAGGGTTTTTATGTGAGGAACTCTAAGTAAAAGGATTGGTAGATCCTTCCGCGAGAAATAAGGGTCTGCGGACAAGATGAAAATAGAACGAGAGGCGGCCGAACGTTCTAGGTCCTGCCTTGCTAGTCTACCGCCTCAATTCTAAGTTCTTAAGCTAACAGGAGCTCTCTAGGTCTCTAATCTCGGATTTGCTTTCTCTCTAGGATTTTTTGTGCTCTCCCTCAATGATTTTCGCTCTGTCTTTCCTTCTCTCCCAAAGCTCCTTTATATACTCCTTCTTATGACGCTCTATTCTCCTTTTGGGCCGCGAAGCGGGCTTTGTCCATTTTCGTCGGCCTTCATGTTTATCGGGAAACTTCACATTTATCTTCGGGCAATTTAGCATTTATCTTGTTATGTAAAGATAAACGTAAATCGTCGTATCTATCTCAGATAATCGTAAACAGACTGTCCGATCGCGTTTGGTCCCTTTCGGGTCGTCTTTAGGACTTCCGTTGTTTTCCACGATTTCTTCGGAAGATATTCATTCCTTCGTAGAGTTGAGATGAGTGGTGTCTCAAGATAACCATCACTGTTTCGTACGAAGAATTTAAGATCTTCCTTCCCGTTGATATCTTACGAGTTTCCGAAGTGTTTCCGACGATCTTAGTTTGGAGTAAGAACGGGAGTTTTGTACACGGAATCTCAATGATTCATTCCGCAAGGACTCGGGAAAGACTCAAAGTACAGACTTCTGACGGCCGGGGCCTGGGACTTGTGCACGGAAGATTGTCGCTCGAAGACCCGAGCCAGCACGGGCGCTAGGCGCCCGGCGCCTACGGCCAGCACGGGCGCAAGGCGCCCGGCGCCTACGGCCAGCACGGGCGCTAGCCGCCCGGCGCCTACGGGCAGCACGGACGCTTTTTTTATGGAAAGTCCGCGCATGATAAATAGTTTTAGCCGTTGATTTCGAAAGAACCGGTTTTGACCCCAAGAGTTAGCCCCCCAGCCTATAAGACACGGAGACGATCATGCGGGCGGAAGATTATGAGTTGAAAATCGAATTTTGTGGCTAAGAATATTTCATCGCGGACATCCACATCACCTTTGATTGGCGATCTTGAGCGTGACGTCGGAAACACCGTGAGTTCGTTGCTCAATGTGAAGAAAGAGAAGAACATATGTCCTCGAAAGTCCGTCGTCTTCAAGAGAAGATTCAGAGTCTTGAGGAGACGTGGACTCGCAAGTTTGACGGAGAGGACTTCGACTCGATTCTCGCTGGTCTGAAACCTGTGTGCCCCATTGTCCCATATTCGGAGGGTTCGGAGGACCAGGACTACGCAGTCAAGAATTGTGAACCCGGCGCATATGAAAATTGCTGCGGTGGTGCGACCAATGGAGGCGACGGTGAGACCGTTCCTACTTTGGGTGAGTTTTGAGGATGAAGGTGATGCTCCGGGGAGTGTCTAGGTTTATCAGTCCCTTCAGAGATTTTTATTTTGATTGTGTTTCGGCCGTTAAGAGGCCATGATGTACATTTGTGGGACTGGCCGTTGGTGGCTTCGAATCCCGGCCTTTTTCAGGGCATCTGTTGAACTCTGCGGCTCAATCTTTATAAAATATTAATGTTGCGTTTAGAACTTCTGTTTGTCGAAGTTAGAGGGACAGGGTGTGAGTTGTCGTCTCATTCATGCCTCCCTGATGATTACCGTATCCGTCGTTTGTACAAAGCGAGATTTTCCTGCGGTTTACAATTTACGCAAAAATTCGTGGAAACGTACAGACTTGAGTGAAGAGACAAGTTTTGGGATCTTGCGTCGTTGACGCTTTGCCTATGAGATGTTAAGATACCAGCAAGGCTGGGTTTAGGGCAAGACCTAGGTTTACTCTCAGACTGAGGCTGTGCGATGACAAATCGGCTTTCGTTTTGCCTGTTTGTGATTTTAACCTGATTCGTACCTTTTTAAAATCCGCGAAGTGGTATCGGCTTATATGATTTGTCTGGGCACGAATCGAGCTACTTCCTTTACGAAGTGCTGAACCATATTTGGATTTTTTGTATAGCGCGCTATGGGATCCTTGTCGGATGTAAAAGAGCCTACCCTTAGGTGGCTTGTCTGTTTAGGACGTTAGAGTTTGTTTGTTGTGATCAGCAACAACGATATGATGCCGTTTAGAAGGCGTATGAAGGTTTTAATCGAAAAACGAATGTTCAGGCACGAAGCGACGTCTCGCAGTGCTTTGAAGTTTGTTTTTCTTATGCCATAAAGGACTATGGGCTTTTAGAAATCGCGGAATGTTTCCAGGCGATAGTTTATGATTTATTTGGTGGATACTGGATCCATTGTTGAGGCCGTTTAGCGATTGGCGAGTTTGTTTGCGAAGAGTTTCGAAAATTCGGTTTCTATGTTTGTAAAGAGTTTCGAAAATCCGGTTTCTTCAAAAAACGTGGGATTATACAAGCATACACATTTCAAATGTGTACGAGTTAATTTTCCCTTGTGCCGCACTTCAAATGTTCGCGGGCTTGGAGATGGTTTGCGAATGTCCGTAGTCAGAAACTGTTGTTTCAGTTTGGACGTGCAAGTTATAAAATTTTGATCGAGGAATTAGGACTAGGGGTCGCGTATATTTGACCCAGGGAGAAGCGTCTACCTTCGCTTTGCTTTGCGAAGTGTTGGCCTTCCGGGATTTTAAGGATGACTCGTATAACCCTAGGAGCTTTGTCACGAGTGTTTCTTTTCATGCTTTGTTTACGGGGTGTATAGAACTTAATCAGTCGATGTTAAGTTCAATTTTTTCCGTTAACCGTATGGCTGTTAGGACTTATTTTATTACGAGAAATTTATCGTATGATTTCCGCTTTTGGGCTATGCGACAGAGTTGCTCGAGTAATGGTCACTTGGCGTTTTATGACAAATCGTGGATTATCGTTTGGCCCTTAAGTGATTGGAGCGGCGATCATTCAGCTGTTTTGTCTTGGTGTGAAGGCTGTGTTCAGCTGTTTAACCAAAGAGTTGGTAAACGATCAGACCACGACCCTTTCGCATTAAGGTCATATTAGTTTACGATTGTCCTTAATGGTGATGCTGAATTCAGGTTCGGGCTTTATGGAAAGGCGTAGTCGGCTGATGGCCGAATAGCGTTCGTTGAGATAGACATGCAAATTTTAGCGGAGTTTTCTGAGTTATGGGTTACACGGGAAATGTTTCCGCTTTGATTTCGTCTTTTGGGGAAAGTTGCTTCGAATTACTCATGGAGTTTTACCGAAGGTTATTCCGTTAATTTTGTAGCTCACCGTCGTGCTATTAGTCTGACGTTGTACGAGTTTCTTGTCGCGAGATTGCAACAAGAGACGGTGTAGAGTTTTCAAGACTATGTTTGTAACGGTTTGACCACGCTGTTATGCCGCTAGCGTTTCGGACGAATCTTAGAGTTCCGTTTGCCTTTTGAAAGGAATTTTTTCATTATGAAGTAGAATGAGTATGCCAAGGATGCGTTGCGATCGTTTCTCGGTTTTTCGAGAGATTAGATCGGTCTGCATGTTCTGCGTACACAGTCAAGGAACAATAGAACAAAACTGGAAGAAAATGCCTAAGACTTTGCTTGCTAGACTATCCACCTAGGTTCTAAGTTCCCTTACTTTTACGGCACTTTACAAGACGTTCTCATTCCTATCCTATGAAAAGATTAAAACCTTGATAAAACTTTCAAAGTCGGTCGTACCTTAGTCTCATTGATTACTCGAGATTGCGTCATGTCCGTTCCTCTTTGTCTTTTAACGTATAACTGTCAAAGGTCTTCGAAAAGTCTGACACTGAATCGAGAATCGATTTTTGATGAAACCCGAAGGAACAGTGCAGAATCGTTGCAGAATCGTTGAAGCAAAGGGAGGAGAAGTAGGCGAAACTCGAAGAAGGCTAAGGTGGGTAGACAAGTGAAAACGATTGGCAAGACGTCACTTGAGTGAGGCTTCTTGTTTCGTCAAGCTATGAGCGAACTGGTCAGGTCAAGAAGCTTACGATCTTGTTATACTTTACGAATGATGTTTCGTAAAATATTGTCGAGCTTTTATTTAACGAGAGTTATTCAACAAAATGTTGTCGAGTTAATTTTACGGAAATTGTTTCGTAAAATTTGTTTGGATAGTCGTTGGGTCAATCTTTACGAGGATTGGCCGTGCTCAACGAATGTTTTGTTGCCCGGCGACCAGCGCAGCACGGGCGCATTAGCCGCCCAGTGCCTAGAGGCAGCACGGGCGTGCTAGCCGCCCGGCGCCTAGGGACAGCACGGGCGTGCTAGCCGCCCGGCGCCTAGGGACAGCACGGGCGTGCTAGCCGCCCGGCGCCTAGGGACAGCACGGGTGTGCTAGCCGCCCGGCGCCTAGGGACAGCACGGGCGTGCTAGCCGCCCGGCGCCTAGGGACAGCACGGGCGTGCTAGCCGCCCGGCGCCTAGGGACAGCACGGGCGTGCTAGCCCCCGGCGCCTAGGGACAGCACGGGCGTGCTAGCCGCCCGGCGCCTACGGACAGCACGGGCGTGCTAGCCGCCCAGGACGGTGCTTCCTCGCGGGACCTGCCTGTTTTTCATGGTTTTTTAAAGGTTTCTCGATCGACACTTAGTCTCTCGAGGTTTCTTTAATTGTTTTTCCGAGACTTTTGGACATCGATTTCATCATGATCCCAGCAAGGAATTGTTTCTCATAACGTTGTTGACCTTTTATTTTGCGAGAGTTCTTTCACAAAATGTTGTCGAGTTAATTTTACGGAAACTGTTTTGTAAAATGTTATCGGATTTTATTATTAGAAACGCTGATTGGTAACCGATCAGTCGTGCTTTCTGTTTCATGAGTAATCTGGGATTTCTCCGCGATTTTCAGGAGAACAAGTCTTTATTTTTCCGGGAAATTCTAAAAAACATTTCCAGTCGAAACTCTACTCGATCCTACTCTAAAATCGTATGTGGGTCGTTTAGCCGTGATTCGGGCCCCTTTTGGGCCGTTTTGGGACTTAGACGTTTTTACGATTTTTCTTTAGAAAAAGCTGTTGATGTGACGCTGGTTTTTCCGAAAGGATTTCAATTCCCCGAATAGTTAAGGCAACTGGTGTTCAAGCTAACCATAGCCGTTTTATATGGCAGGCAGGAATCCGTCTCCACTACCAAGTCTTTTTATGAATTTTCCCGAAGTCTTTCTTCGAAAATCCCAAACGAGGGGGGTTGTGTCCATGGACCCGAGGACCGTGTTGCAGGAACTTGGACGGGGGTGCATGGTTGATAGGACCCGAACTTGGTCGGGATGGTCCATTCTCGAGACGTTTGTCCGTAAGATGATAATTGTGGATAACCGTTTGCATAAGCGTTGGTCGTGGGAGCAGTCACTGCTGAAGTTGTTTTACCAGCGTCGATGTGAGCTGCGAGTTTGTCTTTCATATTTCCAGACATTGCTTTGATCAAGCGTTTTGCGGCCGTAAGAGTAAGTGTAATCCGTCCTCCCCTCCTTCTAGCGCCAAACTGTGGGAACCGAAATTTGCACTGTCGATTTTGATAAGTAAAAACGGAGGAAAGCCAAGTTAACCCAACTTTCCTTCATGGCCCAGATTCTCCGCGACAGCCAACGACAAGTGACCGAACAAGTGCGGAAGATATGGAAAGATAACAAAAGACGAAAATCGTACAAAAAGGGTTTTGTTAAGAGTTGGCACTGGACCTTAAGGAAGGCTGCCTATGTACCCCTTTCGAGGATCAAGTCGGACGTAGTTCAGTTGGAAGGGTTTGAACAAGAGATCGAACTGCCTGGCGGAGTTCGTCTAGTATGAACGTTAGTCATAGAAACAGACATGTCGAGAATAATGCCTAGGGTTTCTATGTGCGGAACTATAAGTAAAAGGATTGGTAGATCCTTCCGCAAGAAATAAGGGTCTGCGGACAAGATGAAAATAGAACGAGAGGCGGCCGGACGTTCTAGGTCCTGCCTTGCTAGTCTACCGCCTCAATTCTAAGTTCGTAAGCTAACAGGAGCTCTTTAGGTCTCTAATCTCGGATTTGCTTTCTCTCTAGGATTTTTTGTGCTCTCTCTCAATGATTTTCGCTCTGCCTTTCCTTCTCTCCCAAAGCTCCTTTATATACTCCTTCTTATGACGGTCTATTCCCCTTTTGGGCCGCGAAGCGGGCTTTGTCCATTTTCGTCGGCCTTCATGTTTATCGGGAAACTTCACATTTATCTTCGGGCAATTTAGCATTTATCTTGTTATGTAAAGATAAACGTAAATTGTCGTATCTATCTCAGATAATCGTAAATAGACTGTCCGATCGCGTTTGGTCCCTTTCGGGCCGTCTTTAGGACTTCCGTTGTTTTCTACGATTTCTTCGGAAGATCTTCATTCCTTCGTAGAATTGAGATGAGTGGTGTCTCAAGATAACCATCACTGTTTCGTACGAAGAATTTAAGATCTTCCTTCCCGTTGATATCTTACGAGTTTCCGAAGTGTTTCCGACGATCTTAGTTTGGAGTAAGAACGGGAGTTTTGTACACGGAATCTCAATGATTCATTCCGCGAGGATTCGGGAAAGACTCAAAGTACAGACTTCTGACGGCCGGGGCCTGGGACTTGTGCACGGAAGATTGTCGCTCGAAGACCCGAGCCAGCACGGGCGCTAGGCGCCCGGCGCCTACGGCCAGCACGGGCGCAAGGCGCCCGGCGCCTACGGCCAGCACGGGCGCTAGCCGCCCGGCGCCTACGGGCAGCACGGGCGCTAGCCGCCCGGCGCCTACGGGCAGCACGGGCGCTAGCCGCCCGGCGCCTACGGGCAGCACGGGCGCTAGCCGCCCGGCGCCTACGGGCAGCACGGGCGCTAGCCGCCCGGCGCCTACGGGCCAGCACGTGCGTCTCGGCCAGGGCTTCGATTTGATATCTTGCTCGTTTTCTGGATCCTCACGGTTTGAGAGAACGGGCTCTTTGAAGTTTCCCGGTGGCTAGGACCATCACGGGCGGCTAGGACAAGCACGCGCGCTAGCCGCCCGGCGGCTAGGACCAACACGTGCGTCTCGGCAAGGGCTTCGATTTGATATCTTGCTCGTTTTCTGGGTCCTCACGGTTTGAGAGAACGGGCTCTTTGGAGTTTCAAGGCGGATTCCTTGTCGTTCGGCCTGTCCAAACTTAGATCACTTCCGGTTTCTTCCGTATACTTTCGTATGGTCATGTCATCTCAGCTACGGACCTAATGTCTCTCGGTTCGTCTTGATTGTATCATCGAAGTTTTTATGACTAAATCTGAGTTGGTTTTCTCGTAAAGTTTATCGTGTAAAACAAGGACGATCGACTTTAACATTGGTTCTTTAAGCTATACGACTTGTCTTGATTTCGACGCTTGTTTTATGGAAAGTCCGCGCATGATAAATAGTTTTAGCCGTTTATTTCGAGAGAACCGTTTTTGACCCCAACAACCATTCTTTCATAAGATCCCAACGAGCTTGTTCTCGAGCCCTTTGTATGGTGAGAGCCTCCGGAGAAAAAGAATTTCCTCTTGCGGAGGAACACGCCGACCTAAACTAGGAAACCTGTGTCCCCTGGTATTCCTCGGAGCCAAGGAAGCCGCCGCCGAAGGAATAAAGGGAAAATAAGCAGAGATCAATCATCAACTACAAAAATATCCATCCTTCTTACCTACGAAGCTCTATCGGTAAAAAGATCCGGGAAGGGTCGTGAAAGCATATTTTTCAGGCCACTTCTTTTCAAAGGCCAACCCTTTACGATCAACTTTGGGAAGCTCCTCAACTATGGGAAGCCTAGCACGAGGACGAAGATGAAAGTGCCCTTCATTGCCATTAATTGGAGCCAGATGTTAGGCGAATAGCACCTCATTAACTCCTAGGGTCAAACCTTCTTCATCACCAAGATTCTGAATCGCCACAAGAATACTCCAGGCTGGAGGATTAAGCTGGGAAGGCGATATATGAAAATAATTGCAAAGATTTGCGATCAACGGTGGCACGTCGCCCCTAAAACAAGATTCAAAGAAGGCTTCATACACAGCGATCTCCTCGGGGGATTCAGGAGCACATAGAGTGACGGAGGAAGGGAGTGCGTATTGCCTCCTCCAATTGCGTATCTCGATTTGTCCGACTGACGACGGGGGATCCACTGGTGGAGATCTGAGAGGAATAAATGACGAAGGAGCAGACATCTGGAGATTTTGCGGACTGCCAGATCTGGACGATATTGGCTCGATCCTCTTCTCCGAATCACTTATCTCTACCATTACGAAAAGTTCTAGCGAAGAAGAAGCTGTTAGGCATCATCTCAGCAAAATCGCCAATTCAAAATCTCGCAGCCTTCGAGGTAGGATTTTGAAATTTGAAATTATCTCGCTCCCCGGATCTTTCGAGATTACGGCTCCCAAAAAGGAAAGAAGATCCGAACGGATGAGGACCTTTGGATCGATTTTTAAACTCTGAATCAAAAGTTTCCAAGTCAACGTCCGAACCTCACATTAGGCTACAAAAAAACTACGGTCCTTCTCCTGCTCGAAGAAAAATCACCAAGGTCCGAGATCACATATTATCTCTTGATTCCCACAAAGCAATCAAGGAATAAGGGGCAAACTGTTGGGGAAAATATTCAAGGCTAAAGATTTCTCCAGCCTCCGAAGGGGCCCTTGATTTACAGACCTTCCTCCTAAGGAAGACTCGGGGTCCAGTCCCTGCTAGAAGGTTCCGGGGTCCAATTCCTATTAAGAGGTTCCAGGGCCCAGCCCCTGCTAAAAAGTCCCAGGGCCTAGCCCCTGCCGGAAGGGACCAGGGTCCGACCCTTCGCAACAATATGGAAGTGTTCCAGCTAAGGGAAACCTTCTATTTCCACGATTATGAAAAAGTTCGCCCTTCTTCAACCGACATACATCTACTATAAAAGGGGAGCCCAAACCCTAGAACAAGGGATCGACATTCAGAGGCTTAGAGACTAGAGAGTTAGGCGATAGAACTAGGGCTCATAAAACCTCAAACATTGTAATCCCACACATACTCAATAATATACGTCTCTTTGCCTCGATTTCTCTTCTAAACACATATTGTGGGAACCGAAATTCGCACTGTCGATTTTAGTTAACTGTGGGAACCGAAATTCGCACTGTCAATTTTAGTTAAGTATAAACGTAGGAAAACTAAGTTGACCAAGTTTTCCCCGAGGATCCCGGCTATCTGCTGGTGATGCAGCGGACGATAGGGGTGAACGGTCGATCTAAGAATTTATGGTTCTTCGAGACCTGTTCTTGGATCAATTAAGGGTTTCTTTCAATAGCTTCTTAAGACCAACTTCTTGTTTTGATGAATTTAATCGAATCGAAACAAGGCAACTCGAAATAGATGAATTGAATCAAATCTAGAACAAGGAATAAGCAAAAGCTCTATTTTTATTAATCAAATTCTGAATACAATATTAGGCTTCAATGCCTATTTATAATAAATATTTAAATCTAGAAAACCCTAATCTTAATTAAAATAGGAAAAATACTAAAATATGGAAAATATAAATAAAAGGTAATTATCAAGATATTTGAAAATATTCCAAATATTTATCTGCATCATTCTCTCCGGGTTGGAAAAGATTCGTCCTCGAATCTTGAAACGATTTTTTGTAGTTGAAATCTTGAAAACTTGATCTTCAAATCCGAATTTTGCACAAAGATGAGTCTTCTGACCTTGTCCGAAATTTGCACGGAACTCGTTCTGCACGAATTTTGCACGGAACTCTTCCTGCACAAACTTTACACGAATCTCATCTTGCCCAATTTTTGCACAGACGAGATTAAAATATTTTTTACTGAAAACGAAGTCAACAACGACATCATCTTCGTAGACATCGTAGATCGGATCACCATAAATCTCTCTGTAGATCTCATGGCCATCTTCTCTCTCGACAAAGGGACTTTCGTCCTGGATAGGATTGTTCGCAATCACCATGACATCCAGAATCGTCTTCGATTAAGAAACCAAAGAACGCAGCTCTGATACCAACCTGGCGCAGCGTACGAATGGGTGAACGGTCGATCTAAGAACTTAGGTTCTTCGAGACCTGTTCTTGGATCGATCAAGAGTTTCTTTCGATAGCTTCTTGAGACCAACTTCCTGTTTTGATGAATTTAATCGAATCTAAACAAGGGATAAAAGCAAAAGCTCTTCTATTATAAAATCAAACGTGTCTAAAACAAAACAACTTAGAGTTGTTTATATAGCTATTCCCTTTGACAAACCCTAAGGGATTAGGAAACTTAAGACTAAAGCAATAAGGAAATAAAGCATCATTATCTTTAAAAGAAATAAAACATAAAACCAAATCTTAGAAGCAATATAACTTGAATCCGCTTGATGTGGTACGTTGGCGGTAAACTTAGGGATGCCGCTGCATCAGCTGGGCCACGCACGACAAAGTTAATACAGGCTAAGTTTAGGAATAAATGCGTAAAATAAAGAGAGCAGAAGAAAGAATCTTATTTCCAAATTCACGGAGAGCGTTTGAACAACAGGTCGAGATCTCGGCCGCAAGAGCTGTCGATCATCGCTAGTCTCAAAACCTAGATCTAACCTAGTTGAGTCGCAGCTCGCTAAAAAGGAAATAAAAGCCTAAGTTCTAAGTTGCTCTGGAGTGGTTTCTTTCTTCTGATTTCGGATCCCTCTTCCTCTGCTCCTAGGCTTGCTTATATGCTCCCATATGACGGTCTATTCTTGATGGGCTGAGTCTGCCGCGAGCTGGGCTTTTTCCATTTTCGTCAGCCTTCGTGTTTATCGGGAAAGTTGACACTTATCCTTTCGGAAATTTAACATTTATCCTTTTGGAAGTTTAACATTTATCTTGTTATGTGAAGATAATTGTAAACCGTCATATCTATCTTTTAAAAAATCGTAAATGGGCCGTCCGGTTGGGTTTGGTCCCTTTTGGGCCGTCTTCCGGACTTCCGTTGTTTTCTACGATTTCTTTGAAAGAATGCTCTTACTTGGATGTCAAGTCTTTCGGAAGATCTTCGATCCATTGCTGAGGCAAATGGTGTTTTAAGATAACCATCACCGTTTTATACGAAGTCCTTCCGTCCGTTGACGTCTTACGGGTTCTCTGAAGTCTTGGAGCAGAAAAGGGGGTTTTGTTTGCGGAATCTCGGAAAGTCGCAAAACACGGATTTCTGGAGACCACGGGGCTTAGAACTTACGCACGAAGACTAGCCACCCGACGACCCGAGCTAGCATCGGGCTAGCCGCCCGGCGGCCATGGCCAGCACGGGCGTTAGCCGCCGGCGGCTACGGCCAGCACGGGGGCTAGCCGCCGCCGGCTACGGCAAGCACGGGGGCTAGCCGCCCGGCGGCCACGGCCAGCACAGACGCTAGCCGCCGGCGGCTACGGCCAGCACGGGGGCTAGCCGCCCGGCGGCCACGGCCAGCACGGGCGCTAACTGGCGGCGGCTACGGCCAGTGATATACCATGATTTTGACCCACTTTTACTCATGGTATTTATATGATTTTACTATATATATCTATGTTTTGGAGTCTTTTAGGTATGTTTTCAGGTTCAAGGACATTTTGGAGTAAAGTGACGTTTTAGGTGCCATTTGGAGCTTAAAGGAGAGTTTTCCCGAGATGACTTGAAGATCAGACATCAAGGTCGATATCCAGAGATACATATCGATCGATACACATTCCGTGTAATCGATCGATGACGCATTTGAAGAAATGACGACGAGATACTCCATCGATCGATGTACGCTTAGTAACATCGATCGATGTACGCTTAGTAACATCGATCGATATCAAGCGTGCAGAGGAAGGAAGAATATTCTCAATCGACTTGAGGCCCAAGATGTCCCAATATTACTATAATGCCCCTGACGAGTTTTTAACCTAATTGTACTCAATATTTATACATTTGCCTATGTGTTTTGGCAAAGTAAGCTTTTACAACATATCATTGTTCTAGTATTTCCTACTTATCAATAAAGTATTCTTTTCATCTTAATTTTGTTCTCATCTAAGGTTATAGGATTTCAAGTTTAGAAGAAAGATACAAAGAGATTTGTTATCACGAGGAACTTGATTGTTCGGTCTTCTAAATGAATCTCTATTATTACCTTGATGCTATGAATCACTCAGTCATGTCTGAGTAGATTCCTTTGTTAGATTTAGGGTTCAAATAGTTATGAGGGATTAGCCCCAACTATGGACTGTTGAGTTGTATACTCATTATCCTGATGACCCCTAATGCTTATTCTAGAGTAGCTAACTAGAATATGATCTTGGAATTGATTTAATCCATAAATCATTCTCCTGACATCATCTTGAATAAGCTAAGATCCTCTAGGGATAAGCGAGAGCCGGTCTATGATCTTGGTGAACACATATTCGATTCGATCTAGAGCTATATCGTTCGATACTCAAATAGAGTAATCGATCGACGACACACATATCGATCGATACAAGCTGTCAAACATCGATCGATATTGTCGGCGGACAGATCAATAGACAAGTCTAGTAACGACAGTTATTAGGCAAATCTAAAGAATCTAAGTTCTTTAGTATATGCAAGCAACTCATTAAAACATCCATAGCATTATAATCCTGAATTAACTGAATAGTAAACTTGAATCTAACTATTTTCTCTTAATACCTACAACTCTAAGACATTCTCTTGAGCAATTAAACATTGCTCACAACTGCAATTTACATTTAAACCATTTCAACCTAGCTTAGTCACTAAGGATTACTATCTTTTGTGTTCCTTCGCTCCCCGTGAAATCGTTCCCTAAGTACTACATTTGAACCTCTTATTTGAGAGAGTAATTCACTCTTAAGGTAATTTGAGTGAGATAAAATTTGGCGCCGTTGCCGGAGAGCTAAGATCGCCATTAGATTTAATATGATTAGGTCTAGGTTATTAAATTTCAGCTAATTCACCTTCTGATGCAAATTTTTTTTCTTGTTTTTCAGGTACATGCCCAGCAATACTAGAAGCAACAAGAATCATCAACTTGTGTACTCAGAAGACCCCCACAGTTTGGAGCGTAGCATCCGCAAGAATTTACGTTCCACATCGATCGACATTAACCCTTCGTTGTCGACCGATACCCCGACATCGTTCGACATCAACACCAGTTCGTCGACCAATACTGCTCTACCACAGTCGACCGAGACGCTTTCTTTGTCGACCAATACTCGCCGCACTTCATCGCTCGACCACCGACCGTCGACCGATACTATTCATCCGACATCGATCGATATAGATCACCTAACATCGATCGATACCACCCGACGAGCTATGGTAGCGCCTATTATTCTCAGAACCGATGAGAATGGAGACCTGCGTGATCAAGATGGTCACCTGCGTAACGCAGCAGGTCAGAAGCTGAATGCTCAAAAGGAAATCATTCCTGAGCAAGACACTACAGACTTCATCCAACCTGCAGATGAAGCCAACGGAGCTAGAACCTTGGCTGATTACAATCGTCCAGATCAGTTCTATACCAACCGATCAGCCATCCGCCCTCCTGCTATTCAGAGAGGAGATTTCGAGCTCAAGCCGCAGTACTACGGCCTCGTAGGACAGATACCCTTCTGTGGGTTATCTCATGAGCATCCTATGGATCATCTGGAAAGATACGAAGATATTATATCTTCCATCAAAGCTAACGGAGTCCCTGAAGACTATCTTTTCTGCAAGTTTTTCAAATACTCTCTATCAGGAGAAGCTTTGCATTGGCTGCGCCAACTACAACCAGGTTCCCTCACTACCTGGAAGGACATCAAAAACGCATTCCTGCGTAACTTCTTTGATGAGTCACGTGCTGAGGACTGGAGAAGGAAGATTCCTACATTCACTCAGGAACCTGGAGAATCTTTCAAGGATACCTGGAACAGATTCAAGTCCTACCAGCGCGACTGCCCACACCATGGGTACAACAACGTGCAACTACTCTGCACCTTCTACAGAGGCATCGCTCTGAAGTATCAAATGGCTCTAGATACTGCTAGTGAAGGAAATTTCAGCACAAGGAATCCACAAGACGTTGTGAAGTTAATTAATAACTTGGCTTCAAGTAACAGTACGAAGAACATTGTCAAAGCAAAATATGTATCATTCCTTGGGAAGGAACAGATTAATGAATTCCAATCACAGCTTGATAATGTTCAGAGGCTACTTAACAAGCAGATTTGCTCAGTTGAGGATGCAGAAACCGCAGAGGAACAAATTGACGAAGATGTGAATTGGATAAGTGGAGCCGGATTTCAGAGATCTGGAAACCAAGGAGGAAACAGAAACTTCTCAGGACAGAGGAGCAACTACAGTTCGCAGAAACCTTCCTACAACAGCAGCAACCCCAACAACAATCGAAGTTACGAAAACTCATTCTACACCAATCCACCCCCACCCACCCAGGAAAGCAAGCTAGAAGAAATGCTGGAAAGAGTTCTAGAGACACAACAGAAGCTCCAGGTGGATTTTAACGGGAAGATTGACTCTGTCTACACTACTCTGAATTCAAAGCTTGATACTTTGAATACCTATGTGAAGAAAGTGGAGACTCAAGTAGTTCAGACAAGAGAGGCTTTGAAGAAACAAGAGGCCTTGGCAAGAGCACCAGGAGAGCCTACTACTCACCACCACGTCAATGCCTTAAAAGGGGAGTTAATGAAACAGAGATGGAAAACTTTAGGAAACGAGTTCTAAGGATCCCTGCAGAGAAACCCTTTGAAGAAGCTTACTTTTCACACAGATTGTGGATGTTCTTCAGAGAGACCAAGGAGACAGAAGAAGACATCAAGAGGATGTTTCACCAAGTTCGTGACAGCTTGAAGAAGAGGATCACACTAACAAAGAGGAGCAATCCAGGGAAGTTCACAGTACCATGTTCCATCAGGGGCATTGAATTCCCGCGTGCCCTATGTGATACAGGATCAGGAGTCAGCATCATACCTAAGATCATGGCAGACCACCTACATCTGAAGATAGAGCCTACCGATGAGACATTCATCTTTCTGGATTGTTCTCAACAGAACTCTGGAGGCATAATTCGAAATCTTGAGGTACAGATTGGAGATGCCATCATCCCTACAGACTTCCACGTCCTGGATGTCAAGCTAAACTTCAAAACATCCCTACTGCTTGGAAGAGCTTTCCTAGCCACCGTCGGAGCCGTTTGTGACCTAAAGTTCAACAAGCTCTGCCTAACCCTAATAGATTCCACCACCTTCTATGATCCCGTCCAGGTCGTCAAGTTACCAAGGAAGGAGACCACAAACGTCATAGCAGCGTGCTTATGTTCCCATGAGTATGATTCCATGGCTGAGTACGAAACCGACCTGGTCACATCGACCGATGAAAGTAACATCCCATCGCCCGATACCCGTACCATCTCATCGACCGACGTAGCTAACACCACATCGATCGATAGACAGCCCTTTTGGAGGAACAACGCTGAAACCCTGGCATTAACAGACAGACTTATTGTGGAGTTTCCAGATAGAGATTTCGAGCCAGCTACATCAGAACCGGACGACTACATACCTTTAGAGGATGAATATGATGAAGATTACGAGGAAGAACGAGCTACAGAATACAGATTCATTCGTGAAGAAGAAGATGGACACACTTCCCCCACCTTCAGATTCAACGCATCGACCGATGTAAGCTAGCCTTCATCGACCGATATGCCACCAAGACGATCGCTCAAACGACCCTATCAACCATCAAGCGATCCTATCGACTTTATATCCATTTACACACAACGTTTGGATATAGGAGACGGAGACTACTCAATTGGGAGCTGGGCAAGCGACTATAACGAGAGTTTTGCAGTAGAGGCAATTCCACTGCAATATGCAATTCAGCCTGAGGAAGTCCCATCGACCGATATGTTTCAACAACAATCGATCGACAACTGTCAGCCCACATCAACCGATGCACCTGCTACAGAATCACCCGATACTACCGCTACACCATCCGAGGTACAAGTAAATAATATTGATTTTGGTTATCTAACTCCGGATGAGTTTGGTATTTTCAGAGATCCAGAAGGCAATACACGAGCAATGGATGGGAGAATCATCCCAATCACAAAGAAGGACATATGAGACATCCTTCAAACCGCCAACGGATCCATAAACCTCTTCAAACAACTACCTCAAACCCCTGTCCATCAGCACCATCAGCATATCAGCACAACCACAACATCCATTCAAGATGGAGCTATAGCTGATCATCTCAACACGGAGGATTCGGAATTCCAACACATATCGATCGATAGACACAACTGTCTATCGTTCGATATGCACCATGAGATGGGAGGACGAGCTTTCAAATTTGGCATTCGCTGTTTCTTCTGGGAGCAGAAGGACGAATTTGGAGTTTTTAGAGATGAATCTGGGTATGCTAGAGGAGTCAATGGAGACATCATCCATGTTTCAAAGGAAGCCATAGAGGAGTTACTTAATAGAGCATCACTATTCGATAGGTCTTGTTTTTGCTTACCCATACATGCAGATCACTTCAACAAGGCAGAACCTACAGAGAAGCTCTACACAGAAGCTGAAGTCCAAGAAAAGATCTATGAGGCTAAAAATACTTACATCTGGCGAACCTCCTACTTTTCATATGAAATCGAGAAGGTCCGATCAGATCTCCAATCTGAAATCAACTGGATTCAGAATGCTTATGATCTTCAGCAAGAGCAGAAGAACGCCCTAGAAGAAGAAGTATCCATTCTAAGCTCGAAGTTGGAAACCTACAGGAAGCCATCGACCGATGCTGGACACACACCATCGACCGATGCGCATCATACAACGTCGATCGATGCAGACCTACGCGCATCGAACGAACAATGGCAGATACCATGGATCACATCATCAAAGCTATACACCACACAAACCAAACGATGGAATCCTTCTACACCAACAAGAAGAAAATAACTGATGAGATGATCCCACCGATAGAAAGTCGACTGCAGGAGGTTGAAGATACATTGAGAGAACTCTGCAATGATTACAGACGCTCAGCATCAACCGATGTGACACCTAGTCCATCGCCCGATATGAACTACAGCGAGTTCTGCACCAAATCTTATTTGGAGAAAACAGTTCAAGATCTCTTCACCATGATTCAAGAGGTTGGAGATTCGTCCTACCAAAGCTTTGAGGAATTATGGTTTCCAGTGTAAAGCGACGTCAAGAGCATGGAGAACACTATAGAGAACATCCAGAAGGAAATCAAGACCATCTCCAGACAACTCGCGGATAGACCAGCACCATTAGCATCGACCAATATACCAGAAAGGACATCGACCGACAGACCTACACCAGTGTCGATCGATATGGACTACCCGAGATCGATCGATAAGCTCATGATACGAAGGAGAACATTTGAGAGGCTCAATGACATACAAGAAGAACTCGGTGATCTATCCCAACACACCTATCCAACATTCAGAAACCACCAGTTCTACATTGAAAGCAATGCAGAAGGTCTCGAACGTCTGCGCAACGAGGTCAATGAATTAAGGGAGAAACTAACCAGAGGAGATAAAGCCACAAGAAGCCTCTTCACCACTTGGTTTGGAGAGAAACAAGGAGAAAACAAGGATGAGGCTTGCTACTCAGCAAGTGTCATGAACTCAAATCACTAGCCTCAATACTACCATAGTCAAGCTAAAAGACTATAATAAAGCGCTGAGTGAGAGGCAACCCACTGCTAGGTATTTTCTTACTTAGTTAAATCTGATTTATGTTTTTATTTTTCGTTTTTCGTTTTTGTTTTTAAGTTTTTCAGATTATAGAAGATTACCATCCCTATCGACCGATATGATCCTGTCGACATCGCTCGACATATTTCCATTCTTATCGATCGACATAGACGACGCACTATCGATCGATACGTATCCACGGTCAGGTATATCGTTCTAATTTTCGATATCAGTACATTCTTTATGATTTATTTATGCCCTAATCCGACTGATATACACTGAGGACAGTGTACGATTTAAGTGTGGGGGGATATTACTGATGCTACCTTACCTTTTTGATTTCACCAAAATGTTCTCAAAATTGGTTTTATTGAGTCAAGAAAGGGACTAGGATATTTTTCAAAAATTTTCTTTTCATCTAACCACTCTTTAGCACCATTCTTAGATCTGTTGATTGCAGAAAGTACTATAGATGCTAAAGTGGATCAACCATCACCTATGACAACACTTCTCATGATTGTTTGGAAGAACCAAAGCTGATCTCCAACCTAACCTGACAATCTATTGCTTGTCTTGGGGCCTGGTATACAGGGGATCGGAATCCTCCTGGAAGTCTGGAAGGTAATAGTCTGTGTGTTTCTGATTCCCTTCCCTCTCTCTCTTCAGCATCCTAAGGAAAGAGAGAAATTATTAATATAAAGATGTGATATGATATCTTGAGAAGTAGAGGGGTAGGAGTGATTCATGCGACCCCATTATTCTACTTTAAAAGATTGATCAAAGTGAGGGGTAGGATTGATTCCTGCGACCCCACTATTCGCTTATTCAAAGGTATGTGTTACTAAGTCAATGAGATAACGCAAAGATAGCCTTTGTGGCAATCAGTGTTCATCAAAATTTGAAACTATGAGGATCCAGAGAAGAGAGAATAAAAGGGGGAAGAGAAGACTTGCATGTGTGTTCAGAAACTTGCTTGAGTTGAGTCCATGTGTTTCTTGATCGATATCCCCAAGGTAAAGCCTGCACTTTTATTTTTATGCATAAATGAGATCAGTAGAGGGGATAAACAAACAGGATTGTTAAGATGTTTAGCTAGGAGATTTGGTTGCTAAGCTAGGATATGGTATAATGTACTCATGTGATTTATAGGCATAAGATATGGCTTGCAACAAAGTAGAGGTGATGATCCTAGAGTTAAGATTTAAATTGAGTCCCTGCTATTTTCAAACTTCTTTCTAAGACTACCTGTGTGTTTGCTTGAGGACAAGCAAAAGGTTAAGTCTGGGGGAGTTGATATACCATGATTTTGACCCACTTTTACTCATGGTATTTATATGATTTTACTATATATATCTATGTTTTGGAGTCTTTTAGGTATGCTTTCAGGTTCAAGGGAATTTTGGAGTAAAGTGACGTTTAAGGTGCCATTTGGAGCTTAAAAGAGAGTTTTCCCGAGATGACTTGAAGATCAGACATCAAGGTCGATATCTAGAGATACATATCGATCGATACACATTCCGTGTAATCGATCGATGACATTTGAAGAAATGACGACGAGATACTCCATCGATCGATGTAAGCTTAGTAACATCGATCGATATCAAGCGTGCAGAAGAAGGAAGAAAATATTCTCAATCGACTTGAAGCCCAAGATGTCCCAATATTACTACAATGCCCCTGACGAGTTTTTAACCTAATTGTACTCAATATTTATACCTTTGCCTATGTATTTTGGCAAAATAAGCTTTTACAACATATCATTGTTCTAGTATTTCCTACTTATCAATAAAGTATTCTTTTCATCTTAATTCTGTTCTCATCTAAGGTTATAGGATTTCAAGTTTAGAAGAAAGATACAAAGAGATTTGTTATCACGAGGAACTTGATTGTTCGGTCTTCTAAATGAATCTCTATTATTACCTTGATGCTATGAATCACTCAGTCATGTCTGAGTAGATTCCTTTGTTAGATTTATGGTTCAAATAGTTATGAGGGATTAGCCCCAACTATGGACTGTTGAGTTGTATACTCATTATCCTGATGAACCCTAATGCTTATTCTAGAGTAGATAACTAGAGTATGATCTTGGAATTGATTTAATCCATAAATCATTCTCCTGACATCATCTTGAATAAGCTAAGATCCTCTAGGGATAAGCGAGAGCTGGTCTGATCTTGGTGAACACATATTCGATTCGATCTAGAGCTATATCGATCGATACTCAAATAGAGTAATCGATCGACGACACACATATCGATCGATACAAGCTATCAAACATCGATCGATATTGTCGGCGGACAGATCAATAGACAAGTCTAGTAACGACAGTTATTAGGCAAATCTAAAGAATCAAAGTTCTTTAGTATATGCAAGCAACTCATTAAAACATCCATAGCATTATAATCATGAATTAACTGAATAATAACCTTGAATCTAAGACATTATCTTGAGCAATTAAACATTGCTCACAACTGCAATTTACATTTAAACCATTTCAACCTAGCTTAGTCACTAAGGATTACTATCTTTTGTGTTCCTTCGCTCCCCGTGAAATCGATCCCTAAGTACTACATTTGAACCTCTTATTTGAGAGAGTAATTCACTCCTAGGGTAATTTGATTGAGATCAGCTAGCACGGGCGCTAGCCGCCGCCGGCTACGGCCAGCACGGGGGCTAGCCGCCCGGCGGCCACTGCCAGCACAGGCGCTAGCCGCTGGCGGCTACGGCCAGCACGGGGGCTAGCCGCCCGGCGCCCACGGCCAGCACAGGCGCTAGCCGCCGGCGGCTACGGCCAGCACGGGGGATAGCCGCCCGGCGGCCACGGCCAGCACGGGCGCTAGCCGCCGGCGGCTACGGCCAGCACGGGGGCTAGCTGCCCGGCGGCCACGGGCGCAACCGGGGTTGGCTGCTCGGTTCCTTCGGCTCATGTTTGTTTTCGCGTTCTTTTTGGCTTTCCGGAGGTTTTTTCGTGTGGAAAATATTTCTAGTCGTTGGTTTCGAGATGATTAATCTCGAACTTAATATTTTTTTCAAGGTTTCTCGATTAACATTTAGTCTCTCGAGGTTGCTCTAATATCTTTCACGTTTTTCCGAGACTTTCGGACATCGATTTCGTCTTGACCGATTTTGACCCCAACAGTTAGCCCCCCAGCTAGCTAGGAGCCGTAGGGTTCGTAGGTCCTAGCTTGCGGTATGGTTCGCGAGGAAAGTATGGAAACGAAATCGTGTCGAAGGTTGGGGTGAATAGTCAAATCCTTGCCTATAAAGACATGTGAATTCTTTACCATTCTTATTTCACCCAAGAATCTTACGTTAATCTCTCTCTTGCAAACTCTCTCTCTACTTTAAGAAAAGAATGACTTCAAGATCAAAATCCTCTAGGAGGCAATCTCACTCGTCTTTGGATAGTTTCCATGCCGAGGAGGAGGTTTCGAAACCCGAGATCGAAGAGATCGATAGGAGTGCGTATTTCGACGCCGTTTTTGGTTCTGATGCTCCCCTTCCTGTGATCCCGATCCCCTGGCGACCTCTGAGGGCGCGTAGGGAAACTGACTCGCCGAGCGAAGTATCCCCCAAATATCTCGGAACTCTTCGAGAGTTTTATAAGGTTCCGAAGGGAGTCGTGTTTCGCATTCCTCGTGGGAATGAGAGTTCGGAGCGCCCTCCGAAGGGTTACTTTACTTGTTCGAGGCGTTTCTGAAGCAATGCCGATTGTGGTTCCCAATCCCTGGGGTCATTGTTCAGGCTCTCGACCGTTTCGGAATCGTAATCAGCCAGCTGAACGTGTCGGCTTTGGAAAGCTGGCTTGGCGTTGTGATTTCGAGTTACAAGTTAGGGATGAACCTTAGCCCCGCTGACTTCGAAGGGTTGTGGAACTCCAAGACGACGAGCATCAATGGAGTATACTCCATGAAGGCGAGGACCGATTTTTCGGTAATCCAGGGAGTCACTTTGCACGCCAAGGATTACGTTGACCGTTTCTTTTTCGTGAGGATAGATGGAGAGTCTGTCGAGGAAGGCTTTCTCCACCTATTTCCGACGGACTGGTTGTACCAACGTGGTAAGATTGTCGCATCCCTTTTCTTAGAATCCGAAAGGCGAGTTCTGAATGTGTTTTTTTTTTTAAAAAAAAATCGTTCAGAGAACAGGTGTCTCACGCATGTTCCTTCCGATCTTTCGACCAAGAGAGACATTTTTAGGACAAGGCCTTGTTCTTGGAACTCTTTTACTCTTGATCAGATTCGAGATGCGGTCGCGCTTCACCGATCGCGAGGTGGTACGCGGCCCTGTGTCAATGATGGATCCTACGTTTTTGCTCCTTCAAGGCGGAGGCAGAGATCTCGGAAGGATAAAGGGATTGCTTTCGAGGCCTCGTCGGGAAACGATGAGTTGCCAAGATACGATCCTGACTTCACTATAGAGAATCAGGGTGTTCCTCCCCCGGGTGACTTCTTTGATGAGCTCCCTCCGGCGTTTTCCCGTGACGAGTCTTTGGACAACGAAGAGAGGGACAAGGTTACCGCGGAGGGCGCTCGCTTGGTCAACGAGGTTTGTTTTCGAAACTTGAGTAAATCCCCTTTTATTTTTATTTGCTCTTGACTTCTTTGCAGGCCGTGAAAGTGTGAAACGCATCGATCGATGGAAGTTTCCGCACTGCCCGCCTGGCCCGTTTCAAAGCGGAGGAAACTGAAAGGGAATTCGCCAAGTATCGTTTGGAGGTGGAGGAGCAAAACCGCCGGCAAGCTGAGGTCTAGGCTCGAGCTCTCGTTCGTGCAGAAAGGAGCGGGGGGAGAAGAGCTGCCGCCGAGTTGAACCGAAGGGCTGAAATTTTCTCTACCGAATTCGAGGCGTACAAAGAGGCTCAGGACTTTGTAGGCGATTTTTGCGAGTGTCGTGGTTCGGTCGGTACTCTTCACAAGATGCAGCGTGAGGGTTTCTTTCTTTCCAGCGAACTTGCCGCGATGGATGGCTCGATGAGAATATGTGCTAACGCCGAATCCTTTGTTCCTCTGATCGAAGGGAGAATTCAGAGTTGTGGAATCCTATCCAAATCTCGGAAGATACGGCGGATGCGGGCGCGGGTTCGAATGCGGGCGACGGAGGTGAAGAGGTCGACCAGCCCAACTCCTCGTTTGGAATATCTCTAACCGATTGTTATGCATTTGATTATAATTTATGATAGGCCGAGTGCGGCTGTTTGTATGTATGTGTTGCGACCGTTAGGAGGTTGCGTGACTTTGTGTTTTTCGGGATTGGCCGTTGGTGGCTTTTGAATCCCTGCGATGAATGCTTTTATGAACTCTGCGTTTTGATTTATACTTTCGTGAAATGTAGAAGGTTTGAATACGTGTAGTCACTTCGTATTCAAGCTCTTTTTTTTGTCGCTTGGTCCGTAGGTTACTTTGTAGCGAACGTTAGGTTTGTAAGCGATAAGAAGCAAGTTTTGGAATCTCGTATTCTGGATACTTATGCCTATGAGATGTCTTAGATACCAGCAAGGCCGGGTTTAGGGCAAGACCTAGATCTACTTTCGGACTGATGCTGTGCGATGACAAATCGGCTTTCGTTCTGCCTGTTTGCGATTTCGACCTGACTCGTACCGTTTTAGAATCCGCGAAGTGCTTATCGGCTTATACGAATTTTTTGGATACGAGTCGAGCTACTTCCTTTACGAAGAGCTAACCAAAATTTGGATTTCTTGTATAGCGCGCTATGGTATCCTTGTCGGATGCAAGAGGACTTCGTTAGAAGCCAGACTACGAATTTGATTGAGTGAAACGTTTCTATGTTTTTCCGTCGGGGCCAATTGATGGAAATGAATTTTAGAGTCGCGGATAGACTGTTTGATAGAGTTTTTTAGAGTCGCGGAGGGACTGTTTGGAGGAGAATGGAGAATCAAGACTTTTCGGGAACTAGCGACGTCTCGCGTTCCTTAAAGATATGATTTTCGTTTTCCGTAATGTTTATGCGTTGAGTAAGCATTTGAATTAAAGACTTTATAAAAGGTTTTAAGAATGTTGAGTACATGTAAAAAGTAATTTTGCGGGAGTACAAGGATGATTGTTCCCATCCCCCCCCCCCCCCCCCCCCCGCTTTTTTTTGGTGAGGGGGATAGCTGAACTCGTCAGGTTGCGACGAGCTGCCTACGTACCTCTTGCGAGGATCAAGCCATCATGTAGTTCTGTTTCAATCGCAGATGCTATTACTCCACGATTTCCGGCGCCTTGACTGTTTCAGCTAAGTCGGTGGTCGCATTGGGAGTTAGGTCATCCGTTCTTTCGGCGATGGACTCGGGGATTTTCTCGCTATCCTGAGTCGTGGCCTGTTTGGACAAATCCGAGTTGTCCTTTGCTGAGTTCTCGGAGATACTCAGATGCTTCTTAGTTCGCTTCGGGTTAGCTACTGGGGTGTTCCGTTTGCTGCAAAATTTATGTTCGGCCAGGAAGCAGAGTCGCGACTGTTTTTGGCTTCCCTAGATTACCGCCGTTCCAGTCGGTGTTGGAAACTTGACGCTGAGATGGTAAGTGGACGGGACTGCCTTCATGGCGTTTATCCAAGGAGTTCCCATTATGGCGTTATAGATGGCCGGGTTATCCACTACCGCGAATTCGACGATCTTCGTGACTTCTTTAGCCATGACCGGGAGTCTGATTTTTCCGAGGGTCATGGACGTATGTTCATCCTCTGCAGAGGGGTATGTTCATCCTCTGCAGAGTATCGCGGAACATGATGTTGACCGTGCTTCCTGTGTCGATGAGGATGCGGCCGACTTCGAGATCCTGAATCACCAAGTCGATGACCAGAGAATCGTAGTGGGGTTTATCGAGTCTGGCCATGTCATGTTCCTCGAAGATGATTGCGTGGTTTGGGACGTCGTCCTCTGGACACCATCCGGGGCTTGTTTTGGCCCTCCGTCCATAGGCTTTGATCGACGAAACGGAGTCCTGGTAAAAGTGCGATCCTCCGATGATCATGTTGATCCTTTGGCGGTTGTTGTTGTTTCCTTCGCCGTCTTGTCTCCGTCCGCGTTTTTCGCCTGACTGAGTTCCAGAAGCGTTATTCTCGGGATTGGCGCCGTCGGTCTTTGGCGGACGGTCAGAATCTAGGAGCAGGTCTTTCACACTCCTGACTGTTGCTAGTTCGCCGGCAAGCAGCTTTGTTATGAGTCTAGCACCGAGGACTTTGCAGTTGGCGGTTGAGTGACCTCTCGTCTGATGGAACTCGCAGCTGGAATAGTCCTTGTACGAGTTCCGCGTCCAAGTGTTTCCGGCGGTCCTTCCTTGTTCGGAATTGACGGCGTAGTTATGTTCGCCTTGGACGTCTTCCCCTTCGTGATGGACATACTTGTCGTTACGAGAGGGTTTCTTCTTGCCGGACGCTTTCTGCGGTCTGTGCTTTTGCGCTAGGACTTTCATCTCTTTCATCTCTTCTTCCATGATGATGAAATCCGTCGCCTTGTGGAGAGTGTCCTGGATGGTGCGTGGCCTCTCCCAAGAAATCCACTTTCGGAATTTCGATTTGTACCAGAGGTTTTTTCTCAGGGCATCGATGGCGACTCTGTCGCTGAGGCCTGTTACCCTGGACATCACGAGTTTGAACCTCCTTATGTAGTCGCGGAGCAGTTCATCTTCCTTTTGAATTAGACTCCAAAGGTCTACGTCGGAAGTTTCCCTGTCCATGAACATGGAAAATTGCTTCAGAAAAGCTGAAGCAAGCTGGCAGAAACTTCCGATAGAGTTTCTTTTCAAGTGCGAGAACCACTCGAGCGCAGCACCTCTGAGGTTCTCGACGAATAAGAGACAGCAGCCGACGTCTTTTTCCCGCTCCGGAAGTTTAGACCTCGCCATCGCAATCTGGAAGGACTGCAGATGTGCCTTCGGGTCTGTGGCTCCGTCGTAGGTGGGAAGCTTTATTTTCCCGGGATCTGAGACTCGTGCGTCTGTGATTCGAGAGGTGAACGGAGTCTTTCTCAATTCCTCGAGGAGCAGGTCGATCTCGGGGGCAGTGCTGGTTGCGTGGTGAATCTGCAATTTTACCGCTTTCACCTCGGCTGCATTTTTTGCGATGTACTCGCGCAAATCATGGATCTCGTTGGCGCCGTTCGCGCTCCTTTGTCTACGTTGACTGCGATAGGCCCGAGTCTGGTCTTCGGCCAACCTCTCTTGCTCTGACCAGTAGAGGTCTTCTTCCTCTTCTGTCATGGGTTTTTCGAAGGCTGCCGCCAGTCGAGCTGACTGACTTCGGGTCCTTCTGAGGTGGATGTCGGCGTCTTCGTCGGACGGGTCCGATTGATCGCTGATATCCAGGTCGATTCTTTCGACGTCGTCTCCTTCGTTTTCCCTTGCGGTAGGTGGAAGGTTATCCGTCGCTTTCTTCTGCCCCACCGGAGTGGTATCGTCGGGGATGAGTTCCGGGGACTTTCTTGGGGCATCTTTTTCTTGGTCTCCGGAAGTTCCGAAGTCGAGCCTTCTGACACGCCTCACCTTGGTGGATCCGCGCGGGAGTTTGCTTTTCGCTGTTAAGGTATTGACCTGTTTAGCGAGTGAAGCCATTAGTTTTTCTTGTTCTTCCGACCGTTTCTGGGAGGTGGCGAACAGTTCCTTCACCTGGTCCAGCATCGTGGTGTTTGCCTCGACAGTGACCGTCGATACGTTTCCGGCAGGATTCTTCTCAGCGTTAGTATCGGCGGCTGGTCCGTCGTGCGTTTTCTTGTCTTTTTCCGCTGTAGCTGACATGCTTAACTGGGCGTGCGTAGTTGCGAGAAAGATAAATCCGTGTATCCTCCTCCTTCTAGCGCCAAACTGTGGGAACCGAAATTCGCACTGTCAATTTTAGTTAAGTATAAACGTAGGAAAACTAAGTTGACCTAGTTTTCCCCGAGGATCCCGGCTATGTGCTGGGCTACGCACGACAAAGTTAATACAGGCTAAGTTTAGGAATAAATGCGTAAAATAAAGAGAGCAAAAGAAAGAATCTTATTTCCAAATTTGTGGAGAGCGTTTGAACAACAGGTCGAGATCTCGGCCGCAAGAGCTGTCGATCGTCGCTAGTCTCAAAAACTAGATCTAACCTAGTTGAGTCGCAGCTCGCTAAAAAGGAAATAAAAGCCTAAGTTCTAAGTTGCTCTGGAGTGGTTTCTTTATTCTGATTTTGGATCCCTCTTCCTTTGCTCCTAGGCTTGCTTATATACTCCCATATGACGGTATATTCTTGATGGGCTGAGTCTGCCGTGAGCTGGAGTTTTTCCATTTTCGTCGGCCTTCGTGTTTATCGGGAAAGTTGACATTTATCCTTTCGGAAATTTGACATTTATCCTTTTGGAAGTTTAACATTTATCTTGTTATGTGAAGATAATTGTAAACCGTCATATCTATCTTTTAGAAAATCGTAAATGGGCCATCCGGTCGGGTTTGGTCCCTCCCGTTGTTTTCTACGATTTCTTTGAAAGAATGCTCCTACTTGGATGTCAAATCTTTTGGAAGATCTTCGATCCATTGCTGAGGCAAATGGTGTTTTATGATAACCATCACCGTTTTATACGAAGTCCTTCCGTCCGTTGACGTCTTATGGGTTCTCTGAAGTTTTGGAGCAGAAAAGGGGGTTTTGTTTGCGGGATCTCGGAAAGTCGCAAAACACGGATTTCTGGAGACCACGGGGCTTAGAACTTACGCACGAAGACTAGCCGCCCGACTACCCGAGCTAGCATGGGGCTAGCCGCCCGACGGCCATGGCCAGCACGGGCGCTAGCCGCCGGCGGCTACGGCCAGCACGGGGGCTAGCCGCCCGGCGGCCACGGCCAGCACGGGCGCTAGCCGCCGGCGGCTACGGCCAGCACGGAGGCTAGCCGCCCGGCGGCCACGGCCAGAACGGGCGCTAGCCGCTGGTGGCTACGGCCAGCACGGCGGCCACGGCCAGAACGGGCGCTAGCCGCTGGCGGCTACGGCCAGCACGGGGGCTAGCCGCCCGGCGGCCACGGCCAGCACGGGCGCTAGCCGCTGGCGGCTACGGCCAGCACGGGCGCTAGCCGCCCGGCGGCCACGACCAGCACAGGCGCTAGCCGCCGGCGGCTATGGCCAGCACGGGGGATAGCCGCCCGGCGGCCACGGGCGCAACCGGGGTTGGCTGCTCGGTTCCTTCGGCTCATGCGTGTTTTCGCGTTCTTTTTGGCTTTCCAGAGGTTTTTTCGTGTGGAAAATGTTTCTAGCCGTTGGTTTCGAGATGATTAATCTCGAACTTAATATTTTTTCCAAGGTTTCTCGATTAACATTTAGTCTCTCGAGGTTGCTCTAATATCTTTCACGTTTTTCCGAGACTTTCGGACATCGATTTCGTCTTGACCGATTTTGACCCCAACACATATAGACTCATATCAACTCTTTAGTCTTCCAGTGTTCCGTAGTACTTAAACGACCCTACACAATAATACAACAATCTCCTGTACCAACTAATAAATTTTTGGAGTCCATTAGCTTAAGAGTTTCCGCGGACTCATTTACAATGTCATCTTCTTCCTCCTTTGATAGGCGCTGGCTTTTTCTTGTGTCGCAGTATTCATCTATTTATGGTTCTCTCACATCTGTGACATTTTTTTTTGTTTCAACCATGTTCCCTCCTTCCGTGCTTGCTTCTTTATTCTGTCATATATGGGAAAGAAAAAATAACTTGCCAAAGTATAATTACGGAAACAGTAACAACGTCACAGCCAAACGTTTCAATGGTCTTTTCACATACCTCCGTTGGTACGAGACTGAGATTTGGGACTCGCGCGTTTTCTTCCAAACGGGTCACCCTTTTCAGCAGATGTACAAACGGATCCATCTGTACCAATGCGGCTATTCTAGATGTTAGATTTTGAAGGGTACCTCATCTGGACGCTCCATAGAAAACAATCTCTCTGGGGTCTGCCTCCGTTGTATAAAGTATTTTCCTTCATCAGCATCGCTTTCTACTTGGTCTTCATTTTCTGCAATGTCACAAGAGTTTTCACTTCCATCTCCTACGTTCTCTTGCTCTCTGCTTGCCAATTTCTTTGATTTCTTCGATTTCTGCTGGCTTGCAACACGCCTATGATTGTTATATTTAATCGGTGCAATGGGTACTCCGGCAAGGCTTGCCAAGTAATGGTAATCAGGGAATTGCCTTGGCGAAGGAACTCCAAAAGAATGTCAATCTCAGGATCCTCATCTCAGTGTTCCCAACCAGGATGAACTTTATTCATGATTCTCGGACACATACAAGTTACATATACAACAAATTACACAAAGTGGTTGTCAAAAGAAATTAAAATACAAAGTTTTGATGAATCCATACGATGTTAACATACCTTCGCGTTTTGGAATTTATTACCCAAGGAGAGCTTTCCATTCGAACCTTTGAACCTCAGTAACCATGGACCACTTGAACTGATAGGACGCCAAATTGCTTCTCCAAGACAGGGTATATAAGCGTACGCCCAAACCTGGATTACTTTCACGAACCCCTTGCAGACATAATAAGCCTGCTTGATGTCACCACTCTCTGTTTTGGTCTTAATCTGGTTGACAAGTTCAACGAAAGCCAATCTTCACTAGGGATACTGCTCGAAAATCTCCACATCCATAAGCATCTTTGCTTGAGCAGGAGGGATAGGTTCTCTTCGATCAAAGCCAAGTAAACCGCCTGTCAAGATTGCCAAATAACACAGCCTAATCTGGTCTTCCTTAGACCAGGATTTGCAAACATCAGGAGACAGACGACAGAGTGCACATATGTCCTCAGCGCTTGGTGTTGATCGGGAGCGTTTCAGGTTGAACAGCGCCCAAAAACTATTACTTTTCTCCACATCTTCCACTACCATTGTATTAGGTATCGGACCACAGTTTAAACCTGTGATATCTTCAAACTCAAATAAAGAGAAACGGGCAGGCTGTTTCTCTATCAAATACCAAAGCTCAAGTTTTTTTTTGCAAAAGAGTTGTCTTGAAAGAATGTAATGTACCAATTTTGAGCTCCATGCAAACTCCAGATTCACGTACTTGATAATTACCCCGAGTGGAGATTTTTCAACACGCTCCCACACTTCAGCACTAACTGCATCTTTGACTGCTTTCACGGTCTTGAAAGTAGAGCTGTAATTTATAAAATTATTTGGATTTGGCCTCGTTTCGTCAGAAAACAAACTTTGAGGGAACTCCATAGTATTCACCTGTTGACAATAATATCAGACAAGCCCAAATTAGGAAAAATTGGTAATCTAAAAATTAAGAAAAAGGCGAAGAAGAAGCTAAAATTAAGTTTTTTCAAATCCTTCACCTTATGGCAAGAAGAAGCCAAACTTCGCTGAGATCGCCTGATGGGTACTGATGAATACAAGATCTGTAACGGGAGAACTAAAACTGGCCAATGAATCGAAGGGATTCGGAAGACGAACACTAGAACTGAAATGTAAGGCACGTGACTCCTCCACCGTTCTGTCAAAAAACTTACAATTACTTTTTCACCCTTAATTATTTCAAGCAAAACAGAGGAGAGTATTGGCAAGCCATCAGCTGAGTATTGGGCTGATTTAGGTAACGAGCCCATGAAGCTGCTGATTTTTTGACACATAATACCTCTGAAGGGGCAAAGTAACAGCAACTAAAAGAATCATTATTACCGCCAGCATGTCAATTTGTATATTTTTTACGCCAATACGACGTCGGTTTGAGTTTTGTTGAGATATATAAAAACGAAATTGATTTGGTGAAGCTACTCGAACAGGGAATACATCAGTTTGGTTTGAGTTCTATTGAGATATATCACTATTACTGCGAATGGTGAAGCTACTCGGAAGAGAAAAGCGTCGGATGATGTGAACTCATCTCGAACGTTCGCAACACGGCGGCGGATGGAGTGTTCATCCGAGGAACTCACTTTGAATTTGATCCTAATGTCATCAACACTGTACTGTTAACGCCAGCTGTTGAACGCTCATTCGATTAGGAGAGTTGTGACCTGTCTCTGGCCATATCTGTGCTCACTGGCTACAGGTTTTTCGGGTGGTCTAGTTTCCATCTTACTGGTCTCATTCCCCCTTACGACACTCTCTACAGAGTCTGTAAGATGAACTGGCTGCCGGGTCTTGACACTGATGCTATCATCAAAATGCGTCTCCGATTGGTCTATGCCATTGCGAATGGCCGAGCCATAAACTTTGGTGAACTCTTGTAAGATCAGGTCAAAATGATGGCAAATCCGTATGATCTTGGGCCGACGATCATCCAGCCAAGCTTGATCTATCAAGTGCTGTTGTTTCAGAAGGACATTCCGGCACTGGCTGGCGATGGGGATCTGATTGGCAGACCGGTGAACATCTGGGGACCATCGTCGAACATGGTTGGACGAAGGGGACGCGAGGTGATCGAGTGAAGTATGGTTTTTTCTGATCGTCTCTCATTCAGGGCAGATTGTTTAGTTTTAATGATTTTAATGATTTCAGATTGTTTATTGACTTTCAAGTGGTTGTTAAAAAATTTATTTTGTTTTCACATCTCGGCACGTAATACCGAAGCAGGTGTTTCCCTAGTAAATTGAATAGGAATACGCTTAAGTTAAGTGGAAGAAAAAGTGAGTCAACAAACTTGACCATGGAAAAGAAGTGGCTGAAAGCAGCAGGGCTTGGGTGTTCTGAGAATGGCTTGCTTGTACGTGTAGGCCTTGCTGTAAAGGGAGTTCCAAAAAACAGGGATAAGCATTGCTCATTAAGAGGCCAAATTTTGAGGAATAGAATAGTGACACCTCAAATTTGAGGTTTCACTATTCAAAACCTCGAATATACTATTAATTTTCTTTTTAGTCCTTATAAATATTTTCTTATACAAATACATTTACTAACTTTATTTACAATAACTTAAATAAACCAAAATAAAATAAAAATAGAAAATATTACATAATATTAAAATAAAGTTCACACAAATAAAAATATATGTCAAGTAAAGGTCACACCAGATAAAATACATAAAACAAACTTAACAAAACAAAAATAAATAAAAAGTTATATAAAATTTTAAATATACATATTTTATAAGTGGTACCAAAATAATGGAATTCATTGGCTAACCGGTATGTGTGTTGTTTTATTATATATGTAATTTATATTATTTAATTATATAAAAATTTAATATTAATTGTTGTAAAATATATTAAAAATATTTTGTATATATATTTGTAAATTTTTATCATTATAGGTAACTTGTATTAATGTCAAAGACCATGGTGTAGATAAATTAATTTTTAAGGATTTTTTTTGAGGTTTCATGGTTGGAGTTAGCAACCCTCAAATCCTCATTTTCAGGTTTTGTTCCCCTTAAAATAAGGTCGTGGGTTTTGTTGGGGAAAAATATCCAAGGCTAAGGATTTCTCCAGCCTCCGAAGGGGCCTCGACTTCCGGGCCCTCATTTGAGAAAGATCCAGGGTCCTTCCTCTACTTAAAGATCCAATCTATGCTAAGAAGCTCCAGGATTCAACATCTATCGATATGATCCAGGGTCCAGTCCCCACGAAGAGGTACCAGGGCCTAGCCCCTGCCGAGAAGAACCAGGGTCCAAACCCTCGCAACATTATGGAAGTTTTCCAGCTACGGGAAAACTTCTATTTTCCGGATATGGAAGAGTTCGCCCTACCTTAAGCCGACATATATCAACTATAAAAGGGGAGCCCAAACCCTAGAACAAGGGATCGACATTCAGAGGCTTAGAGATTAGAGAGTTAGGCTAGAAAACTAGGGTTTATACACCCAAAACGTTGTAACGCTAAAGATACTCAATAATACATCTCTTTGCCTCGATTTCTCTTCTCAAAACACTCATAAATTCATACATGTTCATTAGTCTTCTTGTGTTCCGTAGTACTTAAACGACCCTACACAAAAATACCATAACAGTTTGGCGCTAGAGAGAGGGGAGTAACTCAACTACGTGACGATGACACATGAAGACGATTCCAACCAAACCGAATTAACCCCGAAGGAGAAGGAGCTTCTCAGTCGGCTCGAAACTCTTCAGAGTCAAATCACCGACCTTCACAAGGCTCAGGAAACCGCACCTGCAGGTTTGGAACTTGTCCAGGAAGTTCAAAACCTAAAAGATCAACTTGGGGAACACTCCAAGCAACTTCAGCAAAGCGTCGAGAAGCTAGACGCTATGAGAGTCGAGAACCTCGCTCTCCGACAAGAGAATCAATCCCTCGGGGCAGTTGGGAACAAGCGGAAACGGTTCAGAACCAGAGTCCGACCTATGGCTTTGCTTAACACCCCACGTGACGACGAGGAGACGGCTCAACAACCCAACGACATATCCGACGACCAAGAAGCTACTCGAGACGCAACCCGAGAAGAAGAGGATGACGAGTCCGATACGGAGGACGAGGAATACTCACCCGACCATCCCGAGATCTCGGATCCAGCTCTAGCCGCCTACCTAGAGAAGGTGGTATCCGAAAGATTCGGCACCATCCAATCTATATTGGAAAGGCTCCCCTGAGTAGCTCCCCCTATCCGGAGAAGCGACCTAGGTCTTACTCCGACACACCTTTCGTGAAAGAAATTGCTTCAGTCGAGATGCCTCGCAAGTTCTCCTTCCCGAGAATCAAGATGTACGAAGGAACTGGGGATCCAGACAACCATATCGCCCATTACAAGCAACACATGATAGCGGTGGCTATCCCAAAAGAAGCAAGGGAAGCCACCATGTGCAAAGGATTCAGATCAACCCTGACCGGTCCTGCCCTCCAGTGGTACATCAATCTTCCCCACATGATCCATCGCATCTTTCGCCGCCCTCAGCGACAAGTTCGTGGAGCAATTCGCCAGCAGTCGCCATCTGGAGAAGAGATCAGATGACCTCTACGAGGTTCAGCAATATAGGAATGAGTCCTTACGTTCCTACATAGCTCGTTTCAACCAGGATAAGGTCTCTATTCCCGAGTGCAATGCCGATACAGCCGTCTCAGCCTTCAAGAAGGGCCTGTTTCCGGAGGGAGAGCTCTACAAAGGAGCTAACAAAGTATAGATGCGGAGACATGGCAGATGTGCTATCCCGCGCCTGGGCCCAAGTTAGATGGGAAGAAGGCGTCGTGAGCAGGGCCAAGGTCACCTCCAAATATGATCAGAAGTCCTCTAGGTCTTCGAAGGACGAGCGTGACGAGGCCATCCGACCTCGACCCTCCAGAGAACCTACCAACCCGGGCAGGGGCAGATACCAACACCGTCCTCTACCCCGATCCGAGGGAATGATGGTCTCTACTTGGCCCAGTATCTCTCATCTCGCGATATCCAAACCAGAGCTCATCGGAGTCTTGAGACAAATGGGCCCACAGGTTAAGAGTCCTCCTAAAATGAGGTCCCCTGACGCCAACCAGAACTCCAAAAGGTGGTGTGGGTTCCACAACGATCACGGTCACACCACTGAAGACTGTATAGCCTTGAGGCTGGAGGTCGCCGAGCTCCTTAAGAAGGGCTATCTGAGGGAATTCCTCTCGGATAAAGCAAGGGACCTCCTAAATAAAGAAGGTCCTGCTCTTCCCAACGATGCTGTTCCCGCATTACCCCCGCAGCAAGATCGAGTGATCCATGTCATCTTAGAATGATCAGAAGTAAGCGGAATCAGCAGCGCCGCAGCCAAAAAGAGTACTCGTAATGCTAGAAACGGTCAAGAGGCGAAGTCCCCAAACGCCGACTCCTAGGAACGGATGAGATCAGCTTCACCGCGAAGGAGCAGGAACGGGTCCTGGCTCCTCATCATGACGCCCTCGTCATCTCACTAGTCATAGCCAATTGTTTGGTCAAGAAGATACTGGTGGACAATGGAAGCTCCAACAACATCATCTTTCATTCGGCCTACATGGACCTAGGGCTGGACCCTAAGACACTAACCAGGAAAGCGACTCCACTCGTAGGATTCAGCGGAGAGGTGAAGCAAAACGAAGGAGAGGTTCTTCTCCCAGTTTACGCTGAAGGGATAAATCAATCCACCAAGTTTCTGGTCGTCGACTGTCCGTCATCCTACAACATGATACTAGGTAGACCCTGGATCCACGACATGGGAGCCGTGCCATCAACCCTCCATCAATTGGTAAAATTTTCTACTCCCTGGGGCGTAAAGGTCATCAAAGGAGACCAGGAGAATTCTAGGTCCTGCTACCAAACTACCTTGAAAGGAAAGACCCATGCCTTATAGCAATTACAGAAGCAACCTCTAGTTCCTCACGCCGAAGAACCCAAGGTTGAAGACATGGATGAGGTCCCCCTAGTAGAAGGGAACTTCGAACATAACCTCAAAATAGGCTCCAAACTTCCGAAAGACCTGAGGCGAAGGTTGATCGACTTCCTAAGGTCCAACTCCTATTGCTTCGCATGGTCCCATGAAGACATGCCCGGGATCGACCCCGATATCATCATGCACCAACTCCAAGTGGATCCCGAGCATCCTCCGGTCAGACAGAAAAGGAGGAAGTTCGGTCCCGAAAAGGATGAAATCATTAACGAGGAAGTAAGGAACCTGCTCGACGCGGGATTCATAAGAGAGGTACGGTATCCCGACTGGGTCGCTAATGTGGCGGTTGTAAAGAAGAAGAACGGAAAGTGGAGAGTGCATGGGCGATGGGCAGAAGAGTTACATGGAGTTCTCTGGGCCTATCGGACAACTCCGAAGACGGCTACCAAGAAACCCCTTTCTCACTCGTCTATGGCACCGAATCAGCAATACCCACTGAAGTGCACGTTAAGACCACGATCTCAACCATCCTAACTCCAATTATAATGCTATGGATGTTTTAATGAGTTGCTTGCATATACTAAAAAACTTCGACTCTTTAGATTTGGCTAATAACTGTCGTTACTAGTCTCGTCTATTGATCTGTATGCCGACAATATCGATCGATGTTTGACAGCTTGTATCGATCGATATGTGTGTCGTCGATCGATTACTCTATTGGAGTATCGATCGATATAGCTCTAGATCGAATCGAATATATGTTCACCAAGATCATAGACCGGCTCTCGCTTATCCCTAGAGGATCTTAGCTTATTCAAGAAGATGTCAGGAGACTGATTTATGGATTAAATCAATTCCAAGATCATATTCTAGTTAGCTACTCTAGAATAAGCATTAGGGTTCATCAGGATAATGAGTATACAACTCAACAGTCCATAGTTGGGGCTAATCCCTCATAACTATTTGAACCCTAAATCTAACAACGGAATCTACTCAGACATGACTGAGTGATTCATAGCATCTAGGTAATAATAGAGATTCATTTAGAAGACCGAACAATCAAGTTCCTCGTGATAACAAATCTCTTTGTATCTTTCTTCTAAACTTAGAATCCTATAACCTTAGATGAGAACAAAATTAAGATGAAAAGAATACTTTATTGATAAGTAGGAAAATACTATAACAATGATATGTTGTTAAAGCTTACTTTGCCAAAACACATAGGCAAAGGTATAAATATTGAGTACAATTAGGTTAAAAACTCGTCAGGGGCATTATAGTAATATTGAGACATCTTGGGCTTCAAGTCGATTGAGAATATTCTTCCTTCTTCTGCACGCTCAATATCGATCGATGGTACTATGTGTACATCGATCGATGGAGTATCTCGTCGTCATTTCTTCAAATGCGTCATCGATCGATTACACGAATTGTGTATCGATCGATATATAACTCTGGATATCGACCTCGATGTCTGATCTTCAAGTCATCTCAGGAAAAACTCTCCTTTAAGCTCCAAATGGCACCTAAAACGTCACTTTACTCCAAAATTCCCTTGAACCTGAAAACATACCTAAAAGACTCCAAAACATAGATATATATAGTAAAATCATATAAATACCATGAGTAAAAGTGGGTCAAAATCATGGTATATCAACTCCCCCAGACTTAACATTTTGCTTGTCCTCAAGCAAACCCACAGTTAGTCTCAGAAAGAAGTTTGAAAATAGCAGGGACTCAATTCAAATCTTAAATTTAGGATCATCACCTCTACTTTGTTGCAAGCCACATCTTATGCGTATTAATCACATGAGTACATTATGCCATATCCTAGCTTAGCAACTAAATCTCCTAGCCAAATATTTTAACAATCATGTCTGTATATCCCCTCTACTGATCTCATTTATGCATAAAAATAAAAGTGCAGGCTTTACCTTGGGGATATTGATCAAGAAACACATGGACTCAACTCAAGCAAGTTTCTGAACACACCGGCAAGTCTTCTCTGATCCCTTTCTTCCCCCTTTTATCTCTCTTCTCTGGATCCTCATAGTTTCAATTTTTGATGAACACTGATTGCCACAAAGGCTATCTTTGCGTTATCTCATTGACTTAGTAACACATACCTTTGAATAAACGAATAGTGGGGTCGCAGGAATCAATCCTACCCCTCGCTTTGATCAATCTTTTAAAGTAGAATAGTGGGGTCGTAGGAATCACTCCTACCCCTCTACTTCTCAAGATATCATATCACATCTTTATACAAATAATTTCTCTCTTTCCTTAGGATGCTGAAGAGAGAGAGGGAAGGGAATCAGAAGCACACAGACTATTACCTTCCAGACTTGCAGGAGGATTCTGATCCCTTGTATACCAAGCCCCAAGACAAGCAATATATTGCCAGGTTAGGTTGGAGATCAGCTTTGGTTCTTCCAAACAATCATGAGAAGTATTGTCGTAGGTGACAGTTGATCCACTTTAGCATCTATAGTACTTTCTGCAATCAACAGATCTAAGAATGGTGCTAAAGAGTGGTTAGATAAAAAGAAAATTTTTGAAAAATATCCTAGTCTCTTTCTTGACTCAATAAAACCAATTTTGAAAATATTTTGGTGAAATCAAAAAGGTAAGGTAGCATCAGTAATCTCCCCCCAGACTTAAATCATACATTCTCCTCAGTGTATAATAGTCGGATTAGGGCATAAATAAATCATAAGGAATGTACTGATATCGAAAATTAGAACGATATACCTGACCGTGGTTACGTATCGAGCGATAGTGAGTCGTCTATATCGATCGATAAGGATAGGAATATGTCAAGCGATGTCGACAGGATCGTATCGGTCGATAGGGATGGTAATCGTCTATAATCTGAAAAACTTAAAAACAAAAACGAAAAACGAAAAATAAAAACATTAATCAGATTTAACTAAGTAAGAAAATACCTAATAGTGGGTTGCCTCCCACTCAGCGCTTTATTATAGTCTTTTAGCTTGACTATGGCAGTGTTGAAGCTAGTGAGTTGAGTTCATGACACTTGCTGAGTAGCAAGCCTCATCCGTGTTCTCTCCATGTTTCTCTCCAAACCAAGTGGTGAAGAAGCTTCTTGTGGCTTTATCTCCTATGGTTAGTTTCTCCCTTAATTCACTGACCTCGTTGCGCAGACGTTCTAGACCTTCTGCATTGCTCTCAATGTGGAACTGGTTGTTTCTGAATGTTGGATAGGTGTGTTGGGATAGATCACCGAGTTCTTCTTGTATGTCATTGAGTCTCTCAAATGTTCTCCTTCGTACCATGAGCCTATCGATCGATCTCGGTAGTCCATATCGATCGACACTGGTGTAGGTCTGTCGGTCGAAGTCATGTTTGGTATATCGGTCGATGCTAATGGTGCTGGTCTATCCGCGAGTTGTCTTGAGATGGTCTTGATTTCCTTCTGGATGTTCTCTATAGTGTACTCCATGCTCTTGACGTCGCTTTGCACTGGAAACCACAGTTCCTCAAAGCTTTGGTAGGAAGAATCTCCAACCTCTTGGATCATGGTGAAGAGATCTTGAACTGTCTTCTCAAAATCAGCTCTGGTGCAGAACTCGCTGGAGTTCATATCGGGCGATGGACTAGGTGTCGTATCGGTCGATGGTGAGCGTCTGTAATTCTCGCAGAGTTCTCTCAATGTATCTTCAACCTCTTGTAGTCGATTTTCCATTGGTGGGATCATCTCATCAGTGATTTTCTTCTTGCTGGTGTAGAAGGATTTCATCGTTTGGTGTGTGTGGTGTAGAGCCTTGATGATGTGATCCATGGTATCTGCCATTGTTGATGTGCGTTCCTTGAATGAGGTGAAGTTGTTGCTGAGCTGCTGATATTTGTCTTCTAAATCCTTGGTGGTGTTTGCCTCTTCTCGTTTGATGTCGTGATAGATGTTGCGGATGAGATTAGTGATTTCTTCTTTGTTGTAGGCGTTCTGCAAACGTCTATCGTTCGATGTGCGTTGGTCTGCATCGGTCGACGGTGTATGATGAGCATCGGTCGATGGATTATGTCCAGCATCGGTCGATGGTGGCACGTTGGTTTCCAACTTCGAACGGAGAGTGGATACTTCTTCTTCTAGGGCGTCGTTCTTCTGTTTCTGAAGATCATAAGCACTCTGAATCCAATTGATTTCAGATTGGAGTTCTGATCGGGCTCTCTTGATTTCATGTGGATAGGTAAAGGTTTGCCAGATGTAAGGACTCTTGGCCTCATAGATCATTTTTTGGACTTCAGCTTCTGTGTAGAGCTTCTCTGTAGGTTCTGCCTTGTTGAAGTGATCTGCATGTATGGGTAAACAAAAGCAAGACCAATCAAATAGTGATGCTCTGTTAAGTAACTCCTTTATGGCTTCCTTTGAAACATGGATGATGTCTCCATTGACTCCTCTAGCATACCCAGATTCATCTCTGAAAACTCCAAATTCGTTCTTCTTCTCCCATAAGAAGCGTCGAATTCCATCTTTGAAAGATCGTCTGCCCATCTCACGGTGCATATCGAACGATATACGGTTGTGTCTATCGATCGATATGTGCTGAAATTCTGATTCCTCCGTGTTGAGATGATCAGCTATAGCTCCGTCTTGATTGGATACTGTGGTTGTGCTGATGTGCTGATGGTGAGGTAGTTGTTTGAAGAGGTTTATGGATCCATTGGCGGTTTGAAGGATGTCTCCTATGTCCTTCTTTGTGATTGGGATGATTCTCCCATCCATTGCTCATGTATTGCCTTCTGGATCTCTGAAAATACCAAACTCATCCGGAGTTAGATAACCAAAATCAATATTATTTATTTGTACCTTGGATGGTGTAGTGGTAGTATCGGGCGATGTTGTATCGGGTGCATCGGTCGACGTGGGCTGACGGTTGTCGATCGATTGTTGTTGAAACGTATCGGTCGATGGGACTTCCTCAGGCTGAATTGCGTATTGCAGTGGAATTGCCTCTACTGCAAAACTCTCATTGTAGTCGCTTGCCCAACTTCCAATTGAGTAGTCTTCGTCTCTTATATCCTTAGATGGTGTGTAAATGGATATAAAGTCGATAGGATCGCTTGATGGTTGATAGGGTCGTTTGAGCGATCGTCTTGGTGGCATATCGGTCGATGAAGGCTTGCTTACATCGGTCGATGCGTTGAATCTGAAGGTGTGGGAAGTGTGTCCATCTTCTTCTTCACGAATGAATCTGTACTCTGTAGCTCGTTCTTTCTCGTAATCTTCATCATATTCCTCCTCTAGAGGTATGTAGTCGTCCGGTTCTGATGTAGCTGGCTCGAAATCTCTATTTGGAAACTCCACAATAGGCATGTCTGTTGATGCTAGGGTTTCAGCGTTGTTCCTCCAAAAGGGCTGTATATCGATCGATGTGGTGTTAGCTACGTCGGTCGATGAGATGGTATGGGTATCGGGCGATGGGATGTTGCTCTCATCGGTGGATGTAACCAGATTGGTGTCGTACTCAGCAATGGAATCGTACTCATGGGAACAGAAACAAGCTGCTACGACTTTTGTGGTCTCCTTAGCTGGTAACTTGATGACCTGGACGGGATCATAGAGGGTGGTGGAATATATTAGGGTTAAGCAGAGCATGTTGAACTTTAGGTCACAAACGGCTCCGACGGTGGCTAGGAAAGTTCTTCCAAGTAGTAGGGATGTTTTGAAGTTTAGCTTGACATCCAGGACGTGGAAGTCTGTAGGGATGATGGCATCTCCAATCTGTACCTCAAGATTTCGAATTATGTCTCCAAAGTTCTGTTGAGAACAATCCACAAAGATGAATGTCTCATCAGTAGGCTCTATCTTCAGATGTAGGTGGTCTGCCATTATCTTAGGTATGATGCTGACTCCTGATCCTGTATCACATAAGGTACGAGGGAATTCAATGCCCCTGATGGAACATGGTACTGTGAACTTCCCTGGATCGCTCATCTTTGGTAGTGTGATCCTTTTCTTCAAGCTGTCACGAACTTGGTGAAACATCCTCTTGATGTCTTCTTCTGTCTCCTTGGTCTCTCTGAAGAACATCCACAATCTGTGAGAAAAGTAGGCTTCTTCAAAGGGTTTCTCTGCAGGGATCCTTAGAACTCGTTTCCTGAAGTTTTCCATCTCTGCTTCATTAGCTCCCCTTTTAAGGTGCTTTGCAATCTTTTCTTTCCTTTTTCGTAAGACTCTTCCTAGGTTTTCCTTTTCTGACTCCATGGGTTCAATGATGTCCGTGGGTTTCTTTAATATGGCTGTAGGAAGGGATTTGGAAAGTTTGGATTGCTCCCGGAGTGCATTAAGTCGTGCTACATCGATTTTGGGTAGTTGCACTCGGCGGTGGGGGATAGTATATCGATCGATGGCTACTGCTGTGTGTCGGTCGATATTGGTGTCTCCGGATTGGTCGATAGAAAGGTCTCTGTATCGATCGATGGGGTCTGAAGATCTGTTGACGTCCATACCGGTGGGTGGTCGTGGGTGTTTGGCTGCAAAGGCTTCGTGTGACATGGTTTTGATTGAATTGCACTCGTTGGAGGGTTCCTCGAAGCCTATCGATCGATACTCGTCAAAGTTTATCGATCGCTTTGCTTTTGTTGATATCGATCGATGTCGAGCTGATGATGTCGATCGATATGAGTCAAATCCGGCTTCGGGCGAGGCGTCATCTGTCGAATGTTGCAGCTTATTCTGGGGAACTTCCTCCCAGAAATCATCATCTATGATGGCATTGACGTGGTGGTGAGTAGTAGGCTCTCCTGGTGCTCTTGCCAAGGCTTCTTGTTTCTTCAAAGCCTCTCCTGTCTGAACTACTTGAGTCTCCACTTTCTTCACATAGGTATTCAAAGTATCAAGCTTTGAATTCAGAGTGGTGTAGACGGAGTCAATCTTCCCGTTGAAATCCACCTGGAGTTTCTGTTGTGTCTGTAGAACTCTTTCTAGCATTTCTTCTAGGTTGCTTTCCTGGGTGGGTGGGGGTGGATTGGTGTAAAATGAGTTTCCGTAACTCCTGTTGTTGTTGGGGTTGCTGCTGTTGTAGGAAGGTTTCTGCGAACTGTAGTTGCTCCTCTGTCCTGAGAAGTTCATGTTTCCTCCTTGGTTTCCAGATCTCTGAAATCCAGCTCCACTGATCCAGTTCACATCTTCGTCTACTTGATCTTCTGCGGTTTCTGCATCCTCAACTGAGCAAATCTGCTTGTTAAGCAGCTTCTGAACATTATCCAGCTGTGATTGAAATTCACTAATCTGTTCCTTCCCAAGGAATGATACAGATTTTGCTTTGACGGTGTTCTTCGTGCTGTTGCTTGAAGCCAAGTTATCAATTAACTTCACAGCGTCATGTGGATTCTTTGTGCTGAAATTTCCTTCACTAGCAGTGTCCAGAGCCATTTGATACTTTAGAGCGATGCCTCTGTAGAAGGTGCAGAGTAGTTGCACGTTGTTGTATCCATGATGTGGACAGTCGCGCTGGTAGGACTTGAATCTGTTCCAGGTATCCTTGAAATATTCTCCAGGTTCCTGAGTGAATGTAGCAATTTTCCTTCTCCAGTCCTCAGCACGTGACTCATCAAAGAAGTTACGCAGGATGCGTTTTTGATGTCCTTCCAGGTAGTGAGGGAACCTGGTGGTAGTTGTCGCAGCCACTGCAAAGGTTCTCCTGATAGAGAGTATTTGAAAAGCTTGCAGAAAAGATAGTCTTCAGGGACTCCGTTAGCTTTGATGGAAGATATAATATCTTCGTATCTTTCCAGATGATCCATAGGATGCTCATGAGATAACCCACAGAAGGGTATTTGTCCTACGAGACCGTAGTACTACGGCTTGAGCTCGAAATCTCCTCTCTGAATAGCAGGAGGGCGGATGGCTGATCGGTTGGTATAGAACTGGTCTGGACGGTTGTAATCAGCCAGGGTTCTAGCTCCGTTGGCTTCATCTGCAGGTTGGATGAAGTCTGTAGTGTCTTGCTCAGGAATGATTTCCTTTTGAGCATTCAGCTTCTGACCTACTGCGTTACGCAGGTGACCATCTTGATCACGCAGGTCTCCATTCTCATCGGTCCTGAGAATAATAGGCGATACCATAGCTCGTCGGGTAGTATCGATCGATGTTAGGTGATCTATATCGATCGATGTCGGATGAAGAGTATCGGTCGATGGTCGGTGGTCGAGCGATGAAGTGCGGCGAGTATCGGTCGACAGAGAAGGTGTCTCGGTCGACTGTGGTAGAGCAGTATCGGTCGACGAACGGGTGTTGATGTCGATCGATGTCGGTGTATCGGTCGACAAGGTAGAGGTTATGTCGATCGATGTGGAACGTAAATTCTTGCGGATGCTACGCTCCAAGCTGTGGGGGTCTTCTGAGTACACAAGTTGATGATTCTTGTTGCTTCTGGTATTGCTGGGCATGTACCTGAAAATAAAAATAAAAAATTTGCGTCAGAAGGTGATTTAGCAGAAATTTAAATAACCTAGACCTAATTAGATTAAATCTAATGGCGATCTTAGCTCCCCGGCAACGGCGCCAAATTTGATCTCACTCAAATTACCCTAGGAGTGAATTACTCTCTCAAATAAGAGGTTCAGATGTAGTACTTAGGGATCGATTTCATGGGGAGCGAAGGAACACAAAAGATAGTAATCCTTAGTGACTAAGCTAGGTTGAAAATGGTTTAAATGAAAATTGCAGTTGTAAGCAATGATTAATTGCTCAAGAGAACCTTTGAGGGTTGTAAGTAATAAGAGAAATAGTTAGATTTAAGGTTACTATTCAGCTAGTTCAGGATTATAATGCTATGGATGTTTTAATGAGTTGCTTGCATATACTAAAGAACTTCGACTCTTTAGATTTGGCTAATAACTGTCGTTACTAGTCTCGTCTATTGATCTGTATGCCGACAATATCGATCGATGTTTGACAGCTTGTATCGATCGATATGTGTGTCGTCGATCGATTACTCTATTGGAGTATCGATTGATATAGCTCTAGATAAAATCGAATATATGTTCACCAAGATCATAGACCGGCTCTCGCTTATCCCTAGAGGATCTTAGCTTATTCAAGATGATGTCAGGAGACTGATTTATGGATTAAATCAATTCCAAGATCATATTCTAGTTAGTTACTCTAGAATAAGCATTAGGGTTCATCAGGATAATGAGTATACAACTCAACAGTCCATAGTTGGGGCTAATCCCTCATAACTATTTGAACCCTAAATCTAACAACGGAATCTACTCAGACATGACTGAGTGATTCATAGCATCTAGGTAATAATAGAGATTCATTAAGAAGACCGAACAATCAAGTTCCTCGTGATAACAAATCTCTTTGTATCTTTTTTCTAAACTTAGAATCCTATAACCTTAGATGAGAACAGAATTAAGATGAAAAGAATACTTTATTGATAAGTAGGAAAATACTAGAACAATGATATGTTGTTAAAGCTTACTTTCCCAAAACACATAGGCAAAGGTATAAATATTGAGTACAATTAGGTTAAAAACTCGTCAGGGGCATTATAGTAATATTGAGACATCTTGGGCTTCAAGTCGATTGAGAATATTCTTCCTTCTTCTGCACGCTCAATATCGATCGATGGTACTATGTGTACATCGATCGATGGAGTATCTCGTCGTCATTTCTTCAAATGCGTCATCGATCGATTACACAAAGTGTGTATCGATCGATATGTAACTCTGGATATCGACCTCGATGTCTGATCTTCAAGTCATCTCAGGAAAAACTCTCCTTTAAGCTCCAAATGGCACCTAAAATGTCACTTTACTCCAAAATGCCCTTGAACCTGAAAACATACCTAAAAGACTCCAAAACATAGATATATATAGTCAAATCATATAAATACCATGAGTAAAAGTGGGTCAAAATCATGGTATATCACGCATCATACCAAATAAAAGTAGCCAAGAGTTACAACAAGAAGGTGAGATCCAGAACCATCCAAGAAGGAGACTGGGTCCTAAGGCGAGTCTGCAACCATACAAGAGACAAATCAGCCGGAAAACTCGCCCCCGGATGGGAGGGGCCCTATCAGGTAATAGGGGTGCAAGGGGCATGAGCCTACAAGCTGCAAGACAGCAAAGGCAAGGTTCAACCCAACTGCTGGAACGCCTTGCACCTCAAATTCTACCATTTCTAAAAGTAAGATCTTCGGATTAAGCTTTATATATTCTATTATACTGTATATTTAAGTATCTTGGTTTTCCTACTCCTATGTATAATGAGAACGTCTTCGGACTAGGCTTATAAAATACATTTGGATTCCACTAAAAGGAGTTAAGGGAATACCAATATACTGAAAGGGGCATATTAGCTGGATCGGGACCTTAGGGACCTCAGATCTTAGCTAGCCCCCTAGCTGGTGAGGCTACTCACCATAGGTGCAAACAGATATGGAAGGGGTCTGATCAGCCCGGTACTGATGTCTGCATAACAGGGCCCCGCGTAAAGGCCTATAGCCAAGAGTTATGCGGGGACCACGTACTAAATGCTACCCAAACCCTCGTTAAAAACGCTATGAGCTAAACACACGCAGGGGGCCACAGTAAGTCTGAGAGTGACCTTTCTGCACAAAGGTAGAGTGACCTTTCTGCCTTCCTAAACCCTAAACCCAAGGTCCAAAGACCTTCGGGTCCAAAGACCTTCGGGTCCAAAGACCTTCGGGTCCAAAGACCTTTGGGTCCAAAGACCTTCGGGTCCAAAGACCTTCGGGCCCAAAGACCTTCGGGTCCAAAGACCTTCGGGTCCAAAGACCTTCGGGTCCAAAGACCTTCGGGTCCAAAGACCTTCGGGTCCAAAGACCTTCGGCTCGAAAGACCTTCGGGTCCAAAGACCTTCGGGTCCAAAGACCTTCGGGTCCAAAGACCTTCGGGTCCAAAGACCTTCGGGTCCAAAGACCTTCGGGTCCAAAGACCTTCGGGTCCAAAGACCTTCGGGTCCAAAGACCTTCGGGTCCAAAGACCTTCGGGTCCAAAGACCTTCGGGTCCAAAGACCTTCGGGTCCAAAGACCTTCGGGTCCAAAGACCTTCGGGTCCAAAGACCTTCGGGTCCAAAGACCTTCGGGTCCAAAGACCTTCGGGTCCAAAGACCTTCGGGTCCAAAGACCTTCGGGTCCAAAGACCTTCGGGTCCAAAGACCTTCGGGTCCAAAGACCTTCGGGTCCAAAGACCTTCGGGTCCAAAGACCTTCGGGTCCAAAGACCTTCGGGTCCAAAGACCTTCGGGTCCAAAGACCTTCGGGTCCAAAGACCTTCGGGTCCAAAGACCTTCGGGTCCAAAGACCTTCGGGTCCAAAGACCTTCGGGTCCAAAGACCTTCGGGTCCAAAGACCTTCGGGTCCAAAGACCTTCGGGTCCAAAGACCTTCGGGTCCAAAGACCTTCGGGTCCAAAGACCTTCGGGTCCAAAGACCTTCGGGTCCAAAGACCTTCGGGTCCAAAGACCTTCGGGTCCAAAGACCTTCGGGTCCAAAGACCTTCGGGTCCAAAGACCTTCGGGTCCAAAGACCTTCGGGTCCAAAGACCTTCGGGTCCAAAGACCTTCGGGTCCAAAGACCTTCGGGTCCAAAGACCTTCGGGTCCAAAGACCTTCGGGTCCAAAGACCTTCGGGTCCAAAGACCTTCGGGTCCATAGACCTTCGGGTCCAAAGACCTTCGGGTCCAAAGACCTTCGGGTCCAAAGACCTTCGGGTCCAAAGACCTTCGGGTCCAAAGACCTTCGGGTCCAAAGACCTTCGGGTCCAAAGACCTTCGGGTCCAAAGACCTTCGGGTCCAAAGACCTTCGGGTCCAAAGACCTTCGGGTCCAAAGACCTTCGGGTCCAAAGACCTTCGGTCCAAAGACCTTCGGGTCCAAAGACCTTCGGGTCCAAAGACCTTCGGGTCCAAAGACCTTCGGGTCCAAAGACCTTCGGGTCCAAAGACCTTCGGGTCCAAAGACCTTCGGGTCCAAAGACCTTCGGGTCCAAAGACCTTCGGGTCCAAAGACCTTCGGGTCCAAAGACCTTCGGTCCAAAGACCTTCGGGTCCAAAGACCTTCGGGTCCAAAGACCTTCGGATCCAAAGACCTTCGGGTCCAAAGACCTTCGGGTCCAAAGACCTTCGGGTCCAAAGACCTTCGGGTCCAAAGACCTTCGGGTCCAAAGACCTTCGGGTCCAAAGACCTTCGGGTCCAAAGACCTTCGGGTCCAAAGACCTTCGGGTCCAAAGACCTTCGGGTCCAAAGACCTTCGGGTCCAAAGACCTTCGGGTCCAAAGACCTTCGGGTCCAAAGACCTTCGGGTCCAAAGACTTTCGGGTCCAAAGACCTTCGGGTCCAAAGACCTTCGGGTCCAAAGACCTTCGGGTCCAAAGACCTTCAAGGTTCCAAAGACCTAAGGGTCCAAAGAATCTCAGGGTTCCAAAAACCTAAGGATCCAAAGAACCTCAGGGTTACTTAGACCTAAGGGTCCGGAGAACCTCAGGGTTCCATAGACCTAAGGGTCTGAAGAACCTCAGGGTTCCATAGAGCTAAGGGTCTGAAGAACCTCAGGGTTCCATAGACCTAAGGGTCTGAAGAACCTCAGGGTTCCATAGACCTAAGGGTCCAAAGAACCTCAGGGTTCCTTAGACCTAAGGGTCCAAAGAACCTCAAGGTTCCGCAACATCCGGGTCAAGAACCTCAAGGCTCATAACGACCTCAGGATCACTGATCTCTCAAGATCCAATGTTGCCATCACGGTCCAAAGTCACTGGATCCAAAATGATTATAGGTGCCTTGGAACCTTCAAGTCCCTCAAAACCAATTGGCCTTTAAGGAATCTCCGGATTCGTAAAGATCACCTAAAAGAATCAAAGACCTTCGAGTCCGGAAGACCCTCGGGATCAAAGATTAAAAAGTCCTAATATCAACTTCGGAAAATTACCAAAGATCTTAGGATCCTAAGGTATTAAACTCCAGGTTCGGAATATCCCCTAAACCATGGCTCCAAGATCCATAGGCTACTCAAGACCTCAGGGTTCAATGGGCAAAACCCCCGGGTTCAAAAGAAAGCCTCATGGCCAAGGTAAGGAACCTAAGGGTTCTAGATCCTAAGAACTCTCAAGTTCGAGGGTCCAAGAACCTAAGGGTTCGAACCAGGCTGGAACTAACTACTTCCCAGCGACGATCTTACATCCCTAAAACTAAAACTCATGTTTTACAGACTGGATTACAAGATCTAATGCTTTGATATTTTCAGGTCCTCGATCTAATCATTGAAAGGACTCAGGTCCTAGACGATGACTCCCCACAAGGGTTATGGTCGGCCTTCGGCCCATATAACCCAGAATAAAATCAAGATCAAGCAGACCTCCGAATGATGTCTACGAGAAGCAAAACATATGCATAAGGAGAATAGATAAAAGACCTCGAAGGGCCATAAGTCTTAACAAAAAAGGCACAAAGGCCCAAGTCTGAAAACAAAGCCCCGAAGGGCGAAAATGCAACAAAAGCCCATCGGGCTCAGAAGTTCAACAAGAGAATCGAGAAGAGATGGTTCAGGCCTCAGGGGCAGCAGCTGGATCATCCATGGGAGCAGGACGATCCATCTCAGCAGTTTCCTTCACGGGGATAAGCGGTTCATCATCATACAAAGGAGGAGGCAACCCACGAAGCTTGGCCTCAGATTCCTTCACCAGCTTGTAGCGTTCAAACTCCACCGCTAGATCCCACTTATCGGTCTGCCTTTTCAGCCAATCCCTCATCACTCCCCAGCGAGCCATTATCTTGGCCCCACTCACCGCCATTGTCCTCTCATCCTCGAAGAGAGTCTTCTTATTCTTCAGCTCCTCCAGCTCTCCCCTCACCGCATCCAGCTTAGACGTCAGTACGACGTGTTCGGTGGCAGCATTCTCCTCCAACTCCCTCGACTTCTTCAGCCTGAGCTGGAGGGATTTGAGTTCCTTCCCCTGCGCCAGACCTTTGTCTTTTTCCTCGCGGAGCTGAGCTTTCAGAGCCTCAATTTCCTTAGAGGTATCTTCATTCACCATGTCCTTGAGATGATGAACTTGAGACATAAGCTGTAGAAAGCACAATACCACAATCATTACAGCGCGCTACGGAGCCAAAGTAATAATGGAAATGCGTCGATATACCTGAAGGAGGTCAAGTTGGACATAATTGATGGCTTTGGGAAGGTCGTCGGCAGGAAGATAGCATGCACTCCCCGGGAAGACCTTAGTAGAGAGGTCATCCAACACCAGCTTCAGGTCAACGCCAGAGATCATAGGGGTTGAACAACGAGTTTTCCTCTTGGAAATAGTGGGAACTGGAGTACTAGATCCTTTGCGCTTGAGGCTCCATGTGATCTGAACGTCATCATCCCCTGAAACGACAACTTCCATGGGAGGCTTCTTCGCTGAAAGGCTTTCCCAAGCCTTCTTAAAAGCATACATAGAGCCATCTCCCGAAGGTCCAGACATGTTACCTACAAAGAAAACTCGCAAAGTCAATAATCAAACAATAAAGACAAAAGGAGATATGATGAGCTCACCCCAAATACTGCAGCGACTGTGAACCTCTTGATTAACAAGGGCAGTGATCTGACGACGCTCCGCTGGAAGTCTGTACACCTTCTCAGGTACTTCCTTCCCTTTTGGTGTTGATGGGTACGACACGTCTGCAAACGACAAGACAAACGAGTAATCATCAAAATCGGGTTCAAACTAATATTAAGATAACCTACCCGCTACATGCCAGACCGTCGCAAAGCCAGGGAGAGCTGCGAAGACAAATTTCTCTTCCCATTTGCCACTGAAAACCGGATGGCACTTCCTTGCCTTCTTCTCAATCTCCAAGACCAAAGTATTCTTGCCACGAGGGCGAAGATATTACTTCCCCTTCGACCCAGATAGGGTTATGATGCATTACGAATAGAGGACTCCGTTCAATCCTATCATCATACCCTCCAGCTCGCCAAGATTCTGAATGGCGATTAGCGTTCTCCAAGCCGGAGGAGTCAGTTGGCCCGGAGAAATGTCGAAAAAATCCGACAGCTTGGCAATCAACGAAGGGACCCGATCACGAAAGCCGGATTCGAAGTAGGCTTCGTAGATCGGAACCTCGTCCACCTGGAAATCCGAGATCCGCTCCGACGAGTCAGGGACTCGAATAACTAGGTCTTGAGGAAGTTTGTACTTCTTCCTCCAAGCTCTGACGTCGTCCTCCGTCACCGAAGAAGCTGGACCTAACGACGAAGATCGCCCGTCTCCGCCTTCGACGGAGGCGTCATTGATCTCGACGATTCGAGAATCTCTAGTGTCTACCATGGGAAAATGAGAAGAAGAGGTTCTAGACCTATCAACAGGAGAAGGCTCTAGGGTTTTGCTAGGGGATTCCCCGGACATTTCTACCTAATCGGCCCTAAAACAAAGAAGGGAGAGAGAGGAAAGACGGCTACCTGCTGAAAGTTTCTTCGAAAAAAGGAGCCGCCGAAAGAGACGAATGATCTATGGAAGAAGTGAAGAAAAAAATGAAGGGAAGGCTCGATCATATTAAGAGGAGCCCTAGTTTGATAAACATGCGCCTCGATCATCTTGCCACTCGCACAAATGAGCGCCAAACGGAGAAGCTGAACCAATAGTGGGCTTCCCCTAAAAAGCCCATCTCGTTCTCGATCGCTTCTGCCCAAAGGTTCGAAGGTTCGGTGTCTTCGGAACGAACCACCCTCTTTAACCCTAAGATGAGCCCAAGATGATTCCACGTTTCGCCTAGACTTCAGTCCTTCTCCTGCTTGAAGAAATGACACCAAGGTCCAAGATCACACGTTATCCCTTGATTCCTACAAAGCAATCAAGGAATAAGGGGCAAACTGTTGGGGAAAAATATCCAAGGCTAAGGATTTCTCCAGCCTCCGAAGGGGCCTCGACTTCCGGGCCCTCATTTGAGAAAGATCCAGGGTCCTTCCTCTACTTAAAGATCCAATCTATGCTAAGAAGCTCCAGGATTCAACATCTATTGATATGATCCAGGGTCCAGTCCCCACGAAGAGGTACCAAGGCCTAGCCCCTGCCGAGAAGAACCAGGGTCCGACCCCTCGCAACATTATGGAAGTTTTCCAGCTACGGGGAAACTTCTATTTTCAGGATATGGAAGAGTTCGCCCTACCTTAAGCCGACATATATCAACTATAAAAGGGGAGCCCAAACCCTAGAACAAGGGATCGACATTCAGAGGCTTAGAGATTAGAGAGTTAGGCTAGAAAACTAGGGTTTATATACCCAAAACGTTGTAACGCTAAAGATACTCAATAATACATTTCTTTGCCTCGATTTCTCTTCTTAAAACACTCATAAATTCATACCTGTTCATTAGTCTTCTTGTGTTCCGTAGTACTTAAACGACCCTACACAAAAATACCATAACAGGTTTGAGATGGTCTTCAAGTTTAGATCACAACTAGGGCTGTTCAATATGGAAAAACCGAACCGTACCGTACCGAACCGAACCAAAATAGACAATGTGGTTTGGATTTAGTATATACCATACAAACCGAATGAATGTGATTTTCTAAAAACCGTAGGATTTGGGCCATAATAGATAAGTATATACGTAAGCCAAGCTCAATACAAATAATGTTAGGTTATCTTGCCAAATACCTAGAGTTTCTTAAATTCACCTAGTTTTACAGAGCAAGCCTTCTATTCTTGCCAAAACAAACTTACTGTAATCAAAAACTTAACAAAACAAAAATAAATAAAAAATTATATAAAATTTTAAATATACATATTTTATAAGTGGTACCAAAATGCTGGAATTCATTGGCTAACCGGTATGTGTGTTGTTTTATTATATATATAATTTATATTATTTTATTATACAAAAATGTAATATTAAGTGTTGTAAAATATATTAAAAATATTTTTTATATATATTTGTGAATTTTTATCATTATAGGTAACTTGAATTAATGTCAAGGACCATAGTGTAGATAAATTAATTTTTAAGGATATTTTTTTGAGGTTTCATGGTTGGAGTAAGCAACCCTCAAATCCTCATTTTCAGGTTTTGCTCACCTTAAAATAAGGTCGTGGGTTTGAGATGGTCTTCAAGTTTAGATCATAACTAGGACTGTTCAATATGGAAAAACTGAACCGTACCGAACCGAACCGAACCGAACCGAACCGAAATAGACAATGTGGTTTGGATTTGGTATATACCATACAAACCGAATGAATGTGATTTTCTAAAAAAACGTAGGATTTGGGCCATAATAGATAAGTATATACGTAAGCCAGGCTCAATACTAATAATGTTAGGTTATCTTGCCAAATACCTGGAGTTTCTTAAGTTCACCCCGTTTTACAGAGCAAGCCTTCTATTCTTGCCAAAGGTTGGTTTCTTTAACCTGTTAATTTTTCCCTTTACATTATACAAAACTACTTCTCGCACGACTTCTCATTGCAACAGTCGCATCATTTATTGTTCTAAAAAAAGTTTAACAACAAATTTAACAACAAATTTTTTTTTAAAAAATGTACTTGAAACATTTGATGAAAATAAAAACGGACACTCAAGGAAAATCGCAAGGGTTGCCATCTTTGGTTTATTGTTTCCAACAAACTAAATGGTATCTAAAGTGTACATTCCAGATGCCTTTGTTTCGTCGTACATCTCTGCAGCAAGTTTCTCCCTCATTATCTCCATATTAGAATCACAAAGATGTTTGTGATCAAATGGCACACCCATTACTAGACACTCAATGAATTTGACTGCGTAAATTCCACAGTCTCCATAAGGAGATTTGGCTTGCGGAAACCCCATCCGTTACAAATTGGATGGAAAACTTGTCAGTGTCTTTAAACTGTGTATCTTCATCATCAGAGAAAGAAGACAAGACGTAAGGAATCATGTGAGCAAAAGGATTTGCCGCCTCTATTATTGTGTCCTCGGGAACAGAACAGGTAGAATTATCATAGATCTTGATAGTCCGGCCCGGGATAGAAATGACCATCGTCACCTAGTGATTGTTATTTGCCATCAAAACTGAATATGTTGTATCGACATCTCGTCCCCATCGCTTGCCGGGTGGGCTAAGATATGGCTTCTTACCGTCGAAGTAACCATAGACTGCCTTAGGTATGTTCGACTGATCTTTTAACCAGTGAACTTACTTGACTGTCCAGAACCCTGTGAATAGTCCATCCATTATTGCAATCCTTGGAGATATGAAAGAACTCGGATTTCTGGAGAACCTTAGTCTGTACAGCGCTAAGGGTACGTCAAGGTGCTGTACAAGGGTATATAAGAAGCTTAGAATTACGCACACATAGCGAGGGTATTATTTTCCATTTCTTTGACGTAGAATGTAATCCAACCAACCCCTCACCTTCAAAAATGCAGCAAAAAAGGATTCGGCCGTCGTATAAGCTTCACCAGGCGGATAATTGGTTAATCCTCTACATTAAGACCGACAGTTACCTCAAGTTAGACAAAGAATTGTTAAAACAAAGAATGGGGAATTCGGAATCAGAAGATACTTACTATTTTTTTACGAAACTTCTCAATGCTTTAACCTTTGCTTTATCAACTGGGCCATACACAACCTTTTTTTTAGACATTCCAGCAACCCTTGCACTACTCCTAATACTTGGCGTAATAATGCTGGATGAGGCTCTTTGGGATTCATTGCCTACTTCTTTATTCTGTCATTTATGGCAGCGAAACAACAACAAATCAATTCATTACTTCAGAAACCTATAACAACATCACAACTTTATGCTTGAATGGTATTTTTACATGCTGAACCATCGACTCTGATTTTTGGAACTCGCGAGTCAGCTTCCAATGATAACACTCTATTTACCAGATCAGCAAAGTTTTTCACCAGACGGTAATCTCGTTCCAATGCATCCACTCTAGCAATTAGATTTTGCAGGGAACCTACGTCTGTAGGCTCTATCATCAACACTTCATATGTTGGGGTCTTCCTCCGTTGTACGAAGAAATTTCCATCATCATCGCTTTGTTCTCTTTCTGCAATATCACCAGATTTTTCACTTACAACTGATATGTTCCCTTGCCCGTTGCTTGCCACCTTCTTTGATTTCTTCGATTTTCTCCGGCTTGCAACCAGACTACGCTTGTTAGACATCATCGGTGTCAGTGGGTGCTTTTGCAGGGCTTGCCAAGTAATGGTTCTCAGGAAATTGCCTTGGCGAAGGAACTCCAAAAGATTGTCAATCTCAGGATCCTCATCTCGGTGTTCCCAACCAGGATGAACTTCATTCATGATTCTCGGACACATGCAAGTTACCTATACAACAAATTACACAAAGTGGTTGTCAATAGAAATTAAAATACAAAGTTTTGATGAATCCATACGATGTTAACATACCTTCGCGTTTTGGAAATTATTACCCAAGGAGAGCTTTCCATTAGAATCTTTGAACCTCAGTAACCATGGACCACTTGAACTGATAGGACGCCCAATTGCTTCTCCAAGACAGGGTATATAAGCGTACGCCCAAACATGAATTACTTGCACATACCCCTTGCAGACATAACAAGCCTGCTTGATGTCACCACTCTCTGTTTTGGTCTTAATCTGGTTGACAAGTTCAACGAAAGTCACTCTTCCCCAGGGAGACTGCTCGAAAATCTCCAAATCCATAAGCAGCTTTGCTTGAGTAGGAGGGATAGGTTCTCTTCGATCAAGGCCAATTAAACCGCCTGTCAAGATTGCCAAATAACACAGCCTAATCTGGTCTTCCTTAGACCAGGATTTGCAAACATCAGGAGACAGACGACAGAGTGCACATATGTCCTCAGCGCTTGGTGTTGATCGGGAGCGTTTCAGGTTGAACAGCACCCAAAAACTATTACTTTTCTCCACATCTTCCACTACCATTGTATTAGGTATTGGACCACAGTTTAAACCTGTGATATCTTCAAACTCAAATAACGAGAAACGGGCAGGCTGTTTCCCTATCAAAAACCAAATCTCATGTTGTTTCCTGCAATAGAGTTGTCTAGAAAGAACATAATGAACAAATGTTGAGCTCCATTCGAACTCCATATTCATGTACTTGATAATTACCCCGAGTGGAGATTTTTCAACATGCTCCCACACTTCAGCACTAACTACACCTTTTACTGCCCTTAGGGACTTGAAAGTATAGCTGTAATTTATAAAAATTCTTTGGATCTGGCCTTGTTTCGTCGGAAAATAAACGTCTAGGGAATTCCATAGTATCAAACCAAACACAGAGTGGCAACCCCTAGAAACAGAGGAAGAAGGTGAAGGATTTTCTTCATCATTGTTTCTAATCAAACAAATAAAACAAAAAGACAGACCCAGAAAGATCGGAAACGTAATTTAGAAATGGTTCACCTTATTATAAACTTCGTTGAGATCGCCCGACGGGTACTGATGAATAGAGGATCGCGTAGGGCAGAAGACGAAGGAGAGAAAATGAATTGAAGACAAACGAGAGAAAATTACCTTTTCACCCTAATGGATTAAATCGAAACATTAACATGTTGGCAAGCTAACAGCTGAATATTGGCAAGTTAAAAGCTGATTATTGGCAAGCTAGCAGGTCATGTGCGTCAATTTAGTTCTATTTTTTCAAGAGAGAAGCCGGTTAATGGCAAGGGGAAAACAACTATAATTGTTGGCAAGGGAATAGCCGTTAATAGGCAGTGGAAGAGCAACTACAACTGGTTGAACCATTGCGGCAAATCATGTATACTCGTAACAATATCCGAATTAATAAAGCACTCTTTTAGCTAGAGTTTCCATAGTGCTGCGATCAGATAACATAACATAAAAACTAGATCATTTATCCAAAAGGCAGTTTCATATATATTTCCCTTTCGTGGAAGACCTTACAACCACACAGAGTTGGTTCACATCATCCGACGCTTTTCTCTTCAGATTAGCTTCACCAACCGTAGTGGATGCGGTAGCCCCCTCCTCTGATTCCTGTAGTTACAGTTATAATAAGCATGGGCTACTTGATATTATAAAGTGAATATCTGGACATACACTAGTATTACAAAGTGTTACCTGCTCAACAAGCGGTGGTTCTCTATTCCTTGTTGATGCACTCATTTCCTTCGCTTCCTTCACAAAAGCTTCCACTTCTCTAAGTCTTTTATCCATCTTATCAACCTTGTCAATGACAACCTTAATCCCCATGTCGACGGAATTCTTCAACCCTTCTTCAATCAAAGTACGAAGAGAAATATTATCTTCCTCCTCGACTTTATTCATGAGCCCATCTCGGGCTGGCTCTTTCCTAACAGCCACATCTTGATTGTACATATCTTCAAACCATATTGACTTATGATTCGTGACGAGACACTGTGTCCAACCGTCAAGAATAACATCACCGACGTCGTGGACTTCTTCTTCTTCGAAGATTCGCTCAAGCTTAGATACTTCGTGAACTGACAGGAGCAAGATACTTTCAGTTACCTGCCATTTTAAATATCATTTCAATTCAATAAACACAACTTTTTATGCAACCAAAAAGCAGTTTAGATTTAAATTAATGATAACCTTTGTATTGCCAAGTGCTTTATTTATGTCCGAAAGTAGAAACCTGTCAGGGCACTTGGTACGTACTGAGACTTGTACATACGAGGACAACTGCTCTGTGTGTAACCTCTATGAAGTTCACGAAATTTCTTCTTCAGCTGTGGAATTGCCTCAAACGGTAGAAGCTCCAGAGAAGTACAGAAACTTGGAAATGTGAACCCACCTTTGCTAACAACTCCACCAAAGTGATCCACTGCACGAACGATATCCCTCATATTTTGATCAAATGATAATCTTCCCCAAGGAAATGTCTTACACATCTCAAGATCATTCACAACTCTTAAAAAAGGGCTCTACAGAGGGTGCTTTGTCTCCGGTCCTGCTCTTTCCTATTAGAATGCTAGATAAGAAGTAGAGTACACACATCTTCAACCTATCTGGACATGCTTCCATTTTCCCCAGCTTCTCTTCAACATCTTCATATGCCATTCTACTTCCTTCGGGAAACTGTCTTCTAGCAAAACCTAATCCTCCCAACTGTTCATAGTTATGTGGATAACGCCGACAGTTTAAACCAGATATCAGTGCGTGTTCTCTGAGTGAATATCGGATGGGGGCCCCATTGACTATAAACCAAGCTTCCTTTTTCTTCTCCATACACACAGTTCGAAGTAAAAGCATCCACATTCCCATAACCTTGTGGTGTTTCTCCTGGGGCATGTGGAAGAAGTGTTTGAATTGATCGTGTGTCTCAAACCATCTCCTCTCGTCTGCTGTAAGCGGGGCTGTTAAAGCATTCAATTTCTTTACTGCCTTTTGGATGTAACACCTTGTAGAGAGCTTGATTTGTTTCTTATAGTCCGTCGGATTGAAGCACATCCGCTTTGGTTGCAGTGGTTCCTTTCCACCCACCTGAAATACAATAATGCATGTCAATGGTAATGAAGCCACGTGTAATACAATCGTTCAATAGAGAACTTTGTTGTGTTTCCTAGTTCTACGTACGGAAAGAAAGAGACGGCTGATACTCTCCAAAGTTATATGTTAGATTACTCTCTCAGCTACATACCGTTTCATGAGCTATCGCCGGGTTGCTGTCGTGTCGCCTGTTCTTCACTTCTATAGTGTCAGACTGCATTGGCTCCCTCCGCGACATTTGCAATACTTCTGTAACAAACGTACAAAAGGGTTTCAAAGGCTTAACTGTCTGAACGACCTTTGGATCCCGCTGTCTGACAGGAAAATGTCGCGGTGTCGTCTTTTTACTGACCATCCCAAAACCCTAAATCTCAAAACTTATAAAATTCGATTTCCAGAATATGAAAGGTACTGAATGATATTACTTTTGATATTTGGTTAATAAAAAGGGGAAAGAGGTTTATTACAAATAAGCCTTCAATGAGGATTTGAGGGTTGATCGCTCCAACCATGAAACCTCAAAAAAAATCTTTAACAATTTACTTATTTACACAATAGTCCTTGACATTAATAAATATTACACAATAGTCCTTAACATTAAAAAATATTTTTTCACAGAATATTAAACTTAATCAAGAATAACTTAAAAATACATCAGCTGATTTTAAACAGTTTGGTGAAGAGTAAACCAATTAAAACCAATAAGAATCATCATTTGTGGGTAGTTAAGTTTTGAACTATAGATTCAGGGAGAAATAGATTTGCAATTTTCAATTCGTGGATATTTATCATGAGGTCATAGTTTGGTGGAGATCTGATGCTATATGATAGTTCTCGTGGATAAATAGATCGTCTACAGAAAAATAAATATTACATATCTCGCATTAAAAATACATTAACAAATTTCACTCAAAATAAATTCATTAAAAAAAAACTTGCATAAATTATAGTAGCAAATAACATAAACATTCAAGGGTTCAATATTCCAATATTACAATAATACCCATAACATGAAGAGACTCTGTATAAACAAGACACAACATAACATGAACAAGCACAGAACACAACCATCACTCTATCCTGATGAGTAGTCATCCGTTTCAAGTGCTCAGTGGAACCCACGTTTAAAGTTTAAATCAAATAAGAATTAATATATGGTTCCTAATATACATAAACATTTGTAAATATTATTCATATAACATACCTTGCTCGTAACTCATTAACTTCAGGTACATTAGGGTTCCACAGTACCTGGTTGTATTCGTGCATGCCAATAAGAAAAACTAAACACTGGGAAAATTAATATCTCGTAATACATATTGATGCAATATGCAATTTAACCAAATAAAGAACAAAATAATACCATCACGGAATTGATTAATATGCCAAAATCGTAATAAGCATATTTCGGGATCACCAGGTTGTTGACAACGGACGCGATTTTTCTCAAGTTGAACGGAAATGTCACCTACCGCTTGGCACTCGATTCTACGTTCCCTATGTATATAACAAACATATTATGACAACACAATATATTTATGTAGTAATATTATACACTAATAATGAATGAATAACACTAATGAATATACATATCATCTTCTATTGTGAAACTCAGAAATGGAAGGTCTTTGAACTTTGTTTCTTCATTTAAAAGAAATTGGATTGGTGCACAACTAATTATCACGCCGATAACATATGAAATAAATATTGTCATTATACATACACAAGAGTATAACTTTTTCAGTGGATAAACTAAAACCTTATTTACTACAATATTATATAAGGACGAACGATACCGACAGCAAGTTTGAAGTCAATCCTCCTATGGACAATATCAGCGAAACAGGTAGGATGGAAGTACAACGAAGATGATACAGAAGGAACGGGTTTAACTATGGTTGATATAGTAAATTTGAGTTTAAAGATGTTGTTGGTTGTCCTGGTCCTACCAACGTTTGTCTTTATCCTAAAATCTTTGACAGAATACCAATTGTTTACTCGGTAGTCTTGGACAAAGTATATAAAACATCCAGGAGGAATCGTCGCTTGAATTTTCTTCCCTTGAAATAGACGTTGTACAACAATACAACAATTTAGTACATGCTCCCAAAATATTCTATAATATAAAAGTCAACTACAACTTGTACAATACAACAATATATAGAAGAGAGCTAAAACTTTAGTAACAAATAACCTCAGAATCGACCAAAATCAACATCAACTTTTACAATCGCGGAGATGATAATTTGATTTTCCATATACGCAGTAGCTTAACTCGAATAAGTTGAGTGTTTTCTTGGCTGGGGTTCAGCATGGACAAAGATGTATATGTTGCCATGTCAGTTTAGAAGTGAAGAGCACACAATACAAAACTATGAACATCGTATATTATTAATAATAGAAAACTTCTGCTAGTGGTTGCTAAACTTTATTGGCCGACTGTTCCCTTGCTGATACAAATTGTTGCCTTGCCATTTTCTTTTTTGCTTTCGCAATATTTCACGACTCCCAAGGCTATCCCGGTCAAGAAATCAGATCCTTTCACAGCTATGAACCTCATATAGAATAATAATAATACTTTGCTAAAATAATTAAGCTAACGTTATTGGGCTGCTATTTCCTTGCAAATGGATGTCTTTCAACCGATATTGATGAAACTTGAGAGAGGGTATCAAAATGGAGGCGAGCAGCGATCAAGCCATCCATCGAATCTACATTGATAAAGTCGTTGTTATTAAAATTCTTGAAGTAGATGTTAAAAAAAAAAACTGAAACAAAAACAAATATCAGTTATGTTCTGGGATGAAAAGATGTTCGTCAGCAGACGCCAATGAGGTCAGCTGGATGATGTCAGGATGCAGCAGAAACGCAGTATCACGGAGGTTGCTGGGTAGATTAAACAGAACGTCAGGGAACCACTTCCACACAAGTGGATCCCCCGGCAACTCACCTAGAAAATCATTTGATCATCAAGAGGTTGATTGTTTCTAGTTTTCAAACAAGTTTTTGGCATTTGTTTTTCAAAAACTACTTTATTAACCAATCAAGATTCTGAAAAATGGATCCCTAAAAATATCAGAAACTAGTTTTTGGAAAGAAAAAAAATTACCATTGGTACACAAAAGCCAAAATCTATCATTATTGAAGTTTTAATCAACACTTCATCTACCAAAGTTATCAACACTAAAATCTACTGCAATCTAAGATCACCATTCATGATTTTCCAAAAACTAAAATCTACTGCAAAATAAAAAAAAAAAAAACAGAAATCAAAATATAAAATCCAAAAATCAAAAACTAAAATCCAATAACCAAAATCAATAATCTACAAACCAAACAAACAATCACCATCTGAATATCATGGAATAGATTGACGTTGCACAATAAAGTTTTACCTGAAGGCGACCAGGAGAGACGCAACCCCATGGGTCTCGGGCCAAGGTGAAGTGCGAAAATATATTTGCCGGACGTTGGTGTGTTATCGAGCCACTCTGGTAGTACCACAGGAGACCTAAAAAAGGACGTGGTGACAACTCGAAACGACGAGACCCTTCTCTGATTTCTCGAGTCCATAAGGCAGTAGCGACCATGTTACCAGTTATGTCAACACCGGACAAAACTGAAAGGACCTGAAGGGCATGTATAAGTCCCCAGGAACGGAGAGTCAGTTGGCTTGGGGCAATGCGGAACAAGCCGCACAACTCAACCATTATCCAGGAAAGGTTCTGACGGAAACCGATGCCGCAGTACGCACGGTAAATCGCTGTGTATCCAACAGGCGGTGAATCAGGACCCGAAGAGATGACGTTCGCAATGCGACGCACTGAAACTGAGGTATGGGAGGATCGTTCAGAATCCGATGGAGTGTCTGATGGAGAATCCGCTGAAGTGTCTGATGGAGAATCCAGTGAAGTGTCTGACAAAGATTCGGAAGTGGAAGGCCTGACAAATAAATGGTCGCCGGAAGATGAAGAAGATGTAGGCATTGTTAATGAGACGTAGTCAGAAAATGGAGAATCGTTTTTTTTTCTTAAAAGAGACGAACAACTTTAAAGAAGAAATAAGGGCATTATATATAGAAATGAAGAGTTGTGAGAGATAAGTATTTTTTAGAAAAGAAATACAGAAAGGCATTATCAATTAAAATTATTGAAAAAGTTAAGTAATATTCATCTTTTTGAACCAAATTGGTTTTCTTCCACATGTATTAAACCCTTGACTAGCGAGTTAAAGCGTCAAAGACTAAACTAAAGCGTCGAAGACTAAACCAATGCCTCGGATGTCGTCGATCCAGTTCAATAGACAGGTATAGTTTCGGTTTATGTACGACTTTGTTTGTAAAACATAAAACCCCCAATTCTCCAACCCTAAATCCCAAAATTTCACAAACTCAAAAAACCAAAACTCGTTTCAAAGCTCTGTCTCTATTTCATGATGAATTCATCGTCAGAAGTACAATGTGGAGGAGATCGTGGGTTCCCAACGAAGTGTGGTTGTGGATTACGTGTGGTATCTTTAGTATCAAAGACACAAGAGAATCCAGGAAGACCTTTCTACCGTTGTATAAGCAAAAAGGAGGTAATCTTCAACCTTGCTTGTTTATGTTGTTTAGACAGAAATATATCTAATTTGGTCGTGAATTAGGGGCATTTGTTTAAGTGGATCGAGGATGCTGTGTGTGAGGAGGTGGTAGAAGCTATTCCGTAATTCGAAATCATTGGCGGGGAGGTTAGTAAGACCAAAACCGATGTTGACGAGCTAATGACTTTGATTGGAGATTTGAAGGAAGATGTAGCAAGGAGCAAGATAGAAATTAGGAATTTGAAAGTTTTGATGGCAGTGTGTCTTTTGTATGTTTTATGGCTTTGTTATTAGTAGGATGAGTATTATGAAAAGGGATTTATTTTCTCTCAGACATTTCTCTCAGTAAAGTCAAAAGGGATTTATTTTCCTTCGACTTCTCTTTGTTTTCGATTTCAAATTAACATTACAAAGAAACCATATATTTTGATTAAAAAAAAGGAACCATATCTGATTTAAGTTTACCCATAAATGTCGAAAAATAGTTATTGTAAAAGATTTATGATTTTAGTTAACTTTTCCATACCTATTGTTGACTCGGATAATAGTTATTTTTTTTATTTTGGGTTGGAACGAATTCTTATTTTATACAAAATTGTGAGTGGATAATAATTTTCTGATTGGCTGTTACTTTTATCGCGCGGATATAATATAACCGATCAATATATAAGCTAATTATTATTGATGAAAAAGGGTTTGCGGTTTGGGGTATAGTTTAGGGTTTGGAATGAAGGAATGCGTACACAATGTGGAGAATAGAAGGGATGTAGAGGAAGAAGACCGAACTATCTGGTCCGTTGATATAATTTTTATTATTTAAAAATAAAAATATTGTATAAGAAATAAGTTTGAATTTATGGATGAGAATAAAATTAAAACAGACCTCAACAACATTTCTACCTAATCAATTTGTATCATATGGTAAAGCTCTACGACATCAATTTTTATCAAAATATTGAAACTTACTATCGACAATGGGGGTGTTGAATAAAAGATTCAACTGTTGAATCACTACAATGAGGGTGTTGAAAAATAAAATTTGTTGATGTGGATTAATTGGTGTTGAAAAGATTCAACTAGTTGAACAAGAAAAAAGTGGAGCCCATCAATGACACATGTCACTTTTTAAGAATTTTAGATATTTTGTTATCCTCTTGGTTTTAAAACTAATAATCTCATAATATATGAGCACATATTTTTATTTCTGTACAGAAATTTACTATTTTAAGTTCTCTATAAATAGAGATTATGTTTATGTTATTTGGATATAGAAAAAAAATAATTATTAATTAGTAAAATAAAGTGTTGAATTTTATTCAACAAAACCATTGTATTGTGTAAAAGTTGAATGAGTGTTGAATGATGAGTTCGAAGAAAGAAAATATGACATGGAGTGTTAAAAGATGAAGTTGAGGGTGTTGAATCTTGAAATCATTGTACATAGCACTTGTTAAATCCACGTAGATATACACAATATTTCAACACCCTTATTGCAAGGTATTCAACAGTTGAAACTCAGTTTCAACACCCCCATTGTAGATGGTTCTAGGGCAGAAGAAAGGCAAGAGATCTGGTCCATCGATCTTGTCTAATCTAGCGGTTGATAATAGTATTCTTACCCACTAAAGACTATGTACATTGGTTAACATGTTTACAACACCCTATTTTCACTCCATGAATCATCGTCTCTTTCTTCGACATCATTTTCTCTTTTATCCATGTCACATAACATGATTATTTATGTAATTCATATCATGTAGACCAGTTTTATATTCAAAGTTGTGTCTAAAAATAAATTCCTTTCAATCAATTGTTGCGTTTTCCCAACAACGAATCTTCTATTGTTTATCAGCTTTACCAACTACTGACAACAAAGTCAAAATTATATCTACACCCTATACGTTCCAATCATAATTTTCAAAACAAACAATAAGGGGGGGGGGGGGGTTATGCTATCTAGAATTTGGAAAAAGTTTAGTGATTTTAGAAATTGACGGATTTTTAAAAGTTTATTAGATTTCACTAATGTTTTCTAAATTTCTGTCAAATATTTGTATTGATTTCTATAGATTGTTACTGATTATAAGGAATTTGCACAATGTGGTTTTTTCTAAACCAAAATCCTTATAAGTTAATATACAAAAATATTGTAGAAATTTCTAACAATGAATCTCGCTGAGACACTATTATTAGATTATCTTTTGGTGTGTTCACATAGACAAATGCATTTTATGGTATTGGTTTTTTGTGTTATGGTTTGTTCTTTGTTTTGTTATGAAAATAGTCCTTTTTTTAGCTTCATACTACATGAAAGATTTCTAACATTTTTATTTTTATTGCCATTTTTTTCTTGAGACGCCACTCTTACAAACGAAAGATTATGTTTCAGCACACCAAATATGAAACTAACTGACAGAGAGATCTTAATAAAATTTTATAATTCCTTAAGAATTCTTAAACCAATGACCCCCCCCCCCTAAATAACGTATTAAAATAAGGGTATGTGAGATATGCAATTAAAAAATAAAAACAAACGATTAATCGAAAAGCAAAATAAGTTAAAGTTTAGATCATAACATAAGTTTGGCGGACAATTAAACAGAAACAACAAAAAGATCAAGATTTTAAGATTAAAAAATCGAAAAGCAAAATAAGTTAAAGTTTAGATCATTACATAAGTTTGGCGGACAGTTAAACAGAAACAACAAAAAGATCAAGTTTTTAAGATTAAGAAATCGAAAGGGTTAAGCTTCCATATTTGACTCACCCAGATTCTACCAATCTATCTCATGAAACCTAAAAGCACCCACCTTCGCATGTGCAACCTTCAGATCCGCCTCAAGCTTTGCCTTCTCAACATTCAGAGCTTCCAGACGAATAAGGTCTTCTTCAATCAACTCCAGCTTTGCTTTAATCCGGCAAACTTCAATCTCCTCGGCATGCATGGCTTCCAAACCAATCGTTTGAACCTTGTACATCGCCAGAATGGCCATGTAATGCTCATCGCTTTCCCGTTTCCCCGTCAGATAAGTCTCCTGAGTTGTTGCGAAGTTCATCTTGTCTGTCATCTCGCATGTAAGATTATAACCAATTGAATTAGTACAAACCAATGTTCAAGAAACTATAAGCATATAAAATCAACTACCAAGGGAATAAGATCTAAACAATTTACGGGTCCATGATTATAGTATTTACGGGTCAATGATTAACGTCTATAGAAGTAAGATCGAGAAAAAAACACTAAACTTACAAAAGATTTTGGATGACGGAGATGCAGGAGAGGCTAGATAATAGGGTTTGCATAAATGGTTCAATTTATATACGAGACTGATTGTTCAACAGTATTTTATTAATTTGGTAATTAATCTTATTTATTGATTTTGAATCAACTACTACTGATTTTGAATTAACGGAATAAAAAACATTAAACAAACTTAGCACGAATTAAAACAAATTACATAAACATTGATGCTTTTTTCCAATCACATATACTCACATGTATCAAATTACATAAACATTGATGCCTTAAAAATAAGGAGGTTTGTTTATCATTTCGAATTGCGTTGATTGAGCACATATGGGAACATTTTGGTAATAATTCTTAAGTAAACTGGTATTTTATATGTAATTTTCTAAAATTTGTGTGTTGTATCATCTTCTATTATATATGTTATTTGTATCATCTTTTATTATATAATCTCTTAATATTGTGTGTTGTATGAAATATTAATATTCCTTTAAATTTTTTATTAGACAACTAGGGTCAAATATGTGCATGCTCTTCAATCATGATGTAGTTCACGTTGTTTAAGGCGTGAAATGTTAATTCATTGCAATGCTTAAACTATTTCATTGTTGAATAGATAAAAATGATAACCAATGCCTCGCTCTTTCTTTTTGCAATGATATGCAATGTTAAGTTATGGTTTAAGCTTACCCAGTAGTGTCGCTCTTATATGTAAGCTCAAAGGCAGAACAGAAAGGAAATGGATGATGGCATTGGCGAGGGGATAATGAGATAATTCATTCCCAAGCTTACGTTTAAATTATGCATTGCATCGTGACTTTGTTATTACAACAAATAAAAGTTTTTTACGAGCAAATAAAAAACAAATACAAAATCTAAACGAAACATAACAACTGGTGTTCAAAGCAAATCAACTGAATCCAACAGGTTCGAATTCGAATTTAGAACATGGTCCACCGTTTTTGATCATAACGTTTCCTGTAAATCAAGAAACAATTTAATCTTTTAGTCACTATGTTAAAAGATATCAGAGAAATGTGAATGAATATAACCTTTGTCAAGCTTATAATGTGTAACCCATCCTACCAAGTCTACAAAAGTCAATAATGTGTATACCGGTTGTGGTTCCCTTGATATTAGTCTACGTTTTCCTTGCGATATATTTTATATCCTTGCCATACTCTTTTTGAGTTTGTTTGGAGCCCTTCATCTTAGATTAAGGTGCAAAAGAGAAGGTTGAGACATTACATTATCAGAATATGATCAGAGAGATTCAACTAGTTATGAGATATATTTGCATTATGACATTTAAAAAGAAAAGGTTGAGTTGAGACTTTACATTATCAAAAACTTAGTAAAAGTAGACATTACATTATCCGAAACTTAGTAAAAGTAAATAAACCTACATGCCATAACATGAGAAATAAACACAACAACTAATCTTCAAAAGGGCCAGTCGGCAGCGGTCAAGTAAATATCATTGCAGAAGTCCCAAACTGCATTTTGCCAGAAGCAACGATCGCTTCTCGACTGTGGGCTGCAGCAATCATGTGAGAGGGACCAAAGATTTTTAATTCTTAACACTGCACACACGAACACGTCAGGTTTATTATAAACCCAATGGCCTCCGAAAATTGCAACCCCGACCAAGTGTTCCATCCGATGAACAAATTCACGAGTAAAGTTAGGACAGTTGTGAACCAACCCTGCATCATCTACACTAAACGCTAAGTTGAGCATTCCATCTACATACTTGGCCAACAACAAACCTCTCTCAGCAGCAAGACGGATTTTCTCTCTTCCTTGATCAAGTAAATGGAGGAAGAAGAACTCATACATACCGCGCATGTAGATAGCCTCTGGATTACCGGCTTGGTAGCACAAAAGGCAGAAACGTCTGACAGCATTAACCAATCATTGAAGTGAATGAGATCAGCAAACCGGTAGAAGTACTCTTCTCTGCCAACTCAATTGAACTCGCGGAAAGCAATCCTAGCAGAACCGAAGTCCCGGATGTGACTTGTTGCTACCTTTGAGAGAATCTTATGGAGGATGGAAAGAGGGAGAGAAGACAAGTTCGACATTGAGAGATGAGTATTCTTGAGAGATATTCGAGTTTAATGGATTAAATGGAAAGTTTAATGTTTTATTTATTTGGGAAGGTGATAAACCTATTTATAATGGGGATGGTTCATTCTCCTCTAACTGATGTATTCATTGTATTTATTTTCCCACCACTTAAGAGTGATTTGATAGACGTCTTTAGAAGTCGAGAAGACACGACTTTTCACTGCAAAAAGGCGCATGGATCTGTTTTAATTTTATTCTCATCCATAAATTCAAACTTATTTATTATACAATATTTTTATTTTTAATTAATTAAAATTATATCAAAATCCATAACTTTTTATGATCTATAAATAGAGACTACTTTCGTTTCATTTGGACACAGAATAAAAAATGTCATTTTTTTCCTATAATCAATTATTTTAATGTTTTAAATCTTTTTTATAATTAAATTCCAGTGATAATTTTTTTGAAACTCAAAATTCTTCTTCTTAATAGTTATGTTATTTTAGTTTTTAAGCTAATTAAATTCAAAAATATTATTATTATGTAATTATTATATTATAAAGATAAAAGAATATGAATAGCAAATTGTGGGACATGGTGTTGAAGTTTTTTACACAACCAATTGTAGAGGTTAAAAATAAAACTGTGTTGGAAAAATTAGGTGGATGAGAGAGAAGATGATGTGGAATGTTAAAATAGAAAAAGTAGGGTGTTGAAGATGAAATGAGTGTTGAAACCTTTAACTATTCTCAAATCTGAGGAAAAATAGGTTTTTCATATTTCTCAAGAGCTAGGTGAGGTAAGTCAAAAATTAGGATTTTTGTTGTTTACAAACCTAATTCTTTATATCCCATTCGTTTATTTATCAAAAAAGTATAATTTTGAAAGTTCGAATTGGCTTTGCAGTGGAAAGAAGTACAATTTCGAGTGTGAAGAGATGGATAATCACATTGAAGGAGTTGGAATTCCTTGGAAGTGTGAATGTGGAGCTCCCACAATCATATTGGAGTCTAAGACAGCTCAAAATCTAGAAAAAAGATTTTACAGATGTGGAGAGATATATGGTCCAAACCATCTGTTTAAGTGGCTTGATGAAGCACACCATGAAGAACTTGGAAAATTAGGGTGTCAACAAGCAATGATGGCTAAAGATTTGGCGGAGATAAAAAAAGAAATTGATGAGCTGAAGAAAGATATTGGTGAGATCATTTTAGTGCTTGAGAGTCTTAAATCTAATTTTTAAATTTTATGTTGTTGACCCCTTGTTGTTTCGTTGATCTAAGTTTTAGAGTGGAAGTTGCAGAACCGTTATTTTTTTCCGTTTATGTATGAAACATCGTTGTTGTTTGGTCATGTAAGTTGAATTATGTTAAACTTTATCTACTTTAGTCTTAATATGTTACTAGACCTTAACCCGTGGGCCCGAACGGGTGTTATAACTTATAATAAACAATGTTACGATTTAGTTATGATCTATATATATATTAAGGTTAGATGTTTGTATAAATGTTTATAATAAACAACTAACATATCATTGTGTAGAGTGTACGCACAAAAACAAAACACAAGTTCCTTTTGGCAAATTCAATATGCCCTTTTCTTTGTTTTTTTTTCTTTGTTTTTTTTTCTTTGTTTTCTCTTTTTATTTATAAAAGATATGGAACTACATATTCCAAACAATTAGGGAAGCAACCAATGGCATAAATATGTAATTATTGAAGAAAATTTAGGGCTAATTCATTTTTGTACTTCTGCTTTAATAGTTTAGATGTACTAAATGATGTTGCTTGATTTTCAAAATGAAAATAGCAGAAATAGCATAACAAAAGAACCATCATCCAAAGCATGACAACAAAAGTCGAGTCAAAAGATTTAATGACTCGTTTTTCAAGATTTACTGAAACGCTCCGTTTTGATTTAACGGGGTTCTGTTGAGAAAAGGTAACTCTGTTGACGGAGGGTTAACGAAATTAAAAAATCAATGGTTACAGTAACTCTGTTGACGGAGGGTTAACGACATTAAAAATCAATGGTTGGAGGTTTAAAAACCTAAATTAATAGTTCGAGGTTTTTCTTCCGAACCATAAATAGTTCGATGTTTAAAACACTAAGAACCCTATATATAAAGTCATATATCAAATTTCGTCATTTTTCTCCCATATGGTTCTTATAAAGAAAAGCACGGATATTGAATAATTATTAATTCCTCTAAATTTTTGATGAGACAGCTAGGGTCAAATATGTGCAGACTCTTCAAACATAATTTAGTTCACGTTTTTTAAGGCTTGAAATGTTAATTCATCACAAAGGTTAATGTTAAAAAATGTCTCGCTCTTTCTTTTTACAGTGATGAAATGTTCATAAAGTTATGGTTTAAGTTTTCCCAGTAGTGTTCCTCCAAATATAATATACTATATTCCAAATCCGATATAATCTTGTTGAAAGTGTTTACAACGAAACAAAATTGGTGCAGTGGGAAAATTAGATGTCTTTCTCCTTCCATACCCTTGTTCGAGCTCCATAACGTGCAAATCAGTGTTTTGCCTCGTTTTTTACTCCATTGATACTTTATTTCTTTCTTCTCCTTCCCCACCCTGGTTCGACTCTCATAAATACATTTGACATAAAAAGAGAGAAATACATATTTTGATTTTCACAATAATTATAAATGTCGTTATAGACTTCGTACTATATATAATGGTAACCGCTTAGAATTCGACTTTTACAAATACATAATCATTCATTACCAAGAAAAATTATGAAATGTTTAAAAAATAAATAAAATAATTGGTGTATCACTGTTCGCAAAACACCAATAAATAAAATAATTTGGTGTATCACTGTTCGCAAAACACCAATAAACCATATTTGGTGTATCACTGTTCGCAAAACACCAATAGATAAAATAATTTTTGTTTCTTACTTTTACCTGAAAATAATATATTTAAATGAATATATATATATATATATATATATATATATATATATATATATATATATATATATATATATATATATATATAAATGAAAATAATATATTTAAATGAATATATATATATATATATATATATATATATATATATCAGTTATTTACCTGGAAATATTATATTTATACGTAATTAAAATTAAACACACAAAAAATAATATAATTAAAATTAAAAACACATAAAATTACATAAGTTACATAATTAAAATTAAACACACAGAAAATTACCAATTAAAATCGAACACATAAAAAATTACCAATTCTAATATTATATCTGATGTAACATTTGGTGTCATGGTTGGAAATGATAAAAAAAAATATGACACCAAAACACCAAATTTGGTGTAATTCAAACACCAAATTTGGTGTCATGGTTGGCTTTTTAAAATATGGTTTGTTTGGCTTTTTTTAAATATGGTTTATTTACTGTCAAATATTCAATTAAAATAGATGGATTTTTTAAATATGGTTTATTTGGCTTGGGTACATTTTAGTGCGACCGAATTAGCTGCCTAGAGTTCCATAAGTTTACCTAGTTTAACAGAGAAAGCCTTCTATTCTTGCTAAAGGTGGGTGTTGTGGAAGAAAGAGAAGATGATCTGGAGTAAAATAACATGCAACCAATGTACATAGTTAAAATGTAATCATTAATATCCACAAAATCTAAAATACTTTACATTCAATAATATACTGTAAAAACGCAATAGCTGGTAGATAAATATATATTCAGCTACAAAATATCAAGAATATAAAAGAAGAGAGAGAGCATCACATTCACAGTAGCCATTTTTTTCGGCGACGGAGGAAGCTCTTCTTTGATTCAATGGCGCCGCCGAAGAGTGCCGGAGGAGGAGATAAAGGGAAATTTGTTGCGGTGGCTACGTCGACAAGGCAGCCTCGAAGCATGGATCGGCAGACTCGGAGCCAGACTCAGGCACGCACGGATGGTAACTCGCCGTTTTCCAAGCTCATGAACTTTTAATCTCCCGAGAAGAGAGAAAAGAAAGACGAAGCCAAGGAAGGTGGATCAGCGACGAAGAAGATCAAGAAAGAAAAGCAGGAAGCTGCGGTAGAAGAAGACGACGAAGCCGATGAAGAAGCAAAAGCCTCCGAGAAAAAAACGATTGTAATCGAGCACTGGTAAATCTCTAATCGTTGTTAGGGTTTAGTTTTTGAATCTTCACACATTCTTGCTGCTGTTAGGGTTTCTGATTTGTTCTCTCATAATGTGTTGTTCTTGAAGAGAAATTGTGATTCTTCTTGTGATCTGCTTCTTTGAAAGTTAGATTGTTTGTTGCTTTGATGAAGCAAACAAGACAAGTCATTCAAGGAGAGAGCCAACGAGGTAAAGGAAGGTCTGGAGAAAGCTGATCCTGGCATCATTGTCACTCTCAATCCTGATAAGGTAATTCTTATCTTTTTTAACTCTGAACATGTATATTTTCCGTCATAAATGCTTGAGGTTGAGATTTTTTTCACATTGTTATGTTTGATTTAACAGCCAAGGCGTGGATGCTTTGAGATTCGAGAGGAAGGCGGCGAAACATTCATTAGTCTTTTGGTAAAGCCATTTAAATCTTCTCATAGTGTCAGTTAGTAGTTGTTCTGTGACAATTTCAATGAGTTTTTTCTCGTCTTGTCTGTTCTTATGCTCGTAAACACGTTTCTATGATGATCTGTTTATAGAGGATTTTCAGATCCTTATGTTTTTTTTTTGAAAAAAGATCATTATGCTTCTTATGTAGGATATGAAGAAACAATTTACAAATATGACGGAACTTGATATGGAAGAGGTCGTTGCTAACATCCTAGAGAAGATTAAATGAGAGAGCTGTGTGTAGTTTCTGGATCCTAAAAATTTATGATATGTTTGGTTGATCTGAAATGATCCTTCTAGTTTGGGATTAAATCCTTTTTCATAAATAATAATTACTTTTCCTTAAACAAAATCGATGGACCTGATCTCTTGCCTCTCTCCGGCTCTCTGATTGGGTGTTATCTAGATATTTTGGTTTTATTCCTATCCAAAAAGCTAAAAAACTAAATAAATTGTTCTCCTAATGCTGGTGCTTTTATATGAAAATGTGAAAACAAAGGGTGTTATCTAGTCAGAGAGATTTCCACACAAAAAAAAAGAGAAAGTCATGGCAAGGCCACAGTCATTCTAAAAGGCAGTGGAATATAAAAAATATATATGTTTTTGGAGAACACTAGTATTAATAAAAAAACTAACACTGGTATTAATAAAAACACTAAAAATACCTGTTTCTGTAATAAATGGAAATAACAAATGTGCTTATGTGAAAAGATGCGACCGGTCGAGAGACTTTCCTCTTCTATATAAATTGTTCACTGATCACGATATTAACAAAATCTATCATCTCTCTTCTTCTCCAGACTACTCTCTACTAATATTTGGCAAGTATGTATTCTTTCTCTTTAGTTAATCATTTTCGATATATAGCATATTGAATTTTGATACTTAAAACTCTAGTTAGTCGTGAAGGAATCTAGATTTTTAGGGTTTCTAATATTCATAAGTATTTTTCTTTGGTAGTTTATTCCGCATTTAACTTGATAGGGTTATAATAATTTCGATTCTTTATAGTACCAAAGTATTACACTTTTTTCGAGTTTATATATATATTAGTGTTTGAAATTTTTTAAATATCTTGTGTAAGCAGATATTTATCATTAGGATAACAATAGTGTTTCTTTTACATTTTAATGTAAAATATTATTATTATGTCAGCAAATGGTCATTCTATTTAAGTTTAGCTTTTGAGATTTGGAATTAAAAATGTGCTTAGAAAATTTTATAATTTCAATCGATTTCTTACGTAAGCAAATGGTTTTTATTGTTTTAATCTTTTGAGTTTTGTACAAATCATGCAGAACAAGATTAGGAAATGGCATTCCAAGATTACGGTTTCTCTCTACAGGAGGCATTCAACAAGGGAAAGCAGGAGACCACTGAGCATTACTGAGTCAAGCTCTTGTTGTGCAAGCAACAACAGGATGCTATCGACAAGAAACACGCTGAAGAGCTTGAAGTCTCTAAGATTGAAGGAAAGTTGGCAGTCATTGATGAACTCTTCCCAGAGTCTGCCTTGAGGGAAGAGAAAGAGAAGCTGGAGTCCGAACTTGTCCTTGCAATGGCCAAGGCGTCTGACGTGGAGGTGCCTACCATCGATTAGTTCAAGTTGAACGAGCCACAGATGTTTGGTTAACCTTTTCGGTTTCTCATTCTTCACAACTTAAAAACGTTTAATCTTATTTTGATATTATGTTTATGTCTTTCGGATCATATTTTCTGGTTTTTCAAACTAGTTTTCGTTTGATGTTGGTCGGATGTTAAAATATGCTACTTTTATTATATTTTATCGGATTATTTATTAGCTTATCTAAATTTTGGGTTTCTAATTTTGATAAATTAGAAAAAGAATTCATGATTTGGTTAGACATTCGTGTAGGTTAAATGGGCTATGCTGAATTGTATCTATTGAACTTAATCATGACATTCGCCTAGGAAGTAGGTTTTTGCGTACAATGTTAGTTTATAGTAAATGTCAGATTTCTTCATATATCATTCTTCAAAATGGTGATAATGCCATTTTGAACTAAGTTTTTATAATTATGATAAATCATAAATGTAAACGTATTTTCACCATTTACCTTAACCGAAAAAATTTATCAACCTATCCAATATATATATATATATATATATATATATATATATATATATATATATATATATATATATATATATATATATATATATATATATATGTTGAATGAAGATATATTTTTGGTTGGAACCTATTCTTATTTTATACAAAATTGTAAGTGAAAAACAATTCTCTGATTGGCTGTTACATTCATACTATAAACCTTAAAAAATAAATTAATTAATCCTTAATTAGATTATCGGTCTTAAATAACCAAGCCACATCATCATAAATTTATTAAGGATTAATTCCTATAAGATTATCGTCTTTCAATATATTATGATACTCTTGACTTTCTCTTATCTCTCTGATGATTTTGGTTGTGATCTTTATCACGCGGATCACCATCTCAGCCGTATATTTGTCAACCTATTCTTATTTTATACAAAATTGTGAGTGGATAATAATTCTCTGATTGGCAGTTATCTCTATCGCGCGGATTGCGATCTCAGCCGTATATTTGTCAAAAGCAACGGACCAGATATTTTGGTTTCTGTCCTCTACCTCCCTTCCTTCTATCATCCACACTGTCGTATTCTTTCCTTCCATCCCAGACCCTAAAACTATACCCTAGACCCCAAACCATTTTTCAATAACTTATGTACATTTATTTGAAGAAAATTTTTCAATAGCTTATGTACATTTATTTAAAAAAACATCAAACATTGAGTATTTTATTCTGATAATACTCATTCAACGAAAAGTTTGATCTCGTTATTTAAATACTGAAGTTCTGTTGAACGATCACATGTAAAAAACAAAAAACAATGAATATTATTTCAAATACAATACCAGATCTTTAAATACTATACACACTAAAGGTTACATACATACAACGAGGTGGTTGAATGAGGTGTTGAATAAAATTCAACCAGTTGAATCACTACAATGGGAGTGTTGAAAAAAGTAATTTGATGATGTGGATTAAACTGTGTTGAAAAGATTCAAATAGTTTAAATTGCCAACTATGTACAATGGTTTTAAGATTCAACACCCTCTTCATTTTTAACATTCGTCTTCATACCCACTGCCATGGTTTTGTTGAATAAAATTCAACGCCATATCTTACTAATTAGTACTTAACAATTTCTGCATCAAAATTAAACAAACCTAGTCTCTATATATAGAGAAATTAAAATGATAAATTGTCATATAAATCTTAAAAATAAATTAATTAATCTATAATTAAATTATCGGTTTTAAATAACCAAGCCACATCATCTTAAATAAATTAAGGGTTAATTCCTACAAGATTATCGTCTTTCAATATATTATGACACTCTTGGCTATCTATTATCTCTCTGATGATTTTGGTTGTGACATTTATCATGCGGATCACCATTTCAGTCGTATATTTGTCAACCTATTATTATTTTATACAAAAATTGTGAGTGATTCTCTGATTGGATGTTACCTCTATTGCGCGGATCAAGATCTCAGCCGTATATTTGTCAAAAGCAACGGACCGGATCTTTTGGTTTATGTCCTCTACCTCCCTTTCTTCTATTCTCCACACCGTCGTATTATTTCCTTCCATCCCAGACCCTAAACCTAAACCCTAGACCCAAAACCATATTTCAATAACTTATGTACATTTATTTAAAGAACATCAAATGTTGAGTATTTTATTCTGATAATACTCATTCTATGAAAAGTTTGATCTCGTTATTCAAATATTGAAGTGCTATTGAACGATCACATTAAAAAACAAAAACAATGAATATTATTTCAAGTACAATGCCAGAGCTTTAATACTATACACAGTAAAGGTTAACTACATACAACGAGGTGGTTGAATGAGGTGTTGAATACAATTCAACTAGTTAAATCACCACAATGGGGTGTTGAAAAAAGAAATTTGATGATGTGGATTAAACTGTGTTGAAAAGATTCAACTAGTCTAAAATACCACTATGTACGATGGCTTTAAGATTCAACACCCTTTTCATTTTTTTAGCATTCTTCATACCCACTGCCATGGTTTTGTTGAATAAAATTCAATGCCCTATCTTACTAATTAGTAATTAATTATTTCTGCATCAAAATTAAACAAAACTAGTCTCTATATACAGAGAATTTAAAATGATAAATTTTCATATAAATATTAAAAATAAATTAATTAATCCCTAATTAGATTATCGGTTTTAAATAACCAAGCCACATCATCATAAATTTATTAAGGGTTAATTCCTATAAGATTATCGTCTTTCAATATATTATGACACTCTTGGCTATCTCTGGTTGTGACCTTTATCACGCGGATCACCATCTCAGCCGTATATTTGTCAACCTTTTCTTATTTTATACAAAAATTGTGAGTGGATTATAATTCTCTGATTGGCTGTTACCTCTATTGCGCGGATCAAGATCTCAGCCGTATATTTGTCAAAAGCAACGGACCAGATCTTTTGGTTTCTGTCCTCTACCTCCCTTCCTTCTATTCTCCACACCGTCGTATTCTTTCCTTCCATCCCAGACCCTAAACCTAAACCCTAAACCCCAAATCATTTTTCAATAACTTATGTACATTTAAAGAACATCAAACGTTGAGTATTTTATTCTGATAATACTCATTCTATGAAAAGTTTGATCTCGTTATTTAAATACTGAAGTGCTATTGAACGATCACATGTAAAAAACAAAAACAATGAATATTATTTCAAGTACAATACCAGAGCTTTAATACTATACACAGTAAAGGTTAACTACATACAACGAGGTGGTTGAATGAGGTGTTGAATAAAATTCAATTAGTTGAATCACCACAATGGGGTGTTGAAAAAAAAAATTTGATGATGTGGATTAAACTGTGTTGAAAAGATTCAACTAGTCTAAAATACCACTATGTACGATGGTTTTAAGATTCAACACCCTTTTCATTTTTAGCATTCTTCATACCCACTGCCATGGTTTTGTTGAATAAAATTCAATGCCCTATCTTACTAATTAGTAATTAATTATTTATGCATCAAAATTAAACAGACCTAGTCTCTATATACAGAGAATTTAAAATGATAAATTTTCATATAAATCTTAAAAATAAATTAATTAACCCCTAATTAGATTATCGGTTTTAAATAACCAAGCCACATCAAGCTGAGATAAGATACAATGCTCGTGCGTGTGTGGAGTACCCTCCGCATCCGGAGGTTGAGTTTGGATTTCCGCAGATTTCCTACTGTGGAGCTCCGCCTCTTCTAGCAACTTCCACCAGTAGGAATGATCCAGGGAGAATATATTACACATGTGCGCATGTTGATGATGGTGAGAGACATGTTTGGAAGTGGTGGGATGTGGACGTAATGGAAGAGATGAGAGCTAGGGATAGACACGTTCTTCAGCTGGCTGAAAAGGTAGATTCCTTAACCCTTTTACCGGACTATGAGACTGAGCAGAAGATAGCTAGGCTAGAGAAGATTGTAAGGGAAAAACCTAGGTTTAGCAATGGCTTTGAATACTTTGTTGGTCTCACGAGCATCGTATTAGTTGTAATAGCTTTTGTGTGCATGTTTAAATGAATCGTTTCTAGTGTTATTTGTAATGTTGTAATGTGTAATGTTGTAATGTACTCTTTGTATTGAACTCTTGTAATTAATTGATATACCATGATTTTGACCCACTTTTACTTATGGTATTTCTATGATTTTACTATATATATATATATATATATATATATATATATATATATATATATATATATATATATATATATATCTATGTTTTGGAGTCTTTTACGTATGTTTTCAGGTTCAAGGGCATTTTGGAGTAAAGTTACGTTTTAGGTGTCATTTGGAGCTTAAAGGAGATTTTTCCCGAGATGACTTAGAGATCAGACATCAAGGTCGATATCCAGAGATACATATCGATCGATACACATTTTGTGTAATCGATCGATGAAGCATTTGAAGAAATGACGACGAGATACTCCATCGATCGATGTACGCATAGTACCATCGATCGATATCAAGCGTGCAGAAGAAGGAAGAATATTCTCAATTGACTTGAAAAGATGTCCCAATATTACTATAATGCCCCTGACGAGTTTTTAACCCAATTGTACTCACTATTTATACCTTTGCCTATGTGTTTTGGCAAAGTAAGCTTTTACAACATATCATTGTTCTAGTATTTCCTACTTATCAATAAAGTATTCTTTTCATCTTAATTATGTTCTCATCAAAGGTTATAGGATTCTAGGTTTAGAAGAAAGATACAAAGAGATTTGTTATCACGAGGAACTTGATTGTTCAGTCTTCTAAATGAATCTCTATTATTACTTTGATGCTATGAGTCACTCAGTCATGTCTGAGTAGATTCCTTTGTTAGATTTAGGGTTCAAATAGTTATGAGGGATTAGCCCCAAATATAGACTGCTGAGTTGTATACTCATTATCCTGATGAACCCTAAAGCTTATTCTAGAGTAGCTAACTAGAATATGATCTTGGAAGTGATTTAATCCATAAATCATTCTCCTGACATCATCTTGCATAAGCTAAGATCCTCTAGGGATAAGCGAGAGCCGGTCTATGATCTTGGTGAACACATATTCACTTCGATCTAGAGCTATATCGATCGATACTCCAATAGAGTAATCGATCGACGACACACATATCGATCGATACAAGCTGTCAAACATCGATCGATATTGTCGGCAGACAGATCAATAGACGATTCTAGTAACGACAGTTACTAGGCAAATCTAAAGAGTTGAAGTTCTTTAGTATATGCAAGCAACTCATTAAAACATCTATAGCATTATAATCCTGAATTAAGTGAATAGTAACCTTGAATCTAACTACTTTCTCTTAATACTTACAACTCTAAATCATTCTCTTGAGCAACTAATCATTGCTTACAACTGCAATTTACATTTAAACCATTCCAAGCTAACTTAGTCACTAAGGATTATTATCTTTTGTGTTCCTTCGCTCCCCGTGAAATCGATCCCTAAGTACTACATTTGAACCTCTTATTTGAGAGAGTAATTCACTTGTAGGTTAATTTGAGTGAGATCATTAATCATATCTATAATATTTATTAACAACTAAGCTTCTTCTATTTTACGATTTTCATCGTTAAATATTAAAAACAGGGTTATCATCGTCCTTAGCTTGCCAGTTACTTGCATCTGAGGTCGTGCCTTGCCGGTAACTTACCGTTTCCTATCATTGCCATTAGCTTGCCAATTATGAAGTGTATCGCTGGTAGCTTCTTTCTTAACGACTTGCCTTCAAAACGTCAATGTTAAGGGTTTTCACTGCTGATATTGAGATGATTTTTGGGTTATGCTGTTTACATTTGCTGTCAACAAAATCAGTTGACCTGGGCCCATAAAGGGGACTGAGCCCACTAACGAAAGTAATTATTGTCCTCAGCTTGCCAGTTACTTTAAGTATACTTAAGAAACTCTAGCTAGCTATTTGGTCCTAGCTTTCCAGTTGATGTTTTACTTTACTCATATTTTTATTACGAATACCGACTTCTCTTGGTGATAATTATTGGTGCATGCAAAAAAAAAGCAACGACAAACTATTCTTCTTAATTGACAACACAATTACCACAGCCTTTTCATAAAGTACGATCACTTCATCTACACAATACAACCCTCTTTATAAATGTCCTACAACTTCTTACATTACTTTCACAAAATTCTCAGCATCAGTTGAGAGTAAAAACCACCTAAAATTCACAGAAAAAAATTCAGCGAATATGGGAGAAGATTCATCGTTAAACAATTATGACATCATCTCCATCGGTGATTCCTCGAATTCAAACGACGACGACTCCAACTCTGATCGCACACACTATTTCAGAAACATTCCCTTGTCATATTTTGCTGTGAACCCTACCGAAATGCTCACTAAGCACTACGAGTTGAAGGAACTATGCTTGGAGAATGGGAATCCTGAGGCACATTATATTGAGGGCATACTTCAATATTTCGTAAAGGACAACGAACACGCAGGCTTATATCATTTGCGCCAATCATCTGATGGAAACTATAGAGACGGTACGTATCTTTACGGTTTGTTACTGCTTGCATTAGAACGCTTTCATAAAGGTGCCAAGTATTTGGATAAACTCCAGTGGAAAGAAGATCTATCAACCTCCCATCAATGCTGGGAAAGAGTCAAGAAATCTCTAAGTAAAATCCCTGGTATTATGAATCAAGGCTACTATATAGCTATGGTCAACCTTGAGGCACTCTGTAGATGCCATCGCGGCAATAACGTGGCTGAAGTATGCAATCATGGTTACTACTATCAAAGGCTTAATCAGTTTGTGGTGTTTGCTATGAATAGAAACAACTAAAAGGAGAGTTGTGAAGGTGTATTATCTATGAACGCATGTATTATGATTTTTAGGGTTTCTAATATTCATAAGTATTTTTTTTTGTTTTTTTCCGCATTAAACTTGATAGGGTTATAATAAATCATGGTTGTTTTTTCCGCATTATTCATATCTTTTTTTTGGCACGAAAAAGTTTGGGAAAAACAGGCATCAACTACAGTGTTCATTGATTGAGTTCCTTCATTTTTGCTTCTTAAACCCAGACCTTGTCATGCACAGGTTTTCATCTTCGCCTACTTTCTCCACATAGTTCACGTCTTCCTCCAATGCAGCGACTTTCCTCCTCAACCAGTTTAACGCCCCCATCTCGTTCACGTCCTTCTCTTCTAATGCAGAGACTTTCCTCCTCAACCAGTTTAACGCCCACATCTCGTTCACGTCCTTCTCTTCTAATGCAGCGACTCTCCTGTCTAACGAACCCAATTGCTTTGTCCAGTCTCCCAGTTCTTCCAATTCAGCAAATGAGATCTCTGAGTTGTGGTGGGTAGGGTTGAATTCCTGCATCGTTCCTATAGTGGGAAGAAGGATACACATCAGAGCTTAAGTCAAATTACTCACTAAAGATCAATCAATAACATGGGACCTATCAGTCAGTCATCCTAAGTATACAAATTTATTTCACATTACTCACTACACATCAGACTAGCTATATCAAATCACTCACTACACATCAGACTAGCTTAAGTCATATTACTCACTAAATATCAATCATAACATGGGACCAATCAGTCATCCTATCTATACCAATTTATTTCACAAACAAAGAGAGTGTCATAGAATACAAACCCTTGTATCTCCACAGTCGCTTAAAGTTTGGCTGCTACTTTTCTCATCCTTATCTCCTTCTTCTTCATTTGGCTGAACATCATCAACACCCGGAGTCTCGTGACTCGACCTCTCCTCAGATCCTATCTCCACGCCTTCTTGGTCAGGATTCTCCTCATACTTCAATCCTTTTTGTTCCATTTTGTCAACCGATTTCACGTCTCGGTCTCCTTCTTCACGGTTCTAGTTTAGGTTTTCTGTCGCAGCGACCAAGTTCGACCAATTAAAATTAGGGTTTCCATTGAGGTTTTAAATGATTTCTTGTTTTCTTTTTTTTTTTTACAAAACTTTCATTTGATGAAATACACATGAAATACACATTATGTCCATTTCAGTATTTCAGCCCATTTAAGGAATTCCACATTTTTTGGATTTTGTTTGGTTGTTTACCTTTCCCACTCAAATAATCAACGAAGGATTGAAGACATAATTTCACATATGACACCATTATGTGTTTAAATTTTCTTTGATGTCTCTAATAACCTTTGAATGTTTATATGTGCATATTCAGACCTACATAAGGTTTAAAGAACAACAAACGGTCTAAAGTGTATTTGTTAGCTGTTAGCGAAGGCTGATTAATCTTAAGACCAAATTCCTTGTCATCAAATGAAAGTTTTGTATCACCGCGCCATTAGCTTGCCATATCATCTCAACATATACTTGCCCTAAGCTTGCAAATTCGTATACTTGCCATTACATTGCCAATGCGTATACTTGCCATTAGCTTACCAAGGGTAGCGCTGGTATTTTGAAATAATGGGTGCTGACTCCAAAATTTCCTTTTAAGGGTACCGACTCCACAATATCTCTCCAAAATGTGGCATACCAGCGATTTTCTCTATATATATTGTATCTAAATTTATGAGATTTGAAGGTTGTATTCATGTTTGGTTGGAACTTGTATTTCATATGAGTTTTGAGAATGGTACAATTGCATCAGACACTGTATGCATACGACATTGTTTATTGTTGATGGAGAATAGTGGTGTAATTTTTTTTACAACACTTAAATTGTAATCCAGCTTTATAATTGATTCATTATTAAAAAATTTCAAATAATTTGATTTTATTTCTTCTGATCTTTGAAATAGTATTCAAAGACCACGGACTAACAATTTTTTTTGCTTTTATGAAACAAACTTCACCATCAGCTTATAGTAATAACATGTGTTATACTGGTAAAATGTAATTGTTTCTCTTACACATCTATAACTTGTCAAGCAACATCAAAGTCTGGTTTTTCTAACTAAGGATAGTGATCTCTTGATAGGTTTCTAATATCGGCCACTTTTGTTTTTTGTTTTTTGTTTTTGCAGGATATAATAATTGGTAGCTTAGTATTTTTGGAGTTGGGTCATGTTTCATTCAAATACCTTCTTCAACGGTATGTAAACAATATAAAGTCACATGATCAGCGTTTGAGAGACAATAAACATGCTACTAAACTAACCATATATATGTAGACTTTTAGGTAATTAATCACCATTCTCTTACCAATGTCAATAACAAATGATCATTTGTATCTTGGAAGCTTTTCAAATTTCTTGTTATGTTCATTTGAGTTATTACCCCTTCTGTCTCTGCTAGTGAATGATCAAAAGTAAGGCTCTGTTTTTAAGTTCGCAAGGTTAGTGGTGGACGATCAAAACTGAGGCTCCTTTTCTAATTTGGTAAGGTTAGGACTGATATGATTTTTTTAAAAGTTTTGACTGTTGTATTATGTAATTTTGATATCTTATGTATTTTACTAAATTGTAATGTCTATTTGTTTCTATTTTATTATTTTAAATGATTTTATGAAATCATGTGTTTATTGTATGTTATGTTCTAGTTGTGGTTTTCTGTTAAATATTTAATTTATCAAATGTTACAAAAAAGTTAATTTACCAAAATTGAACTTGGTGAGAAAAAGGATTAACTTCAATTAGATTCATTCATTTTTTATTTGGCTTGAATTTGATGATTTTGGAAAATATTTATCGCAACAATAATCATTTTATGATGTAAACACAGAAATAATTCACAACAATTGTTTTTTTTTGTGGAAATTGTTGATTTTACCTTATCAGATTATTTTCTTTTTATAAGAAGTGAAAAGAATAGAAACAGTTAGTACATTATTTAAACTCTCACTTTGATGTTTAGAGAGAGAGAGAGGTCGATGTTCTCAGAGACAGAAGTAGAAAGTTGTTTAAGAAATTCAAATCCATTTGTTTCCAGCATAAACACGCAGACTTATAGACCAAAGTGATCATCTTAATGGCTAAGTGCAGCAAAGAGACATTTTCTGTATCTAATAACAAACTATTGATTTCTACAGAGAAGATCATGTAACATATAATGTGAAGCATAAGTGCCAACAACCAAACTTTGATGGTATCTTTCAGATAGTAGCAGCCCTGAGTTGTTATTTTTTTTGGTAACACGATCTGAGTTGTATAAGATCTAAAAAGTCTGTAAAAACACATTCTAAGCAAATCATCAAAGATAAAAAAAAAACAGAACAAAGTTATTGATATATCATGGATTAAATCTACTATACATTGATTGGCATCTCTGCGATGATAATGCCACTGCTTTCTTTAAGGCTTTTGACAATAGTCACTTCACCTCCCACAACCAGGTTTATAACATTCCCACCTTAAATAGAAAGTTTCAAATGTTAATATAGGCTTTAATGATGATGAACATAGCAGTTTTCTTTTGAAAAAATAACCTGAAGCCAAGCAAGCAAGTGGTTATACACACCAAGAAAAAACCATTCATTTTATATCCCCCATAATCATGAAAACATCATTTTCGAAACAAACATGAGTTTCAAGGATCTTTGAACCTGGGTTAATGATATGCCAGGCTTGTACCTGCGTGCCGTTCAGTAAGTGTGCCAGCACATAATTCACCACTGCATCTGCTTAGGAAATAAAAGATGAAATCAGTTACCTAGAAAGAGTTTTGAATAGTACGTTTGTTAACTCAGAAGGGCCAAGTGCTAGTCTTTTGGCATAGTCACTATCATGGTGCTGCGCTATTCCTAAAGCATCCCCAAAGCTGCAAGCGTTTGGACCACCAGATTTCTTTCGCACCAGAAACTCATGCTGCCTTGCAGCTGTTTTAGAGAAAAAGCACATTCTTTGTTGGTGTCTGGTTTTATATAAGATGCAAACCGACATTTTGTGGTTGATCTTCTTAATTTCTTAAATCTATTTCCATTTATTCTTGTTGTTTTTAACTAAATTTATTAATACAATTATTGAAATAAATTGAATAAAGCTAAATTTCTGTTTTTATATGCTAGCGAATATCCTTTTAATTGTTTTTAAGTCATCTATTTTCATTTCTCTTATGATATTTTTTTTTGCTAAATTGTTTTAGATTACATCTCTCATTCAGACTGTATACATATATAATTTTTATTTTTTATATCAGTATTTGATTATGTTTTAGTTTTTACAAAAATAATTAGTATGCAGATTCCTTTTTCCTACATTTATTCCGACACAGTGATTTTATATCAGTATTATAAAATAATTTTCATTTGTTTGGAGAAGTAGGTGCCATTAATCAAAATCTAATACTTTTTCTTCCTATCTCTCTTTACTCTCCGACCCAAAATGTAATTTATCTTTTTTCTGGTTATTTGGCAAATAAGCCCTAATCATTTTTGGAGAAGTATGTGGCAATGATGTAAGTAAAAAGCAATTATTTTTTAATATATTGTATATATCTTTAATGATATTTAGGTTGTGCTCAATTTAAAGTAATATTAAGATCCTTTTTTTAAAATATTAACATACCTTAAATTATTATTTTTTGTTATTTTTGGCTATCAATCATATGTTTATCATGCAATTGTTTTTACACTTTTCTGTTTGTTTTGTTTTTACTATAATGATAGAATAAATTATTTAGAATTACGGTTGGGATTCAACATATAAAATATGTAAAATGTCTCTTTCTGATACCTTTGTTTTGTAGGGTGAATGTGCCATAGTCCTCGTGTAATTTACTAATTTTGAAGGCCATGTTCCTCCGGGTTCTGCATTAACTTCTTCTTTTTTTTGTCATGAATTAACTTAATATGTTTGACAATCATTAATAAATAATCAGAGAGCCTATATTTGTAGGAAAAGCAATAATATGCATGAGTACCTTTGTTTCCTTTTTGGGGACAGGCGAGTTGCTCATACCTTTCACGGCGAGCGTTTGACGCTCAGTGTGTTTGAAGCTTTGAGTGAGTGGTCGTTTGTTGCAGGAGGTGGTTTCTTAATTAGTCATCTTGTGAGAGAGATGGTATGCTTGCAATGAAGGTTACGAAAGTTTGTTCTGACACACATATAATAAGCTGGTTAATTAATGAAAGGGGAACTTTGAGTTTTCATATTCGTTGGAATCTTGTGGGATTGCCTTTGTTAATTTCGTGTACCGTTTTCTCAAATTATTGGACGGCCCCGCTTATCAGTTTTGGTTACAATGTAAAAGCCTCAGAGAATGGAATGATAGTCTCGTGTAGAAGTAGTAGTTGCCTACAATTTCTGGCCGTATAATGGATGGATAATGACTGCTTTAGCAATATTTATTGGGAGGCCTTTTGGCACGCATTTGTCGTAGGAATCCACCATTTGGTGAATGGTCGTACTGTGTAGCAGCCTATATGCTGCTGATACAGCTATGTTAAATTAAACTTTTATTAATCCAAAACAAAAGACAACACAGAAGTCGTATAGAACCAATTTTTGTATCTCAATCGTATAGAACCAATTTTTGTATCTCAATACAATCAAACAAAAAATGATTATTATTCTCACTGACCAATCAAACCCAATATAAAAAAAAATTGTATCCATGTTTGCATTGAATTTGGTATTGCTTTTTCACCAAGGCAATGGAACTGATGTACAAACAACACAACATCTACTTATAACTCGCGTTTTCTCTATTGATTAAAAAAGAACATTTTTACTCATTTTCTTTATTTAACTGCCGTTTTAATTGCACTTAGACATCCCGGCCCGCACGCGGTTAAGAAGATTGTCTGATTTTGAAAACTGTCCAAGACGTTCTATGAGCAGCCCTGCTGCTCCAAGCCCGGCGTTTGTCTGTTCATCGCCTCTGCTGTCTTTGCACAATACCTACAAAATCATATCAGAAACATTAACAGCCGATCAATATAGCACTGAACACAAATAATAGATTTTGTAATCTTCACTAAAGGAATCTGTGATAGACAATTACAGTAGTCACAGTTGAAGATGCTTTCATAATTTTCCTTCCCTTTACTTTCACAGCATCACAAACCATGTATGACACACATATGATAAAACAGAGAAAAGTGAGCAAACAATCATTCATCACAGACATAACTAAATTCAACTTCTAGTGATTATCGTTTATATAGTACTTTATATTTAACACAGAACGCAATAAAAAAGTTTTCCAATCGTTAACTTTTCCCGACTTCATAGAAGATACTTTGTTACCGATTGAAGACGGCGGAAACGTCTACAGAATTATACCAGCAAAATAACTCTGTTTATGAACAAAACTTAAAAAAAAATAAACTTGACTCTGTAATATCGATTCAACATGGTGGAAACGCCTAAAAACTAACTGGTGAAAGACTCTGTTTATGAACAAAAGGCGGATGTAAATAAATACCTGAGAGTCCAGTAGGAGTATATAGACGCCCATGAACTCTCCATCACGGCGGACCTCCCTGAAACGAATCAAACGGAGTTGAACAGGGGAGGAGGAGCGTCCAGTCTACAAATCAGAGAGGAAGACCGAAATGTTAGCCATATTTTACAGATTAGGTTTACTGGTTAGCTTTGAAGAATGAGATGATAATGATCCAAGGTGAGAAGCATACCTTTTTATAGTTGAACCTCCTTGCAGATCCACAAATCGCATTGAATATAGATAGTGTGTGAGAGAGTAATGGAGAGTCTTAAGATGATAAACCGGTTAATCGTTACGTCGTATTACCCTGGAGAAGAAATGGACGGTCGATTTGGAAGCATAATCGACATGGTTGTTCTTGAGAGGCGAAGAAGAAGATAACGGGGAAAACCCTGAATTATAAGGCCTTTAAATGGAATAATTAAGCTCAATGGACATACCTCGTGTTTTTCAGCCATCCCAATGGCGCGTAATCGGGTAGAAACTTTTCTCGATTCCTACTTATCATTTTGATTTTTTTTCTAGGTTTCTTCAGAATCTATCCGTGGAATACCTACTTCGCCAGCTCATGTCTTTTATACATTAAAACCTTTGTCAAAATCAAAATTGGTAGCTTCTTTTTTTTGACTGATGGCATCATCTCCAAAAGTGTGATTCAGAGTTTTTAATAACGAAAGCTGTGTGTTGTTGTTGTTGGAAACAGGAGGGTTTGGTTTTGTTGGTAGATGTAGGACCAGCAATGCATAGTGTACACTCCCTGATGTTGAAAAGACATGTTCTATCCTCATGCAAAAGAAGGTGAATTAGATTCTTTTTACTCATTTCATTCTCAAATTATTACTCTTTTTTGTTTGTGTTCGGGTTCTAACAGAGCTTTATCTTCCGGTTATTGTATTTTGGTTTTGTCTGTTGTTTCAGTTGATTTACAACAAGTTTGATGAAGTTGGAATTGTTGTCTTTGGAACTCAAGGTCCCTCTCTCTCTCTCTCATCTTTACTAATTTAATTAAGAAGTTGATTTGGCTCTTTCTAGTAACTATTAGCGATGTGAGCTCTGTCTGCAGAAACCGAAATGAGTTTGCTATGGACATAGGTGGATATGACAACGTTTGTGTTTTAAGGAACATCAAAGTTCTTGATGAAACCCGTGGTTGATCGTGTAAAGCAGCTCCCTCGAGGACCTGTAGCTGGCGACTGTATCCTACTTACTATACCCAATTGAAAAAAGCTAACTTTTATTTTATTTCTAATCTCAACTTGGTTCTTTAACTGGCTTCAGTTCTTGATGCTTTAATTGTTGGAATGGACATGCTTATAAAGACGTACAGTGCTGGACAAAGAGGGAAAAAAAACGGTTGTTTCACATAACCAATGCAGCTTGTCCTACCAAAGATCCATTTGAAGGGACCAAAGACGAGCAAGTCAGTACCATTGCTGTCAAAATGGCTGCAGAGGGTATAACGATGGAGAGCATTGTTATGAGGCTGATGCTAGTAGCGTTGATGTTGATGAGAAGATAATAGAGGAGAATGATCATCTGTTGAGTTTGCTCTCCACCAACGCCATTGCGAAAACAGTGTATGTTGAGACTCCACTCTCGCTGCTAGGCTCCTTGAAGACCCGGAGAGTTGCTCCTGTTACTTTGTTCAGAGGTGATCTTGAGATTAACCCATCAATGAAGATCAAGGTAACACTTTAGTCCATTTAATAAGTAGTCACTCCGTATTACTTTAAATGGTGTTTAAAGATTTTTTTGTTGCAAAATAATTGATGTTCTCACTATTTTAAATAGAATTTAATATCATTTGAGCTTTGTACGAAGTACTGTAACTTTTTTTCTTATTTTGAACTAGTCGCAATTAATGATAATTTTTATTTAACCAAGATAAACTGTATAAAATTTTGAATTTTCTTAATCCTTATGTAAAAACCTTAAACTCCACTTATATTGAAGTATATAATAATCATTGGAGAAATGTTGACTTTTGGATTTTGCATATTGCGGGTGTGGGTTTATAAGAAGGTGGTTGAGGAGAGACTTCCCTCGCTAAAAATGTATTCTGACAAGGCGCCTCCGAGTCACAATTTTGCTAAACATGAAGTGAACATCGACTATGATTACAAAGTGGCCGAAGAAATTAATGAGGTTCTTGCTCCAGAAGAAAGGATCAAGGGCTTTCGCGCGCTATGGACCTCATGTGATTCCTATCTCACCTGATGAGATGGAAACACTCAAGTTCAAAACTGAAAAAGGCATGAAGCTTCTTGGATTCACTGATGCTCAGGTAAGAGATATAATTGTGGTTTGTCTGTGAACCCTTTGGTCATTTTCATTTATGTTTTCAACAGACATTATTACATGAAAGACGTCAACATAGTTGTTCCGGACCCGAGCAAAGAAAAATCTATGATTGCAGTCTCTGCCATTGCGAGAGAGATGAAGGAAACAAACAAGGTGGCGATCGTACGTTGCGTCTGGAGAAACGGACAAGGGAATGTAGTTGTTGGAGTCCTCACTCCGAACGTGTCCGAACGAGGTGACTCCCTAAGTTTAAAATCTCAATACAAAACTTAAATCTAAGCTACTTTGATGTTCTTTTTGTTTTTGGTGGCAGCCTGATTCTTTCTACTTCAACATGCAGCCTGATTCTTTCTACTTGAACGTGCTGCCTTTCGCTGAGGATGTCCGGGAGTTTCCGTTTCCTTCTTTCAGTAGATTTCTTGCGTCGTGGAAGCCTGATGAGCAACAGCAAGCAGTGGCTGATGACTTGGTTAAGACGCTTGACCTTGCACCTTCTCCTAAAGAGCAAGTGTTGAAGCCTGAGCTTACTCCTAACCCTGTTCTGCAGGTAAAACCATTTCTTTTATTTTCTGCTTTTGACTGTTTGTTTTATTAGAAACACGATCTGATGAAGAGATTATATATTATCAGCGCTTTTATGAATACCTTGAGTTGAAATCAAGATCCAAGGATGCTGCTTTACCTCCAATGGATGAAGCTTTCAAGAGAATCATTGAGCAGGACCCAGAACTCTCTTCCACCAATAAATCCATAACGGATGCGTTTCGTGGAAGTTTTGAAGTGAAGGAGAACCCAAAGGTTTGTTTGTTTGTTTGTTTGTTCCTCTTTGAGTTCATCAGCTCTAATATTCTTTGATTCTTTCACATTAATTTTAATTGCAGTTGAGGAAGGCTTCTAAGAGAATGTTAAGGGATAAGCCATCTGGTTCAGATGATGAAGACAATCGCATGATTACTTATAACGCCGGTGAGAAGAATGTTGGACACAGTTGGAGATGCAAACCCGGTTCAAGATTTTGAAGCTATGATATCGCGTAGAGATGGCAATGATTGGATTGATAAAGCAATCAGTGAGATGAAGAAACGAATAGTGAAACTCGTGGAAGATAGTACCACCACTGATGAAGGTGGTGATAAAGCATTGGATTGTTGCTCGCTTTACGTAAATGCTGTGTCTTGGAACAGGTCTCATCTCCTTTTTTCCTATCTAATTTGTTCTTCTTACATATGTGTTTAAACTCCTTATCATGGTTTGTTCTTATATATGTTTTCAGGAGCCAAAGAAGTTCAATGAGTTCTTGAATCATGTACACGAGTTATGCCAAGAAATGAAGTTGTCTCATTTTCTTGAGCATTTCACGTCCAAGAAGATTACAATGATTCCCAAATCAGAAGCACCAGACAGGTTGTACACATGATCTTCTATTTGGTTATTTTGTGGTTAATGCCTATACTGTTTCTGAATCTTGGTTGATCTGTTGGTTTTAAGCAGTGATGTGGTGGACGAGGAGGCTGGAGATTTCACCGTCAAACAAGAGCCAAAGCATGAGAGCTAACAAACGTCTTCACTAATATCTCACTTAAGTCAGTGTGGCCATATTTTTTTTCAAAACGATGCTGGTTTCTTTTGTCTGACTTTGTGTTTCCTGTTAAAGACTCGGCATCAAGTTTGTTATCGCCATCATTGCTAATTTCAGAAACGATCTTTGTGTAAATGGTTTGGTTAGCCCGTTGAAATGGTTATTTAAGCACAACAACTCAAAAGCTTATTATAAAAGCTTGTTAACATGTTCTCTATCCTAAAAAATATTTTCTTTTGCTAATTGAAAAGTTTTTTAGAGTTTAAACATATAGAGAGATTCAAAATATCATCAAAGTTTTTGAAATTCGTAGATCATCCCAGGTTTCAAGAGCTTAGAAAGGAGATGATTTGAAAACAATAGTATTGCGTAAAAAAACTGTTGATTTTAAATTAATCCGATCAGTTTTGCCATGACATAAGAGTCTGCCATCTATTATATTAAAAGAATAATCATGACTTTTCATTCATCTGTGATATTTAAAAAATAGATTTTTATCAAAAAATAATAATTCATTCAATTATTACTAAAAGTATAGTTAATAATATGTCACACATATATTAATCAAAATACCTTTGATATATTTTCATTTATAAAAAAGAAAATTATATATATTTTCATTAATTTCGTAATTAGTTTTAAAATACTATTATATATTAATATATTTAGTTGTTTTTTATAAAGTGAAAAATAAATATTCTATCTTATTTTTATCTATTATATAACCACAACCAATCATATTATTTATCTAAATATTTAAACAATATCTTAATTTCTAAAAATATTATGTAAATATTTTCACTAATTTTGTAAATAGCAAATTTCGAAAATCTGCTAAAAAGATCTTAATAAGATCTTAATTTCAAAAAAATATATTCACTAATTTTGCAATTTATTATATTAAAAGAGAACCCATAACTTCTATTCATGTATGATTTATTTTAAAACGTACATTCTCTAAAAAATTCATTTTATTTTAAGCTAACATTAAAAACTTAATTAATTTAAAAATAACTTCCCAATATTTTAGGGATTTCGAAAATAAAAATAAAAATTCATTTAATCTTTGAACTACTTTGATATCGTTTTATTTCATATATATATATATATATATATATATATATATATATATATATATATATATATATATATATATATATATATATATATATATATATATATATATGTATATATTAAAATTTTGAAATATCATTTCCAGATTGTAATGCTCCAGTGACTTGGCTCTGCAGATTCAGTAGAAGAGAAAGAGCACTCAAAGAAAGGTTTTATATATATGTCGGTTGACGTTAAGGACATGTTTGTTTTTTTCTTTGACTGAAAGAAATATCGACTGGATCAAGAATGATAAGACCAAAACCAGTTTCCACCACTAGGTTCTTTAGCAAGGCTCGAACCCAGATGTCATTTTCTTTTGAGGAGTACCTGAGAAAGTAATAGCAAAACATATCAACAATATAACGTAACAAAATAACTTAAGATCCATTAACAACAAGGGAAGAAAGCGCTGGCTTTCAACGTCATGGGCAAGATGTAGATGAGGTCAGATGGGGGTTTACTTTAGTACAATTATTTACTTTTTAACAAGTAAAGAAATAGGTGATCAAGCAATATATTGGGTTGTAGAATGCGCTCAGACCTTACTGTCCTCAGTTTCATGTATGACAAAATGTTGACAAACTTAAATCACCGATACAAAGATTTCGAGAACGCGGCACTTTCATGAAATTAAAATCCAACTTAACACGCAAAAGCTTTTCTACAGCAGAGGAGTCATCCAGGGAGGATTTTGTACCATCAAAGAATGTGAATTCAGGAGAAACAACCTGCACAGAACAAGCTATGAAGTTGACAAATACAATTCATTTCTTTAAATCAGATAAGCCAGCAATTGAGTGTGTGAGGAAGATGGTTTTAAAAAAAAATTGAAAAGACACCTCCACAAAAAAACAAAATGCTAGTAGTGAAAATGGTCAAATAAACATCAAAATCAGGGAATAATAACTCAAAATAAGTAAAAGAGAGAAACATGGTATAGTTAAAAGTTTTCACTTAAATAGAACGAACAAAAATAAGCTATACCCTCAAAACTATGTAAACCTGTAAAGAGAAAACCTCAAAGAAATCTACCTGAGCTTCAAAGGTAAAACTCGGGCCAGATTTCAAATCGGCCTGACAAGTATCTGAAACATCTGACGATTTGTGCGCATTGCTAAGCACACTCTCAGAATTAGATTTCCTATTTTCTAACATTGAGATATCAACACCATCTTCCAGGGAAAATAAACAGCTGCTATCGTTACTCAAGTAAACGCACTTGCTCAGGAGCGACCCATTCTGCCACAGAAGAAAAACATAAAACAAGCCGCTAGCGAAAATCAAGAATCTTGGGAAAAGGAGAGTGTTGAGAAATAAATACAACAAGAAAGTTATTTTTGACTTCATGGTATAAGCCTTAATTTTTACCCTTAGCATGCCAAATGCTAATTTTAAACAAATAACTAATTAGATTAAGAGAAGAGTTTCAACCTTAATTTTGACATTCACGAACCGCAACTTTTTTCCATGTCCAACGATTATGATAGGTTCTAATCTTCCGGAGTTTGAATCCTTCTCTCCTTGTTCACTCTGTTAGTGAAGTCCAAGTAAAGGCCCAGTCCACTACTGATCGTTTCATCATCAACGGTCATCTAAGAAGTCATCATCTTTGTCGTCTTGCAGGACAGAGGAACTCCATACGGGGTCATCTCATATGCTCCTTAACAACAACTCATTTGCTCTCTTGTTAACTTCTTGTGGTGACTAGGCATTAGCTTTATCTTTACAGCTGTGTATCTAGATCCTTCTTGAGCTGGCTATATAAGAGCTCTTCCTCTCCGTTGTAAATGAATCAAATAAATAAAGTATTATTCTTGAAAACCCTAAATCTCAGTTCCCTTCACACACTCAACGAGATTACCTTTCCACATCCTTCATATGTATACTCATCAACCCCGAGTGAATCTGCAACCAACTGTCTACATGGAGACAAGTACACCACCTCTTCTATCTGTTTATAGATAGCCTCACAGAGAACTATGCCACTACGTCTAGTGATTGGATCATTTGCTGGATCCATTGTTTCGTCTTTTCATGTTATTGCACTCAAGGCTGGAACAAAAAATTCACCAACCGCAAGGAGGAAGTCAGGAACAGCAAGGATACGAGGTTGTTGAACCCGTAAAACACACGACTGGGAGGACGTTCGCCATCTATAATCCATCAGCAACATCGTTGAACATGGTGCGTCAAAATCAAGAACAGCCCTGGAGTTGGCCTGCTTGAAACTTCCCTTGTTAAGGGAAAAGGGAAAAGATTCAGAAGAAACTTGCTTGGAAGCATCGACCGATGAGCCAAGCATCCACCGCATTTCAGGCTTTGTGTTAGGACGGATGTCTAAAACAGAAACTTAAGGAACCAACACATACAAATCTGTCTCGGATAGTGATGTCATCCTGTAGGATACCCATAATCCTTCAAGCTGTTAAACAAAAATGAATGACAAATTACTATTTCAGATATTTGGCCTAGTTCCTAGGGGATAATGTACAAGGAAATAGAAGGATCAGGCTCGGAAGCACGTACCTCAACATGAGCTAACGGTGACTCTTCACTAACACTATTACGTAACTCAAGAAGAACGTAGTTGATATCAACAGCCAGTATTGTAACTGTATGTGACATTATCATCTGACTATTCAAGTTCACTTTGTCAACCAGCAGACGCATTTGATCTTTGGGCCAAGAACTGTTACCACGGAAATCTGGAGGTAGCTTTGGCTCCTCAAACAAATTCATCGTTGTGCAACTTACAATAATATCATATTCTTTGTCAGACATCACACCATGCAAGAAATCAATCTGCTCATGCTCCCTCTTGGTTCTTTCTCCAACAATTACTAGCCCCACAAACTCAGACATCAACAGCTCATGCTCCCTCTTGGTTCCAGGATATATCTTATTTTCGGTGCCCTGCAGAAGCTGCACAATTTATGTCATTGGCTCCTTCGGAAGAAGAAATCACAAAAGCTATGTTCAAAATGAATGCAAACAAGTCACCTGGTCCAGATGGCCTCACCTCGGGTTTCTTCAAGGCATCTTGGAATCTGCTAGGAAGAGAAGTCATCACCAGTATTTCTCAGTTCTTTAACTCCGGATTCCTCCCTTACTCGCTCAATTCAACCATCCTCACGCTTTTGCCAAAGAGAATAGGTGCTTTGGCAGTTCTGTTGCAATACTTTCTACAAGCTGATCTCCAAGCTGTTCGTCAAAAGACTCGAGCCAATTCTGCCGTCTCTGATCCTCCCCAACCAAACAGCCTTCGTTCAAGGGAGATTCCTCGTAGCGAACACCATCTTAGCTTCTGAAATCGTCCATGGCTATCATAGGGACAGAGGTCCAGCCAGAATCACAATCAAGGTTGACATCGCAAAAGCCTTTGACACCATTGATTGGGGCTTTATCTTTAGCATCCTCCAATTCATGGACATTCCCCTCCTATACCTCATCTGGCTCCATGTGTGCATCACTACCCAGAGCTTTATGCTAGGATTCAATGGAACAGTACAAGCTTACTTTAGAAGCACAAGAGGTCTTAGACAAGGGGACCCTGACTCCCCCTACCTGGTTGTCATGGCAATGAATTGCCTTTCTCTTCTTCTAGATAAGGGCGCTGCTGAAGAAAAGTTCGGCTATCATCACTATTGTAAAGACTCAACGCTGACCCATTTATGCTTCGCAGACGACCTACTGGTTTTTTGTTATGGATCACAGCACTCTGTCAAAAACGTACTAGACATTTTGAATCAGTTTGCAGAGGTCTCGGGTCTCTCAGTCAGTATCTCCAAAACTTGCTTCTTCTCTTGTGGAGTTCCTACACAAGAGATTACCAGAATCACTTCAGAGACAGGATTAACACATGGCATTCTACCTGTGAGGTATCTAGGAGTCCTTTATGTACTAAAAACTATCTCTTGCTAACTGCGAACCACTTATTCAACAAGTGAAGAAAAAAGTGAACTGTTGGAGTGCTAGATCCATATCCTTTGCAGGCCCTCTACTTCTAATCAACACGGCTATCTCAGGAATATCTAACTTTTGGTGCTCAACTCGACGTTTACTATCCCTAAGAAGTGTATAAAAACGATAAATTCAAACTGTGGTGCTTACTTATGGAAAGACTGAATAGCGGATCAAAGACTGAAGAGCGGATCAAACTCTAGTTACAATTTAAAAGGGGGATTGTTCCAGTTTTCAGTTTCATTTACATACTGTTTTTTATTTTCGTTTTAATTTTCAAACAAAATATAAATGTTTTTCTCATACCCTAATATGTTCCATTGCCAGAACTATTTTCTTTCCAAAAATCAAATAGGAAGCCTATATGAACAAAACTTCATATACACATTTAAATTCAGTTTAGTCTCTAAAATAAATTTCAAAATCTGTTCCTTCTATGTACTGTCCACATGGTACAGTATATATATGTTCTCTAAATAAAATATCAGCTTTATTTTATATTTAAATTCAAACTAAATTAACTTTATTACGACTATAGACTTCTTATTTTTTATTTATCAAATTGATTAGTCACAATTTAACCCACCTATGCTATTCCACTTTCAACTAAAACAATTATAAAACAAAATAATACACGAAATGGATCAGCAAAAATATCATTTTTTCAACATATTTTCAGTTTCATATTTCTGAACATATTTTATTTACTAAATCCATAAAATAAATTATAAATATAAGAATAAAATATAGAAACCCGGCGCGTAGCGCCGGAATACCACTAGTATATATATAAAAGTCTTTTCTGGCTTTCTCAAAAAAAAAAGAAATCAATCTGCACCATAGATATTGAGAAAATCTTATTAAAAATGACTGCTGATCCTAGTAGATATTGAGAAAATAATTGATACACATGAAAATTTACATATTTGTTTGGGTGCAGATATCCTAATAATAGGGAGGGGAATCACTATAAAGGGTTTCATCCCATTCTAAAAATATTATCAAAATAGACATATTGTGAAGTTTATCATCTTGTTGTTACAATTTATAAAATTATTATTTTATATTAACTAAAATCATGAATATTTTATTAAATACGTTTATCTTATAAAAAATAGACATAAACTGAATAATTAATATATGAACGATGACTTTTTAAAAAATATATTTTCTTTAAAAACACTGTAAAGTTGTTTTAATATGTTTTTTTAGTATAATTTATCATAGTAAATCTTAAATTTATTCGCTCAAATATAGATTAGTGAGATAAAGATATTTGTGCTTTATTATAACGGAATATAATATATTTTATTTTCGTCGACAATTGTTTTTAAATATTTATTTGAGTGCCGATATCCTAATAATAACTAGGGAAATCACTATAAAGAGTATCATCCCGTTCTAAAAATATCTTAAAATAGTTTTCAAAATAGACATACTGTGAAGTTTATTATCCTGTTATTACGATTTATAAAATTCTTAATAATTTTATAATAACTAAAATCATGAATATTTTATTGCATACATTTCTTTTATAAAAAAGACATGAACTGAATATTTAATATATGACTAACAATTTTTTAAAATATTTATTTTTAAAAAACGCTGTAAAGTTGTTTAAATATGATTTGTTTTGAGTATAATTTATCACAGGAAATGTTAAATTAATTCACTCAAATATAAATTAGTGAAATATAGATATTTGGGTTAATTTTTTTTTTTTAATTAAATATAATTAATAATGAAACCAACCCTGGAGGGCGTACCGGAACAAGACCTCCGGTTAGTCGATGAAGAAACAGTGAACGGCGAAAATAGATTGGGCTTATCACTAAGAACATGGAAATTTCAAAGAAAAAACAGTGGAAGGGGAAGAATTCCGGCTCGAAGGACCAGAACGGTCACTCTTCATCACCTGAAAAACGCGGCCAACAACGCCGACTTAACCGAGGCCAAGCCGACCACTGCATCTTCATATCTTTTTCAAAAGAATCGCCGACACACAGATTCGACCATCACCAGACACTACTTTTTCACCCGTCGGACCGAAACTCTAGATGTCGAAATAGACCGCTCCATCGAGGTTACCGCCTTCCCCAAATGGTCCTTTTCTGTGTCCAAAGCTCTAACCCGAGAAGGTACTACCCTCCTAAACCGCTGCCCGCACCACGAATAATCAAGAAGGTCCACTCCATCAAACTAATTAGAGGCTCATTATTGGAAATGAAGCTCAGCAACCGATATACACAACCAAACTAAACAACGAAAGATGGGTAAGGGATATAACCTCAACCTGATGCAAAAAAACGGATCCAAGAAAGCAGCAACGCTCATTACCAATAGGCTCTTTAAGACCTGAAAGGCTATTAGAAAGCAAACACTACTGATGCAGGGAGCGAGACATCAGCACTGGGATGTGATGCAGTCAACAAGCAGAGTCATCAAGGAAGGGACAGTAAGCCGGAGACCACCCAGGCTATGCCACCACCTCACTGCCTGCTGTTTCCGAGAACCGGAATACAGCTAGCTTCATAAAGTCAGACTGTCGCAGCGATGACAAAGCTACGACCTCCACAAGGATGCACAAGAGCAAACGCCAAAGAAAACTTACCGGTAGCTTCAGAGGTGAACTGATAAAGAAACGCCAAATAGAGATACTGCAGATGAGAAAGAGGTCTCTGGAACTGAAACGACGTGGCCATAGACGACCAAATCAGAACACAGCCCAGTGAACCTCCACACGCCGACACTAGAAGCTCTAGCACGCACCAGAAAAACTCCTAGGAAGAGACGCGCCTCCGAGAAGAGAATACTCCAGAGCTCTCATGACGCTGGGTCAAAAGATAAGGCTAGCCAAGACGCCGAGGAAAGCCAACAACCTGGAAACCCAACACCGCACCTCGAATCCAGACTACGACAGACAGATCTAACGATTGAAGCCCGGATCTGGAAGAGGAACCGCCGCATCCCCCACACGCGCCACTGTCCTGTACGAGAAGGTTCGACAAAGAGAAAAATGAACCCACTCTAAACCCTGAAAAGCCGACTCCTTCGATCCGTCAACGCTTCTCCAGCCTCGTAGTCACACCGGAGAGCCAAACTCCACCAAGTCAGGTCGCGAATCCGACGTTAATGAAGCTCTTCCTCGAGGGTGACCCACATATCGGGTGGAAACGAGAGTGAGGACGAAAGAGCAAAGAAAAAATAAGCAAAGGGGAGGAGAGAAGCCCTCCGACGGCGACGAACGGAGGTCACGCGCCGGAGGCACGCACAGATCTGACGAGAGAAGACTAAAGAGAGAGAAAGGCTAAGAGAGAGAGAGCTATTTGGGTTAATTTGTTTTGTTTAGTATGAGTAGGGTATATATATAGTTATAATTAATAAAAACTTGATATTATCTGAAATCTTTTAGAATTAATTTTTTAAAAGTCACTATTTAGGAATAAAGTACAAAATTAAAAAAAAAAACTAAATTTCAGTTTTATCTTCCACTATTTTTCTGCGATCAAAATCTTTCAACTACCCATATTCCTATTTTTTTCTCAAAAAAATCTATATCCACGTTGCATATTTCAAACTGTTTTCTTCGTTTCTTATATAAGTTGCAGACCTACTCTACTTTCTTTTCAACGTTGCATTTCTGACAAACAAATTTTATATTATAACGTTTTTACTTTTCGTTCTTGGATGAATTATCAGAATAGCTGCTTCATGTTATCAAAAGAAGAAGTAAGTGTTTCATTGTTATCAATCTTAGTTTTTCCTGCAACAATAATATAAAGTTCACCGTTATCAATCTTATCCATTTGCAACTATAAACAATGAGTAGTTTTCTCTGGCTGATTAATATACATCTTGATATGAATTTTTTTATGTGTTTCTCTATTATATTTAAAAAAATCTATTACGTATTTGCTATAGATGGAGAGAACAAATGTTAAAGAAGATGACAAGGACATGCAGCTGCTCAACCATCTCAAATATTTTGTTTATGAGAATTTGATGAATCATCGACAAAAGTTGAGATAAAGGTGGCTAGAGGGGTAAATCATCGATATTCGATAACACCAAATTGTATTGTGGATAACCACTTAATAAAAGACTGAAGAGGATCACCATTGCCATCTACGCATGTACGGCATCTATGTTCATTTCTTTCTTTTTTTTTTTGAGAAATCTACATTCATATTCTATTAAAATCATGTCGGTTATGTTCAAATGGCTTTTTATGCAAGTTAAAAATCATAATATGTGTAAGCATATTTTAACTGCTTACTCACTTTCATCTATAACAAAAGCCCAAGTAATTTTATAAGATTTCATATAATAAATTATAGATTAATACGTTTACATAAAAATCACAGATAAATACAAATTCCTATTAAATTCATTATACAATAAAAAGAGACAAATATGGAATAAATACCCACGTTTTTTATCCCACTAAATGATTCATAATTTTTCTCAACTTACCATACTGCAATAGAATGGGATAAAATAAAAATTAAAGGAGTTTGCGATATTTATGTTAATTAATCCATGTTGATGTTATTATATGGATGTATATAAAAAAAATATCTATCATCCTTGTGCCATGTTTATAAAATATAAATAAGAAATTTATTTAATTCAAAATTATGATAAATAATTAAAAATATAATAGATTTGATCTGTGCTCAGTACGGATGTAACACTAGTAAACCTCTAAATTTTAAGTTTTTTTCGAATATTTTAATATTTTTTCTTTTAATTTCTTTAAAAGAAAAAACAAAAAAAAAAAGAAAAGAAAGCACGGGGGAATTTGCGAAGATACAAAATCTCTCGACATCATCAGATTACACGGAAGCAAAACGGTTACTAGCTTTTCGAAAAATCGTCGTTCTCTCTGCAGATCAGCGCCACTGAGTATTTTTCTCAGCCATGGACTCAGCTTCTACACCGAAGAAGAGAAAATGTCTGGTGAGTCGATCGATGCTGGAATTAGAATCGATTAGGTTTTTGAATGTTGTATGGTTAGGTTTTAGAGTGGCGAAGGAATGGATTAGGATTTGGTTGTTTAGGGATTCGATTAGGTTTGTGAAGATGATGATATCGATGCTTGAACTAGATTCGATTAGGTTTTAGAATGTTGAATGATTAGGTTTTAGAGTGGCGAAGGAATCGTTTAGGATTTGGTTGTTTAGAGATTCGATGAGGTTTGCGAAGATGACGATATCGATGGAGATGAGTTTGGCGCGTAAATTGATTGTTCCGGTTATTGATTTCGATAGGTTTTTGACAATTGAATTGCGGTTTAATTCGGTTAAATCAGTGGTTGAGAAAGTATCAGGTTATCGAACCGGTTCAGATCTGAACTATGTGTCTCTGTCTTCCTCGTGATTGATTGAGTTAATTTTTGCAGCTATTTGGAATAGATCTTAATCAGCCTGAAGAAGCTGCTGAAGCAATACTTCCACCTCAACCACAACAAGAGATCAAGGGACATTATGCATCATTGACTAATTTCAGGGATAAGTGTTCGTTGTTTGGTTGTGAAATAGCTCCTCAAGAAGAAGGGGTCTACTGCTGTAACAGCCATCTTCAGTTCGCTGAGCTATGGTCTTCCTCTGCAACCAAAGCATACCAAGTGTATGATGGCTTGGAAAAGGAAAGAAGACAACCTCTGTCGCTTGCTTGCCTCCTTCTCAAACTTGATGGAGTTGAATCTGGGATTCCAACCTTGGATACAGGCCTTGTTTTCTCCAAGGTTCCTTGGGAGAACGGAGAAGTCTGCAGTCAAAGCCACGTACCAACTTACACAAGCCGGGATTGGCTGTTTTTTGCTACACCTCCTCGAGTTCACAAGACAATGAAGTATGGATCAGATATGTACTGCCAGTGGCATGGTCAGCACACCAACATGATACTCTTTGACCAGCAGTATATCACATCCACGCCTCGTAACCTCCGAATGAGTCTGAGGGAGAAAGAAAGACGTGGTGAGTGGAGGTTATATCAGTTTACGTACAAAGGCCTTTCGTTGTACTGTGTTTCACACATTGTCACTCCCAAAGAAACAATACCTGCTCAACGATCTTCAAAGACGACAAAGACAAAGGCTCCTCCCGACTCTGGTGGTGATGCTCAAGGGCAAGGTGAAAACAGTGGAAATAAGGATAAGAATCAAGGCAAAGAGTCCACCACCTCTATAACCAAGACCCAAAGTGTTGGAAACCACAAGGTTTGATGTTCTTATTCAACATAGATGTCTGTTTTTTTTACTCTGTTTCTCAGTTACTAATCTATCTTAACATCACTCTGCAGAACAACTTTACGGTACACAATGCTTTCTCTGTGAGTGAGATTACTAGCGGATGGTGCAAGGTCGACCAGGTAATAAACAAGTTATAGTAATAAAGACTTTCTCTTTTCTTTTCTTTTAATGTCTCTCCCTTGTGGAGAGGAAGATAGTTCATTTCTTATTTAAATGTTCTGTATATATTTTTATATCAGCGCTTTTGTGAATACCTTGAGCTGATGAAATCAAGAACCATGGATGCTGCTTTACCTCCAATGGATGGAGCTTTCAAGAGGATTATGGAGCAGAACTCAGAACTCTCTTTCATCAAGAAACCTATAATGGATTCGTTTAGTGGAAGCTTTGAAGTGAAGGTTTGTTTTTTTTTTTGTTCCCTTTGAATTCAGCAAAGAACCTGATTTATCTATCATTCTTAATGCTTTTACATGACTTAATTCAGTTGAGAAAGGCTTCTACGAGTTCTGGAGATGCAAACCCAATTCAAGATTTTGAAAGCATCATATCCCGTAGAGGTGGCAATGCTTGGAACGATAGAGCAACCAGTGAGATGGAGATTGTACTACTGCTGAATGTTTGCTCGGTTTACCTAAAGTCTTGGTCTTGGGACAGGTTCTCTCTCTCTCTCTCTCTATATATATATATATATATATCTTGACTTCGTTTTTAACTCCTTGAAGTTAGTACTACTTATGTCTATAAAGCAAAAAACCTCGTTTTTTAACTTCTTGTCATGTATTTGTTCTTATGTATGTGTTTATGAGCCAAAGCAATTCAACGACTCCTTGAATCATCTATGAGTTATACTATATGAGCTAATTAATGTTCTCTCATCTTCTTAACCATTTCAGGTCTAAGAAGATCATCACGTCGATTCTCAATTCTGAAGCAGCAGACAGGTTTGTACAAATGATCTTTGATTTGGGTAGATTTGTGTGTTTAACTTGTATCTGAACTTTGGTACGTTTCTTGGTTTTTAAGTGTGGTGCACGAGGACGCAGGGGATATCACCGTCGAACAAGAGCCAAAGCTCGAGGGCTAACAAGTCTTCACTATTATCTCATAAACTCATCGTGACCGTATTTTCCAAAACGATGACGCTTTTGCTTTTCCTTTTCGGGACTTTTTTTTTTCTTCCAGCATGCTATCGCTTATTCTGGATTCAGTTAGAAAGTATGTGCGACTTGCAGACAGTAAATTGATATTAGTAAATACTACTCATATACTATGATAAAAAAACAAACTTTCAATTCTAACTATTAGGTATCTTACATGACAAATTCACAAAATTTCATAATATATCACCACCATACTGAAGAGTAGTTACATATGCATACTAGACACTTTTAATGAGATAAAATTGTACATCATCATCCAAAAAAAAACATTCTAAATACACACAGTTTATTTTTACTATATGTTTAAAGTCAAAACTCAAAGATAGTAAATCTGAGATTTTAAGAAAATATGGTAAATAATAACATTTTTCTTTAAAAAATATAAATTTAATATTAAACTATCTAAACTCTTATGAGACTATTTCATAATATATCACCATAGTAGAGAATAATACATATACGTACTAGAACATTTTAATGAAATAAAATTGTACATCTTCATCATCCAAAATAAAACATTCTAAAAACATAGTTATTTTTACTGTGTTAAAAGCCAAATTATTTTTGCGCAATTCTCTCAAATAGTCTATTTGTATCAGTATGAACAATTTTTTTTATAAAACTAAATTAGGCATAATTATTATGATTAAAAATATTACACTCTAAAATATACAAAAATTATCAAAAAACAATGTAGATATTTTAATCAATACTATTAAAACAAGAGAATTTTTGTCGACTATGTTTTAGACTATTAAAAAAGTTAACAGCCTAACTAAAACAGATCTACAAACAGCACCTCCAACCATGATACCAAATTTCGTGTTAATTACACCAAATTTAGTGTTTTGCTTTCAAAATTATTTTTTCATCTCCAACCATGAAAACCAATATTACACCAAAAGTAATATTATATATTATTTAATGTTTTCAGTCTTAACACTCTATATTTTTAATATTTGAAATTGACAAATAATAATTTTACCACACTTCGATATTATGTTTATTAAATTTTAGTTATTATATGTTTATAAAATTTATTTACGTTTATATTGTTTTAGTTTAACAGTATTATACATTATTTATTTTTGAAAAAAAATAAATAAAAGACTATTAATTATGAAAATTACAAAAATAATAATATATGTATTTTAGTAAAAATTGTATTATTTAGTAATACAAGTTTAACTATATTTTAAAATAAAAAGAAATATTTTTATGTTTGGTGAATTAGTTAGTATTACATAAAGTTTTTATTATTTACTACTAAATCTAACTATACAATAATGTAATATTTTGATACAAGTTAGTCCACTATATTCATAGTCAGTTCAAATGCAAAAACTCTTAGAAAAAAAATATATATATATATATATTTCGAACTCTTAGAATATCTATGTTGGACCATAAAATTTATTTAATTTCCTATTATTTCTCTTACTTAGTTATTATAAATATATATCATATCTAATCTATTATTTTAATATTTTTTTAAATAAGATCAAAAAATATATTATTAATTATATTCTTTATGATTGCATTTTAATAATATTTTTAGTATCTTTTTTTAGACAATGTAAAAATACATTTCTTTTAAATATTACATTTAAGTATTAAAATTCGTAATTATATTAACTATAATTATAAACGAACATTAATTCATTTTACTTATAGAATAAGAAATAAAATTTCTATATATATAATTTACCATCATAATTAAATTAATACACCAGTTAATAAATGTAAAATAACTTAATCCATTTATTAACTATACCATAAATTATAAAATTAAATATTAACATATATTCGTGATCTGTACAACATATTTCAACTTATTAAAACTAAATATTTAAGTAAGATGTACAATCTCATATTTTAATATAAATAAAATAACCTGACACTTATTAAAACTAAATATTAAAGTAAAATATTAAACTAAATATTAAATAAACAATCTTATATTTTAATATACATATTTAAACTATAATATTAAATAATTCAATATATATATATATATATCTCAAATATGAGCTGGATTGAATGATTAATTTATATAATAACAAAATAAAATTGACCAATATAAATGTAAAAATTATAAATTTTTATTTTAATTTAAAGCTTTAAAATATATGTAAAATTAATATGAGCGGGGTATGTGAATGATTTTTTTTTCATAAAATTATATTCATGTAAATTTTAATTATCTATACTTTAAAAACAAATGTTTGTATAAAAAAACATATGTATAAAATTTCCAATTTTCAGTAAATTAATTATTGGGTAATAAAATCTAGAGATAAATGAAGTGTTATTTATTCAATAGAGAACTAAATATATATATATATAAAATAAATATTACAGTTAGTCAACAAGAATATTCTATTCAGTTTAGATATTGTTTCCTATATTCTTGGGCATATCCCAACTCTGTTGTAACAGTCTCCAGCATATATACTGGTGTAACTCTGATACCATGATTTTGACCCACTTTTACATATGGTTTTTTTTTTTTTTTTTATGATTTTACTATATATATCTATGTTTTGGAGTTTTTAGCTATGTTTTCAGGTTCAAGGGCATATTGGAGTAAAGTGACGTTTTAGATGCCATTATGGAGCTTAAAGGAGAGTTTTCCTGAGATGAACATAAGATCAGACGTGAAGGTCGATATCTAGTGATACATACCGATTGATACACATTCTGTGTAATCGATCGACGACCCATCCGAAGAAAAGATGACGAGATACTCCATCGATCGATGTACGCCTAGTACTATCGATCGATATCGAGCGTGCAGAGGAAGAATGAATATTCTCAATCGACTTGAAGCCTAAGATTTCCCAATATTACAATAATGTTCCTGACGAGTTTTTAACCTAATTGTATTCAGTATTTATACCTTTGCCTATGTGTTTTGGCAAAGTAAGCTTCTTAAAATAGTTCTTTGTTTATTTCTTACTTATCAATAAAAGTATTTTTTTCATCTTAATTATGTTTTCATCAAAGGTTATAGAATTCTAATATTAGAAGAATGATACAAAGAGATTTGTTATAAACAGGAACTTGAGTGTTCGGTTTTCTAAATGAATCTCTATTATTACTTTGATGCTATGAATCACTCAATCATGTCTGAGTAGATTCCTTTGTTAGATTTAGGGTTCAAATAGTTATGAGGGATTAGCCCCAACTATAGATTGTTGAGTTGTATACTCATTATCCTAATTAACCCTAATGCTTATTCTAGAGTAGCTAACTAGAATATGATCTTCGAAGTGATTTAATTCATAAATCATTCTCCTGACATCATCATGTATAAGCTGAGATCCTCTAGGGTTAAGCGAGAGCCGGTCTATGATCTTGGTGAACATTATTCAATTCGATCTGAATATATATCGATCGATACTCAAATAGAGTAATCGATCGACGACAAACATATCGATCGTATAACTGTCAAAACATCGATCGATATTGTCAGCAGTCAGCTCAATAGACGAGTCTAATAAACGATAGATATTAGACAAATCTAAAAATTGAAGTTCTTTAGTATATGCAAGCAACTCATTAAAACATCTATAGCATTATAATCCTGAACTAACTGAATAGTAACCTTGAATCTAACTACTTTCTCTTGTTACTTACAACCTAAAATCCATTCTCTTGAGCAACTTATCATTGCTCACAACTGCAATTTATATTTAAACCTATTTCAACCTAGCTTAGTCTCTAAAAACTACAATCTTTTGTGTTCTTTCGCTCCCCGTGATTTGATCCCTAAGTACTACATCTGAACCTCTTATTTGAGAGAGTAAATCACTCCTTAGGGTAATTTGAGTGATATGAAATTTGGCGTCGTTTCCGGGGAGCTAAGATCGCCATTAGATTTAATCTGATTAGGTCTAGGTAATTTGTTACTGCTTAATCATCTTCTGACGCTAAAACATTTTCTTGTCTTTTTCAGATACATGCCCAGCAGTACCAGAAGCAACAAGAATCCTCAACTTGTGTACTCAAAAGACCCCCACAGCTTGGAACGTAGCATCCGCAAGAACTTACGTTCCACATCGATCGACATCAACTACTCCTTGTCAAACGATACTCGCCTACCACAGTCGACCGAGACACCTTCTTTGTCGACCGATACTCGCACCGCCCAATCGATCGACATCAACAACCGTTCGTCGACCAATACTCGCACCGCCCAATCGATCGACATCAACAACCGTTCGTCAACCGATACTCGCCCCGCCCCATCGGTCGACATCAGCAACCATTCGTCGACCGATACTTTTCATCCGACATCGATCGATATTAATCACATTACATCGATCGATACTACCCGCCGAGTCATGGTAGCGCCTATTATTCTCACAACCGATGAGAATGGAGACATGCGTGATCAAGATGGTCACCTGCGTAATGCAGCAGGTCAGAAGTTGAATGCTCAAAAGGAAATCATTCCTGAGCAAGACACTGCAACTACAGACTTCATCCCACCTGTAGATGAGGCTAACAGAGCTAGAACCTTGGCTGACTACAACCGTCCAGATCAGTTCTACACCAACCGATCAGCCATCCGCCCTCCTGCCATTCAGAGAGGAGATTTCGAGAATAATAAATTTATTAATACAATTATTGAAATAAATTGAATAAAGCAAAAATTATGTTTTTATATGCTAGCGTATATCCTTTTAATTGTTTTTAAGTCATCTATTTTCATTTCTCTTATGATATTTTTTTTGCTAAATTGTTTTAGATTACATCTCTCATTCAGACTGTATACATATATAATTTTTATTTTTATATCAGTATTTGATTATGTTTTAGTTTTTACAAAAATAATTAGAATGCAGATTCCTCTTTCCTACATTTATTCCGATACAGTGATTTTATATCAGTATTATAAAATAATTTTCATTTGTTTGGAGAAGTATGTGCCATTAATCAAAATCTAATATTTTTTCTTCCTATCTCTCTTTACTCTCCGACCCAAAATGTAATTTATCTTTTTTCTGGTTATTTGGCAAATAAGCCCTAATTATTTTTGGAGAAGTATGTGGCAATGATGTAAGTAAAAAGCAATCATTTTTTAATATATTATATATATCTTTAATGATATTTAGGTTGTGCTCAATTTAAAGTAATATTAAGATCCCTTTTTAAAAATATTAACATACCTTAAATTATTATTTTTTTGTTATTTTTGGCTTTCAATCATATGTTTATCATGCAATTGTTTTTACACTTTTCTGTTTGTTTTGTTTTTACTATAATGATAGAATAAATTATTTAGAATTACGGTTGGGATTCAACATATAAAATATGTAAAATGTCTCTTTCTGATACCTTTGTTTTGTAGGGTGAATGTGCCATGTCCTCGTGTAATTTACTAATTTTGAAGGCCATGTTCCTCCGGGTTCTGCATTAACTTCTTCTTTTTTTTTTGTCATAAATTAATTTAATGTGTTTGACAATCATTAATAAATAATCAGAGAGCCTATATTTGTAGGAAAAGCAATAATATGCATGAGTACCTTTGTTTCCTTTTTGGGGACAGGCGAGTTGCTCATACCTTTCACGGCGAGCGTTTGACGCTCAGTGTATTTGAAGCTTTGAGTGAGTGGTCGTTTGTTGCAGGAGGTGGTTTCTTAATTAGTCATCTTGTGAGAGAGATGGTATGCTTGCAATGAAGGTTACGAAAGTTTGTTCTGACACACATATAAGCTGGTTAATTAATGAAAGGGGAACTTTGAGTTTACATATTCGTTGGACGGCCCCGCTTATCAGTTTTGGTTACAATGTAAAAGCCTCAGAGAATGGAATGATAGTCTCGTGTAGAAGTAGTAGTTGCCTACAATTTCTGGCCGTATAATGGATGGATAATGACTGCTTTAGCAATATTTATTGGGAGGCCTTTTGGCACGCATTTGTCGTAGGAAGCCACCAAGGCCGTCTCAAATTATATATGAACCCTGTTCAAAAAATATTAAAAATATATTTAACAATGAATATTATCGTATTATATTTTGTTTGGACTCTGTTTCCATCTCAAATTTTTTATATTTTGATTCGGGCTATGTTCGACCGCACCACTTGCATGTGCTGTTAGACGGCCCTGGAAGCCACCATTTGGTAAATGGTCGTACTGTGTAGCAGCCTATATGCTGCTGATACAGCTATGTTAAATTAAACTTTTATTAATCCAAAACAAAAGACAACACAGAAGTCGTATAGAACCAATTTTTGTATCTCAGGGCATGAGCATTGAAACTCTTGAAGGAGGTTCACCCTCTTCCCAAGAAAAAAAATAATATAATATGTTACATTGATGAACTCAGCTCGCCAAGCTTCTCCCGGACGAACCCGGATCATAACTATTCAGCGGGCCCAAGGCCACGTGGCTGAAACTAAAGTTATGAACCCCAACAGGTCTCAATACAATCAAACAAAAAATTATTATTATTCTCACTGACCAATCAAACCCAATATAAAAAAAATTGTATCCATGTTTGCATTGAATTTGGTGTTGCTTTTTCACCAAGGCAATGGAACTGATGTACAAACAACACAACATCTACTTATAATTCGCGTTTTCTCTATTGATTAAAAAGAACATGTTTACTCATTTTCTTTTATTTAACTGCCGTTTTAATTGCAGTTAGACATCCCGGCCCGCACGCGGTTAAGAAGATTGTCTGGTTTTGAAAACTGTCCAAGACGTTCTATGAGCAGCCCTGCTGCTCCAAGCCCGGCGTTTGTCTGTTCATCGTCTCTGCTGTCTTTGCACCATACCTACAAAATCATATCAGAAACATTAACAGCCGATCAATATAGCACTGAACACAAAAAATAGATTTTGTAATCTTCTCAAAAGGAATCTGTGATAGACAATTACAGTAGTCACAGTTGAAGATGCTTTCATAATTTTCCTTCCTTTTACTTTAACAGCATCACAAACCATGTATGACACACATATCATAAAACAGAGAAAAGTGAGCAAACAATCATTCATCACAGACATAACTAAATTCAACTTCTAGTGATTATCGTTTATATAGTATTTTTTATTTAACACAGAACGCAATAAAAAAGTTTTCCAATCGTTAACTTTTCCCGACTTCATAGAAGATACTTTGTTACCGATTGAAGACGGCGGAAACGTCTACAGAATTATACCAGCAAAATAACTCTGTTTATGAACAAAACTTAAAAAAAAATAAACTTGACTCTGTAATATCGATTCAACATGGTGGAAACGCCTAAAAACTAACTGGTGAAAGACTCTGTTTATGAACAAAAGGCGGATGTAAATAAATACCTGAGAGTCCAGTAGGAGTATATAGACGCCCATGAACTCTCCATCACGTCGGACCTCCCTGAAACGAAGCAAACGGAGTTGAACAGGGGAGGAGGAGCGTCCAGTCTACAAATCGGAGAGGAAGACCGAAACATTAGCCATATTTTACAGATTAGGTTTACTGGTTAGCTTTGAAGAATGAGATGATTATAATGATCAAAGGTGAGAAGCATACCTTTTTATAGTTGAACCTCCTTGCAGATCCACAAATTGCATTGAATATAAATAGTGTGTGAGAGAGTAATGGAGAGTTTTAAGATGATAAACCGGTTAATCGTTACGTTGTATTACCCTGGAGAAGAAAATGGAAGGTCGATTTGGAAGCATATTCGGCATGGTTGTTCTTGAGAGGCGAAGAAGAAGATAACGGGGAAAACCCTGAATTATAAGGCCTTTAAATGGAATAATTAAGCTCAATGGACATACTTCGTGTTTTTCAGCCATCTCAATGGCGCGTAATCGGGTAGAAAATTTTCTCGATTCCTACTTATCATTTTGATTTTTTTTCTAGGTTTCTTCAGAATCTATCCGTGGAATACCTACTTCGCCAGCTCATGTCTTTTATACATTAAATTCTTTGTCAAAATCAAAATTGGTAGCTTCTTTTTTTGACTGATTGCATCATCTCCAAAAGTGTGATTCAGAGTTTTTAATAACGAAAGCTGTGTGTTGTTGTTGTTGGAAACATGAGGGTTTGGTTTTGTTGGTAGATGTAGGACCAGCAATGCATAGTGTACACTCCCTGATGTTGAAAAGGCATGTTCTATCCTCATGCAAAAGAAGGTGAAATAGATTCTTTTTACTCATTTCATTCTCAAATTATTACTCTTTTTTGTTTGTGTTAGGGTTCTAACAGAGCTTTATCTTCCGGTTATTGTATTTTGGTTTTGTCAGTTGTTTCAATTGATTTACAACAAGTTTGATGAAGTTGGAATTGTTGTCTTTGGAACTCAAGGTCCCTCTCTCTCATATTTACTAATTTAATTAAGAAGTTGATTTGGCTCTTTCTAGTAACTATTAGCGATGTGAGCTCTGTCTGCAGAAACCGAAATGAGCTTGCTATGGACATAGGTGGATATGACAACGTTTGTGTTTTAAGGAACATCAAAGTTGTTGATGAAACTCGTGGTTGATCGTGTAAAGCAGCTCCCTCGAGGACCTGTAGCTGGCGACTGTATCCTACTTACTATACCCAATTGAAAAAAGCTAACTTTTATTTTATTTCTAATCTCAACTTGGTTCTTTAACTGGCTTCAGTTCTTGATGCTTTAATTGTTGGAATGGACATGCTTATAAAGACGTACGGTGCTGGACAAAGAGGGAAAAAAAACGGTTGTTTCTCATAACCAATGCAGCTTGTCCTACCAAAGATCCATTTGAAGGGACCAAAGATGAGCAAGTCAGTACCATTGCTGTCAAAATGGCTGCAGAGGGTATAACGATGGAGAGCATTGTTATGAGGCTGATGCTAGTAGCGTTGATGTTGATGAGAAGATAATAGAGGAGAATGATCATCTGTTGAGTTTGCTCTCCACCAACGCCATTGCGAAAACAGTGTATGTTGAGACTCCACTCTCACTGCTAGGTTCCTTGAAGACCCGGAGAGTTGCTCCTGTTACTTTGTTCAGAGGTGATCTTGAGATTAACCCATCAATGAAGATCAAGGTAACACTTTAGTCCATTTAATAAGTAGTCACTCCGTATTACTTTAAATGGTGTTTAAAGATTTTTTTTGTTGCAAAATAATTGATGTTCTCATTATTTTAAATAGAATTTAATATCATTTGAGCTTTGTACGAAGTACTGTAACTTTTTTTTCTTATTTTGAACTAGTCGCAATTAATGATAATTTTTATTTAACCAAGATAAACTGTATAAAATTTTGTATTTTCTTAATCCTTATGTAAAAATCTTAAACACCACTTATATTGAAGTATATAATAATCATTGGAGAAATGTTGACTTTTGGATTTTGCATATTGCGGGTGTGGGTTTATAAGAAGGTGGTTGAGGAGAGACTTCCCTCGCTAAAAATGTATTCCGACAAGGCGCCTCCGAATCACAATTTTGCTAAACATGAAGTGAAGATCGACTATGATTACAAAGTGGCCGAAGAAACTAATGAGGTTCTTGCTCCAGAAGAAAGGATCAAGGGCTTTCGCGCGCTATGGAACTCATGTGATTCCTATCTCACCTGATGAGATGGAAACACTCAAGTTCAAAACTGAAAAAGGCATGAAGCTTCTTGGATTCACTGATGCTCAGGTAAGAGATATAATTGTGGTTTGTCTGTGAACCCTTTGGTCATTTTCATTTATGTTTTCAACAGACATTATTACATGAAAGACGTCAACATAGTTGTTCCGGACCCGAGCAAAGAAAAATCTATGATTGCAGTCTCTGCCATTGCGAGAGAGATGAAGGAAACAAACAAGGTGGCGATCGTACGTTGCGTCTGGAGAAACGGACAAGGGAATGTAGTTGTTGGAGTCCTCACTCCGAACGTGTCCGAACGAGGTGACTCCCTAAGTTTAAAATCTCAATACAAAACTTAAATCTAAGCTACTTTGATGTTCTTTTTGTTTTTGGTGGCAGCCTGATTCTTTCTACTTCAACGTGCAGCCTGATTCTTTCTACTTGAACGTGCTGCCTTTCGCTGAGGATGTCCGGGAGTTTCCGTTTCCTTCTTTCAGTAGATTTCTTGCGTCGTGGAAGCCTGATGAGCAACAGCAAGCAGTGGCTGATGACTTGGTTAAGACGCTTGAACTTGCACCTTCTCCTAAAGAGCAAGTGTTGAAGCCTGAGCTTACTCCTAACCCTGTTCTGCAGGTAAAACCATTTCTTTTATTTTCTGCTTTTGACTGTTTGTTTTATTAGAAACACGCTCTGATGAAGAGATTATATATTATCAGCGCTTTTATGAATACCTTGAGTTGAAATCAAGATCCAAGGATGCTGCTTTACCTCCAATGGATGAAGCTTTCAAGAGAATCATTGAGCAGGATCCAGAACTCTCTTCCACCAATAAATCCATAACGGATGCGTTTCGTGGAAGTTTTGAATGATCAAAGGTGAGAAGCATACCTTTTTATAGTTGAACCTCCTTGCAGATCCACAAATTGCATTGAAAATAAATAGTGTGTGAGAGAGTAATGGAGAGTTTTAAGATGATAAACCGGTTAATCGTTACGTTGTATTACCCTGGAGAAGAAAATGGAAGGTCGATTTGGAAGCATATTCGGCATGGTTGTTCTTGAGAGGCGAAGAAGAAGATAACGGGGAAAACCCTGAATTATAAGGCCTTTAAATGGAATAATTAAGCTCAATGGACATACTTCGTGTTTTTCAGCCATCTCAATGGCGCGTAATCGGGTAGAAAATTTTCTCGATTCCTACTTATCATTTTGATTTTTTTTCTAGGTTTCTTCAGAATCTATCCGTGGAATACCTACTTCGCCAGCTCATGTCTTTTATACATTAAATTCTTTGTCAAAATCAAAATTGGTAGCTTCTTTTTTTGACTGATTGCATCATCTCCAAAAGTGTGATTCAGAGTTTTTAATAACGAAAGCTGTGTGTTGTTGTTGTTGGAAACATGAGGGTTTGGTTTTGTTGGTAGATGTAGGACCAGCAATGCATAGTGTACACTCCCTGATGTTGAAAAGGCATGTTCTATCCTCATGCAAAAGAAGGTGAAATAGATTCTTTTTACTCATTTCATTCTCAAATTATTACTCTTTTTTGTTTGTGTTAGGGTTCTAACAGAGCTTTATCTTCCGGTTATTGTATTTTGGTTTTGTCAGTTGTTTCAATTGATTTACAACAAGTTTGATGAAGTTGGAATTGTTGTCTTTGGAACTCAAGGTCCCTCTCTCTCATATTTACTAATTTAATTAAGAAGTTGATTTGGCTCTTTCTAGTAACTATTAGCGATGTGAGCTCTGTCTGCAGAAACCGAAATGAGCTTGCTATGGACATAGGTGGATATGACAACGTTTGTGTTTTAAGGAACATCAAAGTTGTTGATGAAACTCGTGGTTGATCGTGTAAAGCAGCTCCCTCGAGGACCTGTAGCTGGCGACTGTATCCTACTTACTATACCCAATTGAAAAAAGCTAACTTTTATTTTATTTCTAATCTCAACTTGGTTCTTTAACTGGCTTCAGTTCTTGATGCTTTAATTGTTGGAATGGACATGCTTATAAAGACGTACGGTGCTGGACAAAGAGGGAAAAAAAAACGGTTGTTTCTCATAACCAATGCAGCTTGTCCTACCAAAGATCCATTTGAAGGGACCAAAGATGAGCAAGTCAGTACCATTGCTGTCAAAATGGCTGCAGAGGGTATAACGATGGAGAGCATTGTTATGAGGCTGATGCTAGTAGCGTTGATGTTGATGAGAAGATAATAGAGGAGAATGATCATCTGTTGAGTTTGCTCTCCACCAACGCCATTGCGAAAACAGTGTATGTTGAGACTCCACTCTCACTGCTAGGTTCCTTGAAGACCCGGAGAGTTGCTCCTGTTACTTTGTTCAGAGGTGATCTTGAGATTAACCCATCAATGAAGATCAAGGTAACACTTTAGTCCATTTAATAAGTAGTCACTCCGTATTACTTTAAATGGTGTTTAAAGATTTTTTTTGTTGCAAAATAATTGATGTTCTCATTATTTTAAATAGAATTTAATATCATTTGAGCTTTGTACGAAGTACTGTAACTTTTTTTTCTTATTTTGAACTAGTCGCAATTAATGATAATTTTTATTTAACCAAGATAAACTGTATAAAATTTTGTATTTTCTTAATCCTTATGTAAAAATCTTAAACACCACTTATATTGAAGTATATAATAATCATTGGAGAAATGTTGACTTTTGGATTTTGCATATTGCGGGTGTGGGTTTATAAGAAGGTGGTTGAGGAGAGACTTCCCTCGCTAAAAATGTATTCCGACAAGGCGCCTCCGAATCACAATTTTGCTAAACATGAAGTGAAGATCGACTATGATTACAAAGTGGCCGAAGAAACTAATGAGGTTCTTGCTCCAGAAGAAAGGATCAAGGGCTTTCGCGCGCTATGGAACTCATGTGATTCCTATCTCACCTGATGAGATGGAAACACTCAAGTTCAAAACTGAAAAAGGCATGAAGCTTCTTGGATTCACTGATGCTCAGGTAAGAGATATAATTGTGGTTTGTCTGTGAACCCTTTGGTCATTTTCATTTATGTTTTCAACAGACATTATTACATGAAAGACGTCAACATAGTTGTTCCGGACCCGAGCAAAGAAAAATCTATGATTGCAGTCTCTGCCATTGCGAGAGAGATGAAGGAAACAAACAAGGTGGCGATCGTACGTTGCGTCTGGAGAAACGGACAAGGGAATGTAGTTGTTGGAGTCCTCACTCCGAACGTGTCCGAACGAGGTGACTCCCTAAGTTTAAAATCTCAATACAAAACTTAAATCTAAGCTACTTTGATGTTCTTTTTGTTTTTGGTGGCAGCCTGATTCTTTCTACTTCAACGTGCAGCCTGATTCTTTCTACTTGAACGTGCTGCCTTTCGCTGAGGATGTCCGGGAGTTTCCGTTTCCTTCTTTCAGTAGATTTCTTGCGTCGTGGAAGCCTGATGAGCAACAGCAAGCAGTGGCTGATGACTTGGTTAAGACGCTTGAACTTGCACCTTCTCCTAAAGAGCAAGTGTTGAAGCCTGAGCTTACTCCTAACCCTGTTCTGCAGGTAAAACCATTTCTTTTATTTTCTGCTTTTGACTGTTTGTTTTATTAGAAACACGCTCTGATGAAGAGATTATATATTATCAGCGCTTTTATGAATACCTTGAGTTGAAATCAAGATCCAAGGATGCTGCTTTACCTCCAATGGATGAAGCTTTCAAGAGAATCATTGAGCAGGATCCAGAACTCTCTTCCACCAATAAATCCATAACGGATGCGTTTCGTGGAAGTTTTGAAGTGAAGGAGAACCCAAAGGTTTGTTTGTTTGTTTGTTTGTTCCTCTTTGAGTTCATCATCTCTAATATTCTTTGATTCTTTCACATTAATTTTTAGGGTGTTTTGCACACTTGACTCAAAACTCCAAGTCAAACCCAAATGTAACCTATGATTTTTTTTTGAAATTGTGTTTGACCTATTCACCCCAGAAGTTCACAATATTCACGAAAATGCCATTGATATTTTTTTTTTTTTGAAAATTACACTTTTACTTTCACAACCTCATATTCTTCACTTATTTACAAGATTGTCATTGCCATCAATACACCAACCACCATGAACAACCACTTTGAAGCTGTTAATGCTCATAAATCGATAAACACTACATCTTTCTTCATTTCTATCATCTAAAACCAACTTATCTTTCATTTTCTCTCCATATTCAACCATAAAAACCATAGATTTTGATTCTAAAATTTGTATGGTTCATTGAGCCATTGAAGCTCACGATTCTCGTTGGGTCACTTTCTTTTGAGCTTCTGGGTGCTTGGAGAAGACTTCTGGGAGCAAAGAAAGTTATCTCCCAAGTTTAAGGTAGGAAATCGAGTTTTTTTCCAGATATGTTCGTCCAGACGACTTCCGTGGAAGTCGTCTGGTCAAAGCAAAGGTTAGTTTTGCAATTGACTTTTAAAATGTGTTTTGTTGGACGACTTACATAGAAGTCGTCCGACTTTCTTTGTTGAAAATAAAATCCCAGACGACTTCCACGGAAGTCGTCTGAGATAAAGAGGTTAGTTTTGCGTTTGACCGAAATGTGTCAGAAATTTGACTTTTCCAGACGACTTCCGTGGAAGTCGTCTACGAGAAAAGTAAAAAATCAATATTTTATTATAACCAGACGACTTCCACGGAAGTCGTCTCAGGTTAGTTTTGGAGTTTGAAAATCAAAACAAAAAAAGTTTTTTTTTCTAGACGACTTCCGTGGAAGTCGTTCGGTAGACGACTTCCACGGAAGTCGTCCAAGAGTTTATTCTGAGATTCTGGTCAAACCTCGGTAATCTTGGACGACTTTCACGGAAGTCGTCCGTTTAGACGACTTCCACAGAAGTCGTCTGAAAAAAAAAACTTTTTTTTGTATTGATTTTCAAACTCCAAAACTAACCTGAGACGACTCCCGTGGAAGTCGTCTGGTTATAATAAAATATTAATTTTTTACTTTTCTCGTAGACGACTTCCACGGAAGTCGTCTGGGAAAAGTCAAATTTCTGACACATTTCGGTCAAACGCAAAACTAACCTCTTTGTCCTAGACGACTTCCGTGGAAGTCGTCAAAGGTCGTCTGGGATTTTATTTTTAACAAAAGACGACATCCAGGGAAGTCGTCTGTGAGGACGACTTCCATGTAAGTCGTCTTTGTAAAATTTTAATAACAAAAATGACCTAAATGGCGACCTCTCTGGGCGTCGTCCGGAAGACTTCCGTAAAGGTCTTCTGAGCGGAATTTTAATAAACTTGTATTTTCTCTAAAACTATAAATACTTTTAAAAATTTTCTTGTTAATTCATGTATATTAGACTATATTTGGGGTACTGGATGAAGTATATAACTTTATTGATGATAATTATGAGGTTACCAACATTCATGTTAAATAAATCTAGCTAATGTAGAAGACTTCTAGGGAAGTCGTCTGGAATAAGTCATACATGTTCAATGTTTGCTAATGTATATTTTTTTTTGCAGATGATGCGGTTACATGCATTGTATGGAGAATGGTTGTTGGAAGATGGATGTTGGAACTTTTTGGTTGATCAGTTGAAAGGAGCTAGATTGTTCTTTTTGAGTGAAGGTTCGACACATGCTGAACTTGTTGCAATGGCGGGAGAAGATTACAGTGTGGACATGAACACAGAGTCTGTGAAGTTAACTTACTCATTACCTGAAGCAATGACGCAACAGATGTCTCGAGACACCCCTCCTATTCATGTTACAAGTGATAGACAAGTTCGGAACTTACTCGAGATAGCTAAAACACATGATGTACGTCTTTGTGTATCAAGCTCTAGCAAGATGGTTTCAGAGGAAGTGGAAGAATACGATGAAGGGGTTGAAGCTGATGAAGATATGGCTGAAGATGAAAATCATGATGGGGAGGAGGATGATGGGGAGGAGGATGCTGATATGGAGGATGAAGAAGGGGAAGAGGATGCTTATATCCCTGATTTTGCTGAAGCTAGTGATGATGCTGAGGATTACAGTGAGTTTGGAAAGGTTGAAGATGAGGATGGAGAAGATGATATTTGTTTTGAAGATATCCAAGGGACATATGGTGGTGAAGGAAGAAGATCGAATGCTAGTTATATCTATGTCAACCAGTGTTTTGGTAGTAAGGAAGCACTGATTTCAGAGATACGGTTGACAGCGGTGAAGCGTAAGTTCACCTTCAGAATGTACAAGTCAACGAAAACTCTCCTTGTTGCAAAATGTCGTGTTAATGGTTGTGCATGGATGATCAGAGCAAGTGTGAAACATGGGACAAGAACATTTTGGGTAACCAAGTATGTGGAAACTCATACATGTTCTGTGGGAGACAGAATTGCTCTGCGGAAACACTCTACTCCGAAGTATATTGGTAGGCTTTTCATTGAGCGTGTTGGAATCATTAATGGGTTGAATCTGCAGCATATCACAGATGCAATGAAGAACATTTTTGGCATGACACTTGATTACACCACTTCATACAGAGCATTGTTATATGCGCAAGAGATGGTTAGAGGATCAGCGGAAGATGGGTATGAGCGACTGGCTTCATATTTGGAGCAAATCTCCTTAGCAAATCCGGGTTCGATCACTGGTCTAGAACTTGATTCTAAGAATATATTTAAGTATCTATTTCTCTCTTTTGGAGCTTCTATCAGAGGTTTTAAGTATCAGAGAAGGGTCATTGTGGTGGATGGAACTCACCTCAGTGGAAAGTATGAAGGTGTTATGTTAGTTGCAGCCGCACAAGATGATAACTTTCAGATATTTCCATTGGCTTTTGGGATCGTAAATGGCGAAAATGATGAGTCTTGGGAATGGTTTTTCACAAAGTTGGCGCGTTGTATATCTGCTGAGCATCCTCTGGTGATAGTCTCTGACCGGCACACAGCCAATAAAAATGCGTGTGATAAGGTGTTTCCTTGGGCTACCCGAGGAATATGTTATTATCACCTTCAACAGAACATTGTCAAAAAATTTAAAGGAAAGCATCTCTTGTACTTGGTGAAAGCTGCTACTTATGCTCATAGAGTTGTTGATTTTGACCGGTATATGGATGAGATAAGGAGTGCAAACCCGGACCTTGCAACCTATTTGGAGGATGCTGACGTAACCCTTTGGTCAAGGGTTTATTGTGAAGGAGACAGGTACAATATCAAAACGAGCAACATCGCTGAATCTATTAATGTCGCACTCAAGAGAGCTAGAGGATTTCCGATTGAGTTCCTATTGGATTTCATAAGGGACAAGCTATCGAGGTGGTTTTGGAAAAGGAGAGAAGATGCCTTGAGTCTCACAACTCAACATAGTCGAGGGGTTGAATACTTGCTTGCTGTTCGATCAGAATTAGCCGATACGATGACTGTCCAGCAAATTGATGGATGGCGATTCTTTGTGAAAGGAGGCAGAATTGACTGTGTTGTGGATTTGGAGCATCGGAAGTGTGATTGTGGTGTATATTCAGTTGAGAAAATACCTTGCTCTCATGCTATAGCAGCTGGATCATCTATTGGTTTGCATATCTCCACACTTGTATCTCCTGTCTACTCAAAGGATACATTGTTTTCAGGATATTCAGATAATATATATCCTTGTGGTGGAAATGTTGAGCCACGCACATGCTTTCCTCCGGAGGTAAAGCGTGGTCCGGGGAGACAGAAGAAATCAAGATGGCAATCGTGGTTGGAGCTATCGAGGATGAGAGGACGCACACCTAGGAAGCAACACAGGCCTTATAGGTGCTCAGTCTGCAAAGAAACTGGCCATACGCGTCCGCAATGTAAGAACTGACGTATACGACCTTCCTGGAAGTCGTCCAGACGACCTACAAACAAGTCGTCTGTATAGACGACCTTCTGGTAAGTCTTCCAGACGACCTACCTGTTAGTCGTCTAGCTAGACGACCTTCTGTTAAGTCGTCCAGGGCCTTAACTATCTATCTTCGAATCTCTCTGCTTTTCTAGTATGTTATAACTTAATGTTATTTGTTGAACTTATGTTTTAAACTCATCTGAACTTTGTGTTATGTGTTGACTTATGTTGACTTATGTTATGACTTAATGTTATTTGTTGAACTTATGTTTTAAACTCATCTGAACTTTATGTATGTTATGACTTTATGTAACTCGGAAAAAAAACAAGCACAGAAAAGCAGCATACAAAAGCATGTCATAGAAAATATTATCCGAATGGTTACTGCACTACCAAACTAATTTCCTACGAAATCTTAGTTTGGTAGGAGGATAGGTTACAAAAAATATCATCCTATCCTCACCCCATGTTACGTTACCGAAATAGTCATACAAAAGCATAGTCATACAAAATAGTTCACAAAAGCATAGTCATAGTCATACACAACTTAACGACGCGGTGAATACGTTGCCAACTTCTCATCATTGTCTACATTCTCTTGAGAATGGGCACCAGTAATCTCCTTAAATATCTCCACCGCCATCTTCTCCCTGATGGCCCTTGAGTTCTTATGACACAAGATTGATGCAGGAAACGCTAACCCAAGGGCATGACATTCAATGTACTTCAGCGTGAACACACCACAATCACCAGCTCGACACTGAGGCACTCCGAGTTTTGGCCGAAAATATGTGAATGGCTCCAGGGAGTATTGAACACGTTCTTCATCAGAGCGAGCGCACTCAACAAGCAGATAAGGGATCATTGTGGTAAAAGGCTCCATAATCTGGTCCATGACTTCATCAGAGATATGTGAATGAATGCTGTCCCAGACGACTATGTGCCTCTTAGGGATCGAAACCCATATAGCAAGCCAATGCTCGTTGTTGTAGTTGACTGGCGCATAAATATCATCCACATCCTGACCCCAAACCTTGTTTGATCTGCAAAATGATGGTACCAAGCCTGCATGATAATTCCACGCCCCACCAGGAAGTCTTCTTCCTAAACCGTTGCTATCAGGCTCGGAAGCCTTAAAATCAGAGTAGTTGAAGGTCCACTGCTGAGCAAATACATGATCAAGAAAGCAGAGCCTAGAGCTCCTGAATCGAGATGGAGCCTCTTGGTAGCGTTGCCTCAGTACATTAATAAAAGCGTCAATATGCTGCATACATATAAAACAGTAAAAATCAGTCAGTACATTAGATGTAAGTCGTCTGTTAGGTCGTCTGGATAGAAGACCTACCAGACGACTTACATGTAAGTCGTCTGTTAGGTCGTCAGGATAGAAGACCTACCAGACGACTTACATGTAAGTCGTCTGGTAGGTCTTCTATCAAAACGACCTAAGTCGACGACTTACATGTAAGTCGTCTGGTAGGTCTTTTATCCAGACGACATACCAGACTACTTACATGTAAGTCGTCTGGTAGGTCTTCTATCAAGACGACCTAACAGACAACTTACATGTAAGTCGTCTGGTAGGTCTTCTATCAAGCCGACCTACCAGACGACTTACATGTAAGTCGTCTGGTAGGTCTTCTATCCAGACGACATACCAGACTACTTACATGTAAGTCGTCTGGTAGGTCTTCTATCAAGACGACCTAACAAACGACTTACATGTAAGTCGTCTGGTAGGTCTTCTATCAAGACGACCTACCAGACGACTTACATGTAAGTCGTCTGGTAGGTCTTCTATCCAGACGACATACCAGACTACTTACATGTAAGTTGTCTGGTAGGTCTTCAATCAAGACGACCTAACAGACGACTTACATGTAAGTCGTCTGGTAGGTCTTCTATCAAGACGACCTACCAGACGACTTACATGTAAGTCGTCTGGTAGGTCTTCTATCCAGACGACCTACCAGACGACTTACATGTAATTCGTAAGTCCAGAATACCTAACGGACGACTTACATGGTCGGTCAGCCAATCTAAGGAGGTTCGGAGGACATTATAAAAGCGACTTGGACATCCACGTGGTTTTTTATCCATAGGTGTACTGAAATGACTGCAAACAGAAAATGTAGATAAGCAATCGTTTAGGGTTAGAAGAAATAAAACAAAGCTACGGCAGTGCTGTTACTTACGGATCAAGTTTCACCCAGTCAGCGAGCATAGTTATCAGCTTCTTCTCAACCCAGAGAAAAGGATCATAGCCTTGCCCATCGTGGAAACATTTCACTAAGGGTTTCCTTCGGAATATAGTTGGTCACGGTAGTCTGCAGTCAATAGAAGATCAACTTAGATATTTGACGGATTCACAAAGATCAGAGACAGATATTTGAAATTCATCATGGACGACTTTTCAGACGACTTAATTTTAAGTCGTCTGAGAAGTCTTCCTGGACGACTTTTCAGACGACTTAATATTAAGTCGTCTGAGAAGTCGTCCATGAAGATCAGAGATAGATATTTGAAATTCATCATGGACGACTTCTCAGACGACTTAATTTTAAGACGTCTGAGAAGTCTTCCTGGACGACTTTTCAGACGACTTAAAATTAAGTCGTCTGAGAAGTCGTCCATGATGAATTTCAAATATCTATCTCTAATCTTCCTGGACGACTTCTCAGATGACTTAATATTAAGCCGTCTGAAAAGTCGTCCAGGAAGACTTCTCAGACGACTTAAAATTAAGTCGTCTGAGAAGTCGTCCATGTTGAATTTCAAAGAAGACTAAAGGAGTGAAGTTTAAATACCTGTCTGCAGATTGCATCATTAAACCATCTGCGTCCTTTTAAACCCTTGTAAGCCAGCAACGGTGGAGACGGTTTGTTTGGTAAGGGACTCCCTAGAGTAGCACCCAGTTCTGGAAGACAGTAGTACACCCAAACCTGGAGAACTTGAATAAATCCATCAACAGTGTTTGAATTTCCTTCCAAGTCTTTTCCCCTCAGAGAATCCATCAGCACCTTAAACGCCACTCTACCCCAAGGATACTTCTTAAATCTGTCTAGATCCATCACTAGCCTTGCAAGCTTAGCCCGTGTAGCAGTTGAGAACTTTCTCCCTTCGATGAATCCGGAGAAGATGGCAAGGTATCCGAGCCGTATGCGATCATCCCGAGACCAGTCTTGGCTTCTCATAAGTGCGGCTGTTATCTGGTCAGTAGTTGGCCCAGCATCGATATCAACACCCATCTTGCCCCAGAAAACAGCCATCTCCTTCGTAACCTCAGACTTTGGATTTTCCAGCTCCTCGATGTAATCGCAGTTCAGACCAGTGATGTGTTCAAACTCTATCAATGAAAACCTCATCGGTTCTGGACCCACGAGAGACCACAGCTCATACTTCTTCTTTATTTTAAGCTGGAAAGCGAGTATATAATGGACCAGTCTGGAAGTCCAAGCAAAATTCAGTTCCTTGAACTTTAAGAACACTCCCAAAGGCGACTCCTTCAGCTCCTCATATTCGTCAGCTTCTAGAGCTTGCGTTAAAGCAGTAAATAACCTCGCGTCATCAGTATGATACGAGATGCTCTTGTTTGCTTCGGGCTCTTGCCCTAATGTATATAGCCTCCGCGGGAGTTCTGGTAAATCCATTTCCAGGTCTGCAAAACAATCAAAAACAACCAGCTCAAACACATAACACTAGAACTATACAAATAAATGAAGACACTACTCAGACGACTTCCAGGAAGTCTTCTACGAAAGAAGACATGAAGTCTTCTACGAAGAAGACTTAGTCTTCCACGAACTCTTCCAGACGACTTAAAGATAAGTCTTCCTGGAAGAATTCGTGGAAGACTTCGACTTCATTAGTGCTCTGGAAGACTTCCTGGTCTTAAGTCTTCAAGAGGACTTAAGACCAGGAAGTCTTCCAGAGCACTCATTTTTAAGTCTTCCTGGAAGACTTCTAGAGGACTAAGTGTTCTTTTACAGATCTCAAAAACTTGTTAAGCATGGATGACTTACGTTGGAGAAGATATGCGGTCGGATAAGATATGGTCTTCAACGACACCAAAGGTTACAGATCTGCAAAAAAAAAAAACCGGAAAAGAAGAGTGAGGACTACAATTATCAGAATTTACGGCGGCTAAACGCCTTAAGAGAAGATAAATAACATACCGGCGGCGGTGTTCAACGAGACGCGGTTTCAGATCTGGAAAAATATGAAGCGGATGTCAGTTTAAACTACTAAAAAACTCTAGGGAATGAAGGATAAACATGATTCGTCGTGCTAGGAGAGATTACCGGAGAAGACGACGACGAAATAAGAGAAACGGGACGACGAAATAGGAGAAACGGGATTCGCCTTCGTAATCGCCTCTGCTCTGAAACGGCGCTAGGGTTTCGGATAATTGTGATAAAGTAAAAAAAAATCTATTTATGTGTCCGGTAAATGATCCGGTTAGGTTAAAAAGTAAACCGAAAAAATTAGAGATTCGGTCCGCTGTGGACGACTTAAATGTAAGTCGTCCAACTTTAACCATTCAATAGACGACTTAAATTTAATTCGTCTAGACCCTAAACACAATCCCTAAACAAATTTAACTAACTAAACACTTCAAAAAAACAAATTAAACTTAACAATTGTTTACTATATACTAAAACAAGCACAAATAGGTAAGAATTCACATTTTTAAAAAATCATTCAAGCTTTCCAAAATCTAACCCTAACAAAACAAACAATACTACTACATATGTTCTCAAACCCTAGAACCAAAGAATATCATGACTAACCACTTTCACTCATCTATGTTGAAAACTATTCAAATTTCTTATTTTTTAATTTACATCACTTTAAAATGTTTATAATTACATGATTTAATTTTTCACCCCCAAAATATTTTTTTAAATTATTTAAAATTATTTTTAAGATCATTAACTCCAGACGACTTCCATGGAAGTCGTCTGGACGACTTCCAAAATCTCAGACGACCCAGATGACTTAATAGGGCTATATTCGTAAAAATGGTAGCGATTTTTTTGTTTGGTCACAAGGGGCTGGCTGTAATTTCACATGGCCTTGAGGTTAGGTTTCTATTTGATTTAAGTTGGGATTTAGTTTTGTGGTTAGGTTGGAGTTTTGAGTCATAAGTTGCAAAAACCCCTAATTTTAATTGCAGTTGAGGAAGGCTTCTAATACCTTTGATATATTTTCATTTATAAAAAAGAAAATTATATATATATACATATATTTCGAAAAAATCTGTTTAAAAAGATCTTATCAAGATCTTAATTTTCAAAAATTATATGTAAATATCTTCATTAATTTCGTAATTAGTTTTAAAATACTATTATATATTAATATATTTAGTTGTTTTTTATAAAGTGAAAAATAAATATTCTATCTTATTTTTATCTATTATATAACCACAACCAATCATATTATTTATCTAAATATTTAAACAATATCTTCATTTCTAAAAAAATTATGTAAATATTTTCACTAAATTTGTAAATAGCAAATTTCGAAAATCTGCTAAAAAGATCTTAATAAGATCTTAATTTTAAAAAAAATATATTCACTCATTTTTCAATTTATTATATTAAAAGAGAAACCATAACTTCTATTCATGTATGATTTTTTTTTTTTTAAAACGGACATTCTCTAAAAATTCATTATATTTTAAGCTAACATTAAAAACTTAATTAATTTAAAAATAACTTCCCAATATTTTAGAGATTTCGTAAATAAATATAAAAATTCATTTAATCTTTGAACTACTTTGATATCGTTTTATTTTTTTAATATATATATATATATATATATGTATATATTATAATTTCGAAATATCATTTCCAGATTGTAACGCTCCAGTGACTTGGCTCTGCAGATTCAGTAGAAGAGAAAGAGCACTCAAAGAAAGGTTTTGTATATATGTCGGTTGACGTTAAGGACATGTTTGTTTTTTTCTTTGACCGAAGTGTATCCCAAAGAAATATCGACTGGATCAAGAATGATAAGACCAAAACCAGTTTCCACCACTAGGTTCTTTAGCAAGGCTCGAACCCAGATGTCATTTTCTTTTGAGGAGTACCTGAGAAAGTAATAGCAAAACATATCAACAATATAACGTAACAAAATAACTTAAGATCCATTAACAACAAGGGAAGAAAGCGCGGGCTTTCAACGTCATGGGCAAGATGTAGATGAGGTCAGATGGGGGTTTACTTTAGTACAATTATTTACTTTTTAACAAGTAAAGAAATAGGTGATCAAGCAATATATTGGGTTGTAGAATGCGCTCAGACCTTACTGTCCTCAGTTTCATGTATGACAAAATGTTGATAAACTTAAATCACTGATACAAGATTTCGAGAACGCGGCACTTTCATGAAATTAAAATCCAACTCAACGCGCAAAAGCTTTTCTACAGCAGAGGAGTCATCCAGGGAGGATTTTGTACCATCAAAGAATGTGAAATCAGGAGAAACAACCTGCACAGAAAAAGCTATGAAGTTGATAAATCTAATTCATTTCTTTAAATCAGATAAGCCAGCAATTGAGTGTGTGAGGAAGATGGTTATTAAAAAAAAATTGAAAAGACACCTCCACAAAAAACAAAATGCTAGTAGTGAAAATGGTCAAATAAACATCAAAATCAGGGAATAATAACTCAAAATAAGTAAAAGAGAGAAACATGGTATAGTTAAAAGTTTTCAGTTAAATAGAACGAACAAAAATAAGTTATACCCTCAAAACTATGTAAAAGAGAGAAACATGGTACAGTTAAAAGTTTTGAGCTGCTATCGTTACTCAAGTAAACGCACTTGCTCAGGAGCGACCCATTCTGCCACAGAAGAAAAACATAAAACAAGCCGCTAGCGAAAATCAAGAATCTTGGGAAAAGGAGAGTGTTGAGAAATAAATACAACAAGAAAGTTATTTTTGACTTCATGGTATAAGCCTTAATTTTTACCCTTAGCATGCCAAATGCTAATTTTAAACAAATAACTAATTAGATCAAGAGAAAAGAGTTTCAACCTTAATTTTGACATTCACGAACCGCAACTTTTTTCCATGCCCAACGATTATGATATGTTCTAATCTTCCGGAGTTTGAATCCTTCTCTCCTTGTTCACTCTGTTAGTGAAGCCCAAATAAAGGCCCAGTCCACTACTGATCGTTTCATCATCAACGGTCATCTAAGAAAGCATCATCTTTGTCGTCTTGCAGGACAGAGGAACTCCATACGGGGTCATCTCATATGCTCCTTAACAACAACTCATTTGCTCCCTTGTTAACTTCTTGTGGTGACTAGGCATTAGCTTTATCTTTACAGCTGTGTATCTAGATCCTTCTTGAGCTGGCTATATAAGAGCTCTTCCTCTCCGTTGTAAATGAATCAAATAAATAAAATATTATTCTTGAAAACCCTAAATCTCAGTTCCCTTCACACACTCAACGAGATTACCTTTCCACATCCGTCATATGTATACTCATCAACCCCGAGTGAATCTGCAACCAACTGTCTACATGGAGACAAGTACACCACCTCTTCTATCTGTTTATAGATAGCCTCACAGAGAACTATGCCACTACGTCTAGTGATTGGATCATTTGCTGGATCCATTGTTTCGTCTTTTCATGTTATTGCACTCAAGGCTGGAACAAAAAATTCACCAACCGCAAGGAGGAAGTCAGGAACAGCAAGGATACGAGGTTGTTGAACCCGTAAAACACACGACTGGGAGGACGTACACCATCTATAATCCATCAGCAACATCGTTGAACATGGTGCGTCAAAATCAAGAACAGCCTTGGAGTTGGCCTGCTTGAAACTTCCCTTGTTAAGGGAAAAGGGAAAAGATTCAGAAGAAACTTGCTTGGAAGCATCGACCGATGAGCCAAGCATCCACCGCATTTCAGGCTTTGTGTTAGGACGGATGTCTAAAACAGAAACTTAAGGAACCAACACATACAAATCTGTCTCGGATAGTGATGTCATCCTGTAGGATACCCATAATCCTTCAAGCTGTTAAACAAAAATGAATGACAAATTACTATTTCAGATATTTGGCCTAGTTCCTAGGGGATAATGTACAAGGAAATAGAAGGATCAGGCTCGGAAGCACGTACCTCAACATGAGCTAACGGTGACTCTTCACTAACACTATTACGTAACTCAAGAAGAACGTAGTTGATATCAACAGCCAGTATTGTAACTGTATGTGACATTATCATCTGACTATTCAAGTTCACTTTGTCAACCAGCAGACGCATTTGATCTTTGGGCCAAGAACTGTTACCACGAAAATCTGGAGGTAGCTTTGGCTCCTCAAACAAATTCATCGTTGTGCAACTTACAATAATATCATATTCTTTGTCAGACATCACACCATGCAAGAAATCAATCTGCTCATGCTCCCTCTTGGTTCTTTCTCCAACAATTACTAGCCCCACAAACTCAGACATCAACAGCTCATGCTCCCTCTTGGTTCCAGGATATATCTTCTTTTCGGTGCCCTGCAGAAGCTGCACAATTTATGTCATTGGCTCCTTCGGAAGAAGAAATCACAAAGGCTATGTTCAAAATGAATGCAAACAAGTCACCTGGTCCAGATGGCCTCACCTCGGGTTTCTTCAAGGCATCTTGGAATCTGCTAGGAAGAGAAGTCATCACCAGTATTTCTCAGTTCTTTAACTCCGGCTTCCTCCCTTACTCGCTCAATTAACCATCCTCACGCTTTTGCCAAAGAGAATAGGTGCTTCGGCAGTTCTGTTGCATTACTTTCTACAAGCTGATCTCCAAGCTGTTCGTCAAAAGACTCGAGCCAATTCTGCCGTCTCTGATCCTCCCCAACCAAACAGCCTTCGTTCAAGGGAAATTCCTCGTAGCGAACACCATCTTAGCTTCTGAAATCGTCCATGGTTATCATAGGGACAGAGGTCCAGCCAGAATCACAATCAAGGTTGACATCGCAAAAGCCTTTGACACCATTGATTGGGGCTTTATCTTTAGCATCCTCCAATTCATGGACATTCCCCTCCTATACCTCATCTGGCTCCATGCGTGCATCACTACCCAGAGCTTTATGCTAGGATTCAATGGAACAGTACAAGCTTACTTTAGAAGCACAAGAGGTCTTAGACAAGGGGACCCTGACTCCCCCTACCTGGTTGTCATGGCAATGAATTGCCTTTCTCTTCTTCTAGATAAGGGCGCTGCTGAAGAAAAGTTCGGCTATCATCACTATTGCAAAGACTCAACGCTGACCCATTTATGCTTCGCAGACGACCTACTGGTTTTTTGTTATGGATCACTGCACTCTGTCAAAAACGTACTAGACATTTTGAATCAGTTTGCGGAGGTCTCGGGTCTCTCAGTCAGTATCTCCAAAACTTGCTTCTTCTCTTGTGGAGTTCCTACACAAGAGATAACCAGAATCACTTCAGAGACAGGATTAACACATGGCATTCTACCTGTGAGGTATCTAGGAGTCCTTTATGTACTAAAAACTATCTCTTGCTAACTGCGAACCACTTATTCAACAAGTGAAGAAAAAAAGTGAACTGTTGGAGTGCTAGATCCATATCCTTTGCAGACCCTCTACTTCTAATCAACACGGCTATCTCAGGAATATCTAACTTTTGGTGCTCAACTTGACGTTTACTATCCCCTAAGAAGTGCATAAAAACAATAAATTCAAACTGTGGTGCTTACTTATGGAAAGGCTCATCTGAGGGACATCACTCGGCTCGGGTTTCTTGGGAGACGGTAACGTTGGCAAAGACTGAAGAGTGGATCAAACTCTAGTTACAATTTAAAAGGGGGATTGTTCCAGTTTTCAGTTTCATTTACATAATGTTTTTTATTTTCGTTTTAATTTTCAAACAAAATATAAATGTTTTTCTCATACCCTAATATGTTCCATTGCCAGAACTATTTTCTTTCCAAAAATCAAATAGGAAGCCTATATGAACAAAACTTCATATACACATTTAAATTCAGATTAGTCTCTAAAATAAATTTCAGAATCTGTTCCTTCTATGTACTGTCCACATGGTACAGTATATATATGTTCTCTAAATAAAATATCAGCTTTATTTTATATTTAAATTCAAACTAAATTAACTTTATTACGACTATAGACTTCTTATTTTTTATTTATTAAATTGATAAGTCACAATTTAACCCACCTATGCTATTCCACTTTCAACTAAAACAGTTATAAAACAAAATAATACACGAAATGGATCAGCAAAAATATCATTTTTTCAACATATTTTCAGTTTCATATTTCTGAACATATTTTATTTACTAAATCCATAAAATAAATTATAAATATAAGAATAAAATATAGAAACCCGGCGCGTAGCGCCGGAATACCACTAGTATATATATAAAAGTCCTTTCTGGCTTTCTCAAAAAAATAGAAATCAATCTGCACCATAGATATTGAGAAAATCTTATTAAAAATGACTGCTGATCCTAGTAGATATTGAGAAAATAATTGATACACATGAAAATTTACATATTTGTTTGGGTGCAGATCTTATTATATAAAGCTTAATTTTCAAAGTTACTAATTAACACGATCGCGACACATGGCGGTTATATATTTTAGATTGCGACATGTGTGCAATATAATAATAAGAATTATTTTCCTGTTTTCTTATTTCCATATTAAAAATATATAGTTTTTTCCATTCTCCTACTCTTTGATTTTCCTATTTTCTTACTTTCATAATAAAGAAAAAATAATTTTCCTATTTTTTACATTGATTTTCCTATTTTTTACATTAATTTTCCTATCCTATTTTTTCCTATTTTCCTATCTTATTATATACAGAAAAGGAAATTACTATCAAATAATCTTATTATATAAAGTTTGGTTCTTAAAAATTACTAATTAACATGATCATGACACTTGAAAATTTTATATTTAAAATTATTACATGTGTTAATATGTTTTAAAAAAATAATTATAAATATCATTTATAGTAATTTTTCATTTTTAAGATAGCTACAAAATATTATTTGATAGTAATTTTCCTTTTAATAACATGTGTTAAAAAATATAATGATTAAAAATATATATACTAATATATATTAATACAAGAGATAGTAAAAACGACTTTTATAAAAAGAATAATTTTCTATATTTAAAATCCTAAACAAAAGATAATTTCAAAATATTATTTGATAATTATTTTCCTTTTAATATTGTGACATGTGTTAAAATATATAATGATTAATAATATATATACTAATATATATTATAAAAAAAGTTATACAAAAATAAATAAAATTTATTTAATAGCAAAAAGGAAAATTTTAAAATTATTTCATAGTAATTTTTGTAGAATTTTTCCTTTTTAAAATAATAAACAAAAAGATCTGGAAATGTTTTATTTAATAATAATTTATTTTTCTAAAATTCTAATGAAGATATAATTGTAAAAGATTATATTGAGTTTGGTTCTTCAAAATTGGTAACTAATATGATTAAACATATAGTGAGAATTAGAAAACTGATAAAAATTTATCATAAAAATATATATTGATAAGAATTTTTTTTTCTGAAATTCTAAAGAAAAAATAACTATAATAGGTTATATGACAGATTTTCTTTTTTCCAATTTTTTTAACAGAAATGTAAAAGAGTATTTAACATTTTTTATATTTAATTGTAAATAAAAAGGAGATTTATAAACTTGAATGTTTTTTTAACTCAGCACAACTCTAAATAAGTGAAAAGTAAAAAAAAATGAACGTCAAATACACCTATTTAAACAATGATAACATTATACACATTTTTATGTACCAACTTAATGTTTTATTAAATAAGTTAAAAACAAATTTTATAAAAAGAATAATATTCTATTTTTAAAATCTTAAACAAAATATAATTTCAAAATGTTATTTGATAGTTATTTTCCTTTTAATATTGTGACATATTTAAAATATATAATGATTAAAAATTTATAAACTAATATATATTATAACAAAAACGATTTTTACAAAAATAAAATAAAATTTATTTAATAGTAAAAATAAAATTTAAAAATTATTTCGTAGTAATGTTTGTAGAAATTTTCCTTTTTAAAATATAATAAATAAAAAAGATCTGAAAATATTTTATTTAATACTAATTTCATTTTCTAAAATCCTAATGAAGATATAATTGTAAGAGATTATATTGAGTTTGGTTCTTCAAAATTGCTAATTAATATGATTTAACATATAGTGAGAATTAGAAAACTGATAAAAAATTATGATAAAAATATATATATTGATAACATTTTTTTCTGAAATTCTAAAGAAAAAATAACTATATTTGGTTATATGAAATATTTTTCTTTTCCAAAACTTTCAATAGAAATGTAAAAGAGTATTTAATAATTTTTTTATTTTTAATTTTAAATAAAAAGGAGATTTATAAACTAGAATGTTTTTTTTAAATATCCTGGCAAATAATAAGCATAAAAATGTTTTTTTTTAAATATCATTTTTTTTTAATAAGCATAAAATGTTTTAATTTTAAATAAAAAGGAGATTTATAAACTAGAATGTTTTTTTTAAATATCCTGGCAAATAATAAGCATAAAAATGTGTATAATGTTATCATCGACTAAATTGGTGTATTTGACATTCATATTTTTCTACTTTTCACTTATTTTGAGTTTTGTTGAGTTAAAATGTTTAGGTATAGTATAAAATAATATACTTTTTTAAAAGCCTAAAAAAAATAAAATCAGAAAACCATTCTTATTTTTTTCTTATGTATAACAAACTTTTTATTTTCAATAGATATTTGTATGTTAAAAATTATAACCAAATATAGCTACAAATATTTCACATCTATAATTAGGTTTATGCTTCCACATATTATTTTTGGAAAACACAAAAGTATTTACATAAAATATTATCTGAGTATAAAAATAACCATTAAATTTTCCTTTTTAAAAACACTAAATACAGTAAAATAGTATAGGTAATCTTATTTTCAATATAGTTAACTATATTTACTTTTTAATCGATAACTTATGTTAAAAATATTATAAACATAATACAAATTCTACTATTTCACCGAATATAATTGTTATATATGTCCATTAAAAATTAGATTGTGAATGTGGCAATAAAAACTTGCCATTATGTGACATATTTTTTTTCCTTTTTAAACCAAATTAGATTTTTTTTTTCTTTTCATAAAATCTAGATCAGAGAGAATTCTAAAACTTTTTATTTAATAGTTATTCTTAAATTAAAATTATTTTTAGTTGCGTTGAGTTAAAATGTTTAGGTATAGTATATTCTTTAATCTTAAGTACAAAGTTTATAACATTTATATATGCACCATGATTATAAATTAAAAATATTAACTTTGAATTTATGTGTGAAAATGAGTTTTTAATTATAAAATAAATCTCACACAATATATGCAAAAAAAAAAGTAATAAAACTATTACAATATTTATCATTTTATGTTTTCATATTAACTAAAACATTAAACAAAATCTGTTGCAACGCAACAGGCTCAATTCTAGTATCCTAGTAATAGGGAGGGGAATCACTATAAAGGGTTTCATCCCATTCTAAAAATATTATCAAAATAGACATATTGTGAAGTTTATCATCTTGTTGTTACAATTTATAAAATTATTATTTTATATTAACTAAAATCATGAATATTTTATTGCATATGTTTATCTTATAAAAAACAGACATAAACTGAATAATTAATATATGAACAATGACTTTTTTTTAAAATATATTTTCTTTAAAAACACTATAAAGTTGTTTAAATATGTTTTTTTAGTATAATTTATCATAGTAAATCTTAAATTTATTCGCTCAAATATAGATTAGTGAGATAAAGATATTTGTGCTTTATTATAACGGAATATAATATATTTTATTTCCGTCGACAATTGTTTTTACATATTTATTTGAGTGCAAATATCCTAATAATAACTAGGGAAGTCACTATAAAGAGTATCATCCCGTTCTAAAAATATCTTTAAAATAGTTTTCAAAATAGACATACTGTGAAGTTTATTATCTTGTTATTACGATTTATAAAATTATTAATAATTTTATAATAACCAAAATCATGAATATTTTATTGCATACATTTCTTTTATAAAAAAGACATGAACTGAATATTTAATATATGACTAACAATTTTTTAAAATATTTATTTTTAAAAAACGCTGTAAAGTTGTTTAAATATGATTTGTTTTGAGTATAATTTATCACAGGAAATGTTAAATTAATTCACTCAAAATTGAATTAGTGAAATATAGATATTTGGGTTAATTTGTTTTGTTTATTATGAGTAGGGTATATATATAGTTATAATTAATAAAAACTTGATATTATCTGAAATCTTTTAGAATTAACTTTTTTAAAGTCACTATTTAGGAATAAAGTACAAAACTAATGTGTGAAATAGATATGACACAACTGTTAGTTATGAAACATCACAAATTCAATACAATTATCAAAACATCTCACTGATCATTTTTAAATATATTACACACGAATATAAATTAAAACTTTTTAACATATGAGAACTAATTACATAGAAATATTACATATCTACAGAAACAAAAAAATAAACAAAAAATTACAAACATACATTACACCTACGGATCAAGATCTAGAACAAACAAATATTGTTGCAAAGAAACGGGCATATGATTACAAAGAACCTAATGTATGTCTGTTTAACGTTTAAATTGCTATTATTTTATAAAATATATTTTGATTAACATTTATACACAAATATGATTATAAAAAGAAATAAATGTGAAAATTAAATTTATAAAATTAAAACTATGGTTTGTTCCGCACTTTTAAAAACAAATAATATAAATATTGCAAAAATCAAATAAAAAATTATCAAAAGTTTATTAAAATATGCTAAAATGAGTAAACATGCCTAAGTTGACCACTTATAAAGTGGCTAATGTTTAGATATCTTTTTTTCTATTTGCTCAAATATAGATTAGTGAAATATAGATATTTGCAGTTTATTTTTTTTGTTTACTATGAGTAGGGTATATATATATATATAGTTATAATTAATGAAAACTTGATATTACCTGAAATCTTTTAGAACTAAAATTATTAAGAATCCCCATATACTAAAGCGCAAGTCGCTTATCCAATAAAATCCTGACAAGTGAAAAATCTATAGAAAAAAATTAAAAAAACTAAATTTCAGTTTTATCTTCCACTATTTTTCTGCGATCAAAATCTTTCAACTACCCGTATTCCAATTTTTTCTCAAAAAAATCTATATCCACGTTGCATATTTCAAACTGTTTTCTTCGTTTCTTATATAAGTTGCAGACCTACTCTACTTTCTTTTCAACGTTGCATTATATTATAACGTTACTTTCTTTTCTGACAAACAAATTTTATATTATAACGTTTTTACTTTTCGTTCTTGGATGAATTATCAGAATAGCTGCTTCATGTTATCAAAAGAAGAAGTAAGTGTTTCATTGTTATCAATCTTAGTTTTTCCTGCAACAATAATATAAAGTTCACCGTTATCAATCTTATCCATTTGCAACTATAAACAATGAGTAGTTTTCTCTGGCTGATTAATATACATCTTGATATGAATTTTTTGATGTGTTTCTCTATTATATTTAAAAAAATCTATTACGTATTTGCTATAGATGGAGAGAACAAATGTTAAAGAAGATGACAAGGACATGCAGCTGCTCAACCATCTCAAATATTTTGTTTATGAGAATTTGATGAATCATCGACAAAAGTTGAGATAAAGGTGGCTAGAGGGGTAAATCATCGATATTCGATAACACCAAATTGTATTGTGGATAACCACTTAATAAAAGACTGAAGAGGATCACCATTGCCATCTACGCATGTACGGCATCTATGTTCATTTCTTTCTTTTTTTTTTGAGAAATCTACATTCATATTCTATTAAAATCATGTCGGTTATGTTCAAATGGCTTTTTATGCAAGTTAAAAATCATAATATGTGTAAGCATATTTTAACTGCTTACTCACTTTCATCTATAACAAAAGCCCAAGTAATTTTATAAGATTTCATATAATAAATTATAGATTAATACGTTTACATAAAAATCACAGATAAATACAAATTCCTATTAAATTCATTATACAATAAAAAGAGACAAATATGGAATAAATACCCACGTTTTTTATCCCACTAAATGATTCATAATTTTTCTCAACTTACCATACTGCAATAGAATGGGATAAAATAAAAATTAAAGGAGTTTGCGATATTTATGTTAATTAATCCATGTTGATGTTATTATATGGATGTATATAAAAAAAATATCTATCATCCTTGTGCCATGTTTATAAAATATAAATAAGAAATTTATTTAATTCAAAATTATGATAAATAATTAAAAATATAATAGATTTGATCTGTGCTCAGTACGGATGTAACACTAGTAAACCTCTAAATTTTAAGTTTTTTTCGAATATTTTAATATTTTTTCTTTTAATTTCTTTAAAAGAAAAAACAAAAAAAAAAAGAAAAGAAAGCACGGGGGAATTTGCGAAGATACAAAATCTCTCGACATCATCAGATTACACGGAAGCAAAACGGTTACTAGCTTTTCGAAAAATCGTCGTTCTCTCTGCAGATCAGCGCCACTGAGGATTTTTCTCAGCCATGGACTCAGCTTCTACACCGAAGAAGAGAAAATGTCTGGTGAGTCGATCGATGCTGGAATTAGAAACGATTAGGTTTTTGAATGTTGAATGGTTAGGTTTTAGAGTGGCGAAGGAATGGATTAGGATTTGGTTGTTTAGGGATTCGATTAGGTTTGTGAAGATGATGATATCGATGCTTGAACTAGATTCGATTAGGTTTTAGAATGTTGAATGATTAGGTTTTAGAGTGGCGAAGGAATCGTTTAGGATTTGGTTGTTTAGAGATTCGATGAGGTTTGCGAAGATGACGATATCGATGGAGATGAGTTTGGCGCGTAAATTGATTGTTCCGGTTATTGATTTCGATAGGTTTTTGACAATTGAATTGCGGTTTAATTCGGTTAAATCAGTGGTTGAGAAAGTATCAGGTTATCGAACCGGTTCAGATCTGAACTATGTGTCTCTGTCTTCCTCGTGATTGATTGAGTTAATTTTTGCAGCTATTTGGAATAGATCTTAATCAGCCTGAAGAAGCTGCTGAAGCAATACTTCCACCTCAACCACAACAAGAGATCAAGGGACATTATGCATCATTGACTAATTTCAGGGATAAGTGTTCGTTGTTTGGTTGTGAAATAGCTCCTCAAGAAGAAGGGGTCTACTGCTGTAACAGCCATCTTCAGTTCGCTGAGCTATGGTCTTCCTCTGCAACCAAAGCATACCAAGTGTATGATGGCTTGGAAAAGGAAAGAAGACAACCTCTGTCGCTTGCTTGCCTCCTTCTCAAACTTGATGGAGTTGAATCTGGGATTCCAACCTTGGATACAGGCCTTGTTTTCTCCAAGGTTCCTTGGGAGAACGGAGAAGTCTTCAGTCAAAGCCACGTACCAACTTACACAAGCCGGGATTGGCTGTTTTTTGCTACACCTCCTCGAGTTCACAAGACAATGAAGTATGGATCAGATATGTACTGCCAGTGGCATGGTCAGCACACCAACATGATACTCTTTGACCAGCAGTATATCACATCCACGCCTCGTAACCTCCGAATGAGTCTGAGGGAGAAAGAAAGACGTGGTGAGTGGAGGTTATATCAGTTTACGTACAAAGGCCTTTCGTTGTACTGTGTTTCACACATTGTCACTCCCAAAGAAACAATACCTGCTCAACGATCTTCAAAGACGACAAAGACAAAGGCTCCTCCCGACTCTGGTGGTGATGCTCAAGGGCAAGGTGAAAACAGTGGAAATAAGGATAAGAATCAAGGCAAAGAGTCCACCACCTCTATAACCAAGACCCAAAGTGTTGGAAACCACAAGGTTTGATGTTCTTATTCAACATAGATGTCTGTTTTTTTTACTCTGTTTCTCAGTTACTAATCTATCTTAACATCACTCTGCAGAACAACTTTACGGTACACAATGCTTTCTCTGTGAGTGAGATTACTAGCGGATGGTGCAAGGTCGACCAGGTAATAAACAAGTTATAGTAATAAAGACTTTCTCTTTTCTTTTCTTTTAATGTCTCTCCCTTGTGGAGAGGAAGATAGTTCATTTCTTATTTAAATGTTCTGTATATATTTTTATATCAGCGCTTTTGTGAATACCTTGAGCTGATGAAATCAAGAACCATGGATGCTGCTTTACCTCCAATGGATGGAGCTTTCAAGAGGATTATGGAGCAGAACTCAGAACTCTCTTGCATCAAGAAACCTATAATGGATTCGTTTAGTGGAAGCTTTGAAGTGAAGGTTTGTTTTTTTTTTTGTTCCCTTTGAATTCAGCAAAGAACCTGATTTATCTATCATTCTTAATGCTTTTACATGACTTAATTCAGTTGAGAAAGGCTTCTACGAGTTCTGGAGATGCAAACCCAATTCAAGATTTTGAAAGCATCATATCCCGTAGAGGTGGCAATGCTTGGAACGATAGAGCAACCAGTGAGATGGAGATTGTACTACTGCTGAATGTTTGCTCGGTTTACCTAAAGTCTTGGTCTTGGGACAGGTTCTCTCTCTCTCTCTCTCTCTCTCTCTATATATATATATATATATATATCTTGACTTCGTTTTTAACTCCTTGAAGTTAGTACTACTTATGTCTATAAAGCAAAAAACCTCGTTTTTTAACTTCTTGTCATGTATTTGTTCTTATGTATGTGTTTATGAGCCAAAGCAATTCAACGAGTCCTTGAATCATCTATGAGTTATACTATATGAGCTAATTAATGTTCTCTCATCTTCTTAACCATTTCAGGTCTAAGAAGATCATCACGTCGATTCTCAATTCTGAAGCAGCAGACAGGTTTGTACAAATGATCTTTGATTTGGGTAGATTTGTGTGTTTAACTTGTATCTGAACTTTGGTACGTTTCTTGGTTTTTTAGTGTGGTGCACGAGGACGCAGGGGATATCACCGTCGAACAAGAGCCAAAGCTCGAGGGCTAACAAGTCTTCACTATTATCTCATAAACTCATCGTGACCGTATTTTCCAAAACGATGACGCTTTTGCTTTTCCTTTTCGGGACTTTTTTTTTCTTCCAGCATGCTATCGCTTATTCTGGATTCAGTTAGAAAGTATGTGCGACTTGCAGACAGTAAATTGATATTAGTAAATACTACTCATATACTATGATAAAAAAACAAACTTTCAATTCTAACTATTAGGTATCTTACATGATAAATTCACAAAATTTCATAATATATCACCACCATACTGAAGAGTAGTTACATATGCATACTAGACACTTTTAATGAGATAAAATTGTACATCATCATCCAAAAAAAAACATTCTAAATACACACAGTTTATTTTTACTATATGTTTAAAGTCAAAACTCAAAGATAGTAAATCTGAGATTTTAAGAAAATATGGTAAATAATAACATTTTTCTTTAAAAAATATAAATTTAATATTAAACTATCTAAACTCTTATGAGACTATTTCATAATATATCACCATAGTAGAGAATAATACATATACGTACTAGAACATTTTAATGAAATAAAATTGTACATCTTCATCATCCAAAATAAAACATTCTAAAAACATAGTTATTTTTACTGTGTTAAAAGCCAAATTATTTTTGCGCAATTCTCTCAAATAGTCTATTTGTATCAGTTTGAACAATTTTTTTTATAAAACTAAATTAGGCATAATTATTATGATTAAAAAAAATTACACTCTAAAATATACAAAAATTATCAAAAAACAATGTAGATATTTTAATCAATACTATTAAAACAAGAGAATTTTTGTCGACTATGTTTTAGACTATTAAAAAAGTTAACAGCCTAACTAAAACAGATCTACAAACAGCACCTCCAACCATGATACCAAATTTCGTGTTAATTACACCAAATTTAGTGTTTTCCTTTCAAAATTATTTTTTCATCTCCAATCATGAAAACCAATATTACACCAAAAGTAATATTATATATTATTTAATGTTTTCAGTCTTAACACTCTATATTTTTAATATTTGAAATAGACAAATAATAATTTTACCACACTTCGATATTATGTTTATTAAATTTTAGTGATTATATGTTTATAAAATTTATTTACGTTTATATTGTTTTAGTTTAACAGTATTATACATTATTTATTTTTTAAAAAAAAATATTAAATAAAAAACTATTAATTATGAAAATTACAAAAAGAATAATATATGTATTTTAGTAAAATTTGTATTATTTAGTAATACAAGTTTAACTATATTTAAAATAAAAAGAAATATTTTTATGTTTGGTGAATTAGTTAGTATTACATAAAGTTTTTATTATTTACTACTAAATCTAACTATACAATAATGTAATATTTTGATACAAGTTAGTCCACTATATTCATAGTCAGTTCAAATGCAAAAACTCTTAGAAAAAAAAAAAATATATATATATATATATATATATATATATATATATATATATATATATATATATATATATATATATATATATATATTTTTTTCAAACTCTTAGAATATCAATGTTGGACCATAAAATTTATTTAATTTCTTATTATTTCTCTTACTTAGTTATTATAAATATCTATCATATCTAATCTATTATTTTAATATTTTTTTTTAAATAAGATCAAAAAATATATTATTAATTATATTCTTTATGATTGCATTTTAATAATATTTTTAGTATCTTTTTTAGACAATGTAAAAATACATTTCTTTTAAATATTTACTTTTAAGTATTAAAATTTGTAATTATATTAACTATAATTATAAACGAACATTAGTTCATTTTACTTATAGAATAAGAAATAAAATTTCTATATATATAATTTACCATCATAATTAAATTAATACACCAGTTAATAAATGTAAAATAACTTAATCCATTTATTAACTAGACCATAAATTATATAATTAAATAATAACATATATTCGTGATCTGTACAACATATTTCAACTTATTAAAACTAAATATTTAAGTAAGATGTACAATCTCATATTTTAATATAAAGAAAATAACCTGACACTTATTAAAACTAAATATTAAAGTAAAATATTAAACTAAATATTAAATAAACAATTTCATATTTTAATAAACATATTTAAACTATAATATTAAATAATTCAATATATATATATATCTCAAATATGAGCTGGATTGAATGATTAATTTATAAAATTGACCAATATAAATATAAAAATAATAAATTTTTATTTTATTTTAAAGCATTAAAATATATGTAAAATTAATATGAGCGGGGTATGTGAATGATTTTTTTCATAAAATTATATTCAAGTAAATTTTAATTATCTACACTTTAAAAACAAATGTTTGTATAAAAAAACATATGTATAAAATTTCCATTTTTCAGTAAATTAATTATTGGGTAATAAAATCTAGAGATAAATGAAGTGTTATTTATTCAATAGAGAACTAAATATATATATATATATATATATATATATATATATAAAATAAAATAAATATTACTGTTAGTCAACAAGAATATTCTATTCAGTTTAGATATTGTTTCCTATATTCTTGGGCATATCCCAACTCTGTTGTAACAGTCTCCAGCATATATACTGGTGTAAATCTGATATACCATGATTTTGACCCACTTTTACCCCTGGTTTTTTTTTATGATTTTACTATATATATATCTATGTTTTGGTGTTTTTAGCTATGTTTTCAGGTTCATGGGCATTTTGGAGTAAAGTGACGTTTTAGATGCCATTATGGAGCTTAAATGAGAGTTTTCCTGAGATGACTATAAGATCAGACGTGAAGGTCGATATCTAGTGATACATACCGATTGATACACATTCTGAGTAATCGATCGACGACGCATCCGAAGAAATGATGACGAGATACTCCATCGATCGATGTAACATTCGCAGTACCAGAAGCTACAAGAATCCTCAACTTGTGTACTCAAAAGACCCCCACAGCTTGGAACGTAGCATCCGCAAGAACTTACGTTCCACATCGATCGACATCAACTACTCCTTGTCAAACGATACTCGCCTACCACAGTCGACCGAGACACCTTCTTTGTCGACCGATACTCGCACCGCCCAATCGATCGACATCAACAACCGTTCGTCGACCGATACTCGCACCGCCCAATCGATCGACATCAACAACCGTTCGTCGACCGATACTCACCCCGCCCCATCGATCGACATCAGCAACCGTTTGTCAACCGATACTCGCCCCGCCCCATCGGTCGACATCAGCAACCATTAGTCGACCGATACTTTTCATCCGACATCGATCGATATTAATCACATTACATCGATCGATACTACCCGCCGAGTCATGGTAGCGCCTATTATTCTCACAACCGATGAGAATGGAGACATGCGTGATCAATATGGTCACCTGCGTAATGCAGCAGGTCAGAAGATGAATGCTCAAAAGGAAATCATTCCTGAGCAAGACACTGCAACTACAGACTTCATCCCACCTGTAGATGAGGCTAACAGAGCTAGAACCTTGGCTGACTACAATCGTCCAGATCAGTTCTACACCAACCGATCAGCCATCCGCCCTCCTGCCATTCAGAGAGGAGATTTCGAGAATAATAAATTTATTAATACAATTATTGAAATAAATTGAATAAAGCAAAAATTATGTTTTTATATGCTAGCGTATATCCTTTTAATTGTTTTTAAGTCATCTATTTTCATTTCTCTTATGATATTTTTTTTGCTAAATTGTTTTAGATTACATCTCTCATTCAGACTGTATACATATATAATTTTTATTTATATATCAGTATTTGATTATGTTTTAGTTTTTACAAAAACAATTAGTATGCAGATTCCTTTTTCCTACATTTATTCCGATACATTGATTTTATATCAGTATTATAAAATAATTTTCATTTGTTTGGAGAAGTATGTGCCATTAATCAAAATCTAATATTTTTTCTTCCTATCTCTCTTTACTCTCCGACCCAAAATGTAATTTATCTTTTTTTTCTGGTTATTTGGCAAATAAACCCTAATTATTTTTGGAGAAGTATGTGGTAATGATGTAAGTAAAAAGCAATCATTTTTAATATATTATATATATCTTTAATGTTATTTAGGTTGTGCTCAATTTAAAGTAATATTAAGATCCCTTTTTAAAAATATTAACATACCTTAAATTATTATTTTTTTGTTATTTTTGGCTATCAATCATATGTTTATCATGCAATTGTTTTTACACTTTTCTGTTTGTTTTGTTTTTACTATAATGATAGAATAAATTATTTAGAACTAGATATGAGCCCGTTGCGTTGCAACGGGTTTTGTTTGATGTTTTAATTTAATAAAAAACATAAAATAATAAACTATTATATTATAGTTTTTTGGTTGATTTTTGCATATGTTATGTGAGATTTATTTTATAGGTAAAAGAAACTGTTACACATAAATTTAAGTTAATATATTTATTTTAAAATCACGGTTTATAGATGAATCATTATCAAATTTGTACTTAGATTAGAGAAAAAACTATACATTTTCCTAAGAAAAAAAATTGAAAGTCAAATAGCGCCAATCGAGTCAATGATATCATCAGACGATTATGTAATAATTTTAATGTTTTATTGAATAAGTTTTAAATTTTTTATTGTGCTAGGATTTGTTTTAAAATAAACACATTCTATTTAATAAATCTTCTTTATATTTACAATTTTTATTTTGAAAATACTATTTAATACTCTTTTACCTTTTTGTTTAGGATGTGGAAAAAGAAAATTATTATATAAACTTTAACAATTTATCGTATCTATAGAATTTCAAAAAAAAAACAAATTGATATTAAATAATTATTTCTAGCTACTAATAAATAATTTTAAAATTACTATTTTTACAGTTTGTATAAATACTAATTTTACACTTCTTTCATTAGCTGTATAATTTTTAGTATCATGTTCATCATCAAATTCTCCCTTAAAATATTATCAAATATTGTTTTTACAATTTTCATTTGGTTATGACTTAAAAATATGATTCAAATATCTCTTCATTAAGTTTTTTTTAAAAAGAAAAACAACTATCAGATATTCCTTTACAGTTTTTAAGACTTTTTAAAAAGAAATCAGTATTAAATAATATTTTACAATTCTATTTTGTCTAGGATTAAGAAAAATATAATTACTATCAAATAATTATTTCCAGTTAATATTAACTATTTTTAAAAGTTCTCATTTTCAAGATTAGGCTTTTTCAATATCAGTAATATTTTTACACATTTTCTGGTTAATTAAAAGTCTTTAGTATCATATTTATCATTAATTTTTCAAAGTAAAAATTATTATTAAGTAAAATTCTACAATTCTGTTTGGTCAAGATTTTTTTTAAAAGACTTATTTGGTAAAGATTAAATAGAAAAAAAATTATAAATCTCTTTTATTTATGATTTTAGGAAAAAAAAATATTTACAAAATTATAAAATTTAACATTTTAAAAGAAAAAAAATGAGGTGTAAAAAGAATAATTAGGTTTATATTTTAAAAAGGACAATTCCAATCGAATAGGTTTTGTTAAGATTAAAATGATTATTATTTTTAAAAAAATCATTTTATTATAAAATTACAAATTAATATTTTTATTTCTTTATAGTTATATTTTCTTCATGATTTTAGGAAAGGAAAAAATATAATATTGAATAAATTATGTGTGCAACTCGGTTTTGGTTTAGTTTTGTTAAAATTAAAATAACTATTCCCCTTTTAATTTTTTTTTATTATGTCAATTATTTTTTGGTTTATGACCTTTTTAGTTATGATTTGAATAATGGAAAATTAGCAAAAAAAAGAGTTTTTACGTTTCCCAGATTTGAAAATTGATTTTCCTTAAACTTAAACAAATTAAAAAATAATATAAAATAGTATTTTCCATTTTTTTAGGTTTAGATTTTAAAAAGGATAATTACAATTCGTTTTTGGAATAGTTTTTTGTTAAAATTAAAATTACTAAGACATTTTTTAAAAATCGTTTTATGTTAATAAAAAATATTAAAAATCGTTTTATTATAATAAGATTATCTTTTTTTTCGTTTTGACATTTTTTATTTTTTTTAAAAAAATTCTTAGTTTTAATAATAGTTTTAAAAAGATTTTATAAAGGATAGCATAAAATAGTCTTTTCAATTTTTTAGGTTTATACTTTAAAAGGGATAATTACACTTTGGTTTTGGAATATATTTTGTTAAAATTAAAATTACTATGACTTTTTATTAAAATCTTTGTATTTTAATAAAAATTATTAAAAATAATTTTATTATAATCATTTTTTTCCTTTTTGACATTTTTATTTTAAAATATTGTTTTATTTTAATAATAACTTAAAATTTACATTTAAAAAGAAAAAAGATATGAGGTGTAAAATGAGTAATTGGGTTTATATTTTAAAAAGGACAATTCCAATCGAATAGGTTTTGTTAAGATTAAAATGACTATTGTTTTTAAAAAATAATTTTATTATGCAATTACAATTTAATATTTTTATTTCTTTATAGTTATATTTTCTTCATGATTTTAGGAAAGGAAAAATTAGTATTGAATAAATTATTTGTACAACTCAATTTTAGTATAGGTTTTGTTAAAATTAAAATAATTATTCCTCTTTTAAAAAATTGTTTTATTATGTCAATTTTTTTTGGTTTATGACCTTTTTAATTATGATTTGAATAATGAAAAATTAGCAAAAAAAACAGTTTTTACGTTTCTCAGATTTGAAAATTGATTTTCCTTAAACTTAAACAAATAAAAAGTAATTTAAAATAGTGTTTTCCATTTTATAGGTTTATATTTTAAAAATGATAATTACAATTCGGTTTTGGAATAGTTTTTTTGTTAAAATTAAAATTACTATGACATTTTTGAAAAAATCGTTTTATTTTAATAAAAATTATTAAAAATCGTTTTATTATAATAAGATTCTTTTTTTTCGTTTTGACATTTTTATTTTTAAAAAATTGCTTAATTTTAATAATAATTTTAAAAAGATTTTATAAAGGAAAATTAGCATAAATAGTCTTTTTTATTTTTTTAGGTTTATATTTTAAAAGGGATAATTACAATTTGGTTTTGGAATAGGTTTTGTTAAAATTAAAATTACTATGACTTTTTATTAAAATCTTTGTATTTTAACAAAAATATTAAAAATCGTTTTATTATAATCATTTTTTTCTTTTTAACATTTTTTATTTTAAAATTCGTTTTATTTGAATAATAACTTAAAAAATATTTATAATAAGATAAGATTCTATATTACTATTTTTTTAATCTTTTAATTAGGATTTTAATAAAGGGAAATTAGCATTATGAGAGTTGAAATATTTTAAAGAGGAAAAATATAATTATTTTGTTTTAACCTTTTTAATTAGGATTTTAATAAAGGAAAATTAGTATTATGAGAGTATATATATTTTAAAGAAGAAAATATGTTTTAAATATGTTTTTTTGGATAATTTATTTTGACACATGTCACAATCTTAAATGATAACTTGCCATGTGTCGCGATCGTGTTAATTAGTAACTTTGAAAACTAAGCTTTATATAATAAGATTACGGTTGGGATTCAACATATAAAATATGTAAAATGTCTCTTTCTGATACCTTTGTTTTGTAGGGTGAATGTGCCATGTCCTCGTGTAATTTACTAATTTTGAAGGCCATGTTCCTCCGGGTTCTGCATTAACTTCTTCTTTTTTTTTGTCATAAATTAACTTAATGTGTTTGACAATCATTAATAAATAATCAGAGAGCCTATATTTGTAGGAAAAGCAATAATATGCATGAGTACCTTTGTTTCCTTTTTGGGGACAGGCGAGTTGCTCATACCTTTCACGGCGAGCGTTTGACGCTCAGTGTATTTGAAGCTTTGAGTGAGTGGTCGTTTGTTGCAGGAGGTGGTTTCTTAATTAGTCATCTTGTGAGAGAGATGGTATGCTTGCAATGAAGGTTACGAAAGTTTGTTCTGACACACATATAAGCTGGTTAATTAATGTAAGGGGAACTTTGAGTTTACATATTCGTTGGACGGCCCCACTTATCAGTTTTGGTTACAATGTAAAAGCCTCAGAGAATGGAATGATAGTCTCGTGTAGAAGTAGTAGTTGCCTACAATTTCTGGCCGTATAATGGATGGATAATGACTGCTTTAGCAATATTTATTGGGAGGCCTTTTGGCACGCATTTGTCGTAGGAAGCCACCATTTGGTAAATGGTCGTACTGTGTAGCAGCCAATATGCTGCTGATACAGCTATGTTAAATTAAACTTTTATTAATCCAAAACAAAAGACAACACAGAAATCGTATAGAACCAATTTTTGTATCTCAATACAATCAAACAAAAATTATTATTATTCTCACTGACCAATCAAACCCAATATAAAAAAAATTGTATCCATGTTTGCATTGAATTTGGTGTTGCTTTTTCACCAAGGCAATGGAACTGATGTACAAATAACACAACATCTACTTATAACTCGCGTTTTCCCTATTGATTAAAAATAACATTTTTACTCCTTTTCTTTTATTTAACTGCCGTTTTAATTGCAGTTAGACATCCCGGCCCGCACGCGGTTAAGAAGATTGTCTGGTTTTGAAAACTGTCCAAGACGTTCTATGAGCAGCCCTGCTGCTCCAAGCCCGGCGTTTGTCTGTTCATCGCCTCTGCTGTCTTTGCACCATACCTACAAAATCATATCAGAAACATTAACAGCCGATCAATATAGCACTGAACACAAAAAATAGATTTTGTAATCTTCTCAAAAGGAATCTGTGATAGACAATTACAGTAGTCACAGTTGAAGATGCTTTCATAATTTTCCTTCCTTTTACTTTAACAGCATCACAAACCATGTATGACACACATATGATAAAACAGAGAAAAGTGAGCAAACAATCATTCATCACAGACATAACTAAATTCAACTTCTAGTGATTATCGTTTATATAGTACTTTATATTTAACACAGAACGCAATAAAAAAGTTTTCCAATCGTTAACTTTTCCCGACTTCATAGAAGATACTTTGTTACCGATTGAAGACGGCGGAAACGTCTACAGAATTATACCAGCAAAATAACTCTGTTTATGAACAAAACTTAAAAAAAAATAAACTTGACTCTGTAATATCGATTCAACATGGTGGAAACGCCTAAAAACTAACTGGTGAAAGACTCTGTTTATGAACAAAACGCGGATGTAAATAAATACCTGAGAGTCCAGTAGGAGTATATAGACGCCCATGAACTCTCCATCACGTCGGACCTCCCTGAAACGAAGCAAACGGAGTTGAACAGGGGAGGAGGAGCGTCCAGTCTACAAATCGGAGAGGAAGACCGAAACATTAGCCATATTTTACAGATTAGGTTTACTGGTTAGCTTTGAAGAATGAGATGATTATAATGATCAAAGGTGAGAAGCATACCTTTTTATAGTTGAACCTCCTTGCAGATCCACAAATTGCATTGAATATAAATAGTGTGTGAGAGAGTAATGGAGAGTTTTAAGATGATAAACCGGTTAATCGTTACGTTGTATTACCCTGGAGAAGAAAATGGAAGGTCGATTTGGAAGCATAATCGGCATGGTTGTTCTTGAGAGGCGAAGAAGAAGATAACGGGGAAAACCCTGAATTATAAGGCCTTTAAATGGAATAATTAAGCTCAATGGACATACTTCGTGTTTTTCAGCCATCTCAATGGCGCGTAATCGGGTAGAAAATTTTCTCGATTCCTACTTATCATTTTGATTTTTTTTCTAGGTTTCTTCAGAATCTATCCGTGGAATACCTACTTCGCCAGCTCATGTCTTTTATACATTAAATTCTTTGTCAAAATCAAAATTGGTAGCTTCTTTTTTTGACTGATTGCATCATCTCCAAAAGTGTGATTCAGAGTTTTTAATAACGAAAGCTGTGTGTTGTTGTTGTTGGAAACATGAGGGTTTGGTTTTGTTGGTAGATGTAGGACCAGCAATGCATAGTGTACACTCCCTGATGTTGAAAAGACATGTTCTATCCTCATGCAAAAGAAGGTGAAATAGATTCTTTTTACTCATTTCATTCTCAAATTATTACTCTTTTTTGTTTGTGTTAGGGTTCTAACAGAGCTTTATCTTCCGGTTATTGTATTTTGGTTTTGTCAGTTGTTTCAGTTGATTTACAACAAGTTTGATGAAGTTGGAACTGTTGTCTTTGGAACTCAAGGTCCCTCTCTCTCATATTTACTAATTTAATTAAGAAGTTGATTTGGCTCTTTCTAGTAACTATTAGCGATGTGAGCTCTGTCTGCAGAAACCGAAATGAGCTTGCTATGGACATAGGTGGATATGACAACGTTTGTGTTTTAAGGAACATCAAAGTTGTTGATGAAACTCGTGGTTGATCGTGTAAAGCAGCTCCCTCGAGGACCTGTAGCTGGCGACTGTATCCTACTTACTATACCCAATTGAAAAAAGCTAACTTTTATTTTATTTCTAATCTCAACTTGGTTCTTTAACTGGCTTCAGTTCTTGATGCTTTAATTGTTGGAATGGACATGCTTATAAAGACGTACGGTGCTGGACAGAGAGGGAAAAAAAACGGTTGTTTCTCATAACCAATGCAGCTTGTCCTACCAAAGATCCATTTGAAGGGACCAAAGATGAGCAAGTCAGTACCATTGCTGTCAAAATGGCTGCAGAGGGTATAACGATGGAGAGCATTGTTATGAGGCTGATGCTAGTAGCGTTGATGTTGATGAGAAGATAATAAAGGAGAATGATCATCTGTTGAGTTTGCTCTCCACCAACGCCATTGCGAAAACAGTGTATGTTGAGACTCCACTCTCGCTGCTAGGCTCCTTGAAGACCCGGAGAGTTGCTCCTGTTACTTTGTTCAGAGGTGATCTTGAGATTAACCCATCAATGAAGATCAAGGTAACACTTTAGTCCATTTAATAAGTAGTCACTCCGTATTATTTTAAATGGTGTTTAAAGATTTTTTTTGCTGCAAAATAATTGATGTTCTCATTATTTTAAATAGAATTTAATATCATTTGAGCTTTGTACGAAGTACTGTAACTTTTTTTTCTCATTTTGAACTAGTCGCAATTAATGATAATTTTTATTTAACCAAGATAAACTGTATAAAATTTTGTATTTTCTTAATCCTTATGTAAAAACCTTAAACACCACTTATATTGAAGTATATAATAATCATTGGAGAAATGTTGACTTTTGGATTTTGCATATTGCGGGTGTGGGTTTATAAGAAGGTGGTTGAGGAGAGACTTCCCTCGCTAAAAATGTATTCTGACAAGGCGCCTCCGAATCACAATTTTGCTAAACATGAAGTGAAGATCGACTATGATTACAAAGTGGCCGAAGAAACTAATGAGGTTCTTGCTCCAGAAGAAAGGATCAAGGGCTTTCGCGCGCTATGGACCTCATGTGATTCCTATCTCACCTGATGAGATGGAAACACTCAAGTTCAAAACTGAAAAAGGCATGAAGCTTCTTGGATTCACTGATGCTCAGGTAAGAGATATAATTGTGGTTTGTCTGTGAACCCTTTGGTCATTTTCATTTATGTTTTCAACAGACATTATTACATGAAAGACGTCAACATAGTTGTTCCGGACCCGAGCAAAGAAAAATCTATGATTGCAGTCTCTGCCATTGCGAGAGAGATGAAGGAAACAAACAAGGTAGCGATCGTACGTTGCGTCTGGAGAAACGGACAAGGGAATGTAGTTGTTGGAGTCCTCACTCCGAACGTGTCCGAACGAGATGACTCCGTAAGTTTAAAAACTCAATACAAAACTTAAATCTAAGCTACTTTGATGTTCTTTTTTTTTTTGGTGGCAGCCTGATTCTTTCTACTTCAACGTGCAGCCTGATTCTTTCTACTTCAACGTGCTGCCTTTCGCTGAGGATGTCCGGGAGTTTCCGTTTCCTTCTTTCAGTAGATTTCTTGCGTCGTGGAAGCCTGATGAGCAACAGCAAGCAGTGGCTGATGACTTGGTTAAGACGCTTGACCTTGCACCTTCTCCTAAAGAGCAAGTGTTGAAGCCTGAGCTTACTCCTAACCCTGTTCTGCAGGTAAAACCATTTCTTTTATTTTCTGCTTTTGACTGTTTGTTTTATTAGAAACATGCTCTGATGAAGAGATTATATATTATCAGCGCTTTAATGAATACCTTGAGTTGAAATCAAGATCCAAGGATGCTGCTTTACCTCCAATGGATGAAGCTTTCAAGAGAATCATTGAGCAGGATCCAGAACTCTCTTCCACCAATAAATCCATAACGGATGCGTTTCGTGGAAGTTTTGAAGTGAAGGAGAACCCAAAGGTTTGTTTGTTTGTTTGTTTGTTCCTCTTTGTGTTCATCATCTCTAATATTCTTTGATTCTTTCACATTAATTTTAATTGCAGTTGAGGAAGGCTTCTAAGAGAATGTTAAGGGATAAGCCATCTGGTTCAGATGATGAAGACAATCGCATGATTACTTATAACGCCGGTGAGAAGAATGTTGGACCCAGTTGGAGATGCAAACCCGGTTCAAGATTTTGAAGCTATGATATCGCGTAGAGATGGCAATGATTGGATTGATAAAGCAATCAGTGAGATGAAGAAACGAATAGTGAAACTCGTGGAAGATAGTACCACCACTGATGAAGGTGGTGATAAAGCATTGGATTGTTGCTCGCTTTACGTAAATGCTGTGTCTTGGAACAGGTCTCATCTCCTTTTTTCCTATCTAATTTGTTCTTCTTACAGATGTGTTTAAACTCCTTATCATGGTTTGTTCTTATATATGTTTTCAGGAGCCAAAGAAGTTCAATGAGTTCTTGAATCATGTACACGAGTTATGCCAAGAAAGGAAATTGTCTCATTTTCTTGAGCATTTCACGTCCAAGAAGATTATGATGATTCCCAAATCAGAAGCACCAGACAGGTTGTACACATGATCTTCTATTTGGTTATTTTGTGGTTAATGGCTAAACTGTTTCTGAATCTTGGTTGATCTGTTGGTTTTAAGCAGTGATGTGGCGGACGAGGAGGCTGGAGATTTCACCGTCAAACAAGAGCCAAAGCATGAGAGCTAACAAACGTCTTCACTAATATCTCACTTAAGTCAGTGTGACCATATTTTTTCAAAACGATGCTGGTTTCTTTTGTCTGACTTTGTGTTTCCTGTTAAAGACTCGGCATCAAGTTTGTTATCGCCATCATTGCTAATTTCAGAAACGATCTTTGTGTATATGGTTTGGTTAGCCCGTTGAAATGGTTATTTAAGCACAACAACTCAAAAGCTTGTTAACATGTTCTCTATCCTAAAAAATATTTTCTTTTGCTAATTGAAAAGTTGTTTAGAGTTTAAACACATAGAGAGATTCAAATTATCATCAAACTTTTTGAAATTCATAGATCATCCCAGGTTTCAAGAGCTTAGAAAGGAGATGATTTGAAAACAATAGTATTGCGTAAAAAAAACTGTTGATTTTAAATTAATCCGATCAGTTTTGCCATGACTTAGGAGTCTGCCATCTATTATATTAAAAGAATAATCATGACTTTTCATTCATGTGTGATATTTAAAAAATAGATTTTTACCAAAAAATAATAATTCATTCAATTATTACTAAAAGTATAGTTAATAATATGTCACACATATATTAATCATAATACCTTTGATATATTTTCATTTATAAAAAAGAAAATTATATATATATACACATATATTTCGAAAAAATCTGTTTAAAAAGATCTTATCAAGATCTTAATTTTCAAAAATTATATGTAAATATATTCATTAATTTCGTAATTAGTTTTAAAATACTATTATATATTAATATATTTAGTTGTTTTTTATAAAGTGAAAAATAAATATTCTATCTTATTTTTATCTATTATATAACCACAACCAATCATATTATTTATCTAAGAATTTAAACAATATCTTAATTTCTAAAAAAAATATGTAAATATTTTCACTAATTTTGTAAATAGCAAATTTCCAAAATTTGCTAAAAAGATCTTAATAAGATCTTAATTTTCAAAAAATATATTCACTAATTTTGCAATTTCTTATATTAAAAGAGAAACCATAAATTCTATTCATGTATGATTTTTTTTAAAACGGACATTCTCTAAAAATTCATTTTATTTTAAGCTAACATTAAAAACTTAATTAATTTAAAAATAACTTCCCAATAATTTAGGGATTTCGTAAATAAAAATAAAAATTCATTTAATCTTTGAACTACTTTGATATCGTTTTATTTAAAAAAAAAAATAATATATATATATATATATATATATATATATATATATGTATATATTAAAATTTTGAAATATCATTTCCAGATTGTAACGCTCCAGTGACTTGGCTCTGCAGATTCAGTAGAAGAGAAAGAGCACTCAAAGAAAGGTTTTATATATATGTCGGTTGACGTTAAGGACATGTTTGTTTTTTTCTTTGACCGAAGTTTATCCCAAAGAAATATCGACTGGATCAAGAATGATAAGACCAAAACCAGTTTCCACCACTAGGTTCTTTAGCAAGGCTCGAACCCAGATGTCATTTTCTTTTGAGGAGTACCTGAGAAAGTAATAGCAAAACATATCAACAATATAACGTAACAAAATAACTTAAGATCCATTAACAACAAGGGAAGAAAGCGCTGGCTTTCAACGTCATGGGCAAGATGTAGATGAGGTCAGATGGGGGTTTACTTTAGTACAATTATTTACTTTTTAACAAGTAAAGAAATAGGTGATCAAGCAATATATTGGGTTGTAGAATGCGCTCAGACCTTACTGTCCTCAGTTTCATGTATGACAAAATGTTGATAAACTTAAATCACTGATACAAAGATTTCGAGAACGCGGCACTTTCATGAAATTAAAATCCAACTCAACGCGCAAAAGCTTTTCTACAGCAGAGGAGTCATCCAGGGAGGATTTTGTACCATCAAAGAATGTGAATTCAGGAGAAACAACCTGCACAGAAAAAGCTATGAAGTTGATAAATCTAATTCAATTCTTTAAATCAGATAAGCCAGCAATTGAGTATGTGAGGAAGATGGTTATTAAAAAAAAATTGAAAAGACACCTCCACAAAAAACAAAATGCTAGTAGTGAAAATGGTCAAATAAACATCAAAATCAGGGAATAATAACTCAAAATAAGTAAAAGAGAGAAACATGGTATAGTTAAAAGTTTTCAGTTAAATAGAACGAACAAAAATAAGCTATACCCTCAAAACTATGTAAAAGAGAGAAACATGGTATAGTTAAAAGTTTTGAGCTGCTATCGTTACTCAAGTAAACGCACTTGCTCAGGAGCGACCCATTCTGCCACAGAAGAAAAACATAAAACAAGCCGCTAGCGAAAATCAAGAATCTTGGGAAAAGGAGAGTGTTGAGAAATAAATACAACAAGAAAGTTATTTTTGACTTCATGGTATAAGCCTTAATTTTTACCCCTAGCATGCCAAATGCTAATTTTAAACAAATAACTAATTAGATCAAGAGAAAAGAGTTTCAACCTTAATTTTGACATTCACGAACCACAACTTTTTTCCATGCCCAACGATTATGATAGGTTCTAATCTTCCGGAGTTTGAATCCTTCTCTCCTTGTTCACTCTGTTAGTGAAGCCCAAGTAAAGGCCCAGTCCACTACTGATCGTTTCATCATCAACGGTCATCTAAGAAGGCATCATCTTTGTCGTCTTGCAGGACAGAGGAACTCCATACGGGGTCATCTCATATGCTCCTTAACACCAACTCATTTGCTCCCTTGTTAACTTCTTGTGGTGACTAGGCATTAGCTTTATCTTTACAGCTGTGTATCTAGATCCTTCTTGAGCTGGCTATATAAGAGCTCTTCCTCTCCGTTGTAAATGAATCAAATAAATAAAATATTATTCTTGAAAACCCTAAATCTCAGTTCCCTTCACACACTCAACGAGATTACCTTTCCACATCCGTCATATGTATACTCATCAACCCCGAGTGAATCTGCAACCAACTGTCTACATGGAGACAAGTACACCACCTCTTCTATCTGTTTATAGATACCTCACAGAGAACTATGCCACTACGTCTAGTGATTGTATCATTTGCTGGATCCATTGTTTCGTCTTTTCATGTTATTGCACTCAAGGCTGGAACAAAAAATTCACCAACCGCAAGGAGGAAGTCAGGAACAGCAAGGATACGAGGTTGTTGAACCCGTAAAACACACGACTGGGAGGACGTTCGCCATCTATAATCCATCAGCAACATCGTTGAACATGGTGCGTCAAAATCAAGAACAGCCCTGGAGTTGGCCTGCTTGAAACTTCCCTTGTTAAGGGAAAAGGGAAAAGATTCAGAAGAAACTTGCTTGGAAGCATCGACCGATGAGCCAAGCATCCACCGCATTTCAGGCTTTGTGTTAGGACGGATGTCTAAAACAGAAACTTAAGGAACCAACACATACAAATCTGTCTCGGATAGTGATGTCATCCTGTAGGATACCCATAATCCTTCAAGCTGTTAAACAAAAATGAATGACAAATTACTATTTCAGATATTTGGCCTAGTTCCTAGGGGATAATGTACAAGGAACTAGAAGGAACAGGCTCGGAAGCACGTACCTCAACATGAGCTAACGGTGACTCTTCACTAACACTATTACGTAACTCAAGAAGAACGTAGTTGATATCAACAGCCAGTACTGTAACTGTATGTGACATTATCATCTGACTATTCAAGTTCACTTTGTCAACCAGCAGACGCATTTGATCTTTGGGCCAAGAACTGTTACCACGGAAATCTGGAGGTAGCTTTGGCTCCTCAAACAAATTCATCGTTGTGCAACTTACAATAATATCATATTCTTTGTCAGACATCACACCATGCAAGAAATCAATCTGCTCATGCTCCCTCTTGGTTCTTTCTCCAACAATTACTAGCCCCACAAACTCAGACATCAACAGCTCATGCTCCCTCTTGGTTCCAGGATATATCTTATTTTCGGTGCCCTGCAGAAGCTGCACAATTTATGTCATTAGCTCCTTCGGAAGAAGAAATCACAAAGGCTATGTTCAAAATGAATGCAAACAAGTCACCTGGTCCAGATGGCCTCACCTTGGGTTTCTTCAAGGCATCTTGGAATCTGCTAGGAAGAGAAGTCATCACCAGTATTTCTCAGTTCTTTAACTCCGGATTCCTCCCTTACTCGCTCAATTCAACCATCCTCACGCTTTTGCCAAAGAGAATAGGTGCTTTGGCAGTTCTGTTGCAATACTTTCTACAAGCTGATCTCCAAGCTGTTCGTCAAAAGACTCGAGCCAATTCTGCCGTCTCTGATCCTATCCAACCAAACAGCCTTCGTTCAAGGGAGATTCCTCGTAGCGAACACCATCTTAGCTTCTGAAATCGTCCATGGCTATCATAGGGACAGAGGTCCAGCCAGAATCACAATCAAGGTTGACATCGCAAAAGCCTTTGACACCATTGATTGGGGCTTTATCTTTAGCATCCTCCAATTCATGGACATTCCCCTCCTATACCTCATCTGGCTCCATGTGTGCATCACTACCCAGAGCTTTATGCTAGGATTCAATGGAACAGTACAAGCTTACTTTAGAAGCACAAGAGGTATTAGACAAGGGGACCCTGACTCCCCCTACCTGGTTGTCATGGCAATGAATTGCCTTTCTCTTCTTCTAGATAAGGGCGCTGCTGAAGAAAAGTTCGGCTATCATCACTATTGTAAAGACTCAACGCTGACCCATTTATGCTTCGCAGACGACCTACTGGTTTTTTGTTATGGATCACAGCACTCTGTCAAAAACGTACTAGACATTTTGAATCAGTTTGCGGAGGTCTCGGGTCTCTCAGTCAGTATCTCCAAAACTTGCTTCTTCTCTTGTGGAGTTCCTACACAAGAGATAACCAGAATCACTTCAGAGACAGGATTAACACATGGCATTCTACCTGTGAGGTATCTAGGAGTCCTTTATGTACTAAAAACTATCTCTTGCTAACTGCGAACCACTTATTCAACAAGTGAAGAAGAAAGTGAACTGTTGGAGTGCTAAATCCATATCCTTTGCAGACCCTCTACTTCTAATCAACACGGCTATCTCAGGAATATCTAACTTTTGGTGCTCAACTCGACGTTTACTATCCCCTAAGAAGTGCATAAAAACAATAAATTCAAACTGTGGTGCTTACTTATGGAAAGGCTCATCTGAGGGACATCACTCGGCTCGGGTTTCTTGGGAGACGGTAACGTTGGCAAAGACTGAAGAGTGGATCAAACTCTAGTTACAATTTAAAAGGGGGATTGTTCCAGTTTTCAGTTTCATTTACATACTGTTTTTTATTTTCGTTTTAATTTTCAAACAAAATATAAATGTTTTTCTCATACCCTAATATGTTCCATTGCCAGAACTATTTTCTTTCCAAAAATCAAATAGGAAGCCTATATGAACAAAACTTCATATACACATTTAAATTCAGATTAGTCTCTAAAATAAATTTCAAAATCTGTTCCTTCTATGTACTGTCCACATGGTACAGTATATATATGTTCTCTAAATAAAATATCAGCTTTATTTTATATTTAAATTCAAACTAAATTAACTTTATTACGACTATAGACTTCTTATTTTTTATTTATTAAATTGATTCACAATTTAACCCACCTATGCTATTCCACTTTCAACAAAAACAATTATAAAACAAAATAATACACGAAATGGATCAGCAAAAATATCATTTTTTCAACATATTTTCAGTTTCATATTTCTGAACATATTTTATTTACTAAATCCATAAAATAAATTATAAATATAAGAATAAAATATAGAAACCCGGCGCGTAGCGCCGGAATACCACTAGTATATATATAAAAGTCCTTTCTGGCTTTCTCAAAAAAAAAGAAATCAATCTGCACCATAGATATTGAGAAAATCTTATTAAAAATGACTGCTGATCCTAGTAGATATTGAGAAAATAATTGATACACATGAAAATTTACATATTTGTTTGGGTGCAGATCTTATTATATAAAGCTTAGTTTTCAAAGTTACTAATTAACACGATCGCGACACATGACGGTTATATATTTTAGATTGCGACATGTGTGCAATATAATAATAAGAATTATTTTCCTGTTTTCTTATTTCCATATTAAAAATATATAGTTTTTCCATTCTCCTACTCTTTGATTTTCCTATTTTCTTACTTTCATAATAAAAAAAAAAAAATTTCCTATTTTTTACATTGATTTTCCTATTTTTTACATTAATTTTCCTATCCTATTTTTTCCTATTTTCCTATCTTATTATATACAGAAAAGGAAATACTATCAAATAATCTTATTATATAAAGTTTGGTTCTTAAAAATTACTAATTAACATGATCATGACACTTGAAAATTTTATATTTAAAATTATTACATGTGTTAATATGTTTTAAAAAAATAATTATAAATATCATTTATAGTAATTTTCCATTTTTAAGATAACTGCAAAATATTATTTGATAGTAATTTTCCTTTTAATATACATGTGTTAAAATATATAATGATTAAAAATATATATACTAATATATATTAATACAAGAGATAGTAAAAACGACTTTTATAAAAAGAATAATTTTCTATATTTAAAATCCTAAACAAAAGATAATTTCAAAATATTATTTGATAATTATTTTCCTTTTAATATTGTGACATGTGTTAAAATATAAAATGATTAAAAATATATATATACTAATATATATTATAAAAACAAGTTATGCAAAAATAAATAAAATTTATTTAATAGCAAAAAGGAAAATTTTAAAATTATTTCATAGTAATTTTTGTAGAATTTTTCCTTTTTAAAATAATAAACAAAAAGATCTGAAAATGTTTTATTTAATAATAATTTATTTTTCAAAAATTCTAATGAAGATATAATTTTAAAAGATTATATTGAGTTTGGTTCTTCAAAATTGGTAACTAATATGATTAAACATATAGTGAGAATTAGAAAACTGATAAAAATTTATCATAAAAATATATATTGAAAAGAATTTTTTTTTCTGAAATTCTAAAGAAAAAATAACTATAATAGGTTATATGACAGATTTTCTTTTTCCAATTTTTTTAACAGAAATGTAAAAGAGTATTTAATATTTTTTTTTTTAACTGTAAATAAAAAGGAGATTTATAAACTTGAATGTTTTTTTTTAACTCAGCACAACTCAAAATAAGTGAAAAGCAAAAAAAATGAAAGTCAAATACACCTATTTAAAAAATGATAACATTATACACATTTTTATGTACCAACTTAATGTTTTATTAAATAAGTTAAAAACAACTTTTATAAAAAGAATAATATTCTATTTTTAAAATCTTAAACAAAATACAATTTCAAAATGTTATTTGATTGTTATTTTCCTTTTAATATTGTGACATATTTAAAATATATAATGATTAAAAATTTATAAACTAATATATATTATAACAAAAACGATTTTAATAGTAAAAACAAAATTTAAAAATTATTTCGTAGTAATGTTTGTAGAAATTTTCCTTTTTAAAATATAATAAGGAAAAAAGATCTGAAAATATTTTATTTAATACTAATTTCATTTTCTAAAATCCTAATGAAGATATAATTGTAAGAGATTATATTGAGTTTGGTTCTTCAAAATTGCTAATTAATATGATTAAACATATAGTGAGAATTAGAAAACTGATAAAAAATTATGATAAAAATATATATAGATAACATTTTTTTCTGAAATTCTAAAGAAAAAATAACTATAATAGGTTATATGACATATTTTTCTTTTCCAAAACTTTCAACAGAAATGTAAAAGAGTATTTAATAATTTTTAATATTTTTAATTGTAAATAAAAAGGAGATTTATAAACTAGAATGTTTTTTTTTTAAATATCCTGGCAAATAATAAGCATAAAAATGTGTATAATGTTATCATCGACTAAATTGGTGTATTTGACATTCATATTTTTCTACTTTTCACTTATTTTGAGTTTTGTTGAGTTAAAATGTTTAAGTATAGTATAAAATAATATACTTTTTTAAAAGCCTAAACAAAAGAAAATCAGAAAACTATTCTTATTTTTTTTCTTATGTATAAAAAACTTTTTATTTTCAATAGATATTTGTATGTTAAAAATTATAACCAAATCTAGCTACAAATATTTCACATCTATAATTAGGTTTATGCTTCCACATATTATTTTTGAAAAACACAAAAGTATTTACATAAAATATTATCTGAGTATAAAAATAACCATTAAAATTTTCCTTTTTAAAAACACTAAATACAGTAAAATAGTATAGGTAATCTTATTTTCAATATAGTTAACTATATTTACTTTTTAATCGATAACTTATGTTAAAAATATTATAAACATAAAACAAATTCTACTATTTCACCGGATATTATTGTTATATATGTCCATTAAAAATTAGATTGTGAATGTGGCAATAAGAACTTGCCATTATGTGACATATTTTTTTTCCTTTTTAAACCAAATTAGATTTTTTTTTTTCATTTCATAAAATCCAGATCAGAGAGAATTCTAAAACTTTTTATTTAATAGTAATTCTTAAATTAAAATTATTTTTAGTTGCGTTGAGTTAAAATGTTTAGGTATAGTATATTTTTTAATCTTAAGTACAAAGTTTATAACATTTATATATGCACCATGATTATAAATTAAAAATATTAACTTTGAATTTATGTGTGAAAACGAGTTTTTAATTATAAAATAAATTTCACACAACATATGCATTAAAAAGTAATAAAACTATTACAATATTTATCATTTTATGTTTTCATATTAAACTAAAACATTAAACAAAATCCGTTGCAACGCAACGGGCTCAATTCTAGTATGCTAATAATAGGGAGGCGAATCACTATAAAGGGTTTTCATCCCATTCTAAAAATATTATCAAAATAGACATATTGTGAAGTTTATCATCTTGTTGTTACAATTTATAAAATTATTATTTTATATTAACTAAAATCATGAATATTTTATTGCATATGTTTATCTTATAAAAAACAGACATAAACTGAATAATTAATATATGAACAATGACTTTTTTTAAAATATATTTTCTTTAAAAACACTGTAAAGTTGTTTAAATATGTTTTTTTAGTATAATTTATCATAGTAAATCTTAAATTTATTCGCTCAAATATAGATTAGTGAGATAAAGATATTTGTGCTTTATTATAACAGAATATAATATATTTTATTTCCGTCGACAATTGTTTTTACATATTTATTTGAGTGCAAATATCCTAATAATAACTAGGGAAATCACTATAAAGAGTATCATCCCGTTCTAATAATATCTTAAAATAGTTTTCAAAATAGACATACTGTGAAGTTTATTATCTTGTTATTACGATTTATAAAATTATTAATAATTTTATAATAACTAAAATCATGAATATTTTATTGCATACATTTCTTTTATAAAAAAGACATGAACTGAATATTTAATATATGACTAACAATTTTTTAAAATATTTATTTTTAAAAAACGCTGTAAAGTTGTTTAAATATGATTTGTTTTGAGTATAATTTATCACAGGAAATGTTAAATTAATTCACTCAAATATAAATTAGTGAAATATAGATATTTGGGTTAATTTTTTTTGTTTATTATGAGTAGGGTATATATATATAGTTATAATTAATAAAAACTTGATATTATCTGAAATCTCTTAGAATTAATTTTTTTAAAGTCATTATTTAGGAATAAAGTACAAAATTAATGTGTGAAATAGATATGACACAATTGTTAGTTATGAAACATCACAAATTCAATACAATTATCAAAACAATTCACTGATCATTTTTAAAAATATTACACACGAATATAAATTAAAACTTTTTAACATATGAGAACTAATTACATAGAAATATTACATATCTACAGAAACAAAAAAAACAAAAAATTACAAACCAACATTACACCTACGGATCAAGATCTAGAACAAAAAAATATTGTTTCAAAGAAACGGGCATATGATTACAAAGAACCAAATGTATGTCGGTTTAACTTTTAAATTGCTATTATTTTATAAAATAGATTTTGATTAACATTTATACACAAATATGATTATAAAAAGAAATAAATGTGAAAATTAAATTTATAAAATTAAAACTATGGTTTGATCCGCACTTTTAAAAACAAATAATATAAATATTGCAAAAATCAAATAAAAAAATTATCAAAAGTTTATTAAAATATGCTAAAATGAGTAAACATGCCTAAGTTGACCACTTATAAAGTGGCTAATGTTTAGATATCTTTTTTTCTATTTGCTCAAATATAGATTAGTGAAATATAGATATTTGCAGTTTATTTTTTTTTGTTTATTATGAGTAGGGTATATATATATAGTAATAATTAATGAAAACTTGATATTACCTGAAATCTTTTAGAACTAAAATTATTAAGAATCCCCTATATACTAAAGCGCAAGTCGCTTATCCAATAAAATCCTGACAATTGAAAAATCTATAGAAAAAAATTAAAAAAAAACTAAATTTCAGTTTTATCTTCAACTATTTTTCTGCGATCAAAATCTTTCAACTACCCATATTCCTATTTTTTCTCAAAAAAATCTATATCCACGTTGCATATTTCAAACTGTTTTCTTCGTTTCTTATATAAGTTGCAGACCTACTCTACTTTCTTTTCAACGTTGCATTTCTGACAAACAAATTTTATATTATAACGTTTTTACTTTTCGTTCTTGGATGAATTATCAGAATAGCTGCTTCATGTTATCAAAAGAAGAAGTAAGTGTTTCATTGTTATCAATCTTAGTTTTTCCTGCAACAATAATATAAAGTTCACCGTTATCAATCTTATCCATTTGCAACTATAAACAATGAGTAGTTTTCTCTGGCTGATTAATATACATCTTGATATGAATTTTTTGATGTGTTTCTCTATTATATTTAAAAAAATCTATTACGTATTTGCTATAGATGGAGAGAACAAATGTTAAAGAAGATGACAAGGACATGCAGCTGCTCAACCATCTCAAATATTTTGTTTATGAGAATTTGATGAATCATCGACAAAAGTTGAGATAAAGGTGGCTAGAGGGGTAAATCATCGATATTCGATAACACCAAATTGTATTGTGGATAACCACTTAATAAAAGACTGAAGAGGATCACCATTGCCATCTACGCATGTACGGCATCTATGTTCATTTCTTTCTTTTTTTTTTTTTGAGAAATCTACATTCATATTCTATTAAAATCATGTCGGTTATGTTCAAATGGCTTTTTATGCAAGTTAAAAATCATAATATGTGTAAGCATATTTTAACTGCTTACTCACTTTCATCTATAACAAAAGCCCAAGTAATTTTATAAGATTTCATATAATAAATTATAGATTAATACGTTTACATAAAAATCACAGATAAATACAAATTCCTATTAAATTCATTATACAATAAAAAGAGACAAATATGGAATAAATACCCACGTTTTTTATCCCACTAAATGATTCATAATTTTTCTCAACTTACCATACTGCAATAGAATGGGATAAAATAAAAATTAAAGGAGTTTGCGATATTTATGTTAATTAATCCATGTTGATGTTATTATATGGATGTATATAAAAAAAATATCTATCATCCTTGTGCCATGTTTATAAAATATAAATAAGAAATTTATTTAATTCAAAATTATGATAAATAATTAAAAATATAATAGATTTGATCTGTGCTCAGTACGGATGTAACACTAGTAAACCTCTAAATTTTAAGTTTTTTTCGAATATTTTAATATTTTTTCTTTTAATTTCTTTAAAAGAAAAAACAAAAAAAAAAAAGAAAAGAAAGCACGGGGGAATTTGCGAAGATACAAAATCTCTCGACATCATCAGATTACACGGAAGCAAAACGGTTACTAGCTTTTCGAAAAATCGTCGTTCTCTCTGCAGATCAGCGCCACTGAGGATTTTTCTCAGCCATGGACTCAGCTTCTACACCGAAGAAGAGAAAATGTCTGGTGAGTCGATCGATGCTGGAATTAGAATCGATTAGGTTTTTGAATGTTGAATGGTTAGGTTTTAGAGTGGCGAAGGAATGGATTAGGATTTGGTTGTTTAGGGATTCGATTAGGTTTGTGAAGATGATGATATCGATGCTTGAACTAGATTCGATTAGGTTTTAGAATGTTGAATGATTAGGTTTTAGAGTGGCGAAGGAATCGTTTAGGATTTGGTTGTTTAGAGATTCGATGAGGTTTGCGAAGATGACGATATCGATGGAGATGAGTTTGGCGCGTAAATTGATTGTTCCGGTTATTGATTTCGATAGGTTTTTGACAATTGAATTGCGGTTTAATTCGGTTAAATCAGTGGTTGAGAAAGTATCAGGTTATCGAACCGGTTCAGATCTGAACTATGTGTCTCTGTCTTCCTCGTGATTGATTGAGTTAATTTTTGGAGGCATCACCTCCAGTACCCCCAAATCTAAAAGCTCAAATCTCCTATGCCCCCAAAAATCTCCTATGCCCTCTTTTCATTAACTGACGGGGAAATTACGAAAAAGCCCCCCGTCGGATTTAAAAAAAAAAAAAGAAATCAAATATAATTCTGTTGGTTTGGTTTGAGTATGGTTTAAATGTATTTGGTTGATTTGGTTTCGGTTTCGATTTCGAATTGATTTGAATTGATTTGGTTTTCAATTGAATTTCAATTGATTTTTAAAAAAAACAAAAAATGAAAGAAATTAAAAAAGCTCGTCCTCCTCCTCTCCCGACATCGTCGAACTCACTCTCTCTCCTCTGAACTCGAGCTTTCTCTCCTCTGAACTCGAGCTGAGGCCTCACTCTAGCTTCTCCCCTCTGAACTCGAGCTCACTGTCTCTCCTCTCCTCTGAACTCGAGCTCACTGTCTCTCCTCTGAACTCGAGCTCACATTTATCTCGTTTGTTCTTCAGTTGTCGAAGTGGATAGGTACTCCGGAGAGCCTCAACTCCGACGACGCCGTGGGACTTCAACGTTGTAATGCAGGTTAGTTTATCTCTCCCCGCGAGCTCTCCAGTGCTATTGGTTCGAATTGATTTTTTTTTTTTTTTGAGAAAAGTTCCAATTGATTGTTGGATGTATATAAAATTGAATTTATGGGCTTGGTTGAATTGTCGTCATTGTAGTAGCCTCTTGTGATGGAGAGATGCCTCTCTTGTTTGATTGTTGGATGTATATAAAATTGAATGTATGGGCTTGGTTGATGAATTGTCGTCATTGTAGTAGCCTCTTGTGATGGAGAGATGCCTCTCTTGTTTAAGCATTTGTATTTATAACTAGGTTAACAAGTAAAACTGATGTAGAGTAGATAAAACTTGGTAAAACAGACAAGTCGGTACTTTGATTGAACTGGTATAACTAGAACTTTATTCATTGTTTTTCCAGGATACAATGATGAACTATGTGAGCGTCTATTTCAAGTTCAAAGGGGAGATCTCTTGTTTAAACTTGAAGACAACAGTGGAGGATTTAAGTTTGGCAATGCTAGAAGAGAAGTTGTATAAAAAGCTTGGTTTGGATGAGAGTAAGGTAAAACTTGCATTAAAGTGCATGCCGTTGGTGTATGGATCTGAAGAACAGCACAATATTCGTGATGATGATGATCTGTTTGGCTTCCTAAGAACTGTTGATAAAGACAACCGTAGATCTCTTTTGTTAGTGGAGGAGGCGAGTAGATCTGATCAGTTAGAGAAGGTGTCGAGAGTGGGCATAAGTTCGTATGGTATGAACTACGAAGTGTTGCAGGGAGATGATGATGATAATAGTCATGAAGTAGGACCTAAGGCCATAACTGTGTATGTAGGGGACGGGCAAGCTTATCAACAGAAGCAGATGATAGTTGCAGAAAATGATTATATGGATACGGACACCGCTGCTGAGACGGACACCGCTGCTGAGACGGACACCGCTGCTGAGACGGACACCGCAGCTGGGACAGAGACCGCAGCTGAGACAGAGACCGCGGCTGAGACAGAGACCGCGGCTGAGACAGAGACTGCTGCTGGGACAGAGACCGCTGCTGAGACAGAGACCGCAGGTCAGACGGATAGGGGTGCAGATATGAATGTTGAGCAGCCAACTTTAAAAAAATGTAGTCAGGTTATTTTAGCTTGGGAAGACGGATTAGGTCTGAGTAGGTATCAGGAATTTCCATGTAAGAAAGCAATTTTAGAGGTCGTGGATAGAGCTGCATTTGGTGAATGCTTTCGTTTTGTGATCAAAAAGTCAGACCGTAAACGATTGGTGTTAAAATGTTGTGAAGCAAACTGTTCGTGGGGTTTACGAGCTTCAAGGATTCCAGAGACTGAAATTTTTTCTATTAGGAGGTACACGGGTCTGCATACGTGCTCTCGGACTAATCAAAGTAAAAGCTGCAACATCAAGAGGAAAGGTTCAGCAGAATTAGTTGCAACTTTTTTGAATGAGTTATTTCCTGGAAAGCTGAGTACTCCTCCAGCGAAAGATATCATGGAAATGATTAAGTTAAAACTTGGTGTAACATTATCCTACTCGACAGCTTTAAGAGGGAAAAATCTAGCTATTTCTGAGTTGCGTGGTGGTTCAGAAGAGAGCTACAAAATGCTATATAGCTACTTGTACATGTTAGAGCAGGTAAATCCAGGGACAAAAACAGGGTTGAAGTTGGATGAGGCAAATAAGTTTAAGTACCTGTTCATAGCTTTGGGTGCTTGTATTGAAGGTTTTGCAGTAATGAGGAAGGTGATAGTTGTGGATGCCACGTTTTTGAAGAATGGATATGGTGGTGTACTAGTATTTGCTAAAGCTCAAGATCCTAATCGTCACCATTATCCCCTTGCGATTGGTATACTTGACGGTGAGAATAATGCTGCTTGGACCTGGTTTTTCGAGATGCTCAAAACTGCTATACCAGACTCTTCTGAATTAGTTTTCATGAGCGATAGAAACCAGAGCCTCATCACTGCTGTAGCTAGTGTCTTTCCACAATCTCACCACGCCCATTGTATATGGCATTTGTCTCAGAATGTGAGAGGGCATGCATGTAACACAACCAAAGCCGTTGTTTATTGGAGATTTATGGAGTTGGCAAGGTGTTACACGATGGCTGAGTTCGAGTCAGCTTACGCATCTTTTAAGGTCAGATATCCTCCAGCATACAAGTATTTGGAGGAGCATACTGACAAAAGAACATGGGCTCGGGTTTATTTTCCTGGAGTCAGATACAACCTGGACACTAGCAATAGTGTGGAGTCGATGAACAGCACGTTTAAGGAGGCAAGGAGGTATGCACTAATACCATTGTTGGATACAATAATCAAACAGTTTTCTGAATGGTTTAATGAACATCGGAAGGACTCTGTGGCTGGGTCGATTGATACTAAGCTGGTTCCTCTTGTCGAGAATAAGTTGCATGACCTATGGGGCAAAGCTGAGAAAACTCCAGTGCGTGAGCTGAATAGTTATGAGCTTGAGTACGAGGTAACAGACACTGATGATGGGAAGAAGTATGTTGTGAACTTGTTAGCAAAGAGTTGTACCTGCAAGGTGTATGATTATGAAAAGTATCCTTGTCTGCATGGATTGGCTGCTTACTTGTATTTTCTTGAGGTTGATTCTGCTCCCGGTCGTCGACGTGATGTCAGGATAGAGTATCATGAGTTGTGCTCGAAATATTACTGGACTGAACTATGGGCATTGGCTTATTATAAGACCATTTATTCTGTGCCGGACAAGTCTGAATGGAATGTGCCAGATCACATCAAAGAGCTTCAGATCATACCTCCAGATCGGCTCAAGAGGAAGGGAAGAAAAAAGGATAAGAGGAATCCATCAGCTGGAGAGCGGAGGCGTAAAAGGACAGATAACAAAAGGCGTAAAAGGTCAAATTTCGGGTTCAATTTTCTGTTCTTTGGAATGCGCACTAGTGAGCCAAGTGAGAATACTAATCCTCCTAGTGAGCCAAACTAGATCTTCTGTTGTGTTGCTTTTGCTATGTTTGCTATGTTGTACTTCTTTTGCTATGTTTGCTATGTTGTACTTCTTTTGTTATGTTGCTTTTGCTATGTTGAACTTCTGTTGTTTATGAGTGGACATGTTTAATTTAATGAACTCTGTTGTTTCTGAGTGGACATGTTTAATTTAATGAACTCTGTTGTTTATGCGTTTCTTATGTTTCATTTTATTCGAGAATTATGGAAAACTACGGAAAACTAGTAAAACCATAGTGTAACAATGTAGAAAATAACAACAGAGCCACCTAATCCCCTCTAATCCAACCCAATTAATTGTTAGAGTCTTTAATACACAAAATCTCCTTAAGCATCAACAGAAACTACTGCTGAAATATATTTGCCACAATATTAAATTTTTAATATAACAATTTAATCGAGATCACATTTTCTCTTATGCATTGTATAGTCTTTCAAAGATCAGTTTTCTAGTAAGACCACCTTACAAAGGAGTATTTCACAATTCTCGTTATTTCGAAAAAAATATTCCAGCAATCAGTATAGCTTACATGATAATGTTGAAATATTACAAGTAAAACTTTAGTAACAAATTTAATTTTCTGTAAAACTAAAAAATGAAGAAACCACGAAAAATAAAACTATGAAGAAATGTTGTAACACCATAAACTTAAGTATAACTATGTCCAACTTTTTTGGGGGGAAACAAAATAAAAAAACACGCGCCATTTTCAAATGTTTTCGATTAAGGGAAAAGACAAGATTCTTTCCTTCTCTGCTTTCGTGAGTCCGTGACTCTCTCTCAACTGCAGCACTTTAGTCATTTCCCACACCTCCACTCATTCTCTCTCTAAACCCACGTCTCTCATCTCTCTCCTCAAATGTCGATATCTACTCATCCTCTTCAACCTCCTTATCTTTCTAAATTCTCTATAAATACCTTCTTAATACTCTCTAATTTCTCACTAATACTCTCTAATTTCTCACTAACACTCTCTAATTTCTCTCTAAATCCACGGTTTTATTCTTACTCTCTCTACTGACCATGAACGGAATTCCTACCCGTTGCCCATGTGGTGGTGACATTCAGACGGATATAACTCTACCGCGGAAGTATCGCCACGATTTCGATACCCACCCAGGCCTAAGGTTCTTCACCTGCAAGGAATATGTGGTAATTTTCCTTCTTTGTATAGTCATACTTTGTGAAACTTAATTTCTACTTTAGTGAAACTTTGTTAAAGATACTTAGTGAAACTGATGTATACTCCTGGTATAACTGTGTAGGACGATGGGATGCATGTTCGTAAGCCATGGGCTTTGGGTGTTGAGGATGAAGTAAGGCGCCTAAGGAGAGAGGTTAATAATATGGCTGAAGAGATTGCTAAGCTTAAGAGCCTTATTACCTCTACCTTCCGTCCATGAATGAGATTCTTAGTATTTCCTCTATCTATTTCGTAGTATTCCTATCTATTTCTTAGTGTTCCCAATCTATTTCCACTTTCGGTTACAAGTTTTTTTTTTCCTTTCTTAAGACTTGTATAATGTACTAAGGTTTGTTTCAGTTATGTACTAAGGTTTGTTTCAGTTAATTAATCAATATTATGTTAAGTTTATCAAGATTGTTGTATGTTTGGAGGGAAAACTTAAAAACCGACATAAAAAACATGTTTGGAGGGAAAACTTAAAAACTTTGGAGGCAAAACCAAAATATTAGACCAACTTGTATTTTTCGGTCAAAAAGTATAAAGTAGACTACCAAAATATTACTCTTCCCAAAACCTGTCTTGTCTCGTCTCTCTCTCTCTCTCTCTCTCTCTCACACTCCTCTCTTGTCTCGTCTCTCTCTCTCGTCTCTCTTTAAATACTGAATCTCATCCGAGACGACCCTCACACCACTCCCACACTCCTTATCTTTTCTAAAAGAGTTTCTAAAAACTTTCTACTGCTCACCATGACTCACCCATACCAAGAGATGAAGGACATGAAGAAACACAAGAAACACGCCGACATGTTAAGCTACATTTGCGATGCCCAGTATGGAATTCCTACCCGTTGCCCTTGTGGTGGTGAGATTCAGACGGATGTTTCTCCTAATCCGAAGTATCGCCACGATTTCGATACCTTGCCTGGGAGTAGGTACTTCACCTGCAAGAATTATGAGGTAAAAGTTAGTTATACTTAGTTAAAACTGTGTTGATAATACTCAGAGAAACTTAGTGACACTTAGGTGGAACTGTGTTGATAATACTTAGTGAAACTTAGTTATACTCTCGTTGATACTGTGTTGATAATACTGGGTGAAACTTAGTTATACTCTCGTCGATACTGTGTTGATAATACTGGGTGAAACTTAGTTATACTCTCGTCGATACTGTGTTGATAATACTGGGTGAAACTTAGTTATACTCTCGTCGATACTGTGTTGATAATACTGGGTGAAACTTAGTTATACTTTCGTCGATACTGTGTTGATAATACTGGGTGAAACTTAGTTATACTCTTGGTGATACCTTTGTAGGACGATGGGATGCACTTTCGTCAGCCATGGGTGTGTGGTCTCGAGCAAGAAGTTGGGAGACTAAGGAGGGAGGTGAATGATATGGCTGAAGAGATTGCTCAGCTTAAGAGGATTATTACCTCTACCTACGGTCAAGCATCTAGATGATCATTCCTCAAGATAAAACTATGTGATGTGCTCAAAATAAAAAAACTTTGTATTCCCTATGAATATCTTTTTCCAGTTTCGGTTACAAGTCTTCTGCTTTAAGAACTTTGTTATCTGTTAAGTCTTTTGTGTTAAGAACTTTGTATTCCCTATGGAGTCTATGACTATCTATTTCTAGTTTCTGTCGATTTCATTTCAATCGTACATTTCAATTGGTCTTGAAACTTATCTAATTATCATACACCTAATAATATCAATAATATCACATAGATAAAAGTTTTAAATCCACATCACAAGCAAGGTTCCAAAATAAAAACAGGTAATAGTTTAACAAAATAAAACAGAACAGGCAACGAGTCAACTCCACTCCACATGACTTCACTTTGTTTTCTGTTTCTTCGATCTACTCCCACACTTCTCAGACTTCCCAGACTTCTTGGTTTTCTTTCTTTCGCCTTTTCCTAGATATTCTACTTCCTGGTCTTCAACGTCCTTTGCTGCTTCACCTCTTGCTTCCTTGACAAACTCCTCAAGCGGGGCCAATCTCTCATCCAACTGCTCAACCTTCTTATCAACTGTTCTCAGCAGTTTAAATGTTTTTTTCACCAACTTCATAACATCTCTCAGCTGAATCGACTGCCCACCTACCTCTACTGCATCCCCAACTGCATCTTCAATCGGGTCTGGCTGTCTAGAACGCCCAGCTACATCTTCTTCGAACATGTCTGCGAAGAAAACCTTCTCACCAGCATCCAGACACTTGTCCCAACTGTCCACAGCTAGATCAGGGTAATCAACATCGTCTTCATCTTCCATAATATCATCCAAAAGGCGCTCTTCTCGTCCATTTTTCGTGGGGATGATGCTGTGAATATCCTGTCACACACACACACACATACATAATTATTTTTCAAACTCAGCACAATACACACCTTAGTTCTGTTTCTAGTTCTACCTTCTACCATAATTTCTAATACTTCTTCAGTTCTACCTAAGTTGACAGGATGACTTACAGTTGTGTTACCCAGTTCCCTGTTTATCAAAGAAAGTGAAAACCCTGTGCTTCCGTTGCGTTTGAAAGAGGACTTGCACATCCTCGGACAGTTGGGATCAGCTCCTTCCACATCTTCTCTGAACGCTAATCCTAGCTTAGGAATTGCCTCGAATGCAAGAAGCTGTAACACACAACATTTTGCATCACTAAACTTAATAATGTCGGACAGGTTTAATGGGATTTTTTCATACCTCTAGTGGAACACAGAAACCTGGAAGCGGCCATAATGTTTTCTCTTTCACAACCCCTCCAAAATGCTTCATTGTGTGTGAGATCTGCTTCAGCATGTAATCAAACGAAAATCTCCCCCAAGGAAATTTCTTGCAGTAGTCTAGATCGTCAACTGCTCTCTGAAACACCTCCAACACATCATTAGCCTTCTCTCCCACCTTCGTTTGCGCACAAATAACTGAAGCTAAGAAGAATAGAACCGCCATCTTCAGTCTGTCTTTGTGGGGTCCCATGTTCACCAGCTTTCTCTTAACATCCTCTAACCTTCTGGATTCTCCTGACTTGAAATGACGATCAACAAACCTTGTCCCACCATGTTTTTCGTAGCCGAGAGGATAGTTCTGGCAGAATAGCCCAGATATCAAACCATGTTCTCTCAGCCCGTAACGGATGGGAACCCCATTCACCACGAACCACACTTCTCTCCGCTTCTCGCTACCAGTAGTACGCAGCAACAACATCCACATTCCCTGAACCCTGTGGTTTGTCTCTTTCTTCATGTGGAAAATGTGCCTGAACTGCGGATGCTCCGTGAACCAGCTCCACTCCGCGTTAGAAAGCTTCGGTTTGAGATTATTTAGCGTCGACATCGCACTAGCTATCATACACCTTGTCCCTAGCTTTATCACCTTTATGTATTCGGTTGGCTGGAAGAACATGCTGATTGGTTTGATTGCCTCTGTTGCCACATTTCCATTCAAACCCTGCAGCAAGTTATACCAAAGTTATCACTATGTTATTCAATTTAGATAACCAAGTATTACTAACAAACCTAACAAAATGTTCTTCCTATACTTTCCCTAGTATTACTAAGATAAACACACCTAACTGATACCATTGTTACATACTTCCCCTAGTATTACTAAGATAAACACACCTAATTAAATATTTGTTACCTCGGGTTCAGGTAGATTTTCGGGTTCCACTGGATTCGGGTCATTAGGTGGATTCTGAGGATTCTCGACTTCATTTGGTAACTCTTCTCCGTCTCCATTTTCTTCTTCAGAACCTTCGTTCTCTGATCCCTCATCCCCATCTCCTTCGTTCTCTGATCCCTCATCCCCACCTCCTTCGTTCTCTGATCCCTCATCCCCACTCTCGTTGTTCTCATCCTCATCTCCTTTTTCAGTCTCCTCGTTCTCATCTACTTCATCTGCTTCACTCTCCTCGTTCTCACCAGGGCCATCATCGGAGCCATCATCGGAGCCATCGTCGTTCACAATCGCCGGAGTTGCTGGAGGAGGTGGCGGAGATGGCCCAGCAGGACCTTTGTTTACTGGCGCCGGAGGAGCAGTTTCTACCGCCACATCACTCGGCTCCATATTAGTCTCCCTCCTCGCGTCCTCACTCGTCTTCTCCGTGGACGCTTCAGTCGTCATCTCCGTCGAAACATCGGCCGGAGCAGAGTCTTTCGTTGACTGTGCCGCCGTCGTCGTCTCAACGTTCTCCGCCGCCGTCGTCGTCTCAACGTTCTCCTTCTCCGTCGACTCTGAAAAGTTCACTCTCCTCTGAGATTTCTTTTTCGAGTTCTTCTGACTCTTCTGTTTCTTCGCCGTCGGATTCTCCTTTCTCTTAACACCTCTTCTCGTTTCGACCACCATCGCGAGTTCCTCTCGTTCTCCGTTTGAACTCTTCTCGTTTGAATTTGAATTTGAATGAATGAGTGTGCGATTTGGCTTTTTAGGGTTTAATCGCGATTGAAAGAGGGGAAAATGTGAAAGTGCGGTTGAGTTGTATCCCAATTAATAAAATTCAATTGATTCAGGAGGATGGTTTGTTAAAACCGACAGATTTGGTCTGGTCTCGGTATATTGGTTCGGTTTCGAGGGAGTGGTCTGGTTTCGAGGGATTGGTTCAATTAAATTTATGATAAACCAGGGTCGGGTCGGATCGGATGGATTATACCCTGGTATAACTTGTAAATACATCCAATACTCCAACGCTTTATGTCATTTCCCCCATTTACGATATTAAAAATAAATATTTAACATTCTGTTTAAATCGGTGTCTACTTGAGATTGCCTTTTGAGATTTGGGGGCACTGGAGGTGTTGCCTCTAATTTTTGCAGCTATTTGGAATAGATCTTAATCAGCCTGAAGAAGCTGCTGAAGCAATACTTCCACCTCAACCACAACAAGAGATCAAGGGACATTATGCATCATTGACTAATTTCAGGGATAAGTGTTCGTTGTTTGGTTGTGAAATAGCTCCTCAAGAAGAAGGGGTCTACTGCTGTAACAGCCATCTTCAGTTCGCTGAGCTATGGTCTTCCTCTGCAACCAAAGCATACCAAGTGTATGATGGCTTGGAAAAGGAAAGAAGACAACCTCTGTCGCTTGCTTGCCTCCTTCTCAAACTTGATGGAGTTGAATCTGGGATTCCAACCTTGGATACAGGCCTTGTTTTCTCCAAGGTTCCTTGGGAGAACGGAGAAGTCTTCAGTCAAAGCCACGTACCAACTTACACAAGCCGGGATTGGCTGTTTTTTGCTACACCTCCTCGAGTTCACAAGACAATGAAGTATGGATCAGATATGTACTGCCAGTGGCATGGTCAGCACACCAACATGATACTCTTTGACCAGCAGTATATCACATCCACGCCTCGTAACCTCCGAATGAGTCTGAGGGAGAAAGAAAGACGTGGTGAGTGGAAGTTATATCAGTTTACGTACAAAGGCCTTTCGTTGTACTGTGTTTCACACATTGTCACTCCCAAAGAAACAATACCTGCTCAACGATCTTCAAAGACGACAAAGACAAAGGCTCCTCCCGACTCTGGTGGTGATGCTCAAGGGCAAGGTGAAAACAGTGGAAATAAGGATAAGAATCAAGGCAAAGAGTCCACCACCTCTATAACCAAGACCCAAAGTGTTGGAAACCACAAGGTTTGATGTTCTTATTCAACATAGATGTCTGTTTTTTTTACTCTGTTTCTCAGTTACTAATCTATCTTAACATCACTCTGCAGAACAACTTTACGGTACACAATGCTTTCTCTGTGAGTGAGATTACTAGCGGATGGTGCAAGGTCGACCAGGTAATAAACAAGTTATAGTAATAAAGACTTTCTCTTTTCTTTTCTTTTAATGTCTCTCCCTTGTGGAGAGGAAGATAGTTCATTTCTTATTTAAATGTTCTGTATATATTTTTATATCAGCGCTTTTGTGAATACCTTGAGCTGATGAAATCAAGAACCATGGATGCTGCTTTACCTCCAATGGATGGAGCTTTCAAGAGGATTATGGAGCAGAACTCAGAACTCTCTTGCATCAAGAAACCTATAATGGATTCGTTTAGTGGAAGCTTTGAAGTGAAGGTTTGTTTTTTTTTTTTGTTCCCTTTGAATTCAGCAAAGAACCTGATTTATCTATCATTCTTAATGCTTTTACATGACTTAATTCAGTTGAGAAAGGCTTCTACGAGTTCTGGAGATGCAAACCCAATTCAAGATTTTGAAAGCATCATATCCCGTAGAGGTGGCAATGCTTGGAACGATAGAGCAACCAGTGAGATGGAGATTGTACTACTGCTGAATGTTTGCTCGGTTTACCTAAAGTCTTGGTCTTGGGACAGGTTCTCTCTCTCTCTCTCTATATATATATATATATATATATATATCTTGACTTCGTTTTTAACTCCTTGAAGTTAGTACTACTTATGTCTATAAAGCAAAAAACCTCGTTTTTTAACTTCTTGTCATGTATTTGTTCTTATGTATGTGTTTATGAGCCAAAGCAATTCAACGACTCCTTGAATCATCTATGAGTTATACTATATGAGCTAATTAATGTTCTCTCATCTTCTTAACCATTTCAGGTCTAAGAAGATCATCACGTCGATTCTCAATTCTGAAGCAGCAGACAGGTTTGTACAAATGATCTTTGATTTGGGTAGATTTGTGTGTTTTAACTTGTATCTGAACTTTGGTACGTTTCTTGGTTTTTAAGTGTGGTGCACGAGGACGCAGGGGATATCACCGTCGAACAAGAGCCAAAGCTCGAGGGCTAACAAGTCTTCACTATTATCTCATAAACTCATCGTGACCGTATTTTCCAAAACGATGACGCTTTTGCTTTTCCTTTTCGGGACTTTTTTTTTTCTTCCAGCATGCTATCGCTTATTCTGGATTCAGTTAGAAAGTATCTGCGACTTGCAGACAGTAAATTGATATTAGTAAATACTACTCATATACTATGATAAAAAAACAAACTTTCAATTCTAACTATTAGGTATCTTACATGATAAATTCACAAAATTTCATAATATATCACCACCATACTGAAGAGTAGTTACATATGCATACTAGACACTTTTAATGAAATAAAATTGTACATCATCATCCAAAAAAAACATTCTAAATACACACAGTTTATTTTTACTATATGTTTAAAGTCAAAACTCAAAGATAGTAAATCTGAGATTTTAAGAAAATATGGTAAATAATAACATTTTTCTTTAAAAAATATAAATTTAATATTAAACTATCTAAACTCTTATGAGACTATTTCATAATATATCACCATAGTAGAGAATAATACATATACGTACTAGAACATTTTAACGAAATAAAATTGTACATCTTCATCATCCAAAATAAAACATTCTAAAAACATAGTTATTTTTACTGTGTTAAAAGCCAAATTAGTTTTGCGCAATTCTCTCAAATAGTCTATTTGTATCAGTATGAACAATTTTTTTTATAAAACTAAATTAGGCATAATTATTATGATTAAAAAAATTACACTCTAAAATATACAAAAATTATCAAAAAACAATGTAGATATTTTAATCAATACTATTAAAACAAGAGAATATTTGTCGACTATGTTTTAGACTATTAAAAAAGTTAACAGCCTAACTAAAACAGATCTACAAACAGCACCTCCAACCATGATACCAAATTTCGTGTTAATTACACCAAATTTAGTGTTTTGCTTTCAAAATTATTTTTTCATCTCCAACCATGAAAACCAATATTACACCAAAAGTAATATTATATATTATTTAATGTTTTCAGTCTTAACACTCTATATTTTTAATATTTGAAATTGACAAATAATAATTTTACCACATTTCGATATTATGTTTATTAAATTTTAGTGATTATATGTTTATAAAATTTATTTACGTTTATATTGTTTTAGTTTAACAGTATTATACATTATTTATTTTTCTAAAAAAAATATTGAATAAAAAACTATTAATTATGAAAATTACAAAAATAATAATATATGTATTTTAGTAAAATTTGTATTATTTAGTAATACAAGTTTAACTATATTTTAAAATAAAAAGAAATATTTTTATGTTTGGCGAATTAGTTAGTATTACATAAAGTTTTTATTATTTACTACTAAATCTAACTATACAATAATGTAATATTTTGATACAAGTTAGTCCACTATATTCATAGTCAGTTCAAATGCAAAAACTCTTAGAAAAAAAAAAAAAGATATATATATATATATATATATATATATATATATATATATATATATATTTTTTTTTTCGAACTCTTAGAATATCTATGTTGGACCATAAAATTTATTTAATTTCCTATTATTTCTCTTACTTAGTTATTATAAATATCTATCATATCTAATCTATTATTTTAATATTTTTTTTTAAATAAGATCAAAAAATAAATTATTAATTATATTCTTTATGATTGCATTTTAATAATATTTTTAGTATCTTTTTTAGACAATGTAAAAATACATTTATTTTAAATATTTACTTTTAAGTATTAAAATTTGTAATTATATTAACTATAATTATAAAAAAACATTAGTTCATTTTACTTATAGAATAAGAAATAAAATTTCTATATATATAATTTACCATCATAATTAAATTAATACACCAGTTAATAAATGTAAAATAAATTAATCCATTTATTAACTAGACCATAAATTATATAATTAAATAATAACATATATTCGTGATCTGTACAACATATTTCAACTTATTAAAACTAAATATTTAAGTAAGATGTACAATCTCATATTTTAATATAAAGAAAATAACCTGACACTTATTAAAACTAAATATTAAAGTAAAATATTAAACTAAATATTAAATAAACAATCTCATATTTTAATATACATATTTAAATTATAATATTAAATAATTCAATATATATATATATATATATATATATATATCTCAAATATGAGCTGGATTGAATGATTAATTTATAAAATTGACCAATATAAATATAAAAATAATAAATTTTTATTTTAATTTAAAGCTTTAAAATATATGTAAAATTAATATGAGCGGGGTATGTGAATGATTTTTTTTCATAAAATTATATTCAAGTAAATTTTAATTATCTACACTTTAAAAACAAATGTTTGTATAAAAAAACATATGTATAAAATTTCCATTTTTCAGTAAATTAATTATTGGGTAATAAAATCTAGAGATAAATGAAGTGTTATTTATTCAATAGAGAACTAAATATATATATATATATATATATATATATATATATATATATATATATATATATATATATATATATATATATATATATATTTAAAATAAAATAAATATTACTGTTAGTCAACAAGAATATTCTATTCAGTTTAGATATTGTTTCCTATATTCTTGGGCATATCCCAACTCTGTTGTAACAGTCTCCAGCATATATACTGGTGTAACTCTGATATACCATGATTTTGACCCACTTTTACCCATGGTTTTTTTTTATGATTTTACTATATATATCTATGTTTTGGTGTTTTTAGCTATGTTTTCAGGTTCAAGGGCATTTTGGAGTAAAGTGACGTTTTAGATGCCATTAAATAATTCAATATATATATATATATATATATATATATATATATATATATATATATATATATATCTCAAATATGAGCTGGATTGAATGATTAATATATATAATAACAAAATAAAATTGACCAATATAAATATAAAAATAATAAATTTTATTTTAATTTAAAGCTTTAAAATATATGTAAAATTAATATGAGCAGGGTATGTGAATGATTTTTTTTCATAAAATTATATTCATGTAAATTTTAATTATCGAGCGTGCAGAGAAAGAATGAATATTCTCAATCGACTTGAAACCCAAGATTTCCCAGTATTACAATAATGTCCCTGATGAGTTTTTAACCTAATTGTATTCAGTATTTATACATTTGCCTATGTGTTTTGGCAAAGTAAGCTTCTTAAAATAGTTCTTTGTTCTAGTATTTCTTACTTATCAATAAAAGTATTTTTTTCATCTTAATTATGTTTTCATCAAAGGTTATAGAATTCTAATATTAGAAGAAAGATACAAAGAGATTTGTTATAAACAGGAACTTGAGTGTTCGGTTTTCTAAATGAATCTCTATTATTACTTTGATGCTATGAATCACTCAGTCATGTCTGAGTAGATTCCTTTGTTAGATTTAGGGTTCAAATAGTTATGAGGGATTAGCCCCAACTATAGATTGTTGAGTTGTATACTCATTATCCTAATTAACCCTAATGCTTATTCTAGAATAGCTAACTAGAATATGATATTGGAAGTGATTTAATTCATAAATCATTCTCCTGACATCATCATGTATAAGCTGAGATCCTCTAGGGTTAAGCGAGAGCCGGTCTATGATCTTGGTGAACATTATTCAATACGATCTGAATTTATATCGATCGATACTCAAATAGAGTAATCGATCGACGACAAACATATCGATCGTATAACTGTCAAAACATCGATCGATATTGTCGGCAGTCAGCTCTATAGTCGAGTCTAATAAACGATAGATATTAGACAAATCTAAGAATTGAAGTTCTTTAGTATATGCAAGCAACTCATTAAAACATCTATAGCATTATAATCTTGAACTAACTGAATAGTAACCTTGAATCTAACTACTTTCTTTTGTTACTTACAACCTAAAATCCATTCTCTTGAGCAACTTATCATTGCTCACAACTGCAATTTATATTTAAACATATTTCAACCTAGCTTAGTCTCTAAAGACTACAATCTTTTGTGTTCCTTCGCTCCCCGTGATTTGATCCCTAAGTACTACATCTGAACCTCTTATTTGAGAGAGTAAATCACTCCTTAGGGTAATTTGAGTGATATGAAATTTGGCGCCGTTGCCGGGGAGCTAAGATCGCCATTAGATTTAATCTGATTAGGTCTAGGTTATTTGTTACTTCTTAATCACCTTCTGACGCTAAAACATTTTTTTGTCTTTTTCAGGTACATGCCCAGCAGTACCAGAAGCAACAAGCATCCTCAACTTGTGTATTCAAAAGACTCTCACAGCTTGGAACGTAGCATCCGCAAGAACTTACGTTCCACATCGATCGACATCAACTACTCCTTGTCAAACGATACTCGCCTACCACAGTCGACCGAGACACCTTCTTTGTCGACCGATACTCGCACTGCCCAATCGATCGACATCAACAACCGTTCGTCGACCGATACTCGCACCGCCCAATCGATCGACATCAACAACCGTTCGTCGACCGATACTCACCCCGCCCCATCGATCGACATCAGCAACCGTTTGTCAACCGATACTCGCCCTGCCCCATCGGTCGACATCAGCAACCGTTCGTCGACCGATACTTTTCATCCGACATCGATCAATATTAATCACATTACATCGATCGATACTACCCGCCGAGTCATGGTAGCGCCTATTATTCTCACAACCGATGAGAATGGAGACCTGCATGATCAAGATGGTCACCTGCGTAATGCAGCAGGTCAGAAGCTGAATGCTCAAAAGGAAATCATTCCTGAGCAAGACACTGCAACTACAGACTTCATCCAACCTGTAGATGAGGCTAACAGAGCTAGAACCTTGGCTGACTACAACCGTCCAGATCAGTTCTACACCAACCGATCAGCCATCCGCCCTCCTGCCATTCAGAGAGGAGATTTCGAGAATAATAATTTTATTAATACAATTATTGAAATAAATTGAATAAAGCAAAAATTATGTTTTTCTATGCTAGCGTATATCCTTTTAATTGTTTTTAAGTCATCTATTTTCATTTCTCTTATGATATTTTTTTTGCTAAATTGTTTTAGATTACATCTCTCATTCAGACTGTATACATATATAATTTTTATTTTTATATCAGTATTTGATTATGTTTTAGTTTTTACAAAAATAATTAGTATGCAGATTCTTTTTTCCTACATTTATTCCGATACAGTGATTTTATATCAGTATTATAAAATAATTTTCATTTTTTTGGAGAAGTAGGTGCCATTAATCAAAATCTAATATTTTTTCTTCCTATCTCTCTTTACTCTCCGATCCAAAATGTAATTTATCTTTTTTTTTCTGGTTATTTGGCAAATAAGCCCTAATCATTTTTGGAGAAGTATGTGGCAATGATGTAAGTAAAAAGCAACCATTTTTAATATAATATATATATCTTTAATGATATTTAGGTTGTGCTCAATTTAAAGTAATATTAAGATCCCTTTTTAAAAATATTAACATACCTTAAATTATTATTTTTTTGTTATTTTTGGCTATCAATCATATGTTTATCATGCAATTGTTTTTACACTTTTCTGTTTGTTTTGTTTTTACTATAATGATAGAATAAATTATTTAGAATTACGGTTGGGATTCAACATATAAAATATGTAAAATGTCTCTTTCTGATACCTTTGTTTTGTAGGGTGAATGTGCCATGTCCTCGTGTAATTTACTAATTTTGAAGGCCATGTTCCTCCGGTTTCTGCATTAACTTCTTCTTTTTTTTGTCATGAATTAACTTAATGTGTTTGACAATCATTAATAAATAATCAGAGAGCCTATATTTGTAGGGAAAGCAATAATATGCATGAGTACCTTTGTTTCCTTTTTGGGGACAGGCGAGTTGCTCATACCTTTCACGGCGAGCGTTTGACGCTCAGTGTATTTGAAGCTTGGAGTGAGTTGTCGTTTGTTGCAGGAGGTGGTTTCTTAATTAGTCATCTTGTGAGAGAGATGGTATGCTTGCAATGAAGGTTACGAAAGTTTGTTCTGACACACATATAAGCTGGTTAATTAATGAAAGGGGAACTTTGAGTTTACATATTCGTTGGACGGCCCCGCTTATCAGTTTTGGTTACAATGTAAAAGCCTCAGAGAATGGAATGATAGTCTCGTGTAGAAGTAGTAGTTGCCTACAATTTCTGGCCGTATAATGGATGGATAATGACTGCTTTAGCAATATTTATTGGGAGGCCTTTTGGCACGCATTTGTCGTAGGAAGCCACCATTTGGTAAATGGTCGTACTGTGTAGCAGCCTATATGCTGCTGATACAGCTATGTTAAATTAAACTTTTATTAATCCAAAACAAAAGACAACACAAAAGTCGTATAGAACCAATTTTTGTATCTCAATACAATCAAACACAAAATTATTATTATTCTCACTGACCAATCAAACCCAATATAAAAAAAATTGTATCCATGTTTGCATTGAATTTGGTGTTGCTTTTTCACCAAGGCAATGAAACTGATGTACAAACAACACAACATCTACTTATAACTCGCGTTTTCTCTATTGATTAAAAAGAACATTTTTACTCCTTTTCTTTTATTTAACTGCCGTTTTAATTGCAGTTAGACATCCCGGCCCGCACGCGGTTAAGAAGATTGTCTGGTTTTGAAAACTGTCCAAGACGTTCTATGAGCAGCGCTGCTGCTCCAAGCCCGGCGTTTGTCTGTTCATCCCCTCTGCTGTCTTTGCACCATACCTACAAAATCATATCAGAAACATTAACAGCCGATCAATATAGCACTGAACACAAAAAATAGATTTTGTAATCTTCTCAAAAGGAATCTGTGATAGACAATTACAGTAGTTACAGTTGAAGATGCTTTCATAATTTTCCTTCCCTTTACTTTAACAGCATCACAAACCATGTATGACACACATATGATAAACCAGAGAAAAGTGAGCAAACAATCATTCATCACAGACATAACTAAATTCAACTTCTAGTGATTATCGTTTATATAGTACTTTATATTTAACACAGGACGCAATAAAAAAGTTTTCCAATCGTTAACTTTTCCCGACTTCATAGAAGATACTTTGTTACTGATTGAAGACGGCGGAAACGTCTACAGAATTATACCAGCAAAATAACTCTGTTTATGAACAAAACTTAAAAAAAAATAAACTTGACTCTGTAATATCGATTCAACATGGTGGAAACGCCTAAAAACTAACTGGTGAAAGACTCTGTTTATGAACAAAAGGCGGATGTAAATAAATACCTGAGAGTCCAGTAGGAGTATATAGACGCCAATGAACTTTCCATCACGTCGGACCTCCCTGAAACGAAGCAAACGGAGTTGAACAGGGGAGGAGGAGCGTCCAGTCTACAAATCGGAGAGGAAGACCGAAACGTTAGCCATATTTTACAGATTAGGTTTACTGGTTAGCTTTAAAGAATGAGATGATAATGATCCAAGGTGAGAAGCATACCTTTTTATAGTTGAACCTCCTTGCAGATCCACAAATCGCATTGAATATAGATAGTGTGTGAGAGAGTAATGGAGAGTTTTAAGATGATAAACCGGTTAATCGTTACGTTGTATTACCCTGGAGAAGAAAATGGAAGGTCGATTTGGAAGCATAATCGGCATGGTTGTTCTTGAGAGGCGAAGAAGAAGATAACGGGGAAAACCCTGAATTATAAGGCCTTTAAATGGAATAATTAAGCTCAATGGACATACTTCGTGTTTTTCAGCCATCTCAATGGCGCGTAATCGGGTAGAAACTTTTCTCGATTCCTACTTATCATTTTGATTTTTTTTCTAGGTTTCTTCAGAATCTATCCGTGGAATACCTACTTCGCCAGCTCATGTCTTTTATACATTAAATCCTTTGTCAAAATCAAAATTGGTAGCTTCTTTTTTTGACTGATGGCATCATCTCCAAAAGTGTGATTCAGAGTTTTTAATAACGAAAGCTGTGTGTTGTTGTTGTTGGAAACAGGAGGGTTTGGTTTTGTTGGTAGATGTAGGACCAGCAATGCATAGTGTACACTCCCTGATGTTGAAAAGACATGTTCTATCCTCATGCAAAAGAAGGTGAATTAGATTCTTTTTACTCATTTCATTCTCAAATTATTACTCTTTTTTGTTTGTGTTAGGGTTCTAACAGAGCTTTATCTTCTGGTTATTGTATTTTGGTTTCGTCTGTTGTTTCAGTTGATTTACAACAAGTTTGATGAAGTTGGAATTGTTGTCTTTGGAACTCAAGGTCCCTCTCTCTCTCTCTCACCTTTACTAATTTAATTAAGAAGTTGATTTGGCTCTTTCTAGTAACTATTAGCGATGTGAGCTCTGTCTGCAGAAACCGAAATGAGCTTGCTATGGACATAGGTGGATATGACAACGTTTGTGTTTTAAGGAACATCAAAGTTGTTGATGAAACTCGTGGTTGATCGTGTAAAGCAGCTCCCTCGAGGACCTGTAGCTGGCGACTGTATCCTACTTACTATACCCAATTGAAAAAAGCTAACTTTTATTTTATTTCTAATCTCAACTTGGTTCTTTAACTGGCTTCAGTTCTTGATGCTTTAATTGTTGGAATGGACATTCTTATAAAGACGTACGGTGCTGGACAAAGAGGGAAAAAAAACGGTTGTTTCTCATAACCAATGCAGCTTGTCCTACCAAAGATCCATTTGAAGGGACCAAAGACGAGCAAGTCAGTACCATTTGCTGTCAAAATGGCTGCAGAGGGTATAACGATGGAGAGCATTGTTATGAGGCTGATGCTAGTAGCGTTGATGTTGATGAGAAGATAATAGAGGAGAATGATCATCTGTTGAGTTTGCTCTCCACCAACGCCATTGCGAAAACAGTGTATGTTGAGACTCCACTCTCGCTGCTAGGCTCCTTGAAGACCCGGAGAGTTGCTCCTGTTACTTTGTTCAGAGGTGATCTTGAGATTAACCCATCAATGAAGATCAAGGTAACACTTTAGTCCATTTAATAAGTAGTCACTCCGTATTACTTTAAATGGTGTTTAAAGATTTTTTTTTTTTGCAAAATAATTGATGTTCTCACTATTTTAAATAGAATTTAATATCATTTGAGCTTTGTACGAAGTACTGTAACTTTTTTTCTTATTTTGAACTAGTCGCAATTAATGATAATTTTTATTTAATCAAGATAAACTGTATAAAATTTTGTATTTTCTTAATCCTTATGTAAAAACCTTAAACACCACTTATATTGAAGTATATAATAATCATTGTGTAATTTCAGAGACACCCTTAATTCAGGAACACACGGCACAAACCAAGAAATACTTCCTTGTATATTAGAAATCACTTAAACAATCACCTAGATCTGTTTAATCCGAATTACACTCAGTCACAGACGACTAGAGACGGACCAATTTCTAATCTCTTGATCACAGAGCTCGAGCTTCAACAACCTGAACTCGACTCCAAACTAGCTTGACAAGAACAACCTTCTTGCTCAAGCTTTCTTAACTTTAAAACGCTTAACCTAGATCTACCACAGTAATCAGGTTAAATACTAACTCGATATCCTATCTTCCTAGATCTTTGGATATCTACGAATCTTCACAGAGTTATCTCCTAGAAACGATGCCCACTTGCCATGTCACCGTTTCCCTTTATTTCGCAGCTGTGTATAACACACCAACCCGGTTGTGTTACACGTCATCACTTCTTCTTGTGCTTACATTCTCCCCCTTTTTATCTCAATGTGACAACCTAAGCATCCTGCATGATCATACCAAACACCAATAGAAAATCCACAGGGATGACAAATGCAAATCAGACATAATTCATATTTCACATAACCATTCCATAACGAGTTCACACCAACACTTAGAGGTTATCTTAGACATACTACTGACTAGAGACTAAAGTCAACAAGTCAACAAGTTCCTTATTATTAGACCCAACTAGAAAACACTAAAATCATAGTCACACTAAGAATCACTCGCTGAGATCCAATTCTTCAGTTTCACTACCGTCATCTTCACCTTCCAACTCTTCAGTGCCATCACCGTCCTCATCTTCTTCAAGATTTTCCCCATACACAACATGAGAGACAGGAGGACCATAATCTCCCCCTGCTTAGGTGCACATTCAGATAAAAACATTAGTGATCAAAATTAACTAAAGCACAAATACAGAAAATTTTTTTTCTAAAATTACTCCTGAGACGAAGGTGAATGGCTTTGAGGTCTGCAATGGTTCTTTCAAGATCCTCTTCTAAGCTTGCAGGTCTATCATTTCCTCCATCACCACGAGCAGCCTTTTTATCCTTAACAACAAGCTTTGGAAACCCAACTCCCTCACCATCAGAGTGTTCATCCTGAGAGATGCGCTGAAACAACATGACTTGCTGAATCAATGTCGGAAAGATGATGCGGCGAGTCTTCCTGACATTCGTAGTCTTCCCCAGAGCAATTATCTGATCATACTCCAGCTTTCCAAAATCAAATCCCCTATCAACATGGTGAAGCATGTAGACAAACTTCAACCGTTCCTGATTCATAGATGTGTAGTTCATAGTGGGTATCCAGTTCGAACAAACCAGCTTGTATAACACCTGGTTGGTAGCTGTGAGAAACTTCGAGCTCATAGCTTCCCACCTTCTGATACGACCATCAGTGAGGAACCCACATACTTCATCAATGTTTTCTTCTCTCCATTCTGGGTCTTCCTCAAAACCAGGGATACAGTACATTGCATTGATCAAACTCGGGGAGAAATCATACAAAAATCCTCTAACATATACCGTTACCCCATCATTATGTTCCACAGCATCAGAGAGATTAGCAAGAAACTCCTTTACCAGATTTGGCACATAAGCATCAACATCAGTCAAGGTGTGAAGTAAACCAGCTCCGGAGACTACTCTGGTGACGTCTGATAGCTTGGGATCTGTCGGAGAGAGACGTTGTTGATTGACAAACTTGCGGCGCCTCAGTCCTTGATAGCGTTCTCGTGCAGCACGGGTGATAAATCTCGTGGCGTGAGGCCTTCCTTGATAGAAGACAAGCTCTGGATAAAGCTGGGCCTTAGTGCGATTCATGCTTCGGCTTTCCTCGAAGCGTGCCTCCTTGGAAGGATTAGAGGGAATCTTGGCTTTAGCTCGAGAGTTGTCATCCTCGGAGTCAGACTCGGAGAGAGATTCGATCTCAGCCGCGGGGTTCTCTTGTTCCGGTTGTGGCGGCGAAGGCAGAGGAGCTGAGGAACGGCGACGGACCCGTTTGCGAGAGGACTGATGCGACGATTCCGGTGAATCAATGTCAATCGGAGACGAGGGATCGTTAGGAGAAGTCGGAGCCACTGGAACCGATCGATTCAACCGAGCACTTCGGCGCTGAGGCTGCATGTCGATGGAGGAGAGTCAATCGGATAGAGAGAGATCGATGTTTCCAATGCTTGCAACAAAGAACTAGATATACTCAACCAAAAAAGCAATTAGTAAACACTAAATAGGCCTTAGGCCCAAAACAAAGGGAAAAAAACAGAAATTGATCCAATATTAAAAACAGAAATCGATCCAATATCAAAAAGATACACAATGTGTTATCCAAATGTTTGAGATCACCACTTATTATGACGAGAGAGCATGTGAAAGATGACCAGATATCCTTAGTAATCACGGATCAAAGGAGAAGCAACATGAACACAAAAAAAAAAAGTTTATGAATAGGCAAGCACACGATGCCTTATTAGCCAAGGAAAGAGACACAGAAACCATCTCCCACACACATGTCCACTATCAAAAGGTTTTAAACGGAAATCAATAAGCCAACCCAAGTCTGTAGCTCTTTCTCAGCCGAGTAGCTGTCACGAACGAGATTCTTCTTATAGGAACCTCTGGAGACTCAAACTCAACATCACTCTCATCTGTATGGTCTGAGAATATGACTTAGGCATCTTGTGAGTCTGTCACTTCTACACGACTGACTAGTTCCTTTGTTTATGAATTTTTCTCCAAGAGATAGTTCATCCGCTCTAGTGCAATAAACAAACTTTCTGTGAGAGACGAGCGTAGATGCACCCAATCTCCAAGATAAGTTGTTTGATAGAGACAGACACCACCTCTGCCTAGTCAGGACAGTGATCGAGCTTAGAGTTAAGTGTTGTGTCACCCAAGTCCAAAAACGAGTATCCATCATTCCAGGCCTTAAATATATATGTGTATTCATTGGTTGATGGGTTACCTCTTGTTTTAGCGAAATAATCTATAGCTCAAACTCCTATCAACACTCATCCTCTGTCATACTCCCTCGTTCTCTCCAGGCAGTGATCAATACCCAGACACAGAATGTTGTAGCATCCTGATCCAAGATGAGTACCTTTCATCAGTGAACCAGATAAGTGCATGTTTTAAGAACGAGCTCCATGGTTCCAAAAGAAAAACTTGTTGGCTTAAGGTTTTGTGTGTGCGATGTGAACAGTGTGCAGTACTACGTATATACAGTGACTCTTCCCTTTGGACAGGTCTTACTCAGAGATTAATGATTCCCAAGGCTTTACGGAGCCCTAGGAACGTATTGTAGTCTAATGGTTTTGTGAACAAATCTGCTAGTTGCTTTTCCGTTGATACATGCTCTAGAATCACAATCTTCATTTCAACCAGCTCTCTCACAAAGTGGTGTCTTATGTCAACATGCTTGGTACGGGAATGTTGTACTGGATTCTTTGACAAATTGATAGCACTCATATTATCACAATGAACAAGCATAGGATCAGAGATGATACCATAATCAACCAGCATTTGCCGCATCCACAAGAGTTGAGTGCAGCAACTTCCTAGGGCTATGTATTCTGCCTCGGCTGTTGACAGAGACACACAGTTTTGTTTCTTGCTGTGCCATGCAACCAAGTTATTTCCAAGAAAGAAACAGCCACCAGAAGTACTGTGTCGATCATCCAGACAGCCTGCCCAATCAGCATCACAAAAACCTGCAAGATTCATGTTAGTCTCAAACGAATAATGAAGACCAAAATTCAAGGTACCTTTCACATATTTGATAATTCTCTTAACAGCATTCATGTGTGACTCCTTTGGTTTTGCCTGATATCTAGCACAAATGCCTACACTAAGACATAGATCTGGTCTACTTGCAGTAAGGTATAAGAGACTTCCAATCATGGCCCTGTACAGCTTTTCATCAACTGGTTTACCGTCCTCGTCTCTTGATAACTTAGTCGTTGTGCTCATTGGAGTATTGGCCACCTTACTCGTTTCCATCCCAAACCTTTTGATGAGATTCTTTGCATAGGTACTTTGAGATACTGTGATTCCGTCAGATAGTTGTTTGACTTGTAGTCCAAGAAAGTAACTCAGTTCACCAACCATACTCATTTCAAATTCCTTTGTCATTGTTCAAACGAACTCCTTAGTCATAGCTGGAGAGGTGCTTCCAAAGATGATGTCATCCACGTATACTTGGATGATCAGTATGTCATTTCCATCTTCACCAATGAACATCGTTTTATCCACACCTCCTCTTTGAAAACCAGCTTTCATCAAGAACTCTGTCAATCTTTCATACCAGGCTCTTGGAGCTTGTTTAAGTCCATACAGTGCCTTCTTGAGTTTGTATACATGGTCTGGGTAATGTGGATCCTCAAATCCTTTAGGCTGGGACACATAGACTTCCTCTTGTAACAGCCCATTGAGAAAAGCACTCTTGACATCCATCTGATAAAGTTTGATGCGAAGACCGCAAGCCATTGCAAACAATAGTCTGATGGACTCAAGACGAGCCACAGGAGCAAATGTTTCATCAAAGTCAACCCCTTCTACCTGAGTGTACCCTTGCCCTACAAGTCGTGACTTGTTCTTGAACACGTTTCCTTCTTCGTCAGTTTTGTTCTTGTGAATCCATTTTGTTCCAATCACATTGACACCTTCAGGTCTTGGTACCAGTTCCCAAACGTCCAACCGTTCAAACTGTTCCAGCTCTTGATGCATAGAGTCTGTCCAGTATTCATCGTCTAATGCCTCCTGTAGATTCTTAGGTTCAATCTGAGAAACAAAACACTCTACCGAGTTCATTTGAGTCATGAAGCAGGCAAGCTTAACCATGCTTTTGAAATCGATTTGTTTCTTCCTTGTGACCCTGTCTTCAAACACACCACCAATCACGTCTTCAGATGAGTGATTCTTATGAACCTTTCCTTTATCAAGATCTACCAGAATATCTCCGGACTCACTCTCTTCTTCTATCTCTTCTTTCACTTCTGTTTCTGAGGTGGTGAGTTTGTCTTGTGTGACATATTCAATGGTCTGTGTTACACTGGCCTGATAAAAGCCAACACTGTCATCAAATACAACGTTTACTCTGTCTCCTATGTACTTAGTACGTTTGTTGTAGACTCTGTAGGCTGAGCTGTTAGTAGAATACCCAAGAAACATTCCCACATCGCTTCTAGCATCAAACTTTCCAAGATGATCTTTATCATTTAAGATGTAACACAAACACCCAAACACATGCATGTGACTCAGGTTAGGAGTTTTGCCCTTTAGTATTTCATACGGTGTGGTCTTGGTCTTTGGCTTGACGTACACTCGATTAATGATGTAACAGGCTGTGCTAATTGCTTCTGCCCAAAATCCTGACGGAACATTGTTTCCACACAACATTGCTCTTGCCATTTCTTGTAGAGTTCGATTTTTCCTCTCAACAATTCCATTCTGTTGTGGAGTTCTAGGAGCAGCATACTGATGTCGAATCCCTTGACTCTGACAGAAACTATCAAATTGTTCATTTTGGAACTCACCTCCATGATCACTCTTGATCTGAATGATTCCACCTCTCTCCTGTTTGAGTTGTAAAGCAAGAATCCGAAAGCTGTCAATTGCATCTGACTTGTTCTTCAGGAAGTCAACCCAGGTGTATCTAGAGAAATCATCTACCATAACGAGTATATATTTCTTGCCACTGATGCTATCAGGTGTTATAGGACCCATAAGATCCATGTGTACGAGTTCCAGCAAGTTCTTGGATCGGATCTCAGATATTTGTTTGTGCTGAACCTTAACCTGTTTCCCTTGACAACAAGCTCCACAGACTGTATCTGTTGTGGCTTCTAGGTCAGGCACTCCTCTAACAACCTCAGCACTCACCAGTCTGGTCAAACCATTCGTATTCATGTGTCCAAGCTTCTTGTGCCAAAGATCAAGTTTGGAGCTCATAGCTGACGAGCACAACTGTTCCGGCTTCCACATGTAGCAGTTGTTTCCAGATCGAATTCCTTTCAAAACCACTGTTCCAGCTGTATCCACTGCTCGACACTCCTTACTGTTGAAAATAACTTCAAGACCTTCATCACACAGTTGACTAACACTGATGAGGTTAGCCTTGAGTCCGTCCACATAATATACATTTATGAGATGTGGTAAGTCAGGCCGATCAGTAACTCCTACTCCTCGAATCTTACCATAGCCTCCATCACCAAAAGTGACCTTTCCTCCTTTTATAGGCTGAAGTTTTTCTAAGTGTTCATAGGTGCCTGTCATGTGTCTTGAACACCCACTGTCAAAGTACCATGGGGAAGGAGATTGAGTGGTCCCTTCTGCACTGGTATATGCCACATTGCTTACCCAATTTGCTTCTTCTCGAATACCAGCAAGGTTGCACACTAGGTTATTACTCAGTTCCATGTGTGACTCAAGCCTTTCCGCGTGTGGCACAGTCTGAACTCTCTCTTGACACTGAATGCCAGCCAAGTTGCATACTAGATCAATAGTCGTCTCCGTGTGTGAATCAAGCTTTTCAATATGTGACACGTTCTGGACTCTTTCTCCATAGTTAGGATACAGATCTCGCTTGGCTATCCAAACATGTCCCCACAAGGTTGGTTCTATATAGCACAGATTCAATCTCCATGCTCTCTCATACTGATGTCTGCGAAAGAAACAGAAACTCACATGATGACCTTGTTTTCTACAGAAATGGCATCCGTTCCTCCTCTTTCTCAATTGTGTCATGTTCGTTTTCTGTTTTGTTGCTGTTTGAACCTTAGACTGAGAGGTTTGCATAGCTTGTCCTTTACCTTCTTCCTTCACAAACACAACTTTTGGCACAGTATCATCAAACTTAGATGTAGACCCTTGAAAACCCAAACCTCGATTGTTGCTTGGAGACTGTCCTACAGAGAGAATATGATCCAGTGTCTTAGTTCCAGTCGACAGCATCCTTATTTTCTTATGATTCTCAGTTAACTGACTCTCAAGCAGCTTACACTTATCTCTTTCTTCCATGAACAGTTCTCCCAACTGTTTAAACTTAAGCTCCGATTCCTTTTGAGCTCTTCCTTGTTCCACAATCGCTTTCTTCAAGGCAATAATCTCCTGATCCGTATTTGAATAAGAACATGGCTCACTCATTGGATTTTCTGGTTTCTCAAGTTCCAGTATGTTGACTTGAGCTTTTAGCATAGCTCGATCTTTGAGTAGTTGCAAATTCTCATGACTGAGTGCAGTAAACTGATTGAACAACTCCTTGTATTCAGCCTCGAGGTCATGATTGACATCATCATCTTCGACATCAACCTTGTCGATTACAGCTTTCTTGAGTATATCATCAGCATCTTCAGCTCCAATTAATGCCATAAAGTTCAGATGCAGTTCGTCATTGTCACTATCACTTTCAGATTCTGTATCACTGAAACTCAGCAGGGACTTTTCTTTCTTAAGAGTGTTTGGACACTCACTCCGATTGTGTCCATGCCCTTTGCACTCAATGCATTTAAGTTCTTTCCTCTTAGCAAGTGGACATTCATTCCGAAAATGCCCAAATCCCTCACACTCGTGACATTGAAGCTCTTTCTTCTTTCTTGTTGAATCTTGTCTTGAACCTTGAGAGTTGACACGATCTGAATCATTCCTTTGAAACCTTCCATTTGATCTGTTTCCACTTTTTTCTGCCCTTTTGACGAACTTGTTGAAATTCCTGGCCATCATACTGAGATTTTCTTCAATTTTTGATATCCTGTCATCTTCCTTAGAGTCAGCACTGAAGGCTATGCTTTTCTGAGTGTTTGTTTGTCTGTCCTTTTTCTCAAGATCATGAACTTTCAGAATACCAGCCAGTTGATCAAATTTCATCTCATCAGTATCAACAGCAATGTTTAAGACAGCCTTGTATGCCTCAAAACGTGGAGGTAGACATCTCAGAAGTTTCTTCACAAGGTCCTTCTCCTCAAACTTCTTTCCCAATACAGATGATTCATTTGCAAGCTCACTGATCTTTGAGATAAATCCATCAATGGGCTCATCATCTCCCATCCGAAGATTCTCAAACCTGGAAGCCAAGTGATCAATCCTGGTGCGACGAACACTTGTATTCCCTTCAAAGTGATTGATCAAGGTATCCCAAGCATCTTTAGCGGACTCACACGCTTGAATGATCTTGAATTGTTCCAAATCTACTGCTGAAAAGATCACTGTTAAAGCTTTAGAGTTATACTTAGAGGCTGCTTTATCTGCATCAGTCCACTGATCCTTGGGTTTTGGTCCTTCCGTTTTGTCCTCCAGTATGACTGTAGGTGGTGACCATCCATCCTCGACTGCAGTCCAAGCATCTTCATCAATTCCTCTGATGACATGTCTCATCCTCGCTTTCCAGTGACCGAAATTGCTACCGTCTAGCATGATCGGTTTCTGTAACGTCACTAGTTCCTTCATGGTGTCCATGAATAGCCGCAGGACCTCAACCTGTTAGTAGTAATTGATACCACAGAGGTTTCCCGCTCTGATACCAAATGTAATTTCAGAGACACCCTTAATTCAGGAACACACGGCACAAACCAAGAAATACTTCCTTGTATATTAGAAATCACTTAAACAATCACCTAGATCTGTTTAATCCGAATTACACTCAGTCACAGACGACTAGAGACGGACCAATTTCTAATCTCTTGATCACAGAGCTCGAGCTTCAACAACCTGAACTCGACTCCAAACTAGCTTGACAAGAACAACCTTCTTGCTCAAGCTTTCTTAACTTTAAAACGCTTAACCTAGATCTACCACAGTAATCAGGTTAAATACTAACTCGATATCCTATCTTCCTAGATCTTCGGATATCTACGAATCTTCACAGAGTTATCTCCTAGAAACGATGCCCACTTGCCATGTCACCGTTTCCCTTTATTTCGCAGCGGTGTATAACACACCAACCCGGTTGTGTTACACGTCATCACTTCTTCTTGTGCTTACACATTGGAGAAATGTTGACTTTTGGATTTTGCATATTGCGGGTGTGGGTTTATAAGAAGGTGGTTGAGGAGAGACTTCCCTCCCTAAAAATGTATTCTGACAAGGCGCCTCCGAGTCACAATTTTGCTAAACATGAAGTGAAGATCGACTATGATTACAAAGTGGCCGAAGAAACTAATGAGGTTCTTGCTCCAGAAGAAAGGATCAAGGGCTTTCGCGCGCTATGGACCTCATGTGATTCCTATCTCACCTGATGAGATGGAAACACTCAAGTTAGGCATGAAGCTTCTTGGAATCACTGATGCTCAGGTAAGAGATATAATTGTGGTTTGTCTGTGAACCCTTTGGTCATTTTCATTTATGTTTTCAACAGACATTATTACATGAAAGACGTCAACATAGTTGTTCCGGACCCGAGCAAAGAAAAATCTATGATTGCAGTCTCTGCCATTGCGAGAGAGATGAAGGAAACAAACAAGGTGGCGATCGTACGTTGCGTCTGGAGAAACGGACAAGGGAATGTAGTTGTTGGAGTCCTCACTCCGAACGTGTCCGAACGAGATGACTCCGTAAGTTTAAAAACTCAATACAAAACTTAAATCTAAGCTATTTTGATGCTCTTTTTGTTTTTGGTGGCAGCCTGATTCTTTCTACTTCAACGTGCAGCCTGATTCTTTCTACTTCAACGTGCTGCCTTTCGCTGAGGATGTCCGGGAGTTTCCGTTTCCTTCTTTCAGTAGATTTCTTGCGTCGTGGAAGCCTGATGAGCAACAGCAAGCAGTGGCTGATGACTTGGTTAAGACGCTTGACCTTGCACCTTCTCCTAAAGAGCAAGTGTTGAAGCCTGAGCTTACTCCTAACCCTGTTCTGCAGGTAAAACCATTTCTTTTATTTTCTGCTTTTGACTGTTTGTTTTATTAGAAACACGCTCTGATGAAGAGATTATATATTATCAGCGCTTTTATGAATACCTTGAGTTGAAATCAAGATCCAAGGATGCTGCTTTACCTCCAATGGATGAAGCTTTCAAGAGAATCATTGAGCAGGATCCAGAACTCTCTTCCACCAATAAATCCATAACGGATGCGTTTCGTGGAAGTTTTGAAGTGAAGGAGAACCCAAAGGTTTGTTTGTTTGTTTGTTCCTCTTTGAGTTCATCAGCTCTAATATTCTTTGATTCTTTCACATTAATTTTAATTGCAGTTGAGGAAGGCTTCTAAGAGAATGTTAAGGGATAAGCCATCTGGTTCAGATGATGAAGACAATCGCATGATTACTTATAACGCCGGTGAGAAGAATGTTGGACACAGTTGGAGATGCAAACCCGGTTCAAGATTTTGAAGCTATGATATCGCGTAGAGATGGCAATGATTGGATTGATAAAGCAATCAGTGAGATGAAGAAACGAATAGTGAAACTCGTGGAAGATAGTACCACCACTGATGAAGGTGGTGATAAAGCATTGGATTGTTGCTCGCTTTACGTAAATGCTGTGTCTTGGAACAGGTCTCATCTCCTTTTTTCCTATCTAATTTGTTCTTCTTACATATGTGTTTAAACTCCTTATCATGGTTTGTTCTTATATATGTTTTCAGGAGCCAAAGAAGTTCAATGAGTTCTTGAATCATGTACACGAGTTATGCCAAGAAAGGAAGTTGTCTCATTTTCTTGAGCATTTCACGTCCAAGAAGATTATGATGATTCCCAAATCAGAAGCACCAGACAGGTTGTACACATGATCTTCTATTTGGTTATTTTGTGGTTAATGGCTAAACTGTTTCTGAATCTTGGTTGATCTGTTGGTTTTAAGCAGTGATGTGGCGGACGAGGAGGCTGGAGATTTCACCGTCAAACAAGAGCCAAAGCATGAGAGCTAACAAACGTCTTCACTAATATCTCACTTAAGTCAGTGTGACCATATTTTTTCAAAACGATGCTGGTTTCTTTTGTCTGACTTTGTGTTTCCTGTTAAAGACTCGGCATCAAGTTTGTTATCGCCATCATTGCTAATTTCAGAAACGATCTTTATGTAAATGGTTTGGTTAGCCCGTTGAAATGGTTATTTAAGCACAACAACTCAAAAGGTTATTATAAAAGCTTGTTAACATGTTCTCTATCCTAAAAAATATTTTCTTTTGCTAATTGAAAAGTTGTTTAGAGTTTAAACATATAGAGAGATTCAAAATATCATCAAATCTTTTGAAATTCGTAGATCATCCCAGGTTTCAAGAGCTTAGAAAGGAGATGATTTGAAAACAATAGTATTGCGTAAAAAATCTGTTGATTTTAAATCAATCCGATCAGTTTTGCCATGACTTAAGAGTCTGCCATCTATTATATTAATAGAATAATCATGACTTTTCATTCATGTGTGATATTTAAAAAATAGACTTTTACCAAAAATGATAATTCATTCAATTATTACTAAAAATATAGTTAATAATATGTCACGCATATATTAATCATAATACCTTTGATATATTTTCATTTATAAAAAAGAAAATTATATATATATATATATATATACACATATATTTCGAAAAAAATCTGTTTAGAAAAGATCTTATCAAGATCTTAATTTTCAAAAATTATATGTAAATATCTTCATTAATTTCGTAATTAGTTTTAAAATACCATTATATATTAATATATTTAGTTGTTTTTTATAAAGTGAAAAATAAATATTCTATCTTATTTTTATCTATTATATAACCACAACCAATCATATTATTTATCTAAATATTTAAACAATATCTTAATTTCTAAAAAAAATTATGTAAATATTTTCACTTATTTTGTAAATAGGAAATTTTGAAAATATGCAAAAAAGATCTTAACAAGATCTTAATTTTCAAAAAATATATTCACTAATTTTACAATTTATTATATTAAAATAGAAACCATAACTTCTATTCATGTATAATTTTTTTTAAAACGGACATTCTCTAAAAAATCATTTTATTTTAAGCTAACATTAAAAACTTAATTAATTTAAAAATAAATTCCCAATATTTTAGGGATTTCGTAAATAAAAATAAAATTTTATTTAATCTTTGAACTACTTTGATATCGTTTTATTTATAAAAAAAAATATATATATATATATATATATATATATGTATATATTAAAATTTCGAAATATCATTTCCAGATTGTAAAGCTCCAGTGACTTGGCTCTGCAGATTCAGTAGAAGAGAAAGAGCACTCAAAGAAAGGTTTTATATATATGTCGGTTGACGTTAAGGACATATTTGTTTTTTTCTTTGACCGAAGTGTATCCCAAAGAAATATCGACTGGATCAAGAATGATAAGACCAGAACCAGTTTCCACCACTAGGTTCTTTAGCAAGGCTCGAACCCAGATGTCATTTCGTTTGAGGAGTACCTGGTGTAGCCATGACCAGAGACATTGGAGAGCTGAGTGAGTCTGATGAGAAAGATCTTGAACCAGACTTAGAAGAGGAGCTTGAAGCTGAATGAACCAGAACTGGACCTGAGAAGAGAAGAATTGTATGAGCTAGCTAGCTTGTGGAAGGGACCAGTAACCATGTCAAGACTGAGAGCACAAGAGAAGTGTTGTGAACGGCTGCGAATTAATAGAGAAGAACAGAGAGCAAGACGAATTGAGGCAAATACCCGTTTAGGGTTTCTTATTATTGTGTGAATGAATAATTTACAAACCCTTAGACCCATATTTATACAAGCCTCAAAAACCCGATTTCCTTTTCCCAATAGGAAAAATACAACAGAAAAAGTAAATTTCCTAAACCGAAAAGGCATACCGTACCAACGAGTGCTGGGCTTTTACTGGTGCACAGAGATTTAAGACACACAGATGCAACAAGAAGAGTCTCCTAACTTCATCAAAAACGTGGGGAGGGGGGGGGGAGCTGGTTTCAAGAAAGAGATTCAAGATAAATCAGCATGTTGGTTCAATTTAATTAAATTGTAATGTTTCTGGTTATTGGACTTTCATTTAATTTAAACCAGAGACAATTAGGCTTAGTAAACCAAGTTTGGGTAGAATTATGATTTAAATGTAACCAATTTCGTGGGTATTAGGATTAGACTTAGAATTAAACCATCTTGGTTTATTCTTAGGGCTGCTGTCGATTTCTTTAAGACTGTGTAAGCAGTCTGCTTTGTTTTTCATTCAACTTTTAATCTAAAACTTTTTCTCAAGTTGTTTCAAATCTCATAGCTTTCTCTGTTCAGCTCAAGAACATTGATCTCACTAAGAGAAATAATTCCTAGTGAACCATCTTAAACAATACAAGGTGATCTTGTGTCTTTGAGTAGCAAAACAGCTTCTGAGCAATCCATAGCTCTTTAGCAAAGTTCATCATCATCATCAATCATCTATCCACAAGCCTTGAAGCAGATTAAGTCTTTGATTCTATGTTTGCAAGGATTATCAAAGCATTAACCCACCTACAAGAGATCCAGGGAGAGACAGCCATTCCAGAGCTGCACCAAGTGGTATCAGAGCCTCTTAAAGGTTTAGAGTTGATTTTCTTAACCTAGGTCACGAAATCCATCTACTATCTAGCAATCTACAATGTTTTCTATTAGAAAACATGAAGAGAAGGCTAAACAACCAGCAACAAGGGAGCTGTTGCAAAGAGGAGAAAAAGTTATCCAGATTCCACCATTCTATGGAGAGTTTGATCCAAATACATATCTAGAATGGGAAAAGGATGTGGATTTCGTTTTTCACTGTCATAGATACACAGCAGAGAAGCAGGTTCATATAGCAACTACTGGCTTTTATGGGTATGCACTTGAATGGTGGTATCAACTTGCTAACAAAAGAAAACAGTGTGGAGAGCAACATATTTCTTCTTGGTATGAGATGAAGGCTGTCATGAAGAAAAGGTTTGTAGCCAAAAGGTATGGTCAAACTGATTTGGAAAGGATGCACAGCCAATCTAGGTCAGCTAAAGGACGTGCTAGAACACCAAAAGAGGAGCCAAGGACATACTATGGTGGTGAGGCAGCAAGAAAATTGCAGCTACATCAAGCATATCTTGAGGAATTGCAAAGCCCACAGTTCAAGCAACAACTCAGGAACATGATCGATCACTCACTCCCTGCTGTGGTGAATATTCCTCAAAAGAGGTCAGTGCCATGTCCAGCATCAAGAGCTGATGAGCTAAGTTGTTACCAGAAGGAACCAGCAGAGAAGAAAGAAGAAACTGCAGCAAAACAGGGTGAGAGAGCACTAGAACCAGCCACTTCTTGTCAAGGAGATTACTTGCATAATGATCTGAAACAAGAGGAGAGATCATTAGTTATATGTGATCACATGCCTGGTCAAAACAAAGCTGAAGAAGGAGTGCTTATTGGATCACCTAAAGCTCATGAATTGGCAGTTATAGCTGTGGTCCAAGAAGGTGATATCATTAAATTTTTTTCTTGTGATCTACTAATCAAACCTCCTGTATGGATTCAACCCAGCATAGTGGACCATATGAGGTTAGTTAAGGGGCTGCAACACCTTGTTTTTGAACCAGGAGGGAGCTTTTGTGTGCATAAAAGCATTACCAGCAATCTGATCCAAATAGCAGCAGCATTGAAGCTTGAGTTGGAAGGGTTCTTGCATGATCAGGAAGAGCCAATGCTAGTTTCTGGTTTCTCTAAGCTGAGACCACGTGCCCAAAAGTCTAAGATCAAGGCTTGTTCTTGGTATCAGTGGGGAGAAGTTCAATCAGAAGCAGTGAGATCTAAGCTAAACAATGAGAAGGAGCAGTGTGCCTTATATGTTGTTTGCAATGGGAACATCTCACCTGGGTATCTAAGACACGTGAGAGGCTTACAATTCTTTGTGTTTGATCCTGGAGGGGAGCTCTATGTACTGAGATATCTCATAGCAATAGAGGCAATTCTTTTGGAGCATAAGGAGAATGGTTATATCATCTTACAAGGCTCGGATTTGGGGACAAATCTTTTTTAAAGGAGGAGGGGATGGTGTAGCCATGACCAGAGACATTGGAGAGCTGAGTGAGTCTGATAAGAAAGATCTTGAACCTGACTTAGAAGAGGAGCTTGAAGCTGATGAACCTGAACTGGACCTGAGAAGAGAAGAATTGTATGAGCTAGCTAGCTTGTGGAAGGGACCAGTAACCAGGTCAAGGCTGAGAGCACAAGAGTAGAGTCTCCTAACTTCATCAAAAACGTGGGGGGGGGGGGAGCTGGTTTCAAGAAAGAGATTCAAGATAAACCAGCATGTTGGTTCAATTTAATTTAATTGTAATGTTTCTGGTTATTGGGCTTTCATTTAATTTAAACAAGAGACAATTAGGCTTAGTAAACCAAGTTTGGGTAGAATTATGATTTAAATGTAACCAATTTCGTGGGTATTAGGATTAGACTTAGAATTAAACCATCTTGGTTTATTCTTAGGGCTGCTGTCGATTTCTTTAAGACTGTGTAAGCAGCCTGCTTTGTTTTTCATTCAACTTTTAATCTAAAACTTTTTCTCAAGTTGTTTCAAATCTCATAGCTTTCTCTGTTCAGCTCAAGAACATTGATCTCACTAAGGGAAATAATTCCTAGTGAACCATCTTAGACAATACAAGGTGATCTTGTGTCTTTGAGTAGCAAAACAACTTCTGAGCAATCCATAGCTCTTTAGCAAAGTTCATCATCATCATCAATCATCTATCCACAAGCCTTGAAGCAGATTGAGTCTTTGATTCTATGTTTGCAAGGATTATCAAAGCATTAACCCACCTACAAGAGATCCAGGGAGAGACAGCCATTCCAGGGCTGCACCAGTACCTGAGAAAGTAATAGCAAAACATATCAACAATATAATGTAACAAAATAACTTAAGATCCATTAACAACAAGGGAAGAAAGCACTGGCTTTCAATGTCATGGGCAAGATGTAGATGAGGTCAGATGGGGGTTTACTTTAGTACAATTATTTATTTTTTAACAAGTAAAGAAACAGGTGATCAAGCAATATATTGGGTTGTAGAATGCGCTCAGTCCTTACTGTCCTCAGTTTCATGTATGACAAAATGTTTATAAACTTAAATCACTGATACAAAGATTTCGAGAACGCGGCACTTTCATGAAATTAAAATCCAACTTAACGCGCATAAGCTTTTCTACAGCAGAGGAGTCATCCATGGAGGATTTCGTACCATCAAAGAATGTGAATTCAGGAGAAACAACCTGCACAGAACAAGCTATGAAGTTGACAAATACAATTCATTTCATTAAATCAGATAAGCCAGCAATTGAGTGTGTGAGGAAGATGGTTATTAAAAAAAATTTGAAAAGACACCTCCACAAAAAACAAAATGCTAGTAGTGAAAATGGTCAAATAAACATCAAAATCAGGGAATAATAACTCAAAATAAGTAAAAGAGAGAAACATGGTATAGTTAAAAGTTTTCAGTTAAATAAAACGAACACAAATAAGCTATACCCTCAAAACTATGTAAACCTGTAAAGAGAAAACCTCAAAGAAATCTACCTGAGCTTCAAAGATAAAACTCGGGCCATGTTTCAAATCGGCCTGACAAGTATCTGAAACATCTGACGATTTGTGAGCATTGCTAAGCACACTCTCAGAATTAGAGTTCCTATTTTCTAACATTGAGATATCAACACCATCTTCCAGGGAAATTAAACAGCTGCTATCGTTACTCAAGTAAACACACTTGCTCAGGAGCGACCCATTCTGCCACAGAAGAAAAACATAAAACAAGCCGCTAGCGAAAATCAATAATCTTGGGAAAAGGAGAGTGTTGAGAAATAAATACAACAAGAAAGTTATTTTTTGCTTCATGGTATAAGCCTTATTTTTTACCCTTAGCATGCCAAATGCTAATTTTAAACAAATAACTAATTAGATCAAGAGAAAGAGTTTCAACCTTAATTTTGACATTCACAAACCGCAACTTTTTTCCATGCCCAACGATTATGATAGGTTCTAATCTTCCGGAGTTTGAATCCTTCTCTCCTTGTTCACTCTGTTAGTGAAGCCCAAGTAAAGGCCCAGTCCACTACTGATCGTTTCATCATCAACGGTCATCTAAGAAGGCATCATCTTTGTCGTCTTGCAGGACAGAGGAACTCCATACGGGGTCATCTCATATGCTCCTTAACAACAACTCATTTGCTCCCTTGTTAACTTCTTGTGGTGACTAGGCATTAGCTTTATCTTTACAGCTGTGTATCTTGATCCTTCTTGAGCTGGCTATATAAGAGCTCTTCCTCTCCGTTGTAAATGAATCAAATAAATAAAGTATTATTCTTGAAAACCGTAAATCTCAGTTCCCTTCACACACTCAACGAGATTACCTTTCCACATCCGTCATATGTATACTCATCAACCCCGAGTGAATCTGCAACCAACTGTCTACATGGAGACAAGTACACCACCTCTTCTATCTGTTTATAGATAGCCTCACAGAGAACTATGCCACTACGTCTAGTGATTGGATCATTTGCTGGATCCATTGTTTCGTCTTTTCCTGTTATTGCACTCAAGGCTGGAACAAAAAATTCACCAACCGCAAGGAGGAAGTCAGGAACAGCAAGGATACGAGGTTGTTAAACCCGTAAAACACACGACTGGGAGGACGTTCGCCATCTATAATCCATCAGCAACATCGTTGAACATGGTGCGTCAAAATCAAGAACAGCCCTGGAGTTGGCCTGCTTGAAACTTCCCTTGTTAAGGGAAAAGGGAAAAGATTCAGAAGAAACTTGCTTGGAAGCATCGACCGATGAGCCAAGCATCAACCGCATTTCAGGCTTTGTGTTAGGACGGATGTCTAAAACAGAAACTTAAGGAACCAACACATACAAATCTGTCTCAGATAGTGATGTCATCCTGTAGGATACCCATAATCCTTCAAGCTGTTAAACAAAAATGAATGACAAATTACTATTTCAGATATTTGGCCTAGTTCCTAGGGGATAATGTACAAGGAAACAGAAGGATCAGGTTCGGAAGCACGTACCTCAACATGAGCTAACGGTGACTCTTCACTAACACTATTACGTAACTCAAGAAGAACGTAGTTAATATCAACAGCCAGTATTGTAACTGTATGTGACATTATCATCTGACTATTCAAGTTCACTTTGTCAACCAGCAGACGCATTTGATCTTTGGGCCAAGAACTGTTACCACGGAAATCTGGAGGTAGCTTTGGCTCCTCAAACAAATTCATCGTTGTGAAACTTACAATAATATCATATTCTTTGTCAGACATCACACCATGCAAGAAATCAATCTGCTCATGCTCCCTCTTGGTTCTTTCTCCAACAATTACTAGCCCCACAAACTCAGACATCAACAGCTCCTGCTCCCTCTTGGTTCCAGGATATATCTTCTTTTCGGTGCCCTACAGAAGCTGCACAATTTATGTCACTGGCTCCTTCGGAAGAAGAAATCACAAAGGCTATGTTCAAAATGAATGCAAACAAGTCACCTGGTCCAGATGGCCTCACCTCGGGTTTCTTCAAGGCATCATGGAATGTGCTAGGAAGAGAAGTCATCACCAGTATTTCTCAGTTCTTTAACTCCGGCTTCCTCCCTTACTCGCTCAATTCAACCATCCTCACGCTTTTGCCAAAGAGAATAGGTGCTTCGGCAGTTCTGTTGCAATACTTTCTACAAGCTGATCTCCAAGCTGTTCGTCAAAAGACTCGAGCCAATTCTGCCGTCTCTGATCCTCCCCAACCAAACGGCCTTCGTTCAAGGGAGATTCCTCGTAGAGAACACCATCTTAGCTTCTGAAATCGTCCATGGTTATCATAGGGACAGAGGTCCAGCCAGAATAACAATCAAGGTTGACATCGCAAAAGCCTTTGACACCATTGATTGGGGCTTTATCTTTAGCATCCTCCAATTCATGGACATTCCCCTCCTATACCTCATCTGGCTCCATGCGTGCATCACTACCCAGAGCTTTATGCTAGGATTCAATGGAACAGTACAAGCTTACTTTAGAAGCACAAGAGGTCTTAAACAAGGGGACCCTGACTCCCCCTACCTGGTTGTCATGGCAATGAATTGCCTTTCTCTTCTTCTAGATAAGGGCGCTGCTGAAGAAAAGTTCGGCTATCATCACTATTGCAAAGACTCAATGCTGACCCATTTATGCTTCGCAGACGACCTACTGATTTTTTGTTATGGATCACTGCACTCTGTCAAAAACGTACTAGACATTTTGAATCAGTTTGCGGAGGTCTCGGGTCTCTCAGTCAGTATCTCCAAAACTTGCTTCTTCTCTTGTGGAGTTCCTACACAAGAGATAACCAGAATCACTTCAGAGACAGGATTAACACATAACATTCTACCTGTGAGGTATCTAGGAGTCCTTTATGTACTAAAAACTATCTCTTGCTAACTGCGAACCACTTATTCAACAAGTGAAGAAAAAAGTGAACTGTTGGAGTGCTAGATCCATATCCTTTGCAGGCCCTCTACTTCTAATCTACACGGTTATCTCAGGAATATCTAACTTTTGGTGCTCAACTCGACGTTTACTATCCCTAAGAAGTGCATAAAAACGATAAATTCAATCTGTGGTGCTTACTTATGGAAAGGCTCATCTGAGGGACATCACTCGGCTTGTGTTTCTTGGGAGACGGTAACGTTGGCAAAGACTGAAGAGCGGATAAAACTCTAGTTACAATTTAAAAGGGGGATTGTTCCAGTTTTCAGTTTCATTTACATACTGTTTTTTATTTTCGTTTTAATTTTCAAACAAAATATAAATGTTTTTCTCATACCCTAATATGTTCCATTGCCAGAACTATTTTCTTTCCAAAAATCAAATAAGAAGCCTATATGAACAAAACTTCATATACACATTTAAATTCAGATTAGTCTCTAAAATAAATTTCAAAATCTGTTCCTTCTATGTACTGTCCACATGGTACAGTATATATATGTTCTCTAAATAAAATATCAGCTTTATTTTATATTTAAATTCAAACTAAATTAACTTTATTACGACTATCGACTTCTTATTTTTTATTTATTAAATTGATTAGTCACAATTTAACCCACCTATGCTATTCCACTTTCAACTAAAACAATTATAAAACAAAATAATACACGAAATGGATCAGCAAAAATATCATTTTTCAACATATTTTCAGTTTCATATTTCTGAACATATTTTATTTACTAAATCCATAAAATAAATTATAATTATAAGAATAAAATATAGAAACCCGGCGCGTAGCGCCGGAATACCACTAGTATATATATAAAAGTCCTTTCTGGGTTTCTCAAAAAAAAAAAAGAAATCAATCTGCACCATAGATATTGAGAAAATCTTATTAAAAATGACTGCTGATCCTAGTAGATATTGAGAAAATAATTGATACATATGAAAATTTACATATTTGTTTGGGTGCAGATATCCTAATAATAGGGAGAGGAATCACTATAAAGGGTTTCATCCCATTCTAAAAATATTATCAAAATAGACATATTGCGAAGTTTATCATCATGTTATTACAATTTATAAAATTATTAATAATTTTATATTAACTAAAATCATGAATATTTTATTGCATACGTTTATCTTATAAAAAACAGACATAAACTGAATAATTAATATATGAACAATGACTTTTTTAAAAAAATATATTTTCTTTAAAAACACTGTAAAGTTGTTTAAATAAGATTTTTTGGTATAATTTATCATAGTAAATCTTAAATTTATTCGCTCAAATATAGATTATTGAGATAAAGATATTTGTGGTTTATTATAATGAAATATAATATATTTTATTTCTGTCGACAATTGTTTTTACATATTTATTTGAGTGCATATATCCTAATAATAACTAGGGAAATCACTATAAAGAGTATCATCCCGTTCTAAAAATATCTTAAAATACTTTTCAAAATAGACATACTGTGAAGTTTGTTATCTTGTTATTACGATTTATAAAATTATTAATAATTTTATAATAACTAAAATCATGAATATTTTATTGCAGACATTTCTTTTATAAAAAAGACATGAACTGAATTTAATATATGACTAACAATTTTTTAAAATATTTATTTTTAAAAAACGCTGTAAATTTGTTTAAATATGATTTGTTTTGAGTATAATTTATCACAGGAAATGTTAAATTAATTCACTCAAATATAAATTAGTGAAATATAGATATTTGGGTTAATTTGTTTTGTTTATTATGAGTAGGGTATATATATAGTTATAATTAATAAAAACTTGATATTATCTGAAATCTCTTAGAATTAATTTTTTTAAAGTCACTATTTAGGAATAAAGTACAAAATTAATGTGTGAAATAGATATGACACAATTGTTAGTTATGAAACATCACAAATTCAATACAATTATCAAAACATCTCACTAATCATTTTTAAAAATATTACACACGAATATAAATTAAAACTTTTTAACATATGAGAACAAATTACATAGAAATATTACATATCTACAGAAACAAAAAAAAATTACAAACCAGCATTACACCTACGGATCAAGATCTAGAACAAACAAATATTGTTGCAAAGAAACGGGCATATGATTACAAAGAACCAAATGTATGTCGGTTCAACTTTTAAATTGCTATTATTTTATAAAGTAGATTTTGATTAACATTTATACACAAATATGATTATAAAAAGAAATAAATGTGAAAATTAAATTTATAAAATTAAAACTATGGTTTGATCCGCACTTTTAAAAACAAATAATATAAATATTGCAAAAATCAAATAAAAAAATTATCAAAAGTTTATTAAAATATGCTAAAATGAGTAAACATGCCTAAGTTGACCACTTATAAAGTGGCTAATGTTTAGATATCTTTTTTTCTATTTGCTCAAATATAGATTAGTGAAATATAGATATTTGCAGTTTATTTTTTTTGTTTATTATGAGTAGGGTATATATATATATAGTTATAATTAATGAAAACTTGATATTACCTGAAATCTTTTAGAACTAAAATTATTAAGAATCCCCTATATACTAAAGCGCAAGTCGCTTATCCAATAAAATCCTGACAATTGAAAAATCTATAGAAAAAAATTAAAAAAAAACTAAATTTCAGTTTTATCTTCAACTATTTTTCTGCGATCAAAATCTTTCAACTACCCATATTCCTATTTTTTCTCAAAAAAATCTATATCCACGTTGCATATTTCAAACTGTTTTCTTCGTTTCTTATATAAGTTGCAGACCTACTCTACTTTCTTTTCAACGTTGCATTTCTGACAAACAAATTTTATATTCTAACGTTTTTACTTTTCGTTCTTGGATGAATTATCAGAATAGCTGCTTCATGTTATCAAAAGAAGAAGTAAGTGTTTCATTGTTATCAATCTTAGTTTTTCCTGCAACAATAATATAAAGTTCACCGTTACCAATCTTATCCATTTGCAACTATAAACAATGAGTAGTTTTCTCTGGCTGATTAATATACATCTTGATATGAATTTTTTTATGTGTTTCTCTATTATATTTAAAAAAATCTATTACGTATTTGCTATAGATGGAGAGAACAAATGTTAAAGAAGATGACAAGGACATGCAGCTGCTCAACCATCTCAAAGATTTTGTTTATGAGAATTTGATGAATCATCGACAAAAGTTGAGATAAAGATGGCTAGAGGGGTAAATCATCGATATTCGATAACACCAAATTGTATTGTGGATAACCACTTAATAAAAGACTGAAGAGAATCACCATTGCCATCTACGCATGTACGTCATCTATGTTCATTTCTTTCTTTTTTTTTTTGAGAAATCTACATTCATATTCTATTAAAATCATGTCGGTTATGTTCAAATGGCTTCGTATGCAAGGTAAAAATCATAATATGTGTAAGCATATTTTAACTGCTTACTCACTTTCATCTATAACAAAAACCCAAGTAATTTTATAAGATTTCATATAATAAATTATAGATTAATACGTTTACATAAAAATCTCAGATAAATACAAATTCCTATTAAATTCATTATACAATAAAAAGAGACAAATATGGAATAAATACCCACGTTTTTTATCCCACTAAATGATTCATAATTTTTCTCAACTTACCATACTGCAATAGAATGGGATAAAATAAAAATTAAAAGAGTTTGCGATATTTATGTTAATTAATCCATGTTGATGTTATTATATGGATGTATATAAAAAAAATATCTATCATCCTTGTGCCATGTTTATAAAATATAAATAAGAAATTTATTTAATTCAAAATTATGATAAATAATTAAAAATATAATAGATTTGATCTGTGCTCAGTACGGATGTAACACTAGTAAACCTCTAAATTTTAAGTTTTTTTTCGAATATTTTAATATTTTTTCTTTTAATTTCTTTAAAAGAAAAAACAAAAAAAAAAAGAAAAGAAAGCACGGGGGAATTTGCGAAGATACAAAATCTCTCGACATCATCAGATTACACGGAAGCAAAACGGTTACTAGCTTTTCGAAAAATCGTCGTTCTCTCTCTGCAGATCAGCGCCACTGAGGATTTTTCTCAGCCATGGACTCAGCTTCTACACCGAAGAAGAGAAAATGTCTGGTGAGTCGATCGATGCTGGAATTAGAAACGATTAGGTTTTTGAATGTTGAATGGTTAGGTTTTAGAGTGGCGAAGGAATGGATTAGGATTTGGTTGTTTAGGGATTCGATTAGGTTTGTGAAGATGATGATATCGATGCTTGAACTAGATTCGATTAGGTTTTAGAATGTTGAATGATTAGGTTTTAGAGTGGCGAAGGAATCGTTTAGGATTTGGTTGTTTAGAGATTCGATGAGGTTTGCGAAGATGACGATATCGATGGAGATGAGTTTGGCGCGTAAATTGATTGTTCCGGTTATTGATTTCGATAGGTTTTTGACAATTGAATTGCGGTTTAATTCGGTTAAATCAGTGGTTGAGAAAGTATCAGGTTATCGAACCGGTTCAGATCTGAACTATGTGTCTCTGTCTTCCTCGTGATTGATTGAGTTAATTTTTGCAGCTATTTGGAATAGATCTTAATCAGCCTGAAGAAGCTGCTGAAGCAATACTTCCACCTCAACCACAACAAGAGATCAAGGGACATTATGCATCATTGACTAATTTCAGGGATAAGTGTTCGTTGTTTGGTTGTGAAATAGCTCCTCAAGAAGAAGGGGTCTACTGCTGTAACAGCCATCTTCAGTTCGCTGAGCTATGGTCTTCCTCTGCAACCAAAGCATACCAAGTGTATGATGGCTTGGAAAAGGAAAGAAGACAACCTCTGTCGCTTGCTTGCCTCCTTCTCAAACTTGATGGAGTTGAATCTGGGATTCCAACCTTGGATACAGGCCTTGTTTTCTCCAAGGTTCCTTGGGAGAACGGAGAAGTCTTCAGTCAAAGCCACGTACCAACTTACACAAGCCGGGATTGGCTGTTTTTTGCTACACCTCCTCGAGTTCACAAGACAATGAAGTATGGATCAGATATGTACTGCCAGTGGCATGGTCAGCACACCAACATGATACTCTTTGACCAGCAGTATATCACATCCACGCCTCGTAACCTCCGAATGAGTCTGAGGGAGAAAGAAAGACGTGGTGAGTGGAGGTTATATCAGTTTACGTACAAAGGCCTTTCGTTGTACTGTGTTTCACACATTGTCACTCCCAAAGAAACAATACCTGCTCAACGATCTTCAAAGACGACAAAGACAAAGGCTCCTCCCGACTCTAGTGGTGATGCTCAAGGGCAAGGTGAAAACAGTGGAAATAAGGATAAGAATCAAGGCAAAGAGTCCACCACCTCTATAACCAAGACCCAAAGTGTTGGAAACCACAAGGTTTGATGTTCTTATTCAACATAGATGTCTGTTTTTTTTACTCTGTTTCTCAGTTACTAATCTATCTTAACATCACTCTGCAGAACAACTTTACGGTACACAATGCTTTCTCTGTGAGTGAGATTACTAGCGGATGGTGCAAGGTCGACCAGGTAATAAACAAGTTATAGTAATAAAGACTTTCTCTTTTCTTTTCTTTTAATGTCTCTCCCTTGTGGAGAGGAAGATAGTTCATTTCTTATTTAAATGTTCTGTATATATTTTGATATCAGCGCTTTTGTGAATACCTTGAGCTGATGAAATCAAGAACCATGGATGCTGCTTTACCTCCAATGGATGGAGCTTTCAAGAGGATTATGGAGCAGAACTCAGAACTCTCTTGCATCAAGAAACCTATAATGGATTCGTTTAGTGGAAGCTTTGAAGTGAAGGTTTGTTTTTTTTTTTGTTCCCTTTGAATTCAGCAAAGAACCTGATTTATCTATCATTCTTAATGCTTTTACATGACTTAATTCAGTTGAGAAAGGCTTCTACGAGTTCTGGAGATGCAAACCCAATTCAAGATTTTGAAAGCATCATATCCCGTAGAGGTGGCAATGCTTGGAACGATAGAGCAACCAGTGAGATGGAGATTGTACTACTGCTGAATGTTTGCTCGGTTTACCTAAAGTCTTGGTCTTGGGACAGGTTCTCTCTCTCTCTCTATATATATATATATATATGTATATCTTGACTTCGTTTTTAACTCCTTGAAGTTAGTACTACTTATGTCTATAAAGCAAAAAACCTCGTTTTTTAACTTCTTGTCATGTATTTGTTCTTATGTATGTGTTTATGAGCCAAAGCAATTCAACGAGTCCTTGAATCATCTATGAGTTATACTATATGAGCTAATTAATGTTCTCTCATCTTCTTAACCATTTCAGGTCTAAGAAGATCATCGAGAATTCTGAAGCAGCAGACAGGTTTGTACAAATGATCTTTGATTTGGGTAGATTTGTGTGTTTAACTTGTATCTGAACTTTGGTACGTTTCTTGGTTTTTAAGTGTGGTGCACGAGGACGCAGGGGATATCACCGTCGAACAAGAGCCAAAGCTCGAGGGCTAACAAGTCTTCACTATTATCTCATAAACTCATCGTGACCGTATTTTCCAAAACGATGACGCTTTTGCTTTTCCTTTTCGGGACTTTTTTTTTTCTTCCAGCATGCTATCGCTTATTCTGGATTCAGTTAGAAAGTATGTGCGACTTGCAGACAGTAAATTGATATTAGTAAATACTACTCATATACTATGATAAAAAAACAAACTTTCAATTCTAACTATTAGGTATCTTACATGATAAATTCACAAAATTTCATAATATATCACCACCATACTGAAGAGTAGTTACATATGCATACTAGACACTTTTAATGAGATAAAACTAGATACTGACCCGCCCTTTGTAAAGGCGAGATTTGTTTTTCGGTTTTCAAAATTATTTTAGATATATACTTTGGTTATATAATATATTAAAATAAATATAAAGATGTGTAAGACTATTTCGATCTGTATTACTATTTCGAGTAAAATAATTGAGATAATTTTTTATGTCAACAACATAACAAAAATGTGTTAATATTTATTTACAATATATATGGTAAAATTTATATCAAAACTATAATAATAAATATTCAGATATAATAATTCTAATAATTTACTATGAATATCAACAATTTACAATATTCACATCTGATGTATCATATATGTTTTTAACTATGAAAAGAAAAGTTTTTAACTATGAAAATATTAAAATATGCAACAGTATTACATAGATAATTAAGGTTGAATAAAATGATTAATATGGTCCGACCAATGAGTCAAATAAATTTTGTTTTCAAATTTATTCACTTGTTTGTTTGTTCACTGATATGTTAACGCATGCATTCAGTTTTTGGTTCGATTCCAAATTATTCTTTTTTTCTTTCAGTTTGGTTTCAGGTAGTCATAGTTTTAGTTTTCGGCAGTGTGTTCCAACCCGTTTCCGTGGTCGAATTGATAAACTCATTGACTCGATATATAATCGGTTTGTGTTTTTTTTAAAAAAAATATGTTATTTAAAAACCAGATAAAAAACCTTTAAACCCTGATACCCAACACTGGTTGCACCACTGGTTCAACCACTAAGTAACTTTATTTATTTTTTCCTTAATTTTTTCAGTTACATTATCAGATTATTTTCATCATATATAAAATCAATTAAACTATTTTATTTGTGATTTTATATTTTATGATAATTTTACAATACCATTTGAAAGAAATGATGTGAACGATAATCGAAAGAACTAAAATTAGTTGATGTGATTTAATATTATTTTACTATTATTATCGACAATCTATTACAATTTGATGCTCTACTTAAAAATTTAATTTATTTTTCACATTAGACATTTAGATATTTAAATATTCTAAATCTTGATATATTTTTATCATATGTCACAACTCTTAACTTATTACAAAATTGTAAGTAGTCTAAATAATTTTTGGATATTTTGCATGTGAAATAAAAAAATAAAGAAAAGTAAATTTAAATATTTTTCTAAATATTTTTAAAACATAATATATCTTTTATTTTTTTAATAGCTAATATTTTATAAATTAAATTAATTAATTTATTGACCTCTGGTTTCCCAGCAGTGTTCCGAGAAGTTGTTTGATTTAGTGTCCATGTCGGGTTTTAAAACACTGGTTTTCAGCTTCATTTTGTTTTGGATAAAAATGTTAGGAACCTGATAAAATTTTGAGTTTAATTCAATTTGGCTCTTGTTTTTCAGATAGTTTGAATAATTATGGTAAAAATTCCATATCTAATAACTTTAAATATTTCAGAAAAAAAATATTTGGATTCGGTTCTACTCGGAAACTGCAATAATTTAAAATATTTTAGATAAAATATAGCAATACCATTTTTGTACTTTGGTATATAAGTCTTATTTTAGGATATTTTACCATTGAAGAAAAATATCCACTTAATAACTATAGAATATTCTGAGTATTTTGATGTTTGTAAATATGATATTATTAATTATGTTTCCTTGCTAATATACATAAATCAATATATTACTTTGTAAAATTTATTTTGTATACTGGAAATATTTAGTAAATAGCCAAAACAAATTTTCTTTTGTGCCAGCCATTTGAATTTTGAAGTTTATAAGTCAGAGTTTAGGATATGGTCAACTATGGTATATGGTTTAGTATTTGTTTTGTTATGTGTTAATTATATAACATGTTTTATAAAATAGTTATTATTTGTTTTTATATGGCTAAACGATAGATATATTGTTACTGCTGGAGGATGTTATTTAATTAATTACACTGAAAAAAATGATTTTATATGATTTTAAATAAAAGAAAATCTAAAAAAAATACAAAATTAAATAAAAACTCTAGGTTTTAAATATTCTAGCGGTATGAATCTGTAAATACTTTTAAAAGAGAAGGGCACCTAAAAAAATGACCTTCTGTTTTAATAGTATTGATTTATAAATATCACTTGACACTAAATTATTAGTTTCGTCGTATTTAAAGGAAAAGCCAGACATCAGGATATAATCTAATAATTTTAGTTATTTTTTGAAACTTATATAAATAATGGGTAATATCACTTCAGTTAAATTTTTGAATTTGGTTTGGGTTCGGTTTGGTTGGTTAATTTAGTTCTAAAATTTTTAAGTGAAGCAAACCATAATTAATTTGATTTGGTTTGGATCGGTTTAGGTTTGGTTGGTTCTGTTTGACTCAGTCGGATTTGTTTTTTTTTTCGATTCATGAAATACATCAGTTATTAATGAACTTGAATTTGGTCGGTTTGGTTTTTTTTTTTTAATTTTGTTTCAGAAAACAATGTTATGTATCCAATAAAATTTTAGGTTAAATTTGTTTTTGGTTCCTGTTCTCATTTTTAGATAACTTTGAGTAGTTCGGATAAAAATCACATTCTAGATAAAAGTATCAAACAATATTTGGGTTAAAACAAATATTTGGGTGATTCAGTTCTACCGGAAAATTAGGATAATTTAAAATGTTTATAGCTATGGATTTCATTAGATTTCATTGACAATTTATAAATCAATATATTATTCTGTAAAATATTTTTTATCGGCCAATGTTGCATTCAAGCCATAAGCTGTCCCGGTTTATCATGAGTTGTCTTCATCTTACGCATAGCAGAAACAACCTTGATACCTGAAACTGAAAGTCATATACTTGCACTTTTCTATGTCATATTATCTTTGTTAATTGTTTTATGTAACCAATGTGGGATAATATTTTCTGTACAGAACATAATCTGGATTTTCACCAAACAACCACGTCAGAACATAATCATATTTTCTGTACAGAACATATGCATCACCTTAGAGTCAAAAGGAGTTTTTTAAAGATTACCTTCATGAAAGTGAATGCCAAGTAACATCAAAACAGGTAAATGAAGATATCTGAAACTTGTTTTCTACGATCACAGTAATGAACACATTAGGGAAAAAAGTGAAAGAAACTGACGGCAGAGCCAAGGAAAGGATATTGAGGATCCAAATGTACAAACTTGAAATTTTTCTTTCGTTGTTGTGTAATCACTTGAGCTGAATCTTTAATACAATGCTTTAGCTTTGGCTTTGTGTTTGTGTGGTCTGTTGTTTGCCCATAGCAAAGAAGACAGCGAGAGCCAAAATAAGTGAGAGATTAAACTTGAGAAATCAATCTCTCTGGTTTGAATTCCAAACAATCATCTCCCAAGTCAAAAATTTTCAATACCTTTCTAATTCCTCGTACTTGCTTTCTAAACCTGTCAAACATGATTGATTAACTATATTATCAACTAAATATGTAATCAAACTTCTAAGAACTCAGGATGTGTTTATGACCTTCGTAAATGACTGATTGTTTCCTTCTAGTGGATTCAGTTGCAGATCACGCTCGAAAACATATTTCATTAGATTCTCTGTCTCAACAGTTTCTGCTTCCAAATTCCTGGTTGTCGTAAAAGAAGTATTCCCGAGATTCTTCAAACCGAGACCCTACAAATCACCCACACCGACCAAATGTCAACAAAACCACAAATGATTTCTCTGAGAAACAAAAAGACATATATTTATGTCAATCAGTTTTCCAGTTCCAAGTTCGCCCAAAATCAAAAGAGAGGCCCCATTGAGCACTCATGATTTTGTGGATGGTTCAGCTAAAGCTGAAAACATTCCAGAGCCATCACACCTCTTAACGTACATAGCAGGGATTCAGCGTCTCCATCTTGAATTCAGAACCACCATTAGAGAAACCATTGAAGGGTTTTCCTAGCAAGATGTAAATCAAGTCGCAAAACCTTCATCAACTTCTCCAAACTAAGAAAAATAGCCTTCCTAATTACCTCGTACAAAACAAACTTGAGACCCCAGATTCACAAACCTACGATGATCTCTTGTTCTACATAGATATGAATAATTAATTAAACTAAAAGGAAAGAGATATTAAAAAAATATTTTGTTGAATTAAAAAAAAAAGCTTTTCGTGGTGAAATATATGTAAACAACCATAAAAGATTTTTTTTGTAAACTAATTAACCATAAAAGATTACGGTGTAAATATTTGCAAAAAATATTAACTTCCATCTCATATATCGGTACAAAATATTTGTTGATGGTGTTTGTTTGATATCTCATATCTTCCGTAGATTAAATATTCATAATTAAAAAAATTATTGTTTTAGCTTAACTAAATAAGGGGAGATAAAACAGCATCTTTTTTTACACAAAATAGAATCATCCGATTTGTTGTTCAAAAAAAAGAATCATCCGATTTTTACAATAAATATATGCATTAAATAAAAACAATAGGCTAAAAATGTTTCAGTGGCATTTCATGGTAAATACTTTGAAATTTTAAGGGTTCTTCAAAAAAGGCCCTTCAGTTTAAATAGTATTGATTGTACATCATCATCCAAAAAAACATTCTAAATACACACAGTTTATTTTTACTATATGTTTAAAGTCAAAACTCAAAGATAGTAAATCTGAGATTTTAAGAAAATATGGTAAATAATAACATTTTTCTTTAAAAAATATAAATTTAATATTAAACTATCTAAACTCTTATGAGACTATTTCATAATATATCACCATAGTAGAGAATAATACATATACGTACTAGAACATTTTAATGAAATAAAATTGTACATCTTCATCATCCAAAATAAAACATTCTAAAAACATAGTTATTTTTACTGTGTTAAAAGCCAAATTATTTTTGCGCAATTCTCTCAAATAGTCTATTTGTATCAGTATGAACAATTTTTTTATAAAACTAAATTAGGCATAATTATTATGATTAAAAAAATTACACTCTAAAATATACAAAAATTATCAAAAAACAATGTAGATATTTTAATCAATACTATTAAAACAAGATAATTTTTGTCGACTATGTTTTAGACTATTAAAAAAGTTAACAGCCTAACTAAAACATATCTACAAACAGCACCTCCAACCATGATACCAAATTTCGTGTTAATTACACCAAATTTAGTGTTTTGCTTTCAAAATTATTTTTTCATCTCCAACCATGAAAACCAATATTACACCAAAAGTAATATTATATATTATTTAATGTTTTCAGTCTTAACACTCTATATTTTTAATATTTGAAATTGACAAATAATAATTTTACCACACTTCGATATTATGTTTATTAAATTTTAGTGATTATATGTTTATAAAATTTATTTACGTTTATATTGTTTTAGTTTAACAGTATTATACATTATTTATTTTTCTAAAAAAAATATTGAATAAAAAACTATTAATTATGAAAATTACAAAAATAATAATATATGTATTTTAGTAAAATTTGTATTATTTAGTAATACAAGTTTAACTATATTTTAAAATAAAAAGAAATATTTTTATGTTTGGCGAATTAGTTAGTATTACATAAAGTTTTTATTATTTACTACTAAATCTAACTATACAATAATGTAATATTTTGATACAAGTTAGTCCACTATATTCATAGTCAGTTCAAATGCAAAAACTCTTAGAAAAAAAAAAATATATATATATATATTTTTTTTTTCGAACTCTTAGAATATCTATGTTGGACCATAAAATTTATTTAATTTCCTATTATTTCTCTTACTTAGTTATTATAAATATCTATGATATATAATCTATTATTTTAATATTTTTTAAATAAGATCAAAAAATATATTATTAATTATATTCTTTATGATTGCATATTAATAATATTTTTAGTATCTTTTTTTGGACAATGTAAAAATACATTTCTTTTAAATATTTACTTTTAAGTATTAAAATTCGTAATTATATTAACTATAGTTATAAACGAACATTAATTCATTTTACTTATAGAATAAGAAATAAAATTTCTATATATATAATTTACCATCATAATTAAATTAATACACCAGTTAATAAATGTAAAATAACTTAATCCATTTATTAACTATACCATAAATTATAAAATTAAATAATAACATATATTCGTGATCTGTACAACATATTTCAACTTATTAAAACTAAATATTTAAGTAAGATGTACAATCTCATATTTTAATATAAATAAAATAACCTGACACTTATTAAAACTAAATATTAAATTAAAATAATAAACTAAATATTAAATAAACAATCTCATATTTTAATATACATATTTATACTATAATATTAAATAATTCAATATATATATATATATATATATATATATATATATCTCAAATATGAGCTGGATTGAATGATTAATTTATATAATAACAAAATAAAATTGACCAATATAAATATAAAAATAATAAATTTTATTTTAATTTAAAGCTTTAAAATATATGTAAAATTAATATGAGCGGGGTATGTGAATGATTTTTTTTCATAAAATTATATTCATGTAAATTTTAATTATCGAGCGTGCAGAGAAAGAATGAATATTCTCAATCGACTTGAATCCCAAGATTTCCCAATATTACAATAATGTCCCTGATGAGTTTTTAACCTAATTGTATTCAGTATTTATACCTTTGCCTATGTATTTTGGCAAAGTAAGCTTCTTAAAATAGTTTTTTGTTCTAGTATTTCTTACTTATCAATAAAAGTATTTTTTTTCATCTTAATTATGTTTTCATCAAAGGTTATATAATTCTAATATCAGAAGAAAGAAACAAAGAGATTTGTTATAAACAGGAACTTGAGTGTTCGGTTTTCTAAATGAATCTCTATCATTACTTTGATGCTATGAATCACTCAGTCATGTCTGAGTTGATTCTTTTGTTAGATTTAGGGTTCAAATAGTTATGAGGGATTAGCCCCAACTATAGATTGTTGAGTTGTATAGTCATTATCCTAATTAACCCTAATGCTTATTCTAGAGTAGCTAACTAGAATATGATCTTGGAAGTGATTTAATTCATAAATCATTCTCCTGACATCATCATGTATAAGCTGAGATCCTCTAGGGTTAAGCGAGAGCCGGTCTATGATCTTGGTGAACATTATTCAATTCGATCTGAATCTATATCGATCGATACTCAAATAGAGTAATCGATCGACGACAAACATATCGATCGTATAACTGTCAAAACATCGATCGATATTGTCGGCAGTCATCTCTATAGACGAGTCTAATAAACGATAGATATTAGACAAATCTAAGAATTGAAGTTCTTTAGTATATGCAAGCAACTCATTAAAACATCTATAGCATTATAATCTTGAACTAACTGAATAGTAACCTTGAATCTAACTACTTTCTTTTGTTACTTACAACCTAAAATCCATTCTCTTGAGCAACTTATCATTGCTCACAACTGCAATTTATATTTAAACCTATTTCAACCTAGCTTAGTCTCTAAAGACTACAATCTTTTGTGTTCCTTCGCTCCCCGTGATTTGATCCCTAAGTACTCATCTGAACCTCTTATTTGAGAGAGTAAATCACTCCTTAGGATAATTTGAGTGATATGAAATTTGGCGCCGTTGCCGGGGAGCTAAGATCGCCATTAGATTTAATCTGATTAGGTCTAGGTTATTTGTTACTGCTTAATCACCTTCTGACGCTAAAACATTTTTTTGTCTTTTTCAGGTACATGCCCAGCAGTACCAGAAGCAACAAAAATCCTCAACTTGTGTACTCAAAAGACACCCACAGCTTGGAACGTAGCATCCGCAAGAACTTACGTTCCACATCGATCGATATCAACTACTCCTTGTCAAACGATACTCGCCTACCACAGTCGACCGAGACACCTTCTTTGTCGACCGAAACTCGCACCGCCCAATCGATCGACATCAACAACCGTTCGTCGACCGATACTCGCACCGCCCAATCGATCGACATCAACAACCGTTCGTCGACCGATACTCACCCCGCCCCATCGATCGACATCAGCAACCGTTTGTCAACCGATACTCGCCCCGCCCCATCGGTCGACATCAGCAACCGTTCGTCGACCGATACTTTTCATCCGACATCGATCGATATTAATCACATTACATCGATCGATACTACCCGCCGAGTCATGGTAGCGCCTATTATTCTCACAACCGATGAGAATGGAGACCTGCGTGATCAATATGGTCACCTGCGTAATGCAGCAGGTCAGAAGCTGAATGCTCAAAAGGAAATCATTCCTGAGCAAGACACTGCAACTACAGACTTCATCCAACCTGTAGATGAGGCTAACAGAGCTAGAACCTTGGCTGACTACAACCGTCCAGATCAGTTCTACACCAACCGATCAGCCATCCGCCCTCCTGCCATTCAGAGAGGAGATTTCGAGAATAATAATTTTGTTAATACAATTATTGAAATAAATTGAATAAAGCAAAAATTATGTTTTTCTATGCTAGCGTATATCCTTTTAATTGTTTTTAAGTAATCTATTTTCATTTCTCTTATGATATTTTTTTTGCTAAATTGTTTTAGATTACATCTCTCATTCAGACTGTATACATATATAATTTTTATTTTTATATCAGTATTTGATTATGTTTTAGTTTTTACAAAAATAATTAGTATGCAGATTCCTTTTTCCTACATTTATTCCGATACAGTGATTTTATATCAGTATTATAAAATAATTTTCATTTGTTTGGAGAAGTAGGTGCCATTAATCAAAATCTAATATTTTTTCTTCCTATCTCTCTTTACTCTCCGACCCAAAATGTAATTTATCTTTTTTTTTTCTGGTTATTTGGCAAATAAACCCTAATCATTTTTGGAGAAGTATGTGGCAATGATGTAAGTAAAAAGCAACCATTTTTAATATAATATATATATCTTTAATGATATTTAGGTTGTGCTCAATTTAAAGTAATATTAAGATCCCTTTTTAAAAATATTAACATACCTTAAATTATTATTTTTTTGTTATTTTTGGCTATCAATCATATGTTTATCATGCAATTGTTTTTACACTTTTCTGTTTGTTTTGTTTTTACTATAATGATAGAATAAATTATTTAGAATTACGGTTGGGATTCAACATATAAAATATGTAAAATGTCTCTTTCTGATACTTTTGTTTTGTAGGGTGAATGTGCCATGTCCTCGTGTAATTTACTAATTTTGAAGGCCATGTTCCTCCGGGTTCTGCATTAACTTCTTCTTTTTTTTGTCATGAATTAACTTAATGTGTTTGACAATCATTAATAAATAATCAGAGAGCCTATATTTGTAGGGAAAGCAATAATATGCATGAGTACCTTTGTTTCCTTTTTGGGGACAGGCGAGTTGCTCATACCTTTCACGGCGAGCGTTTGACGCTCAGTGTATTTGAAGCTTTGAGTGAGTGGTCGTTTGTTGCAGGAGGTGGTTTCTTAATTAGTCATCTTGTGAGAGAGATGGTATGCTTGCAATGAAGGTTACGAAAGTTTGTTCTGACACACATATAAGCTGGTTAATTAATGAAAGGGGAACTTTGAGTTTACATATTCGTTGGACGGCCCCGCTTATCAGTTTTGGTTACAATGTAAAAGCCTCAGAGAATGGAATGGTAGTCTTGTGTAGAAGTAGTAGTTGCCTACAATTTCTGGGAGTTGATTACTCTTGGAGACACATTTTTCTCTTTTTTGACTTCATAAGACATATTCCACTGGAGGAACACTTTCTTCTTCTTTTCTCCTAAGTATTTTTACCCATATAGCCTTCTGTCTTGGTTAAAGTTTTGAATAAATGAGTTAGTTTTACTAGTATAATAATCTGCAAGCTTCTTTATTCTCGCTTCATTTCTTCTCTTCTTTCCTACTTTATCAATCTCATCTATTTCTTTATATGATTATTTTAACATATTTAAAATATATAAATAAATAAATTTGATATCATAAATTATGTATTTTTGTTCTCTACATTTTAAGATCCATTTTGATATATTTTTGTAATTTGAATATGAAAAAAATTGTGGACATGGACACACTAAATCCAATCAACCAAACAAAATATTCAATAAACAGATAATGTCAGTTTTATTAATCATGTGGAGGGGTTTATAGTCACAGTCACAAACAAGATTTTACATCATCTGAAAATCTCTAATAGACACACCACAAAATATAATCACTAAATATAATAAACACAAGAGCTTGTCGTCGTCTTTTCCCCATCTTGGTATACTAAAAAGTGTGGACATGGATAAAAAATAAATATAGACAAAAAGATGTGGACACCAGAAACGTGGACAATCAGAAATGTGGTTAGAAATGTGGACAATCGTAAATGTGGTTATAAATTATTTTGTAGACCTTGTACATAAGAAAATATATGAGTTTTGTTGATTAGAGAAATGTGTGTACGAACTCAAATTAGAAATATAATCAGAATTTTTTTTTTAATAATATGTTTTTGTGGACATGATCTTGGGAACAATATGTTGTGGACAACATCTAGTAATTAACAAAGATAAATGTGAAATGAAAGTGAAACTCGTAAAATAAGCTCACCAAGATTTGTAAAACTTGATAGTTTACCATAATGAATGTGTCTGTTTTAGCACAACTTCTAAACCTTCAACAACTCATTAAGTACTCACAATAAAACTAAACCCAAATTTTTTTATGATAACATAGGACCTGATTTGTTTAAGAGATCTAGTTGAAATTTGGAAACAAGAGAACAATATCAGTGTAACAAATTCAGAGCTTCAATATACCAAGAAAACCAAAGCACTAAGACAACTGAACTTTCAGAACTTTTAAAATTTTGTGAACACAAAAATAAACATGAAGGAATAAGATGCAATTAAGACAATACCCAGAAACGATATGAAAAGGCTTCGGCTGAACTTGGTGAAGTCGCAAACTCGTCGGCGCAAGTAACCTCAGCTCAAAATCGCAACGACAGCGCAACCTGCAGGTGGTAACTCTCCTCCGCCAGCTGCGCTAAGCTTTTCCCAGATGACGACCCCCCAACTGAATCTGCTGTCATCTAAATCATCAAATCTCCTCCTTCCACAATTTGAAAAAATCATATAAGATTCTCAACATCAAAGCTCTGGTGGGAACTATAGATTTAACCAAAAAGTCAAGAATTTTACCTTCTATGTGAGCAATTATTGGTCTCAGAAACAGGGATGTAGAGAGTTTGTTGTTCAATGGTGGCTAAGAGACGGCCGTGAAACACATACTCCCAATGATGTGGAGATTAGGTTTCAGTCGAGGTTAGGATTAAGCAAACTCCATCTTCTTCTTATTCTTCTCCATCACCATTATCTCAGCAAAAAAAAATCAGAAGTTAAAACTCTCGCTCTTTTCCTCCTGTTCCCACCATCTACTCATTTATCCTCCTCTTCCTCATTGATATCTTCTTGTTGAATCAAACAAATATATAGTAGATTGCAAGATCAAACAAGCGGTGGGGGCTCTGGATTTATTAGAAGATTAGGGTTACGAAATAGAAGAAAAGTTAAAAATTTGGGAAAGTAGATCGGAGATCTGAGTTTCAAAAGTGAGAGAGAGAGAAATTGATTTATTTGTTATTAATTAAAAAAGAGAACTATGGTTATTTGTCTTTGGTTAGGTTAGTGTGGTGTGATAAGAAATAAGGACATTATGGACTTTCAACAATCATAATGTGTGTTGCAAGCAGGAAGTGTCTTATTGAGTAATTCATAAGACAAAAAGTGTCTTAGAGAGTAAAAAAATCAATTTCTGGCCGTATAATGGATGGATAATGACTGCTTTAGCAATATTTATTGGGAGGCCTTTTGGCACGCATTTGTCGTAGGAAGCCACCATTTGGTAAATGGTCGTACTGTGTAGCAGCCTATATGCTGCTGATACAGCTATGTTAAATTAAACTTTTATTAATCCAAAACAAAAGACAACACAGAAGTCGTATAGAACCAATTTTTGTATCTCAATACAATCAAACAAAAAATTATTATTATTCTCACTGACCAATCAAACCCAATATAAAAAAAAATTGTATCCATGTTTGCATTGAATTTGGTGTTGCTTTTTCACCAAGGCAATGAAACTGATGTACAAACAACACAACATCTACTTATAACTCGCATTTTCTCTATTGATTAAAAAGAACATTTTTACTCCTTTTCTTTTATTTAACTGCCATTTTAATTGCAGTTAGACATCCCGGCCCGCAATAAAAAGTTTTCCAATCGTTAACTTTTCCCGACTTCATAGAAGATACTTTGTTACTGATTGAAGACGGCGGAAACGTCTACAGAATTATACCAGCAAAATAACTCTGTTTATGAACAAAACTTAAAAAAAAATAAACTTGACTCTGTAATATCGATTCAACATGGTGGAAACGCCTAAAAACTAACTGGTGAAAGACTCTGTTTATGAACAAAAGGCGGATGTAAATAAATACCTGAGAGTCCAGTAGGAGTATATAGACGCCCATGAACTTTCCATCACGTCGGACCTCCCTGAAACGAAGCAAACGGAGTTGAACAGGGGAGGAGGAGCGTCCAGTCTACAAATCGGAGAGGAAGACCGAAATGTTAGCCATATTTTACAGATTAGGTTTACTGGTTAGCTTTAAAGAATGAGATGATAATGATCCAAGGTGAGAAGCATACCTTTTTATAGTTGAACCTCCTTGCAGATCCACAAATCGCATTGAATATAGATAGTGTGTGAGAGAGTAATGGAGAGTTTTAAGATGATAAACCGGTTAATCGTTACGTTGTATTACCCTGGAGAAGAAAATGGAAGGTCGATTTGGAAGCATAATCGGCATGGTTGTTCTTGAGAGGCGAAGAAGAAGATAACGGGGAAAACCCTGAATTATAAGGCCTTTAAATGGAATAATTAAGCTCAATGGACATACTTCGTGTTTTTCAGCCATCTCAATGGCGCGTAATCGGGTAGAAACTTTTCTCGATTCCTACTTATCATTTTGATTTTTTTTCTAGGTTTCTTCAGAATCTATTCGTGGAATACCTACTTCGCCAGCTCATGTCTTTTATACATTAAATCCTTTGTCAAAATCAAAATTGGTAGCTTCTTTTTTTGACTGATGGCATCATCTCCAAAAGTGTGATTCAGAGATTTTAATAACGAAAGCTGTGTGTTGTTGTTGTTGGAAACAGGAGGGTTTGGTTTTGTTGGTAGATGTAGGACCAGCAATGCATAGTGTACACTCCCTGATGTTGAAAAGACATGTTCTATCCTCATGCAAAAGAAGGTGAATTAGATTCTTTTTACTCATTTCATTCTCAAATTATTACTCTTTTTTGTTTGTGTTAGGGTTCTAACAGAGCTTTATCTTCTGGTTATTGTATTTTGGTTTCGTCTGTTGTTTCAGTTGATTTACAACAAGTTTGATGAAGTTGGAATTGTTGTCTTTGGAACTCAAGGTCCCTCTCTCTCTCTCTCACCTTTACTAATTTAATTAAGAAGTTGATTTGGCTCTTTCTAGTAACTATTAGTGATGTGAGCTCTGTCTGCAGAAACCGAAATGAGCTTGCTATGGACATAGGTGGATATGACAACGTTTGTGTTTTAAGGAACATCAAAGTTGTTGATGAAACTCGTGGTTGATCGTGTAAAGCAGCTCCCTCGAGGACCTGTAGCTGGCGACTGTATCCTACTTACTATACCCAATTGAAAAAAGCTAACATTTATTTTATTTCTAATCTCAACTTGGTTCTTTAACTGGCTTCAGTTCTTGATGCTTTAATTGTTGGAATGGACATGCTTATAAAGACGTACGGTGCTGGACAAAGAGGGAAAAAAAACGGTTGTTTCTCATAACCAATGCAGCTTGTCCTACCAAAGATCCATTTGAAGGGACCAAAGACGAGCAAGTCAGTACCATTGCTGTCAAAATGGCTGCAGAGGGTATAACGATGGAGAGCATTGTTATGAGGCTGATGCTAGTAGCGTTGATGTTGATGAGAAGATAATAGAGGAGAATGATCATCTGTTGAGTTTGCTCTCCACCAACGCCATTGCGAAAACAGTGTATGTTGAGACTCCACTCTCGCTGCTAGGCTCCTTGAAGACCCGGAGAGTTGCTCCTGTTACTTTGTTCAGAGGTGATCTTGAGATTAACCCATGAATGAAGATCAAGGTAACACTTTAGTCCATTTAATAAGTAGTCACTCCGTATTACTTTAAATGGTGTTTAAAGATTTTTTTTGTTGCAAAATAGTTGATGTTCTCACTATTTTAAATAAAATTTAATATCATTTGAGCTATGTACGAAGTACTGTAACTTTTTTTTCTTATTTTGAACTAGTTGCAATTAATGATAATTTTTATTTAATCAAGATAAACTGTATAAAATTTTGTATTTTCTTAATCCTTATGTAAAAACCTTAAACACCACTTATATTGAAGTATATAATAATCATTGGAGAAATGTTGACTTTTGGATTTTGCATATTGCGGGTGTGGGTTTATAAGAAGGTGGTTGAGGAGAGACTTCCCTCCCTAAAAATGTATTCTGACAAGGCGCCTCCGAGTCACAATTTTGCTAAACATGAAGTGAAGATCGACTATGATTACAAAGTGGCCGAAGAAACTAATGAGGTTCTTGCTCCAGAAGAAAGGATCAAGGGCTTTCGCGCGCTATGGACCTCATGTGATTCCTATCTCACCTGATGAGATGGAAACACTCAAGTTAGGCATGAAGCTTCTTGGAATCACTGATGCTCAGGTAAGAGATATAATTGTGGTTTGTCTGTGAACCCTTTGGTCATTTTCATTTATGTTTTCAACAGACATTATTACATGAAAGACGTCAACATAGTTGTTCCGGACCCGAGCAAAGAAAAATCTATGATTGCAGTCTCTGCCATTGCGAGAGAGATGAAGGAAACAAACAAGGTGGCGATCGTACGTTGCGTCTGGAGAAACGGACAAGGGAATGTAGTTGTTGGAGTCCTCACTCCGAACGTGTCCGAACGAGATGACTCCGTAAGTTTAAAAACTCAATACAAAACTTAAATCTAAGCTATTTTGATGCTCTTTTTGTTTTTGGTGGCAGCCTGATTCTTTCTACTTCAACGTGCAGCCTGATTCTTTCTACTTCAACGTGCTGCCTTTCGCTGAGGATGTCCGGGAGTTTCCGTTTCCTTCTTTCAGTAGATTTCTTGCGTCGTGGAAGCCTGATGAGCAACAGCAAGCAGTGGCTGATGACTTGGTTAAGACGCTTGACCTTGCACCTTCTCCTAAAGAGCAAGTGTTGAAGCCTGAGCTTACTCCTAACCCTGTTCTGCAGGTAAAACCATTTCTTTTATTTTCTGCTTTTGACTGTTTGTTTTATTAGAAACACGCTCTGATGAAGAGATTATATATTATCAGCGCTTTTATGAATACCTTGAGTTGAAATCAAGATCCAAGGATGCTGCTTTACCTCCAATGGATGAAGCTTTCAAGAGAATCATTGAGCAGGATCCAGAACTCTCTTCCACCAATAAATCCATAACGGATGCGTTTCGTGGAAGTTTTGAAGTGAAGGAGAACCCAAAGGTTTGTTTGTTTGTTTGTTTGTTTGTTTGTTTGTTCCTCTTTGAGTTCATCAGCTCTAATATTCTTTGATTCTTTCACATTAATTTTAATTGCAGTTGAGGAAGACTTCTAAGAGAATGTTAAGGGATAAGCCATCTGGTTCAGATGATGAAGACAATCGCATGATTACTTATAACGCCGGTGAGAAGAATGTTGGACACAGTTGGAGATGCAAACCCGGCTTATAGAATAAGAAATAAAATTTCTATATATATAATTTACCATCATAATTAAATTAATACACCAGTTAATAAATGTAAAATAACTTAATCCATTTATTAACTATACCATAAATTATAAAATTAAATAATAACATATATTCGTGATCTGTACAACATATTTCAACTTATTAAAACTAAATATTTAAGTAAGATATAAAATCTCATATTTTAATAAAAATAAAATAACCTGACACTTATTAAAACTAAATATTAAAGTAAAATATTAAACTAAATATTAAATAAACAATCTCATATTTTAATATACATATTTAAACTATAATATTAAATAATTCAATATATATATCAAATATGAGCTGGATTGAATGATTAATTTATATAATAACAAAATAAATTTGACCAATATAAATATAAAAATAATAAATTTGTATTTTAATTTGAAGCTTTAAAATATATGTAAAATTAATATGAGTGGGGTATGTGAATGATTTTTTTTTTCATAAAATTATATTCATGTAAATATTAATTATCTATACTATAAAAACAAATGTTTGTATAAAAATACATATGTATAAAATTTCCAATTTTCAGTAAATTAATTATTGGATAATAAAATCTAGAGATAAATGAAGTGTTATTTATTCAATAGAGAACTATATATATATATATATATATATATATGATAAAATAAATATTACTGTTAGTCAACAAGAATATTCTATCCAGTTTAGATATCGTTTCCTATATTCTTGGGCATATCCCAACTCTGTTGTAACAGTCTCCAGCATATATACTGGTGTAACTCTGATATACCATGATTTTGACCCACTTTTACCCATGATTTTTTTATGATTTTATTATATATATATCTATGTTTTTGAGTTTTTAGGTATGTTTTCAGGTTCAAGAGCATTTTTGAGTAAAGTGACGTTTTAGATGCCATTATGGAGCTTAAAGGAGAGGTTTCCCGAAATATACAATCTCATATTTTAATATAAATAAAAGGAGAGTTTTACTTATCAATAAAAATATTTTTTTCATCTTAATTATGTTTTCATCAAAGGTTATAGAATTCTAATATTAGAAGAAATATACAAAGAGTTTTGTTATAAACAGGAATTTGAGTGTTCGGTCTTCTAAATGATATCTATTATTACCTTGATGCTATGAATCACTTAGTCATTATGGGAACCGAAATTCGCACTGTCGATTTTAATGAATAAAAAACGGAGGAAAGCCAAGTTAACCCGACTATCCTTGAAGGTCCGGATTCTCTGCGACAGCCAACGACAAGTGACCGAACAAGTGCGGAAAATATAGAAAGATAACAAAAGACGAAAATCGTACAAAAATGGTTTTGTTAAGAGTTGGGACTGGACCTTGAGAAAGGCTGCCTACGTACCCCTATCGAGGATCAAGTCGGACGTAGTTCAGTTAAAAGATTTGAACAAGAGATCGAACTGCCTGGCGGAGTTCGTCTAGTACGAGCGTTTGTCATAGAAATGGGCGTGTCGAGAATAACGCCTAGAGTTTCTATGTGCGGAACTCTGAGTAAAAGGATTGTTAGATTCCTCCGAAGGAACAGAAGTCTGCGGACAAGATGAAGGTAGAACGAGAGGCGGCCAGACGTCCTAGGTCATGCCTTGCTAGTCTAACCACCTAAGTTCTAAGTTCTCTCAGTCTAAAATCTCGGATCTGCTCTCTAAGTCTCTCAATTTTCTTTTCTTGGATTTTTCTGTGTCCCTTTCCTTCTCTCCCAAAGCTCCTTTATATACTCCTTCTTATGACGGTCTATTCCCTTTTTGGGCCGCGAAGCGGGCTTTTTCCATTTTCGTCGGCCTTCATGTTTATCGGGAAACTTGACATTTATCTTCGGGAAACTTGACATTTATCCTTCTGGAAATTTAGCATTTATCTTGGTATGTAAAGATTAACCTAAATCGTCGTATATATCTCAGATAATCGTAAGCGGATTGTCCTATCGCATTTGGTCCCTTTCGGGCCGTCTCTAGGACTTCCGTTGTTTTCTACGATTTCTTCGGAAGATCTTCAATCCTTCGTAGAGTTGAGATGAGTGGTGTCTTAAGATAACCATCACTGTTTCGCACGAAGGATTTAAGATCTTCCTTCCCGTTGATATCTTACGAGTTTCCGAAGTGTTTCCGACGATCTTAGTTTGGAGTAAGAACGGGAGTTTTGTACGCGGAATCTCAATGATTCGTTCCGGAAAAACTTGGGAAAGACGCAAAGTACAGACTTCTGACGGCCGGAGCCTAGAAACTTATGCACGGAAGCTTGTCGCCCGACGACCCGAGCAAGCACGGGGCTAGCCGCCCGGCGGCCATGGCCAGCACGGGCGCTAGCCACCGGCGGCTACAGCCAGCACGGGGGCTAGCCGCCAGGCGGCCACCGCCAGCACCTCAAGGTTCCCAAGACCCAAGGGTCCAAAGAACCTCAAGGTTCCAAAGACCTCCGGGTCCATAGACCTAAGGGTCCAAAGAACCTCAAGGTTCCCAAGACCCAAGGGTCCAAAGAACCTCAAGGTTCCAAAGACCTCCGGGTCCATAGACCTAAGGGTCCAAAGAACCTCAAGGTTCCCAAGACCCAAGGGTCCAAAGAACCTCAAGGTTCCAAAGACCTCCGGGTCCATAGACCTAAGGATCCAAAGAACCTCAAGGTTCCAAAGACCTCCGGGTCCATAGACCTAAGGGTCCAAAGAACCTCAAGGTTCCCAAGACCTAAGGGTCCAAAGAACCTCAAGGTTCCCAAGATCTAAGTGTCCAAAGAACCTCAAGGTTCCCAAGATCTAAGGGTCCGAAAAACCTCAAGGTTCCTAAGACCTAAGGGTCCAGAGAGCCTAAAGGCTCCTAATCCTTCAAGATTTAATGGGTAAAGTCTCCCATGTTCAAAGTAAGGCCTCAGGGCCCATGTAAGGAACTTAAGGGGCCCAGATTCTGAGAACTTCCGAGTTCGAGGGATCAAGAACCCAAGGGTTCAAATCAGATCGGAACTCACTAGTTCCCGACGACGATTTCACATCCTTGAAAACTCATGTTTTAACAGGATTACAAGATCTAGTGCTTCGATACTTTCAGATCTTCGATCCAATCATTAGACAATACTCTGACAACGATTCTCCACAAGGATTGATCTCCCCTGGAAGTCATCTAATCAAGCAACTAGGGGTCAAAACCATAAACACCTCTACCATAAAGCAATGCAAGGATCAAAGAAAAGATGGGAGTAAAAGCAAAAACCAATAGATATTATTAAGAATCCTTATTCGGAGGGAAGAAAGCTACAGAAAAAATCCAAAGAAAAAGACGACAACATAAAGCAAGAAAAGCATTGAAGAAATATTCAAAGACTCGGCTCCCGGCGAGAAAAAGGGAAAACACCATGACCGCCTTCACTGTTTCCCGAATTTTGGATCGGACCTCCAACAGGTCCCCATCGGCCGGGTCCCCCGAACTGCTCATGTTGACCAGCACTCCTCATCGACCACTCTCTAACGAGGTCCTGACGAGCATATTCTCGAGCCCTCTGCACGATAAGAGCCTGGTTGGAAATCACTTCCCGAAGCTGCCTCCGGAGGAAGAGAATCTCTTCATGGATCCCTGCTAGCATCCCTCGGAGCCAAAGAAGCCATCACCGGAGGAACAGAAAGAAACGAATTGCGAGATCTTCTCCTTTGAGGCCGGGCTCTACAATATTCATCGTACACTGATAATATCGAAGCCGTAGGGATCCCACCTGGAAAACCAAGACTCCATCAAACTACGGCTAGAACGGAAGGACAAAGTAAGAAAAATTTCATTACCCCAAATACGGCTATGACGCAGCGATATCGGATGCATCAAAAACTGAATCCAACGAAAGCGCCTAGGAATGCCTCGCGCCAACTTCACCAAAGTCTCACCAGCCTGGACGACCGGTCAGGCCACCTCTGCAAAAAGAAAAACCTGACATAGTTCAGCAAGTATAATACCCATGTCCAGGGAAGCAGAAGCAACTTACCCACTGAACGCCAGAAACATGGATAACCGGGAACACCTTCGACCTTCATAAACACGTATCTCCTGTCCCAGGAATCATTTGAAGGAAAGCTACCCCGAAGGCCTCGAGGGGGTTCATCCACCAAAGGTTCACCATCTCGGGACCATATTTGGTAGAAGCCTCTCTTACTTGGTAAGGGAACAAAGGAGTAAGAATATAGGACTTCAGACAACCCAAAAGGAATACTATGGAGCTCTCCTAACACCTGGATAGCCATCAAAGTACGCCATGTAGCAGGCGTAAACTGCGAAGGGGAACATCCAAAGTACGACGCCACCTCCGCAATCAAAGAAGGAATTCCTCCTCTAAAGCCGGCCTCCAAATAAGCCTCAAAGATCGCTATCTCGTCCCTTCCTCCATCAGGAGCCCGCTCGAACTCTCCCGCACACCTGATCCCCATTGTACCAGGCAAGGAATATCTGCGGCGGATCTCCATCAGATCACCTTCCTTAATGTCAGACCTCGGGCCATCTTCGTCTTCACTCGGAGCATCGAAAGAACAGAAGCGACGAGGGCGAACATGGCCCACGGGAACCCTTTCATCATCGGTTCCCGAAACCACGCTAGGTGCTAGAATTGGGGAATCAAAAGGATCACCAAACAAACGACGGGGCCTGACACGTCCGCCAACACCGGGGGTAGGGAACGATTTCATGAAAGTCGGAGCGCTCGACATCTACTTCCAATAAGAAGGATAGGGGAAAACCTAAATTCGTGTCGTCTAAAGGCGTCGAGGCATCCGATTATATACCTGGAATGACTTTCCATTTTTAGCGCATGAAAGGAAAGAAAGAAAGGGGAAAGGCAAAAGAATTTGGAAGATAATCGCGAGCCTAGGCAAATTTCCAAAATTATCTCCAAAATATTCCGCCGACCTAGCATCATCACAAGCGGGCCGCGGTCCTTATTTCTTGAGGCCCATTCCAACTAAGCGATCATATTCCGAAATAACTCCCTATGTCGCCTAGACTCCGAACCCTTCTCCTACTGGAAGAAACAATATCAAAGTCCGAGACTACATATTATCCCTTGACTCCTACGAAGCAATCAAGGAATAAAGGGCAAACTGTTGGGGAAAAATATCCAAGGCTAGAGGTTTCTCCAGCCTCCGAAGGGGCCATGACTTCCGGGCCCTCGTTTAGAAAGGACCCAGGGTCCCCCCACTACTCAAAGAACCAATCTCCACCAGGAGGCACCAGGGTCCGATCTCCATTTAATAAGTATCCAGGGTCCAGTCCCTGTATCGAGGAACCAAGGCCTAGCCCTTGCCGTAAGGACCAAGGAATCGATCCTCCGCATGAATATGGAAGTTTCCCATATCGAGGGGAAAGTAATATATTCATGAATATTACGGAAGCCGCCCAAGATTGACCGACTTACATCAACTATAAAAGGGGAACCCAAACCCTAGAACAAGGGATCGACACTTTGGGGCTTAGAGATTAGAGAGTTAGGCTAGAAAACTAGGGTTTATACACCCAAAACGTTGTAACGCTAAAGATACTCAATAATACATCTCTTTGCCTCGATTTCTCTTCTTTAAACACATACATAAACATAAAACTTGATAATCTTCCAGTGTTCCGTAGTACTAAAACGACCCTACACAAAAATATCACAACAGACGACGTTCCCAATCACGCAATCATCTTCGAGGAACAAGATACAGCCGGACTCGATAAACCTCACTACGATCCTCTGGTCATCGACTTGGTGATTCAGGATCTCGAAGTCGGCCGCATATTCATCGACACAGGAAGCACGATCAACATCATGTTCCGCGACACTCTGCAGAGGATGAACATACCCCTCGGAGAGGTCATCCCAGAACCAAGACCGTTGATTGGATTCTCGGGCGTCACGTCCATGACCCTCGGAAAAATCAGACTCCCAGTCATGGGTAAAGAAGTCACGAAGATCGTCGAATTCGCGGTAGTGGATAACCCGACCATCTATAACCCCATAATAGGAACTCCTTGGATAAATGCCATGAAGGCAGTCCCGTCCACTTACCATCTCAGCATCAAGTTTCCAACACCGACTGGAACGGCGGTAATCTGGGGAAGCCAAAAACAGTCGCGACTCTGCTTCCTGGCCGAGCATAAATTACGCAGCAATCAGAACGCCCCAGTAGCTAACCCGAAGCGATCTAAGAAGCATCTGAGTATCTCCGAGAACTCAGCAAAGAACAGCTCGGATTTGTCCGAACAGGCCACGACTCAGGATAGCGAGAAAATCCTCAGAGTCCATCGCCGAAATAACGGTTGACCTAACTCCCAACGCGACCACCGACTTAGCTGAAACAGTCAGGGCGCCGGAAATCGTGGAGTAATAGCATCCGCGATAGAAACAGAACTACGAGATGGCTTGATCCTCGCAAGAGGTACGTAGGCAGCTCGTCGCAACCCGACGAGTTCAGCTATCCCCTTCACATAAAGGGGGGGGGGGGAGATGGGACAAACATCTCTCCCGCAAAAATATTTTTTACATGTACTCTACGTTCTTAAAACCTTTTATAAAGTCTTTTATTCACATGCTTATTCAACGCATAAACATTACGGAAAATGAAAATCATATCTTTAAGGAACGAGAGACGTCGCTGATTCCCGAAAAATCTTGATTCTCTATTCTCCTCCAAAACATTCCGTCCGCGACTCTAAAAAACTTTATCAAACAGTCTATCCGCGACTCTAAAATTCATTTCCGTCGATTGGCCCCGACAGAAAAAAATTGAAACGTTTCACTCAATCAAATTCGTAGTCTGGCTTCTAACGAAGTCCTCTTGCATCCGACAAGGATATCATAGCGCGCTATACAAAAAATCCAAATTTTGGTTAGCTCTTCGTAAAGGAAGTAGCTCGACTCGTATCCAAACAAATCATGTAAGCCGATAAGCACTTCGCAGATTCTAAAACGGTATGAGTCAGGTCGAAATCGCAAACAGGCAAAACGAAAGCAGATTTGTCATCGCACAGCTTCAGTCCGAAAGTAGACCTAGGTCTTGCCCTAAACCCGGCCTTGCTGGTATCTAAGACATCTCATAGGCATATGTATCCAGAATACGAGATTCCAAAACTTGCCTCTTATCGCTTACAAACCTAACGTTCGCTACAAAGTAACCTACGGATCAAGCGACGAAAAAAGAGCTTGAATACGAAGTGACTACACATATTCGAACCCTATACACTTGACGAAAGTATAAATCAAAACGCAGAATCCATAAAAGCATTCATAGCAGGGATTCAAAAGCCACCAACGGCCAATCCCGAAAAACACAAAGTCACGCGACCTCCTAAGGGTCGCGACACATACATACAAACAGCCACACTTGGCCTATCACAAATTATAATCGAATGCATAACAATCGGTTAGAGATATTCCAAACGAAGAGTTGGGCTGGTCGACCTCTTCACCCCCGTCGCCTGCATTCGAACCCGCGCCTGCATCCGCCGTATCTTCCGAGACTTGGATAGGATTCCACAACTCTCGAATTCTCCCTTCAATCGGAGGAACAAAGGATTCGGCGTTATCACATATTCTCATCGAGCCATCCATCGCGGCAAGTTCGCCGGAAAGAGAGAAACCCTCACGCTGCATCTTGTGTAGAGTACCGACCGAACCACGACACTCGCGAAAATCGCCTACAAAGTCCTGAGCCTCTTTGTACGCTTCGAATTCGGTAGAGAAAATTTCGTCCCTTCGGTTCAGCTCGGCGGCAGCTCTTCTCCGCCCGCTCCTTTCCGCACGAACGAGGGCTCGAGCCTGGACCTCGGCTTGCCTGCGGTTTTGCTCCTCCACCTCCAACCGATACTTGGCGAATTCCCTTTCCATTTCCTCCGCTTTGAAACGGGCCAGTCGGGCAGTACGGAAACTTCCATCAATCGATGTGTTCCACACTCTCACGGCCTGCAAAGAAGTCGAGGTCAAATAAAAAGAAAAGGGGATTTACTCAAGTTTCAAAAACAAACCTCGTTGACCAAGCGAGCGCCCTCCGCGGTCACCTTTTTTCTCTCCTCGTTGTCGAAAGACTCGTCACGGGAAAACGCCAGAGGGAGCTCATCAAAGAAGTAACCCGGGGGAGGAACACCCTGATTCCCTATAGTGAAGTCAGGATCGTATCTCGGCAGCTCATCGTTTCCCGACGAAGCCTCAAAAGCAATCCCTTTATCCTTCCGAGATCTCCGCCTCCGCCTTGAAGGAGCAAAAATGTAGGATCCGTCATTGACACAGGGCCGCGTACCGCCTTGCGATCGGTGAAGCGCGACCGCCCCTAAATCCAATCAAGAGTAAAAGAGTTCCAAGAACAAGGCCTTGTCCTAAAAATATCTCTCTTGGACGAAAGATCGGAAGGAACATGCGTGAGACATCTGTTCTCTGAACGATTTAAAAAAAAAAAACACACGTTCAGAACTCGCCTTTCGGGTTCTAAGAAAAGAGATGCGACAATCTTACCACGTTGGTACAACCAGTCCGTCGGGAATAGGTGGAGAAAGCCTTCCTCGACAGACTCTCCATCTATCCTCAAGAAAAAGAAACGGTCAACGTAATCCTTGGCGTGCGAAGTGACTCCATGGATCACCGAAAAATCGGTCCTCGCCTTCATGGAGTATACTCCATTGATGCTCGTTGTCTTGAAGTTCCACAACCCTTCGAAGTCAGCAGGGCTAAGGTTCATCCCTAACTCGTAGCTCAAAATCACAACGCCAAGCCAGCTTTCCAAACCGGCACGTTCAGCTGGCTGATTGCTATTCCGAAACGGTCGAGAGCCTGAACAATGACCCCAGGGATTGGGAACCACAGTCGGCATTGCGTCAGAAACGCCTCCACTACAAAAAAATAAGGATATTGTGGCGAAATTTTCCGTCACAATAACAAGGAAATCGTAAAAATATCATCATTGTTACGTTTTTGTTACGAATTTTTAATGGTTACAATACGTGTGTCACAAATGTTCTGGAGTAACAAAAATGTAACAATTACTTGTGACTAAATTTTTTGTAACAAATAGTCACACATAGTTACGGTGTATACCAGTAACAAAACTGTAACAATTTCCTACTCATTAAATTGTCTCAAACTGTCTTAATTTGTGACATATTTAATGTGACGACTATGTCACTTGTAGTGACTAATATGTTGTCACAAAATGTCACCAATACTGACATTATATAATGTCCCAAACCGTTATTATTCATTACTAATTTAAAATGTAGCCTATCATAATCAAAAAAATTAGTTACAAACATAATAATCCATGACTAAAGAAATGATATTTATTGGTTACTATAATTGCATAATTATTTTTTTGTATTGTGTTATTAATTTGTCATAAGTAAGCATCAGAAAGTATGCCAGTAATAGTAACATCTCAGTTTTAATTGGTTACTATCTATAAATCGAAATAAATATAAATTGGTTTACAAAATGAAATTGGTTTACAAAATGAAATTGGTCTAAATTAAAATACGGTTTAGATAACTAAACCAAATCATTAAAAAATCTCAACCCTAAAAACTAAGCCTGCTTCGCCTTGCCTCCTCCAGCCGCCATGTCTGGCCTTGCCTCCACCGCACAACAGAAACTGCGACCACGGCTGGTCTTGTCTCCTCCACCATCAAGCTTCTTCTGCATCATCCACCTTCCTTTACCAAAAACAAACAAAAATTAGATTCAAAGAGAGAGACAAAGACAGAAAGATATGTTGAACCTTGGTGGAGTGGTTGTGAGACGGCGAGCGTGAGATAAAATAGACGAGGAGGATTCGTCAAAAGGCAGAGAGACCAGTCATTCAATTCTTCAACCTGCACCAAAATCAAACCCACGCAGAAGAGATATGATGGAAGTAAAACTTAATATAAACGACCACTATCGGAGCGGTAGGGAAGATGGAGAGAGATGAAGGAAGAGATCATGCGAGGGCGGAGAGACATAGAGCAGATGTCTTCTGACGAAAGAGAAGAGAGGAGATGGGGAGGCCAGCAGTGAATAAAGCATATGTATTGAAGAAAATGAATAACTATGGTCCATTGGATCCAGTCTCATCCAACGGTGAAAAGCTTAATCCTTGTGCCTGTGAATCAGCCAATAGGAATTTTTTTGGTTGTTATACTTTTTTCTCAACTGACAGAATAATTCTTTAATATTAGTTGTTTTAGAAATATTGTTTCTGTTGATAAAAAAGAAGTTTTTTTGTTTATAATCTCATTTCGTACAGCGATAGAATTTTGGTTTTTGATTTTTTTTATTTTTTTTGTTTAATATAAGTTTGTTTGTTTACCGTTTTTTTTAAATTATAAGTTTACTTCACTTAGCTTACATGTTATATAATTCTAGAAATGAAAAATAGATTTCAAAATTTATGATATATGATTTGGAGTTTGAGGTTTAAGTTTAAAATTTAAAAAATATTTTAAAATAGTTTCAAGTATGTGATATGACATAATGTCTTAATATTTGAGAGTAAGTATGAATATATGGTTTGAATTATATGCAAGGTTAAAAGCTTAAGTTTAAAAACTTGGGATTAAAGATTTTCAGAAAATAAATTTTGAGTTTGAGTTGAAGATTTATAGTTTAAGTTTAAAATATCATTTTTGAAAATTTGATTTATGATATAGGGTTTGATGTAGTTTAGGGTTTTGATTTGAGATTTACTTAACTTATATATTTTGAGATTATGTGTTTGGAGTATATAAGTTTACATTTTTTAAATATATATTTGAAGTTAAAGTTTAAGAAGTAATTTCTAAATTTTAAAAAGATCTAATTAATTTGTTTAAGTAAGTTTAAATTTAGAGTTTGAGATTAGGGATTAGTGTATAGAATTAGGGTTTCATATTCAACCACACAACAAAATGGATAAACCATGGTTAAATATAGAGCTACTTAAGAGCTCTCTAAAAAGATATTTTATTTTAAAATTTTCAAAAATTATATTCGAAGTTTTTTGTAGTTTTTTCCAAAAGCAAAACTTCAAACTTAACTAAATACCATATATATAAAACATTAAAGAAATATTAATTAATAAATGTTATACTAAAATATATAAAAATTAAAAAGAAATATATAATTAAATATTAAATTACAAGTAAAATATCATATAGAATTTTCCGTAATATATAAAAAAATATATATGTATATAAATATGATTACTAATGCATTTGTTAAGCCTTTTGTAATATTGTTGTAGTCTAAATCTAGTCTGAAAATTTCAAATCTTATTTCAAATTTTATATTTAAATTATGTGTAAATTTTAAATTATAAAAGAAATTTGAAATATATATGAGTTATAATATTTTAAGGATTAAAAGGATAAATTGGCAAAATAATTAAAAATCATAAATGCAATATATAATTATTATGGACTAAAATGCAAATAAAAATATTAAACTTCAAATTTGAACTTTTGAAATGAAACTCTATATTTGAAGTTTCACTACTCAAAACTTTAAATTTGAAGTTCAGAAGTTCTTTTTTTTGAGAGAAAAAGTTTCATATTTAAAGTTATATTTTCTTTTGGAGATGAGTTAAATAAACCTTGCAAGATCACACAAATAATTTTGCGCTTTAAAAGTTATGACATTTTTTATTTGTTATCTTTTCAATGCATTAGTCACGGACATTTAGTTTAGATATCGTCGTAAATAGAGACATAGCATTTGGTCACATAGTTGTTGCTATGGTAACAATAAAAATAGTTACAATTATGTCACATTTTATGTCTCATTTACTTTTGTCACGTTTATGTCACTAAATGTGACATCATTTGGTTACGATATAAACCGGTAACAATATTGTGACCAAATAGCTACTCTTTTTTACATAAAAGATTAGTCACAAATCAGTGTCTGTTATGTCACAAATATGTGACTGAAAAATCTAGTCTCAAAAAATCGTAACAATAGTTCTTTTTTCTTGTAGTGCTCGTAGCAAGTAAAGTAATCCTTTGGAGGGCGTTCCGAACTCTCATTCCCACGAGGAATGCAAAACATGACTCCTTCCGGAACTTTGTAAAACTCTCGAAGAGTTCCGAGATATTCGGGGGATACTTCGCTCGGCGAGTCAGTTTCCCTACGAGCCCTCAGAGGCCGCCGGGGGAACGGGATCACGGGGGGAGCATCAGAACCGAAAACGGCGTCGCAATACGCGCTACTATCAATATCTTCGACCTCGGGTTTTGGAACCTCCTCCTCGGCATGAAAACTATCCGAAGACGAGTGAGATTGCCTCCTAGGGGATTTTGATCCTGAAGTCATTCTTTTCTTAAAGTAGAGAGAGCATTCGCAAGAGACAAATTAACTTAAGATTCTTGCGTGAAATAAGAATGTTAAAGAATTCACATGTCTTTATAGGCAAGAATTTAACTATTCACCCCGACCTTCGACACGATTCCGTCTCCATACTTTCCTCGCGAACCATACCACAAGCTAGGACCTACAAAACCTACGGCTCCTAGCTAGCTGGGGGGCTAACTGTTGGGGTCAAAATCGGTCAAGACGAAATCGATGTCCGAAAGTCTCGGAAAAATGTGAAAGATATTAGAGCAACCTCGAGAGACTAAATGTTAATCAAGAAACCTTGGAAAAATATTAAGTTCGAGATTAATCATCTCGAAACCAACGGCTAGAAACGTCTTCTACACGAGGAAAAATCTCCGGAAAACTAAAAAGAACGCAAAAACACGCACAAGCCGAAGGAACCGAGCAGCCGACTCCGGTCGCGGCCGTGGCCGCCGGGCGGCTAGCCCCCCGGGTGGCGGCCGAGATCCTCGGGGAAAACTAGGTCAACTTAGTTTTCCTACGTTTTTACTTAACTAAAATCGACAGTGCGAATTTTGGTTCCCACATTGAACTTTAGGTCACAAACAGCTCCAACGGTGGCTAAGAAGGCTCTTCCAAGTAGTAGGGATGTCTTGAACTTGAGCTTGACATCCAGAACGTGGAAGTCTGTAGGGATGATGGCATCTCCTATATGTACCTCAAGATTTCAAACTATGCCTCCAGAGTTCTGTTGAGAACAATCCACAAAGATGAATGTCTCAACAGTAGGCTCTATCTTCAGACATAGTTAGTCTGATATTATCTTAGGTAAGATGCTGACTCCTGATCCTGTATCACATAGGGCACGAGGGAACTCAGTACCCCTTATTGAGCATGGTACTGTGAACTTCCCTGGATCGCTCCTCTTTGTTAGTGTGATCCTCTTCTTAAAGCTATCGCGAACTTGGTGAAACATCCTCTTGATGTCTTCTTCTGTCTCCTTAGTTACCCTGAAAAACATCCACAATCTGTGTGAAAAGTAGGCTTCTTCAAAGGGTTTCTCTGCAGGGATCGATCTTTAGAACTCGTTTTCTGAAGTTTTCTATCTCTGCTTCATTGGCTCCCCTTTTAAGGTGCTTGGCAATCTTCTCTTTCCTTTTTCGTAGAACTCTTCATAGGTTTTCCTTTTCTGTCTCCATGGGTTCAATGATGTCTGTGGGTTTCTTCATGATGGCTGTAGGAAAGGTTTTGGAAAGTTTAGACTGCTCCCGGAGTGCATTAAGTCGTGCTATATCGATCTTCGGTAGTTGCACTCGGCGATGAGGTATGGTATATCGATCGAAAGCAACTTTTGTATGTCGGTCGATATTGGGGTCTCCTGATCGGTTGATGGAAAGGTCTCTATATCGATCGATAGGATCTGAAGTCGGGTCGACTTCCATAAGGGCGAGCGGATGTGGGTGTCTAGCTGCGAAGGCTTTGTGTGACATGATCTTGATGGAACTGCATTCGTTGGAAGGTTCCTCGAAGTCTATCGATCAAAACTCATCAAAGTTTATCGATCGTTTCGCTTTTGGTGATATCGATCGATGTCGGGTAGATGATGTCGATCGATATGAAGTGAATCCGGTTTCAAGTGTGTCCTCATGTGTCGAATCTTGCAGCCTTTCTTGTTTAACCACTTGCCAAAAAACATCATCCATGATAGCATTGACGTGGTGGTTAGCAGTAGACTCTCCTTGTGCTTTTGCTTAAGCTTCTTGTTTTCTCAAAGCTTCTCCTGTCTGAACCAGCTGAGTCTCCACTATCTTCACATAGGTGCTCAAAGCATCAAGCTTTGTGTTCAGGGTGGTGTAGACGGAGTCAATCTTCCCATTGAAATCCACCTGTAGCTTTTGCTGGGTCTCCAGAACTCTTTCCAGCATCTCGTCTAATTTGCTTTCCTGGGTGGGTGGGGTGGATTGGTGTAAAATGAGTTCCCATAACTCTTGTTGTTGTTGGGATTGCTGCTGCTGTAGGTGGGTTTCTGTGAACTTGGGTTGTAGTTGCTTCTCTGTCCCGAGTAGTTCATCTTTCCTCCTGGCATTCCAGATCTCTGACATCCTGCTCCACTGATCCAGTTCACATCTTCCTCCGTGTGTCCTCTCTAGCTGCAGTTTCTGCATCCTCAACTGAGCAAATCTGCTTGTTTAGTAACTTATGAACATTGTCCAGCTGTGCTTGGAATTCATTAATATGTTCCTTCCCAAGGAATGATACGGATTTCGCCTTGGCAGTGTTCTTCGTGTTGTTGCTTGAAGCTAAGTTATCGATTAACTTCACAGCGTCTTGTGGATTCCTTGTGCTAAAGTTTCCTTCACTAGCTGTATCAAGAGCCATCTGATACTTCAAAGTGATGCCTCTGTAGAAGGTGCAGAGTAGTTGCACATTGTTGAATCCATGGTGTGGGCAGTCGCGCTGGTAGGATTTGAATCAGTTCCAGGTGTCCTTGAATGACTCTCCAGGATCCTGAGTGAATGTAGCAATCATCCTCTTCCAGTCTTCAGCACGTGACTCATCAAAGAAGTTACGCAGGAATGCGTTTTTGATGTCCTTCCAGGTAGTGAGAGAACCTGGTGGTAGTTGCCTCAGCCATTGCAAAGTTTCTCCTGATAAAGAGTATTTGAAAAGCTTGCAGAGAAGGTAGTCTTCAGGGACTCCATTGGCTTTGATGGCGAATATTAGATCCTCGAACCTCTCTAGATGGTCCATAGGATGCTCACAGGATAACCCACAGAAGGGTATTTGTCCCACAAGTGCGTAGTACTGCTGCTTGAGCTCGAAATCTCCTCTCTGAATGGCAGGAGGGCGGATGGCTGATCGGTTGGTATAGAACTGATCTGGACGGTTGTAGTCAGCCAAGGTTCTAGCTCTGTTAGCTTCATCTACAGGTTGGATGAAGTCTGTAGTTGCAGTGTCTTGCTCAGGAATGATTTACTTTTGAGCATTCAGCTTCTGACCTGCTGCGTTACGCAGGTGACCATCTTAATCACGCAGGTCTCCATTCTCATCGGTTGTGAGAATAATAGGCGATACCATGACTCGGCGGGTAGTATCGATCGATGTAGTATTATTGATATCGATCGTTGTCGGATGAAAGGTATCAGTCGACGAACGGTTGTTGATGTCGATTGATGGGGCGGTGCGAGTGTCGGTCGACGAACGGTTGTTGTTTTCGATCGATGGGGTGGGGCGAGTATCGGTCGACAAAGAAGGTGTCGCAGTCGACTGTGGTAGGCGAGCATCGTTCGACAAGGAGTGGTTGATGTCGATCGATGTGGAACGTAAGTTCTTGCGGATGGTACGTTCCAAGCTGTGGGGGTCTTCTGAGTACACAAGTTGTGGATTCTTGTTGCTTCTGGTACTGCTGGGCATGTACCTGAAAAAGACAAGAAAATATTTTTGCGTCAGAAGATGATTAAGCATAAATAAATAACCTAGGCCTAATCAGATTAAATCTAATGGCGATCTTAGCTCCCCGGCAACGGCGCCAAATTTGATATCACTCAAATTACCCTAAGGAGTGATTTACTCTCTCAAATAAGAGGTTCAGATGTAGTACTTAGGGATCGAATCACGGGGAGCGAAAGAACACAAAAGATTATAATCTTTAGTAACTAAGCTAGGTTGAAATGGTTTTAAATGTAAATGGCAGTTGTGAGCAATGATTAGTTGCTCAAGAGAATGGTTTTAAGTTTGTAAGTATTAAGAGAAAGTAGTTAGATTCAAGGTTACTATTCAGTTAGTTCAGGATTATAATGCTATAGATGTTTTAATGAGTTGCTTGCATATACTAAAGAACTTCAATTCTTATATCTGTCTAATATTTATCGTTATTAGACTCGTCTATTGATCTGTCTGCCGACAATATCGATCGATTTTTTGACAGCTTGTATCAATCGATATGTGCGTCGTCGATCGATTACTCTATTTGAGTATCGATCGATATAGCTCTAGATCGAATCGAATATATGTTCATCAAAATCATAGACCGGCTCTCGCTTATCCCTAGAGGATCTAAGCTTATACAAGATGATGTCAGGAGAATGATTTATGAATTAAATCACTTCCAAGATCATATTCTAGTTAGCTAATCTAAAATAAGCATTGAGGTTCATCAGGATAATGAGTATACAACTAAACAATCTATAGTTGGGGCTAATCCCTGATAGCTATTTGAACCCTAAATCTAACAAAAGAATATACTCAGACATGACTGAGTGACTCATTACATCTAGGTAATAATAGGAATTCATTTAGAAGACTGAACACTCAAGTTCCTCTTGATAAAAAATCTCTTTGTATCTTTCTTCTAAAATATAGAATCCTATAACCTTTGATGAATCAGAAATAAGATGAAAAGAATACTTTTATTGATAAGTAAGAAATACTAGAACAATGAACTGTTGTAAAAAGCTTCAAGTCGATTGAGAATATTCTTTTTCTTCTGCACGCTTGATATCGATCGATAGTACTAGGCGTACATCGATTAATGGAGTATCTCGTCGTCATTTCTTCGGATGCGTCATCGATCGATTACACAGAATCTGTATCGATCGATATGTATCTCTGGATATCGACCTTGACGTCTGATCTTATAGTCATCTCGGGAAAACTCTCCTTTAAGCTCCATATTGGCACCTAAAATGCCCTTGAACCTGAAAACATACCTAAAAGACTCCAAAACATAGATATATATATACTAAAATCATAGAAATACCATGGGTAAAAGTGGGTCAAAATCATGGTATATCATTTGGGAAACGAGCTTTCAAAGATGGAATTCGTCGTTTTTCTTGGGAAAAGAAGGACGAATTTGGTGTTTACAAAGGTCAATCAGGGTATGCTAGAGGAGTAAATGGAGACATCATCAATGTTTCCAAGGAAGACATGGAGGATTTACTGAACAGAGCTTCATTATTTGAATGTTCTTGCTTTTGTTTACCAATACATGCATATCACTTCAACAAAGCCGAACCACCAGAGAAGCTCTACATAGAAGCTGAAGTCAAGAGTATGATCAACGAAGCAAAGAGTCCTTATATTTGGGAGACTTTATTATATCCATCAGAAATCGAGAAGGTCCAATCAGAACTTCAGTCAGAGATCAACTGGCTTCAGAGTGCTAACGATCTCGTCCATCAGAAGAAAGACGCCTTACAGGAAGAAGTAGCCACTCTTCGCCTGAAGTTAGACACCTACAGGAAGCCATCGACCAATGCTGGACATACCACATCGACCGATGCTGGATACATCACATCGACCGATACGGGTTATGTGTCATCGCTCAATAAACGTTTAAAGACAACTACCTACAGTAGGGCTGTTCAATATGGTAAAACCAAACCATACAGAACCGAACTGAACCGAAATAGACAATGTGGTTTGGATTTGGTATATACCATACAAACCGAATGGATGTGATTTTTTAAAAACCGTATGATTTGGATATGGTTCGGTATATAACCGATAAAACCGAATAAAACCGATCAAAAATAGAAACATGTAAATATGTATATATTTTATAGCGATATATGAAAATCATAAGTTAATTTGTTTGCTAATAACCATTTCCATATTTCTTACAGTAATAAGGGTCATGATTTGTAAAACACTTGAAGTATAATTAAATAAGAATTCATCGCAACCGAGACTTCTTATTTTATTAGTCCTCTATTTAATCTTTTTGCTTTATTTTAGCATTGACTAAATTGAAATAAAGATTTTAAATTTGATGGACAACAATTATTGGAAATTCTTCACAACTTTTTAATCTATAAACGAACATAGATTCGTGTTCAGTCGAAGAAACATGACTTTGATGAACGCTAAATATTGAAGAATAGAAAAACTTTCTCTGGTGTTTCGTACTTCTGTTTTGGTTTTAGTTTTTTATTTTTATTACCAAAATTTGGATCTTTGATTTTAATAGATTTGATTATTTTATTAGATGGGACAAGCATTTTTTATTTTGTTGTTCTTTTATTTAAACATATAATATTTATTTAATAAATTACTGTGTTGACAACATGACTCTAAATTTCATATAATATGATCACAAAATAAATAATTATGTTTTTTTGGTATAAAACCAAATAAACCAAAAACCGACGGTATATAAATCGAACCGAACCGAAGTGAATATGGATTTAGAATGGTAGTTGTATTTTACTAACCGAAATACCAAAAAACCGAAAAAAACAAACCGAAAACGAACCGATATCCGGATTGAACACCCCTAACCTACCGCAAAGAAGAGATACATACCCTTATTAGCAACATCTATCAGGACATTAGAAGAGAAGAAGAGGTCATCACTAAAGATCTGGAAGACAAATATCAGCAACTCAACAACAACTTTACCTCCTTCAAGAAGTGCACATCAACAATGGCAACTACCATGGATCACATCATCAATGCATTACAACACACACACCAGACAATGAAATCTTTCTATACCAGCAAGAAGGTAATCACTGATGAGATGATCCCATCACTTGACAGTCGTCTACAAGAGGTTGAAGAAGGATTGAGAGAGTTCTACACTCAAAAGTTCTGCAAAGATTACAGACGCTCAGTATCGACCGATGCACAGCCGAGTACATCGCCTGATATCAACAATACAGACTACTGCACCAGAGCTGAGATGGAGAAAACCGTTCAAGATCTTTTCACAATGATCCAAGAAGTTGGTGATTCGTCCTACCGAAGCACTGAAGAATTATGGTTTCTAGTACAAGGCAACGTCAAAAGCATGGAGTACACCATAGAGAACCTTCAGACGGAGATCAAAACCACCTCTAGACAACTCGCTGATAGACCTGCACCATTAGAATTGACCGATATCCCAGCAAGGACATCGACCGACAGACCAACACCAGTGTCGATCGATATGGACTATACGAGATCGATCGATAAGCTCATGGTACGAAGGAGAACCAATGAGAGACTCAATAACATGCAAGAAGAACTCGGTGAACTATCCAAACACGCCTATCCAACATTCAGAAGCCACCAGTTCTACATCGAGAGCAATGCAGAAGATCTAAAGCGTCTGCCGAGGTAAATGAAGCCACAAGCGTCTACCGAAACTAACCAGAGGAGATGAAGCCACAAGAAGCTTCTTCACCACATGGTTTGGAGATAAACAAGAAGACAATGAGGAGACTTGTCAACCATCAAGTTTCTGCAATTCACCTCACTAGCCTCAATACCACCATAGTCAAGCTAAAAGACTATTACAAAGCGCTGAGTGGGAGGCAACCCACTGTTAGGTACTTTCTTGCTTAGTTAAATTTGAATTTTTTGTTTTTATTTTTCTTTTTTTTTTGTTTTTCTTTTTTTTCAGATTACATTATAGACGATTACAACCCCTATCGACCGATACGATCCTGTGGACATCGCTCGACATATAACAATCCAGATCGATTGACATAGATGACTCACTATCGATTGATACGTATTCACTGTCAGGTATATCGTTCTAATTTTTGATATCAGTTCATTCCATATGATTTATTTATACCCTAATCCGACTGTTATACACTGGGGACACAGTGTATGATTTAAGTCTGGGGAGAGATTACTGATGCTACTTTACCATTTTGATTTCATTAAATGTTTTCAAAATTGGTTTTATTGAGTCAAGAAAGGGACTAGGATATTTAAAATTTTTTTTTTTTTTATCTAACCACTCTTTAGCACCATTCTTAGATCTGTTGATTGCAGAAAGTACTATAAATGCTAAAGTGGATCACCTGTCACCTATGACAATACTTTTCATGATTGTTTTGAAGAACCAAAGCTGATTTCCAACCTAACCTGACAATCTATTGCTTGTCTTGGGGCTTGGTAAACAAGGGATCGGAATCCTCCTGCAAGTCTGGAAGGTAATAGTCTGTGTGCTTCTGATTCCCTTCCTTCTCTCTCTTCGGCATCCTAAGGAAAGAAATAAAAGATTTGTATAAAGATGTGTGATATACCATGATTTTGACCCACTTTTACCCATGGTATATAAGCGATTTTACATATATTTACTACAAAATAGGGTCTATTTAGAGTATTTACAGGTTCAGGTACAACTTGGAGAAATATGGTGTTTTTGGTGTCTTTTGGAGCCTTTAAATGCAGAATTGCGCAGACGCATCAGATGTTTAGTTATGGATGGAGATCTTCCCACGATGCGATTGAGCTGATCTTTTGACACAAGATAGATCTTTGAGTTAGATTTTCAATGCCACCGGTTTGAGGTCAATCCATCGGTTAGATCAGAAGTTATGCCCGTTTTACTGAAGAGTGGTCAGTCTGCCTCACGAGAGAAGGCTGTCGAGAAGAGGAATGTATATTGATCGATGGGAGATCACTCATATCGATCGATAAGAATGTCAGGAAGTGTCATGACTATGTTTCATGACCGTCAGAAGCCCTAAAGCAACCCAAATTACCAGAATATCCTTAGACGACCAAAAACCCTATTTATGTTATTTCTAAGCCATTGTTGACGGCTACGCTCTTTACGCTTTTACCTAAGCTTTCTTTGATTCATAGTTTTGTTAGGAGAGAAAGGAGGAACTCCTATCAGAGTCCTCCTGGAACTCCTTTGGTTTTGATTTTAATATCTATTGCAATTTATATTCTACTCATCTATGACTTCTGTGACAATCTTCATGTCTGAATAGATCCACCTGTTGGATTTAGGGTTCAAATAGGTTGTGGGATTAGCCCCAAATATAGATTGTTAAGTTGTGACTTGTGATATTCATTATCATGATGAACCCTAATGCTAGTTCTAGAGTCATGAACTAGAATATGATCCTGGAATGAATTAAATTGTTAATCATTATCCTGAAATCATCATGTATAAGCTAAGATCCTCTAGGGACACGCGAGAGCCGGTCTATGATCCTGGTGAGCATATATTCAATTCGATTTAGAGCTATATCGATCGATACTCAAATAGAGTAATCGATCGACGACACACATATTGATCGATACAAGCTGTCAAAACATCGATCGATATTGTCGGCAGACAGATCAATAGACGAGTCTAATAACATAGTTATTTGACAGATCTAAGAGTTGAAGCTCTTTAATATCATGCATGCAACTTGTTAAGACATCTATACCATTATAATCCTGATTACCTGAATAGAAACCCTAGATCTAACAACCATCCTTCCATCAAACAACTCTTTGCCAAGCTGAAAAATTATCTTGTTCATCTTGTTTACTGCTTACTTATTTATTTATTAAATTATAAACTTATTAGCTTAGCTTAATCATATAACTATTAGATTTATTTGGTTCCCTAGCTCCTTGTGGATTCGATCCCTAAGTACTACGGTTTGATCTCTTTTGATGAGAGTACTTCACTCCTTAGGGTAATTTGAGTGACATCAAATTTGGCGTCGTTGCCGCGGAGCTTTGATCGCCATTAGATCTTGTTTAGTTAGATTTAGTCTAGGTTTTGTTACTTTTCGAAAAAACTCATAAAATTTTTTCTTCTATTTTCAGGTACATACATCTCAGTACCAGGAAACAATGAAGAGAGGATTTCTAGGTCCTTCAAGGAAGGAGCCTGCTGGTTTATGCACGATCTGTAAGTCTAAGAGGAATGTATCTTTCGACACCCTCCAAGCAGCATCGATCGATAGGGTACACCAGAAATCGATCGATAAAGCACACCATCAATCGATCGATAACCTACAAGAAGCGGTGATCGATAGAGCCAACCAACCGAAGAAAACCACTGTTCATCCAGCTACTATTCACCCGAAATCGATCGATACTGTTCATCCAGAATCGATCGATACTGTTCATCTAGGTACTGTTCATCACAGTACTATTCACCGGAATACTATTCATCCGAGTACTGTTCACCAAGGTACTGTTCACCAAGATACTGTTCACCGAGGTTCTGTTCATCCGATGTCGATCGAAATTGTTCATCCCATATCGATCGACACTGTTCATCATCTGTCGACCGATACTGTTCATCGCAACACTGTTTACTGAAACACTGTTCATCGCACTGTTCATCACGACACTGTTCATCATCCGTCGATCGATACTGTTCATACAATATCGATCGATACTGTTTATCAAGATACTGTTCATCGTGGCACTGTTCATCATAATGTTCATCCGACGGCCGATACCACTTGTGGGGAGTCAGAAAAGATCGAGGTGATTATTCTTAAAGCTGATGAGAATGAAATATTACGAGATGAAGAAGGTCGTCCTCGCACCAGTAGAGGACTATTATTTAATGCAGAAGGTTATTTCATCCCTGATGTAATCAATGTTGCTAAGATGAATGACTATCTTCTTTGCCGAGAATGGTATGATGGAGTAATGGATGACTATCACTTCTATGGTTTACCTCACGAAGATCCAAGAAATCACATCGCAGAGCTTGAAGATCTAGTATCAAGAAGCAAGCCGAATGAAGTGTATGATTACAACATGATGCTCTGCAAGATTTTCCCCTATTGACTATGTGAATATGCTTTTAGCTGGTTCAGTCAGCTGCAACCAGGATCTCTAACCAGTTGGGAGAACATCAAAGACGCCTTCATAGGTAAATTTTTCAATGAAGATTTCGTAACTTTTCGAAGAAGGCATGATTACATATTAAAAAAGGCGTCTGACGATGAGAAGAGAGGAATAACGACTCGCGTAGATCAGATTGTTGATTTTATCTCCAACAAGCATAATGAAGATTTTGAAACTCCAACAGCTAGTGTCAAGCAGCCGGGCATTCAGGTTCAACAGGCAGATGAGGGTACGCAGAGGAATGAACTGAACAGAGAAAACCTAATCAACCCTAATACGGTTGAGGATGATAAACATCATGGATTTGGAGAGACGAGCATAGTAGAACAAGCTGATAAAATTGATCCGACATCAACATCGATCGATAGTGGTATCTATGAATCGATCGATATCAGTACTTCAGAAACGATCGATATTGACTCTTCTCATCGATCGATATCTCTCGAAAATCCTGATGCTACTACTGTGAATTCAGAGAGTGGACGTCAGAGGGCACTTAGAGACCACAACGTGCTTGAAGATTTATGCGCTGAAAAATCTACACTGCATCGTTCAACATCCTAGAGTTCTATCCCTGAACTGCATCCTGCATATATCTCTCTTGTTGGTCAGAATCCCTTTCATGGTCTTCTTCATGAGGATGCCACTTACCACTTAGATGCATTCGAAGAACTAGCATCAACCATCAAAAGCAATGGAGTTTCTGAAGATTACTACTTCTGCAAACTATTTCCATACTCTCTTGCTGGGGATGCAGCTCATTGGTTGAAGAAGTTACCACCAGGATCTCTCACTACTTGAAATGACATTACATATGCTTTTGTCATCAAGTTTATCTATGAAGCTGAAGCAAATCTTGAAGATGAGATGAGATCTATGGAAGAATATATGGTGGAGGATGATGAATAATCTGAATCTGAAGAGCTGGACAGAAAAGAAAAAGCCGATATTAGTGACATGAGCTCAGCATCGATCGACACCCTTACCTCAACATCGATCGACCCTAAAACCTCCACATCGACCGATACCATGACATCAGAATAGGTTGACATCAGCACCTCAGCATCGATCGACACTGACACTTGTCATCGATCGACACCACTTGAAATCCCTGAAAGTTCGAGTTGTCCTCCGAACACTGCAGTCTCGACACAAAAGAGCATTGATGTATCAAGTTGTTCTCCTTCCCCAGATGTAAAAAAAAAAGAAATCTTCATGGAAGATATCTTGGAGCAAGAATTCTTAAAGTTTGAGGATGAAGAAAAGCTTGTAGATTTGGATTAAAGTAAAGAAGTTAATATGGAAGACTTGTTGGAACATGATGAATGACTTGAGGATATGGATCATAATTTGGAGACTTCATCAAAAGCTAGCATCGATCGACACCAACCTGATGAGATCGATCGATACCCACCCTATGTCATCGATCGACAGTCGCCGTACTTTATTGATTTACGTACACCCGACTGCATCGATCGACACCCACCCGATTGTATCGATCGACACCCATGTTTGGATGAACTACCAGGTTACATAGTTGAGATGAAACCAGTTGAGGAGATAGTGCACGAGTCTGAAGCCTCACATTTTGATGTCCCTAAACATCAGAGACCACCTATATGGACAGAAGAAGCTGCTGGGTTTCACAAAAAAGTGAAAAGGATACATGATCATGTGAAGATTATGGTTCCAAGCGCGGTGTTTGAAGCTGAATCTCCTATTCCACCAGATAAAGATGCGCATCTGAGTTCTCATATTGAGGTATTGGATGATCATCAGCATACAGAAGCTTCACAGAGAGGGTTGAGACTTAGAGATGAGGTCGATATAGCCCTAGCAGAAGAAGCATCGATCAACACTGTTCACACAATGTCGACCGACATGAGCACTCCACCATCGATCGACATCTACCGGACACCACCGACAGACATCATCAGTCTACCATCGATCGACACTACCACTGGTTCATCAATCGATACCAGACGAGAATCAGAGCAGAATGAGTATGAAGTGTGTGGAAATATTTTTGATGGAGATACTGTGAGAGACTAGATTTCACTTCTCCAATTTAGGTTAGGTTGCGAGATATAAAATGAGAATCGTGGGCTGAATCCCGTAATAAACTTGAAGAATGAATTTGTCTTTATTGATGATTTGGAAGGTAAGAATACAAGAAATCTATTGTGAGATGATTACAAAGGAAATGAATAATGTTGTTGATCTTATACGAGAATAGGTATGAATGAGTCAATCCCCTTCTTTTTGATCTTCTCCTCTTTAAATAGCCCCATGCTCCGTTTTGACCGGCGCTAACACGTTCCCGAGATATCCGCCGTAAGTTGTGGGATTTGCAGCAGCTTCTGTTTGACCGGGTCCTGCGCCTCTTTCTTCGTGATGTGAGCTGCCTCTTTTCCGTGACCTCTTCGAGGGTTGCTCTCAGCTAACAGCCTCCGGCTTCGTCTTAGCTTCATTTAAAGAATTAATTTGTGGTGGGCCTGTCACGGCCCATTATCAGTTTTTATTATTTAACTGATATTATTGTCAGCTAGGGTGCCATATTTGGGCCCAACAGTTGCCCCCAGCTTCCGAGAGAAGATTTCTTATCTCAAAAGCTAGACTTAGTCGCTGGACCTCAATCTCTCTTCTGAAAGATATGTTGGCCAACGAGATCAAGAATGCTGAAGAGGAGTATAATCGTCTAATGGCTCTTCTGCCAGAAGCGACTGCTGCGTACGAAAGGGAGGAAGTCTCTGACTTCTTGGTTAGCAAACTCCCTCTTACTCAACTCTCAGAGAGCTCAGGTACTTTCGAGATCAACACGTTTACTCCGTCCTTTTCTTGAGAGTATGGTTCAAACTTAGGCTTGGTGGGTCCTAATTCAGCTCCAGTCTAGACGACCTCGGGAGGTGACGATAAGGAGACGAATGAGGGAGCCCTCGCCAAGGAGAATGAACCAGTCAAGGAGGATAAAGATGTCGAGAAGGGTTCCGGAGCTGAGGAAGGTTAAGAGCTGGGGCTCTTCGGAATCATCTCGTTGTGTTTTTTGAGACTTCTGCCAAATAGGCTTTTATTTCGTTTGCTTTTAAGACTTATGGTCTAAGGAGGCATTTAAACTTTTATTTGTGTTAGGATCTTTTGAACCTTTATTGGCCTGGGGAGGTTTTTAAAACTTTGATTATGTTTCAGTCTTGGCTTGATTCTTATTCTAAGTCACTCGACTTATCTTAATCATTTCTTGGATGAGGTCGAACTCGTCAAGTAAGAGTTTTGATGGGACATGTATCGTGATTACTAGATATGACGTCTAATGACTTGTCGGAATCAGGTCTCGAGGATTTCGAGTGTATTCGGTTAAGAGGGTCCTTAAAAGGAGTTCCTGATATATTGAGATTAGCTCAAGGTTTTTAGGAACCTGAGTTTATTCCGAAGGTTTTTTTTTGTTAACTTAATCTTGTTTTGTTTAGACATAGCGGTCATGAATCTTGATGAAACATGTGTCGTATTCGTTGGATCAGATCAAAATCTTGGTTCTTATTTGTGATAAGCGTTTAGCTTTAATATACATTCGGTTATGAAGACCCTAAAGAAGAGTCTTTGACATTAGCTCGGGGAATTTAGGGACCTGAGTCCGATTTGAAAGGTTATTGAACCTGAGTCTAGGTTCGTAGGAACCTGAGTTTAGGTTCGTAGGAACCTGAGTTCGTTCGGAGGATTTTGAGACCTTGTTGATTCTTTAGGATTTTAAGACCTTGTTGATTGTTAAGGAGTTTAAGACCTTGTTGATTCTTTAGGATTTTAAGACCTTGTTGATATTTGTTAAGGATTTTAAGACCTTTGTAATCACTAAGGATTTTAAGACCTTAGGTTTAGGAGTGACCTGAATTCGTTTGGAGGATTTTAAGACCTTCGAGGTTACTAAGGATTTTAAGACCTTAGGTTTAGGTTTGCGAAGTGGTGAATTTGCTTTGAAGGATTTTAAGAACTCGATGGTTTCCATGGATTTTAAGACCTTGATGGTTTCTAAGGATTTTAAGACCTTAGGTTTGTCGAAATTTTGAATTTGAAGGATTTTAAGACCTTGATGATTCCTAAGGATTTTAAGACCTTAGGTTTATTGAATTTTGGATTTGCTTGAGGGATTTTAAGACCTCCGAGGTAGCTAAGGATTTTTGATACCTTAGGTTCATGTTTATGGGGACCTGAATTGTTTCGAAGGGTTTTAAGACCTTGATGGTTCTTAAGGGGTTTAAGACCTTAGGTTCAGGTTTATGGGGACCTGAATTGTTTTGAAGGGTTTTAAGACCTTGATGGTTCCTACGGGTTTTAAGACCTTAGGTTCAGGTTTATGGGGACCTGAGTTGTTTCGAAGGGTTTTAAGACCTTGACGGTTCCTAAGGGTCTTAAGACCTTAGGTTCAGGTTTATGGGGACCTGAATTGTTTCGAAGGGTTTTAAGACCTTGACAGTAAGGGTTTTAAGACATCATGTTCAGGTTTATGGCGACCTGAGTTGTTTCGAAGGGTTTTAAGACCTTGACGGTTCCTAAGGGTTTTAGGACCTTAGGTTCAGGTTTATGGGGACCTGAATTGTTTTGAAGGGGTTTTAAGACTTGACAGTAAGGGTTTTAAGACCTGAGGTTCAGGTTTATGGTGACCTGAATTTATTCGAATGATTTTATGACCTTTGGTGTTGAAAGTCTCAAGATGTCGAAGACAACTGTTTCATTGGTAATTCTTATAGAATACAAGGTATTGTAATAGTCATACAATTGCTGTTTGGGCTATGTGTTCCTGATAAACATATGCCCCCTTTGGTTACGGTGAAAAAAGTGTTGAAATGAGTTTGGGGCTGCACTCATGACGGAGTTGCCTACGTACTCAGTCAAGGGATCAAGCCTAATGTAGTTCAAGGTGTTTAGGTACCCAGTGATAATATCTCTTGAGATTTGTGGCATCCCACGATCGAATTTCAGGTGCCCTTGTTCGTACCTTCAGGAGCTTGTAGACGCCAGGTCGTACCACATGGATAATCCGGTAAGGACCTTCCCAATTAGTTCCTAACTTCTCGGCACCTGGCTCTTTGGTCCCTTCGAAAACTTTCCTAAGTACTAGGTCACTTACGACGAATTGTCGGAGCCTGACTTTGGAGTTGTAATGTCGGGCCATTGCCTGCTGATAGTTTTGAATGCAAAGTAAGGCTTGCTATCGCCGTTCTTTGATTAAATCGAGGCTGTCCGGTAGGAGCTGGTTATTAACCAGTGGTGGTTTCGACTGGGACGACAGCCTCCATCCCATAAATCAAGAAGAAAGGGGTTTCTTCTGTAGCCTTTCGTGGGGTCGTTCGGCCCAGGTTTTTTTGTTGGTTCCAAGGCGTTTCTTGAGGTTGGCTAATATTGACTTATTAGCAGCCTCTGCCTGGCCGTTTCCCTGAGGGCATCGAGGTGTCGAAAAGGTGAGGCAAATATTCCACTTGTCACAAAACGCTTTGAAGTCGTGGGAAATGAATTGTCCTCCGTTGTCGGTTACGATTTTGTATGGGACACCATGCATGCATACAATGTTTTTTACACAAATCCTTCGACTTCGAATCTGGTTACTTGCTGGAAAGCTTCAGCTACGACCCATTTCGTGAAATAGTCGGTTAGGACAAGGAGGAAACGTAATTTCTTTTTTCCCTTGCCTGAGGCTACTAGTGGTGGTCCTACGATATCCATGGACCATCTCATAAATGGATAGGGAGCTGATTAGTTGGATAGCTTCTCCGCGGGTTGGTGTATGATCGGTGCGTGCCTTTGGCATTTATCACACGATGAGGAGTAGACCTCACAGTCTGCAATAATGGTAGGCCAGAAGTAGCCTTGTCCTTTGATTCTGATGGCTAGGGCTCTGCCTCCGGAACGGTTTCCACAGGAGCCGTCGTGCATTTCCTTCATGAGTTTCATGGCTACGAGGCCATGGACGCATTTTAGGTAAGGTCCGGAAACGCTTCGTTTGTGGAGGGCTGATTCGATTACGCAATATCTTGCGCTTAAGGCTTTGAGTTTTCAAGCCTCCCATTTATTGGGTGGAGTTTTTCCCTCTAGGATATATTGCATGATCGGAATTCTCCAGTCTTCTCTTCCAACCATTTTGTTGTGAAGGGAGGAAGGACGTTCCGGTTCGGGACCTGGTGTCGTGGTGCCCCCAGAGATATTCGCGGGATTAGGCTATGAGATTTCTGAATCCTGAGGCATATCTTCAATCTCTTGGTTATTCCTCGGGGTCTGAATAGTGCCCCCAGGAAGATTTTCGAGAGCGGAGATTTCTTGTTTTGACTCTGCAGATTGTTTGATCCGAGGTCTAGATGGTGCCCCTGGAGGTATTCGCAAGACTAGGCTCCTGGGATTCTAAATTCTTGGGGATATCCTCCTTTTCGTGGATGTTTCCCAGGTTTTGGATTGTGTTCCCGGAGGTGTTTGTCTTGGAGCGGTGAATTTTAGTTTTCGGGAACTAGAACGTCGTGAGGACTTGGGTAGCTGCCGTTTCGTGGTAGTTACCCTCTGCTTCCCCTTTTGGTTTGCTATCTATATCGGTTTTGGTAGCTATGTCGATACTTGGTTTTTCGATCCCCTCTACGGGTATGATTCGTTTCACAAGAGGGTCTGATGTTGAGGCTAAAGCTGCCAGAGCATCTGCGGAGGAGTTCTCTCCTCGAGGGATCCTTGTTAGCTCGAATTTGTCAAACTGCTTTGTAAGGTTTAGGACGACTTCGAGGTAGGCCCCCATTCTTTCGTCCCTTGTTTCGTATTCTCCGTGAAACTGGCTAGCTACTAGCTGCGAGTCACTATAAGCGTTTAGCTCCCGAATTCCGAGGCTCAAGGCGAGTTTTAAGTCGGCGATTAGTGCTTCGTACTCGGCTTCGTTGTTGGAAGCGCTAAATCCGAGCCTATAGGATTGTTTGATGGTTTCTCCGGCTGAAGAGGTTAGTCTCAGACCGACACCGGAGCCTTGCCTTGATGAGGCTCCGTCCACGTACATGCTCCATTTTGGAACCTCTGTTTCTAGGTCCAGGTGCTCGGATGCTAGCCCGATGATGAAATCGGCAAGGACCTGAGCTTTTGCTGCTGTTCGAGTTCTATACTCGATGTCATACTCACTGAGCTCTATGGCCCATTTAGCTAATCGTCCGGACTGGCTTGGGCTATGCAAAATTGTTCGCAATGGATGTGAAGTCATCACGACAACCGAATGCGATTGGAAATAAGGTCGCAGTTTCCTGGCAGCTGTTACGACTGCTAAGGCTAGTTTTTCCATAGTAGGGTACCTCGTTTCGGCGTCTTATAGGCTCTTGCTAGTGTAATAGACGGGTCTTTGTTCGTTTGGTTCTTCTCGTATTAGCACGCCGCTGACTGCAGCTGCCGATATGGCGAGTTATATGTACAATGGCTCTCCGAGCACATGTTTGGATAGGATCAGAGGTTCGGAGAGGTAAGCTTTTAGTTATTTGAAGGCTTCCTCACACTTCTCGTCCCACAGGAACTTCTTATTATTTTTCAGAAGTTTATAGAACGGGAGACACTTATCGGTGGATCTGGATATGAATCGATTTGATGCTGCGATTCGTCCAATCAATCTTTGTTCCTCTCTGGTTGTCTTAGCTGACGGCATTTTCAGAAAGGTCGCTATCTGTTTCGGGTTGGCTTCGATGCCTCTTTCTGTTAAAAGGTAACCGAGGAACTCGCCCGTGGGTACCCTGAAGGTACAGTTAGCTGGGTTGAGTTTCATATCGTATTTGTTGAGGATATCAAAGCATTCCCTTAGGTGGAAAATATGATTTTCTCCAACTGAGGATTTTACTAACATATCGTCAATGTAGACCTCTATGGTTTTTCCGAGCTGTCCAGCAAACATCTTATTCACTAGCCTTTGATAGGTAGCTCCTACGTTTTTCAAACCGAATGGCATAACCTTGTAACAATAGGTTCCACGTTCGATTATGAATGCAGTATTTTCTTGATCTTCAGGATCCATCATGATCTGGTTATATCCTGAAAAGGCATCCATGAAGGACAAGAGCTGATTGCCAGCTGTTGCTTCGACCTGACGGTCGATGTGAGGTAATGGGAAACTGTCCTTAGGGCAGGCCTTGTTTAGGTCAGTGAAATCTACACAGATTTTCCATTTCCCATTTTTTCTTTTTTTACCACTACTGGATTGGCCAGCCAATCGGGATAATGCACCTCTCGGATGGATCCGGCTTTCATGAGTCGGCCGACCTTGTCGTTAACGGTTTGAGTCTTTTGCATACCTAGCTTACGACGTTTTTGTTTGATCAGTTTGAAAGTAGGGTCTACACTGAGCTTATGGGTGGTGACATTCGTGTCTATGCCTTTCATATCGCTGGTGGTCCACGCGAAGGTCTTGACGTTGCATTTTGGGAATTCGATGAGCTCCTTCTTGGTTTCAAGAGGTAACTCAGACCCGATACTTACCTGTTTTCAGGATTCGAGTCGTCAACGCTAAATTTTTCGGTGAGGTTCTTGGGGGGACCTCGGATATTTTGTTGCATTTCATGATTTTCCTCGACCTGTAATTGCTATTGGGAGGACTCTTTTATAATCTCGAATCCTCCTAGATAACAGATCCTTGAGATCTTTTGGCTACCGTGCACGGTAGCTATTCCGTCAGATGTCGGGAATTTTACGTATTGGTGATAAGTTGAAGCTACTGCTTTCATCTTATGGATCCAAGGCCTTCAAAAGATTACATGGAACGGGGAAGGTTTGTCAACGACTATGAAATTGGTCATCTTCATGACTCCGCCAGCTATGTTTGGGAGTTTAATTGTTCCCAATGAGGTAGCTGTTTCTTCAGAGAAACCTACGAGATTGGATTTCTGGTCGATAATTTCGTAGTCGTCTATGTCCATTCCTTTCAATGCGTTGTAGATAATGAGATCGACAGAACTTCCGGTCTCGATCATGAGCTTAGGTACCTCGTACCCTACTATATTTAACGTTACGACGAGGGCGTCGTCGTGAGGTCTGTCGAGATCTGATGTCTCACTTTCCAAAAAAGAGATTTTAGTGTTGGACTCGGGTTTGGTCGGTTTGGGCTGACTGTTTGACACAGCTTTCCGTACGTGACTTTTAATAGAGTTAACGGAGTCTTGACACACGTCGGACCCTCCGAGGATGTAGTCGACCCTTGAGCTAGGGCTCGATTGGGGAGGTGGTTTACTCAAGAGGGCCTCGATTTGTAGGCTTTTTCCTTGTGGGAATTTTCCAAGGATCATATCGACTCTCTTTTTGGGAGCTGGGGGTGGTGAGTCTGTTTCTTTTTCAGGTGACCTTTCGCGTTTCGGAGAGTTATCTCTGGGACCTCTTTTTTGATAAGGCTGTGGCTTTTTGAGGTCAACGTCCTTTGTTTCTCCAGCTGCAAACTTGGCTGTCAGCTGTCGTTGGAGGTCCCAACACTCTTCGGTTGAATGTCCTTTTCGATCGTGGTAAGAGCAATGTTTGCTCTCATCGTTGCCTTTGGACCAGGTGGCTTTAGCAGTCGCGGCGACATGTTTTTCTTCCTTGTCCTCCTCGACTACGTAAGAATGCCCCCCCTGAGTCTGATTGTTTCGGGAGTTCCCCCTTTTATGAGGTCCCTTCCCGTCGGAGGCTTCACTTTTCGAATGGCTCTGGGGCTTCTTGTGGAGTTTATCCAATGCCGCTGTTCCTCTTCCAAGGTGATGTATCTAGAGGCCTTATGGAGAGCGTCATCAATAGTCGGAGGAGGATTTAGTGTTAACTCCGAGAAGAACTCTGATTTATACCAGAGACCTCTTCTAAGGGCCTCAATGGCTACCTGATCGTTGGAGTTCGAGAGTTTAGTTCTCACTGCCCTGAATTTCTCGATGTAAACTCACAACGAGTCTCCCAATCCTTGTCTGATCTTCCAGAGGTCAGCCTCGGACGCTTGTTTCAGGATATGGGTCGAATACTGCTTCATGAAAGCATTGGTTAGTTGGTCGAAATTGTGTATCGAATTCGGTTCCAGGCCAGAGAACCATTCGAGGGCTGTTCCGACCAAGTTTTCGGCGAATGTCCTGCAATATCCTGCCCCACATTCTTCTTTCGTGAAATGAGCTTTCACAATAACTAACGGAAGGCTCTTAAATAGTCCTTTGGGTCTGAGGTTCCGTCGTATTCAGGGATCCTGATTTTTCGGGTGTCTCTTATGTAAGAGCTGGCAATCCTGTCAGTGAACGGAGTCCCACGGGTTTGCTCAATCAAGCTCTCGATTTCTGGAGCTGAGCTCGTTGCCTTGTGGACTTGAGCATTCAATTTTTGGAGACCGGCGTGAGTTTGCTCCATGTATCTGTGAATGGCCTCAGGTCCCTCAAAAGGAAGGACGGTTGGATCATTGTCTGGTACCTGACGGGTAGGTTCTGACGAAACCGAGCTAGATCGTTTTCCTAGGTAGCTGGCTGGCTAAGTCGATCACTAGTCCGCAGGTTTCGAGCAAGGTTAGTGTGGGGAGCTGCAGGATCAGCATCCGTCCTTTGATACTCGTCCAAATTTGGGGTTGAAACCCGGGCTTGAAACACCAAAGCTGATGTTCTGCCCCCGGACGGTATAGTAGTTCCTGCTCTGGACCTAAAAAGAGGTGGCGGCGGAGGCTAGCGAGCTCCCTCGCCGGTGACCTGATCGGGCATAGAGCTGGTCGATGCTATGTTGCTTCCCATAGCGCTGGTGATAGGTGGGATAAACATTGGAGCTGTCCAAGCGCGAGGCGTTTTGAAAGCAGGTCCCTCGAAAGGAAGAACAGTTGGGTCATTGTCAGGTACCTGACGGATAGGTTCCTGATGGACCCGAGCTCGATCGTTTTTCCAGGTAGCTGGTGGGCTAAGTTGCTCACTAGCCCTCAGATTATTCTGACGAGCAAGGTTACTGGTGAGAGCTGCAGGATCAGCATCCGTCCTTCGATATTCGTCCGGATTCGGGGTTGAGGTTCTGGCCTGATACCCTGAAGCTGATGTTCTGCCCCCGGACGGGATGCTTACTCCTGCTCCGGACCTAAAAATAGGTGGTGGAGGTGGCAAGCGAGTGCTCTGGCCAGTAACCTGATCATGCATAGAGCTGATTGTTGCTACATTACTTCCCATAGCACTAGTGATAGGTGGGTTAAATGCGGGAGCGGTCATAACATGAGGTGTCTGGAAAGCAGGTCCATGTTCTTCCGGACCTGTGCTATCAAGGGGAAAAATCTAGACGTCCTCGGGGAAAAGAGGGGTCGGTCAACTGATCTCAAAAAGTGACTCCTAGACCCTGACATTGCAGTGGTTGGGTTGTTGCGGTCAGAGATCTAGTTACCTCCTCGAATCGTTGCTGCCAAACAGCAAGCTGTTGCGTTGTACGCTCATTCTCTTGAGCTCTGTCTACTAGCTGCAACATCATCCGTCAGATCTCAGAAAGTTGAGGATTATTGAGGGATGGAAGCCCAGAGTTAGTCCCACTGGACGATCTTGGGTTAGTTACCCCAGTGGAAGTTTGGTTCGGTGAGCTATCGCTCTAGATAGGGGGATCGGGGTTAGATGGATTCGTGGTCCGATCAACTGGATTCATCCTTAAGTTTTTAGAGTAAGGGATTCAATTATTTCGTCCCCACAGACGGCGCCAATTGTGAGAGAGTAGATTTCACTTCTCGAATTTAGGTTAGGTTGCGAGATATAAAATGAGAATCGTGGGCTGAATCCCGTAATAAACTTGAAGAATGATTTGTCTTTATTGATGATTTGGAAGGTAAGAATACAAGAAATCTATTGTGAGATGATTACAAAGGAAATGAATAATGTTGTTGATCTTATACGAGAATATGTATGAATGAGTCGATCCCCTTCTTTTTGATCTTCTCCTCTTTAAATAGCCTCAGGCTCCGTTTTGACCGGCGCTAACAGGTTCTCGAGATATCTGCCGTAAGTTGTGGGATTTGCAACAGCTTCTGTTTGACCGGGTCCTGCGCCTCTTTCTTCGTGATGTGAGCTGCCTCTTTTCCGTGACCTCTTGGAGGGTTGCTCTCAGCTAACAGCCTCCGGCTTCGTCTTAGCTTTATTTAAGGAATTAATCTGTGGTGGGCCTGTCACGGCCTATTATCAGTTTTTATTATTTAACTGATATTATTGTCAGCTAGGGTGCCTATTTGGGCCCAACAGATACCACCACGCATTCAGACAAGTCTGGGGGAAAGAAGATGATGAATTGGAGGAAGAGAATAAGAATTAAGAGAGGTTCTCAGTTATCATTGATTCCTCACTTCTCCAATGATGTCAGGAAATCCAAAGTGAGATTTCACAAGTCTGTGGGAAAGAAGTGGAGAAATTGGAAGAAGCGGAAATTAACCAATGGAGGTTCTCAGTTACCATTAACTCTTTACTTCTCAGATTTTTTTCAGGAAATCCAGATCTCGCAGCATATGCTTCTCACATCCATTTGAAAAGCTTAAAGCACTCCTTATTGCTGAGATGATAGACAAAGGAAGAAGAGACTATGGAGGAAGCTTTCACACAAGAATGATAAAGCTTCAAAGATTGGACATTGAGACTTGTTTTGGAGCATGTTCTCATTCTCATCCGGACTAAATCAGATTTCCAAAGTCAAGCTAAATGACTATAACAAAGCGCTGAGTAAGAGGCAACCCACTGTTAGGTATGTTTTCAATTTGATTTATCTTCTTATGTTACTGATCTAAGTTTTTATTTGAGTTGCAGGTAAAAAAAAAAAACAAAAAAAAGATGATGAACAGTAACGACGGTGATGTAGCAACACACTGTAGCACGACCATCGAGCGACACTGTAGAAATAACATCGGTCGATACTGTAGCATAAAAATCGATCGATACTGTAGCGGAGTGACTGTAGCTACGATTACTGTTCAGAGTTACTGTAGCTGAGATTACTGTAGCGGAGCACTGTAGCAGAACCACTGTTCATCGAAAAAAAATTATTACTTTAGTTAATTGATTTTATTAGTTATCTATTACTAACTTTTAGACTGTTACTGTTTTATCTATGATAGGTAATAGGAGAAGATCCAAGGAAGAAGGGTTGATATACCAATATCGACTGATGACTGCGCAGAGCATTGGTCGATCACCACTTGAATGTGTTTATCGACAGAGCATTAAGAGTATCGATCGCCACTTAATTGTGTTGGTCGACATTCATATCAACGTCAGGTATAACGTTTCTCCTTGTTGAATATTGTCCTTATGATTTATTCTCCACCGATCTTAGACTGTATAAAATTGGTCACAATGTTATTCAACTCTGGGGGAGGTCGTACTAATATTATGATTTAGTTAGTTGTTTAGAATAGGGACCCGAGTAGTGTGGGAACCGAAATTCGCACTGTCGATTTTGATAAGTAAATCGGAGGAAAGCTAAGTAAATCTAACTTTCCCTGAAGGTCCGGATTCTTTGCGACAACCAACAACAACTGATCAAATAAATGCGGAAATGTTTTATTAAGATTTGAGACTGGACCTTAAGGAAGGCTGCCTACGTACCCCTATCGAGGATCAAGCCGGGCGTAGTTCAGTTGGAAGGGTTTGAACAAGAGATCGAACTGCCAGGCGGAGTTCGTCTAGTATGAGCGTTAGTCATAGAAACGGGCATGTCGAGAATAATGCCTAGGGTTTCTATGTGCGGAACTCTAAGTAAAAGGATTGTTAGATCCTTCCGAGAGAAACAAGAGTCTGCGGACAAGATGAAAATAGAACGAGAGGCGGCCGAACGTTCTAGGTCCTGCCTTGCTAGTCTACCGCTTAAATTCTAAGTTCTTAAGCTAAGAGGAGCTCTCTAGGTCTCCAATTTCGGATTTGGTTTCTCTCTAGGATTTTTATCCCTACTCCATTCCTCTGCTCCTAGCTTGCTTATATACTCCCCATATGACGGTCTATTTCTGATGGGCTGAGTCTGTCGCGAGCTGGGCTTTTTCCATTTTCGTCGGCCTTTGTGTTTATCGGGAAACTTGACATTTATCCTTTCGGAATTTTAACATTTATCTTGTTATGTGAAGATAATCATAAACCGTCATATCCATCTTTGTGAAATCGTAAATGGGCCGTCCGATCGTGTTTGGTTTTTTCGGGCCGTCTTTCGGACTTCCGTTGTTTTTTACATTTCCTCGAAAGGATACTCCTGTTGCGATATCGAGTTCTTCGGAAGATCTTCCATTCTTCGTAGATTCGAGATGAATAGTGTAATCGGATAACCACCATCGTTTTATATGACGAATTTATGATATCCCTTCCCGTTGATATCTTACGAGTTTTCCGAAATCATTCCGACAATCTTGGTTTGGAGCAGGAAAAGGAATTTTGTTCGCGGGACCTCGGAAAGTCGCAAAGCATGGATTTCTAGCAGCCCGGGGCCTATGACTTACGCACGAAGACTAGCCGCCCGACGACCCGAACCAGTGCGGGGCTAGCCGCCCGACGACCAGGACCAGCACGGGCGCTAGCCGCCCGACGGCCTGGGCCGGGGCTAGCCGCCCGGCGGCCACGGCCAGCGCGGGGCTAGCCGCCCGGCGGTCACAGCCATCACGGGGCCGGCTGCTTGGTGCTCTCGGCGTGCGCGAGTTTTCGTTTTCCGAAGGGTTTTCTCGTGCGTCAAATATTCTTAGTCGTTGATATTGAGATGATCGATCTCGAACTTGACATTTGCTCCGAGGTTTCTCGATCGACACTTTGTCTTTCGAGGCTTCTCTAATGATTGTTATTGTCTCTCCGAAATTTTCGCACATCGATTTTGTCTTGACCGATTTTGACCCCAACACGATCGACTTTAACATAGGTTTTTTAAGCTATACGACTTGTTTTGCTTTCGACGCTTGTTTTATGGAATGTCCGCACACGATAAATATTTTTATCTGTTGATTTGGAGATAACCTTTTTGACCCCAACAGTTAGCCCCCCAGCCTGTAAGACGCGGAGACGATCTTGCGGAAATCCACATCACCTTTGATTGGCGATCTCGAACGTGACGTCGGGAAGACCGTGAGTTCGTTTCTCAATGTGAAGAAAGAGAAGAGCATATGTCCTCGAAAGTCCGTCGTCTTCAACAGATGATTCAGAGTCTGGAGGAGACGGGGACTCGCAACTTCGACTCGATTCTTGCTGGTCGGAAATCCGGGTGCACCCTTGTCCTGGATTCGGAGGGTTCAGAGGACCAGGACCACGCAGTCAAGGATCGCGAAGCCGGCGCCCGAAGACCAGCGCAGTACGGGTGCGCTAGTCGTCCGACGCCTAGAGGCAGCACGGGGGCTAGCCGTCCGGCGGCCAGAGCGAGCACGGGGGCTAGACGTCTAGCGGCCAGGGCCAGCACGGGGGCTAGCCGCCCGGCGGCCAAGGCCAGCACGGGGGCTAGACGCCCGGCGGCCAGGGCCAGCACAGGGGCTAGCCGCCCGGCGGTCAGAGCCAGCACGGGGGCTAGCCGCCCGAGACTGTGCTTCCTCGCGGGACTTGCCTGTTTTTCTCGGTTTCTCTTGAGGTTTCTCGATCGACACTTAGTCTCTCAAGTTTTCTTGATTAACACTTGGTTTTTCCGAGGACCTTCAGGTATCGATTTCATCTTAATCAATCTTGATCCCAGCAAGAAGTCATTTCCTAGAATGTTGTTGATTTTTTATTTTACGAGAGTTATTTTACAAAATGTTGTCGAGTTAATTTTACGGAAAATGTTTTGTAAATGTTATCGAGTTTAATCATGCAAAAGCTGTCTTGTGAAATATTTTCGAGAATTTATTTTACGAAAAGTGTTCCGTAAAATGTTATCGAATGTTGGGGTCAAAATCGGTCAAGACGAAATCGATGTCCGAAAAGTTCGGACAAAATACGAAAGATGTTAGAGAAGCATTAAGAGAATAAGTTTCATACTAGAAAACTCGGGAAAATATTAAGATATTCCGAAATCAACGATTAGAAACATTCTCTATACGATAAAATCTCCGGGAAGTAAAAAGAACGCGAAAACTCGCACGAGCCGGAAGAAACGAGCGACGATCCTGGATTGTCTCTAGGCGCCGGGCGCCTAGCACCCGTGCTGCCTCTAGGCGCCGGGCGCCTAGCGCCCGTGCTTGCCTCTAGGCGCCGGGCGCCTAGCGCCCGTGCTGCCTCTAGGCGCCGGGCGCCTAGCGCCCGTGCTTGCCTCTAGGCGCCGGGCGCCTAGCGCCCGTGCGTGCCTCTAGGCGCCGGGCGCCTAGCGCCCGTGCTTGCCTCTAGGCGCCGGGCGCCTAGCGCCCGTGCTGCCTCTAGGCGCCGGGCGCCTAGCGCCCGTGCGTGCCTCTAGGCGCCGGGCGCCTAGCGCCCGTGCTTGCCTCTAGGCGCCGGGCGCCTAGCGCCCGTGCTGCCTCTAGGCGCCGGGCGCCTAGCGCCCGTGCGTGCCTCTAGGCGCCGGGCGCCTAGCGCCCGTGCTTGCCTCTAGGCGCCGGGCGCCTAGCGCCCGTGCTGCCTCTAGGCGCCGGGCGCCTAGCGCCCGTGCGTGCCTCTAGGCGCCGGGCGCCTAGCGCCCGTGCTTGCCTCTAGGCGCCGGGCGCCTAGCGCCCGTGCTGCCTCTAGGCGCCGGGCGCCTAGCGCCCGTGCGTGCCTCTAGGCGCCGGGCGCCTAGCGCCCGTGCTCGCTTCTAGGCGCCGGGCGCCTAGCGCCCGCATTGCCTCTAGGCGCCGGGCGCCTAGCGCCATGCTGGTTCGAGTTATCGGACGGCTAGTCTTCGTACGTAAGTTCCGAGTCCTCAAACCGCCAGAAATCGAAGTTTTGCGACTTTCTTAAAATCCCGCAAACCAAACTCCTTTTCTTCCTCCTGGCCTTCGGAAAACCCGTAAGACGTCAACGGATAGGAGAACTTCGTAGAAAGCGGCAACGGTTATCTAAAAACACCATTTGCCACGTGAAAGAATCGAAGATCTTCCGAAAAACCCAATGTCCAAGTAGGAACGTTCTCTCAAGAAAAATCGTAAAAATAGCGGAAATCCGAGATACGGCCCAACGGAGACCAAACATGATCGGATAACCATTTTTACGATTTTCTAAAAGATAGATACGACTGTTTGCGATTATCCTCCTAAAACAGGATAAATGTCAAACTTCCAAAAAGATAAACATCAATTTTCCGAAAAGATAAATGTCAACTTTCCCGATAAACATGAAGGCCGACAAAAATGGAAAAAGCCCAGCTCGCGCCGGCCCGTCAGGAATAGACCGTCATATGGGGAGTATATAAGCAAGTCTAGGAGCAGAAGGAAGGGGATCGAAAAAATCACAAGGCAAACTACTCTCAGAGCAATTTAGAACTTAGGCTTTATTTCCTTTTTAGCGAGCTGCGACTCAATTAGGTTAGATCTAGGATTTCAAGACTAGCGACGATCGACAGCTCTTACGGCCGCGATCTCGACCTATTGTTCCAACGCTCTCCGCGAATTTCGGAAATAAAATTCTTTCTTTTTTGCTCTCTTATTTTACGTATTTACTTTAAACTTAGCCTTTTTTTAACTTTGTCGTGCGTGGCCCAGCAGATAGCCGGGATCCTCGGGGAAAACTAGGTCAACTTAGTTTTCCTACGTTTTTAACTTAACTAAAATCGACGGTGCGAATTTCGGTTCCCACAGTTTGGCGCTAGAAGGAGGGGGATCACGGAATTATCTTTCTCGCAACTACGCACGCCCAGTTAAACATGTCTGCTAACGCGGAAAAAGACAAGCAAACGCACGACGGACCAGCCGCCGATGCCAACGCTGAGAAGACTCCCGCTGGAAACGTATCGACGGTCACTGCTGAGGCAAACACCGCGATGCTAGATCAGGTGAAGGAACTGTTCGCCACCGCCCAGAAACGGTCGGAAGAACAAGAGAAGCTAATGGCTTCGCTCGCTAAACAGGTCAGCACCTTAACAGCGAAAAGCAAACTCCCGCGCGGATCCACCAAGGTGAGGCGTGTCAGGAGACTCGACTTCGGAACTTCCGGAGACAAAGAAAAAGACGCCCCGAGAGAATCCCCGGAACTCATCCCTGACGATACCACTCCGGCGGGGCAGAAGAAAACGACGGACAACCTTCCACCTCCCGCGAGGGAAAACGAAGGAGTCGACGTCGAAAGAATCAATCTGGATATCAGCGACCAGTCGGATCCGTCCGACGAAGACGCCGACGTCCACCACAGAAGGACCCGAAGTCAATCGGCTCGACTCGCGGCAGCCTTCGAGAAACCGATGACGGAAGAAGAGGAAGACCTCTACTGGTCAGAGCAAGAGAGGCTAGCCGAAGACCAGACCCGGGCCTATCGCAGCCAGCGTAGACAGAGAAGCGCAAACGGCGCCAATGAGATCCACGATCTACGCGAATACATCGCAAAGACTGCAGCCGAGGTGAAAGCGGTAAAATCGCAGATTCACCACGCAACCAGTACTGCTCCCGAGATCGACCTGCTCCTCGAAGAATCGAGGAAGACTCCGTTCACGTCTCGAATCACGGACGCACGAGTTTCAGATCCCGGGAAAATAAAGCTTCCCACCTACGACGGAACCACAGACCCGAAGGCACACCTGCAATCCTTTCAGATTGCGATGGCCAGGTCTAAACTTCCAGAGCGGGAAAAAGACGTCGGCTGTTGTCTCCTGTTCGTCGAGAACCTCAGAGGTGCTGCGCTCGAGTGGTTCTCGCGCTTGAAAAGGAACTCCATCGGAAGCTTTCGCCAGCTAGCTTCAGCCTTTCTGAAGCAGTTTTCCATGTTCATGGACAGGGAAACTTCCGATGTAGATCTTTGGAGCCTCATTCAGAAGGAAGACGAGCCGCTCCGCGACTACATAAAGAGGTTTAAACTCGTAATGTCCAGGGTAACAGGCCTCAGCGATAGAGTCGCCATCGACGCCCTGAGGAAAAACCTCTGGTACAAGTCGAAATTCCGAAAGTGGATTTCTCTGGAGAGACCGCGCACCATCCAGGACACTCTCCACAAAGCGACGGATTTCATCATCATGGAGGAAGAGATGAAAGTCCTGGCGCAAAAGCACGGGCCGCAGAAAGCGCCCGGTAAGAAGAAAACCTCACGTAACGACAAGTACGTCCATCATGAGGGGGAAGACGTCCAAGGCGAGCATAATTACGCCATCAACTCCGAGCAAGGGAGGACCGCCGGAAACACTTGGACGCGGAACTCGTACAAGGACAACTCCAGCTGCAAGTTCCACTAGACGAGAGGTCACTCAACCGCCAACTGCAAAGTTCTCGGCGCTAGACTCATTACAAAGCTGCTCGCCGGCGAACTGGCAACGGTGAAAAGCGTGAAAGATCTGCCGTTGGATTCCGACCGTTCGCCGAAGACCGACGGAGCTAATTCCGAGAATAACGCTCCTGGAACTCAATCGGGTGAAAAACGCGGACGAAGGCAAGATGGCGAAGGAAACAACAGCAATCGCCAGAGGATCAACATGATCATCGGCGGATCGCACTTCTACCAGGACTCGGTTTCGTCGATCAAAGCCTATGGACGAAAAGCCGAAACGAGTCCCGGATGGTGCCCAGAAGACGACGTCCCCAATCACGCGATCGTCTTCGAGGAACAAGATACGGCAGGACTCGACAAACCTCACTACGATCCTTTAGTCATCGACTTGGTGATCCAAGATCTCGAAGTCGGCCGCATCCTCATCGACACGGGAAGCACGGTCAACATCATGTTCCGCGACACCCTCCAAAGGATGAACATACCCCTCGGAGAAGTCATCCCAGAACCAAGACCGTTGACTGGATTCTCGGGCGTCACTTCCATGACCCTCGGAAAGATTAGACTCCCAGTCATGGCGAAAGAGGTCACGAAGATCGTCGAATTCGCAGTAGTGGATAATCCGGCTATCTACAACGCCATAATGGGGACCCCTTGGATAAACGCCATGAAAGCAGTCCCATCCACTTACCATCTTAGCGTCAAGTTTCCAACACCAACCGGAACGGCGGTAATTTGGGGAAGCCAAAAACAATCGCGACTTTGCTTCCTGGCCGAACATAAATTGCGCAGCAATCGGAACGCCCCAGCGGCTAACCCGAAGCGAATTAAGAAGCATCCGAGTATCTCTGAGAACTCGGCAAAGGACGACTCGGATTCGTCCAAAAAGGCCACGACCCAGGATGATAAGCCAATCCTTGAGTCCATCGCCGACAAAACGGATGGTCCAACTCCTGACACGGCCACCGACTTAGCTAAGACAGTCGAAACGCCGGAAGTCGTGGAGTAATAACATCCGCGATATAAGCAGAACTACGAGATGGCTTGATCCTCGCAAGAGGTACGTAGGCAGCTCGTCGAAACCCGACGAGTTCAGCTATCCCCCTCACCAAAAAGGGGGGGGGGAGATGGGAACGAATAATCTTTCACTCCCGCAAAAATATTCTCTACATGTATTCGACATTCTTGAAACTTTTTCACAGTCCTAAATTCGAAATCGCTTATCAAAAGCACTAATATTACGGAAAACGAAAATCGTATCTTTAAGGAACGCGAGACGTCGCAAGTTTCTGACCAGTTTCGATTCTCTACTCTCCTCCAACAAATTCTATCAAACAGTCTTTCCGCGACTTTAAAAACCCCACTTCCGTCGATTGGCCCCGACGGAAAAACATAGAAACGTTTCACTTAAATCAAATTCGTAGTCTGGCTTCCAACGAAGTCCTTTCACATCCGACAAGGATATCATAGCGCGCTATACAAGAAATCCAAATTTTGGTTAGCTCTTCGTAAAGGAAGTAGCTCGACTCGTACCCAAACGGATCGTATAAGCCGATAAGCACTTCGCGGATTCTAAAACGGTACAAGTCAGGTTGAAATCGCAAACAAGCAAAACGAAAAGCCGATTAGTCATCGCATAGCTTCAGCCGAAATTAGACCTAGGTCTTGCCCTAAACCCAGCCTTGCTGGTATCTAAAACATCTCATAGGCATAAGTATCCAGCATACGAGATCCCAAAACTTGCCTCTTATCGCTTATAAACCTAACGTTCGCTACAAAGTAACCTGCAGGTTAAGCGACAAAAAAAAGAGCTCGAATATGAAGTGACTACGCATATTCAAAGTCCTCTGCACTTGGCGAAAGTATAAATCAAAACGAGGGATTCATAAAAACATTCATAATAAGGGATTCAAAGGCCACCGACGGCCAATCCCGAAAGCATAGAGTCACGCAACCCTCTAAGGGTCGCAACACATACAAACAGCCCTACTTGGCTCACAACAAATTATAATCAAACGCAAGACAATCAGAAAAAGTTATATCAAACGAGGAATCAGGCTGGTCGACCTCCTCGCCCCCGTCGCCCACATTCGCGTCTGCACCGACATCTGCTGTATCTTCCGAAACTTGAATAGGATTCCACAATTCCCGGATTCTTCCTTCAATCGGAGGGACAGAGGATTCGGCGTTGGCACATACTCTCATCGAACCGTCCATCGCGGCAAGTTCGCTGGAAAGCGAGAAACCCTCACGCTGCACCTTGTGAAGAGTACCCACCGAACCGCGACACTCGCGAAAGTCACCCACGAAGTCCTGAGCCTCTTTGTATGCCTCGAACTCGGTAGAAAAAATTTCCGCCCGTCGATTCATTTCGGCGGCGGCTCTTCTCCGGCCTCTCCTCTCTGCACGGACGAGGGCTCGAGCCTGGACCTCGGCTTGCCGACGGTTTCGTTCCTCAACCTCCAACCGATACTTGGCAAACTCTCTTTCGGTCTCTTCCGCTTTGAAGCGAGCCAATCGAGCAGCACGGAAACTTCCGTCGATTGACGCATTCCATACCCTCACGGCCTGCAAAAACAAAAAAAATCAAGGTCAAGCGAAAGGATACGAAGAGTTTGCTTAAGTGTCGAAAACAAACCTCATGAACCAAACGAGTGCCTTCCGCTGTCACCTTGTCCCTCTCCTCATTGTCCAAGGACTCGTCACGGGTAAAAGCCGGGGGGAGCTCGTCAAAGAAGTCATTTGGAGGAGGGTTCGGACCGGAAGCACCCCCGCTCTCTGCGACAAAGTCAGGATCATATCTCGATGGCTCGTTGTTTTCCGACGAGTCCTCGAAAGCGATCCCTTTGCCCTTCGAAGATTTCCCCCTCCGCCTCGAAGGAGCAAACACGAAGGATCCATCATTGATGAGAGGTCGCGTACCGCCTCGCGATCGGTGAAGCGCGACCGCCTTCCGAATCCGATCAAGATCGAAAGAATCCCAGGAACAGGCCCTCACCCTGAATATGTCTCTCTTGATAGTAAGATCGGAAGGGATGTGCGTGAGACACCTGTTCTCTACAATAAGAAAAACGTGCACATGCATTCGGGTTTTCGCCTTTAGAGTTCTTAAAAAAAAAAAAAAAAAAAAAAAAAAAAAAAAAATTGCGATAATCTTACCACGTCGGTACAACCATTCCGTCGGGAATAGATGAAGGAAACTCTCCTCGACAGATTCTCCATCTATCCTCACGAAAAAGAAACGTTTAACGAAGTCCTTAGCATGCGAAGTAAGCCCGGAAATTACCGAGTGACCAGTCCTCGATTTCATGGCAAATATTCCATTGGTTCTCACGCTCTTGGAAAGCCACAACCCTTCAAAGTCCGAAGGGCTAAGATCCATCCCTAACTCGTAACTCAGAATCAAAACGCCAAGCCAGCTTTCTAGAGCCGGCACGTTCAACTGGCTGATCGAAAGTCTGAAACGATCGAGAGCTTGGACGATGACCCCAGGGATCGGGAACCATAATCGACATTGCGTCAGGAATGCTTCGTAGCAAGTAAAGTAACCCTCCGGAGGACACTCCGGACTCTCGTCCCCAAGGGGAATACGAAACACGACTTTCTCCGGAACGTTATAGAACTTTCGAAGAATCTCAAGATACTCGGGAGATACCTCGCTCGGCGAGTCGACTTCCACACGTGCCTTCACAGGGCGCCGGGGAATCGGAATCACAGGGAGAGGAGGATCGGAACCAAAGACGGCGTCACAGTACGCGTTCCTCTCGACCTCCGAAACCTCGGGCTTCGGAGCTTCCTCCTCGGCGTGTAAACTGCCTGAAGCAGAGCGAGATTGTCTCCTCGAGGGTTTTGACCTTGAAGTCATTCTTTTCTTGAAAATAGAGAGAGAATCTTTGAGGGAGAAATTGACTTAGGATTCTTGGGTGAAGTAAGAATGGTAAAGGATTCACAAGCCTTTATAGGCATAAAATTTTACTATTTACCCCGACCTTCGGCACGATTTCGTCTCCATACTTTCCTCACGAACCATACAGCAAGCTAGGACCTACGACCGCTACGGCTCCTAGCTAGCTGGGGGGGCTAACTGTTGGGGTCAAAATCGGTCAAGACGAAATCGATGTCCGAAAAGTTCGGACAAAATACGAAAGATGTTAGAGAAGCATTAAGAGAATAAGTTTCATACTAGAAAACTCGGGAAAATATTAAGATATTCCGAAATCAACGATTAGAAACATTCTCTATACGATAAAATCTCCGGGAAGTAAAAAGAACGCGAAAACTCGCACGAGCCGGAAGAAACGAGCGACGATCCTGGATTGTCTCTAGGCGCCGGGCGCCTAGCACCCGTGCTGCCTCTAGGCGCCGGGCGCCTAGCGCCCGTGCTTGCCTCTAGGCGCCGGGCGCCTAGCGCCCGTGCTGCCTCTAGGCGCCGGGCGCCTAGCGCCCGTGCTTGCCTCTAGGCGCCGGGCGCCTAGCGCCCGTGCGTGCCTCTAGGCGCCGGGCGCCTAGCGCCCGTGCTTGCCTCTAGGCGCCGGGCGCCTAGCGCCCGTGCTGCCTCTAGGCGCCGGGCGCCTAGCGCCCGTGCGTGCCTCTAGGCGCCGGGCGCCTAGCGCCCGTGCTTGCCTCTAGGCGCCGGGCGCCTAGCGCCCGTGCTGCCTCTAGGCGCCGGGCGCCTAGCGCCCGTGCGTGCCTCTAGGCGCCGGGCGCCTAGCGCCCGTGCTTGCCTCTAGGCGCCGGGCGCCTAGCGCCCGTGCTGCCTCTAGGCGCCGGGCGCCTAGCGCCCGTGCGTGCCTCTAGGCGCCGGGCGCCTAGCGCCCGTGCTTGCCTCTAGGCGCCGGGCGCCTAGCGCCCGTGCTGCCTCTAGGCGCCGGGCGCCTAGCGCCCGTGCGTGCCTCTAGGCGCCGGGCGCCTAGCGCCCGTGCTCGCTTCTAGGCGCCGGGCGCCTAGCGCCCGCATTGCCTCTAGGCGCCGGGCGCCTAGCGCCATGCTGGTTCGAGTTATCGGACGGCTAGTCTTCGTACGTAAGTTCCGAGTCCTCAAACCGCCAGAAATCGAAGTTTTGCGACTTTCTTAAAATCCCGCAAACCAAACTCCTTTTCTTCCTCCTGGCCTTCGGAAAACCCGTAAGACGTCAACGGATAGGAGAACTTCGTAGAAAGCGGCAACGGTTATCTAAAAACACCATTTGCCACGTGAAAGAATCGAAGATCTTCCGAAAAACCCAATGTCCAAGTAGGAACGTTCTCTCAAGAAAAATCGTAAAAATAGCGGAAATCCGAGATACGGCCCAACGGAGACCAAACATGATCGGATAACCATTTTTACGATTTTCTAAAAGATAGATACGACTGTTTGCGATTATCCTCCTAAAACAGGATAAATGTCAAACTTCCAAAAAGATAAACATCAATTTTCCGAAAAGATAAATGTCAACTTTCCCGATAAACATGAAGGCCGACAAAAATGGAAAAAGCCCAGCTCGCGCCGGCCCGTCAGGAATAGACCGTCATATGGGGAGTATATAAGCAAGTCTAGGAGCAGAAGGAAGGGGATCGAAAAAATCACAAGGCAAACTACTCTCAGAGCAATTTAGAACTTAGGCTTTATTTCCTTTTTAGCGAGCTGCGACTCAATTAGGTTAGATCTAGGATTTCAAGACTAGCGACGATCGACAGCTCTTACGGCCGCGATCTCGACCTATTGTTCCAACGCTCTCCGCGAATTTCGGAAATAAAATTCTTTCTTTTTTGCTCTCTTATTTTACGTATTTACTTTCAACTTAGCCTTTTTTTAACTTTGTCGTGCGTGGCCCAGCAGATAGCCGGGATCCTCGGGGAAAACTAGGTCAACTTAGTTTTCCTACGTTTTTAACTTAACTAAAATCGACGGTGCGAATTTCGGTTCCCACATCGAATTTTAACATTAGAAACGCTGATTGGTAACCCGATCAGTCGTGTTTTCTGTTTCACGAGTAACATTAGAAACACTGTTTCTCAAAAAACATTTTCAGTCGAAACCCTACTCGTTGGGATTTCCCAAACTCGGTATTTAGACCGTCATATCAGTCTTGGGCTCGATCCTAATCTAAAATCGTATGTGGGCCGTTTAGCCGCGATCCGGGACCCTTTTGGGCCGTCTTGGGACTTAGACGTTTTTACGATTTTTGCTTAGAAACAGCCGTTGATGTGACGCTGGTTTTTCTGAAAGGATTTCAATTCCCCGTATAGTTAAGGCGACTAGTGTTCAAGCTAACCATAGCCGTTTTATACGGCAGGTAGGAATCCGTCTCAATGACCAAGTCTTTTATAAATTTTCCCAAAGTCTTTCTTTGATAGTCCCAAGCGAGGGGGGTTGTGTCCATGGACCCGAGGACCGTGTTGCAGGAACTTGGACGGGGGTGCATGGTTGATAGGACCCGAACTTGGTCGGGATGGTCCGTTCTCGGGACGTTTGTCCGTAAGATGATAATCCTAGATAACCGTTTGCATAAGCGTTGGTCGTAGGAGCAGTCACTGTTGAAGTTGTTTTACCAGCATCGATGTGAACTGCGAGTTTGTCTTTCATATTTCCAGACATTGCTTTGATCAAGCGTTTTGCGGCCGTAAGAGTAAGAGTAATCTGTCCCCCCTCCTTCTAGCGCCAAACTGTGGGAACCAAAATTCGCACTATCGACTTTGATAAGTAAATCGGAGGAAAGCTAACTAAACCTAACTTTCCCTGAAGGTCCGGATTCTCTGCAACAACCAACGACAAGTGATCAAATAAATGCGGAAAGGTTTTATTAAAATTTGAGAGTAGACCTTAAGGATGGCTGCCTACGTACCCCTTTCGAGGATCAAGTCGGACGTAGTTCAGTTGGAAGGGTTTGAACAAGAGATCGAACTGCCTGGCGGAGTTCGTCTAGTATGAGCGTTAGTCATAAAAACGGGCATGTCGAGAATAATTCTTAGGGTTTCTATGTGCAAAACTCTAAGTAAAAGGATTGTTAGATCCTTCCGAGAGAAACAAGAGTCTGCGGAGAAGATGAAAATAGAACGAGAGGCGGCCGGACGTTCTAGGTCCTGCCTGTTGGACCCGAATATGACCCTCAGGTGATGTACCAGTAAACGTGAGCTATCAAGTGGGCCGCAGTAAGCCCATCACAATAAGGGGAGCTGGAAGCTGAACCAAAGACCAAACCTGGAAGTCATTGTAATAGAGGTCACGACATAATGGGAGCTGACACTTCGAGAGACTCAGTCAAGAGGAACCTGGAGCAAGTACATAACTGAAGCCGTATATCTCGGAGGTCAGTTGAGGAGCTACAAGCGAGACCTAGACTATATAAAGACGGGGAAGATTGAAGACAAGGGTCTCTCTCCGGATACCAATTTTTACACTAGATTAATAGCATTACGTATTCTCTTTGTAATCATCTCAAGATACATTTCTTTGTATTCATCATCTTTCAATTCATCAATAAAATCAAATTCATTCTTCAAGCTTACTTACGGGATTCAGCCCACGATTCTTATTCATCATCTTTCTCAACCCAACCTAAATCTAAGAAGTGAAACCTTGTCTCTCACAATTGGCGCCGACTGTGGGGACAAATAATCGAATCCCTTTCTCTAAAGCTTAAGGATGAATCCACTCGATGGAACGAACCCATCTAACCCTGATCAATCGAACCAGAGCAATAGCTCACCGAACCGCACTGCTCCGGGGGCAAATAACCCGAGAGCCTCCGGAGGGACCAACTATGGGTCCTCTGCCCTCAATAACCCATCGCATCAATCCGCTCAGAACCAAACGAAAGCTCAGCTTTCTTAGATCCGTCGGATGATGCTCCAGTTAGTGGACAAAGCACAAGAAACCGAGCGAACGATGCAACAGCTAGCCGAAAGGCAGCAACGGTTCGAAGAGACAACCAGGTCTCAGTCCACGGCAACCCAGCCATCCGTTCACCAGGGAACAGGTGTCACCTTCCAAGAACGGTTAGCTGACCCCTCCTTCCCTCGAGAACGTCTGAACTTCTCCCCCGATAGCCCTGGTGCAGAAGGACATGAACCTGTTTTCCAAACGCCTCGTGCTAGGACAGCTCCTGCGTTTATCCCACCTATCACCAGCACCATGGGAAGCAATGTAGCAACAACTAACTCCATGCCTGATCGAGCCACTGGTGGTAGCACCTGTTTGCCTCCGCTGCCACCTCCTTCCGGGTCTAGAGCAGGAACCAACATACCGTCCGGGGGCAGAACATCAGCTTCGGTGTTTCAAGCTAGGGTTTCAACCCCAAATACGGACGAATATCAAAGGACGGATGCTGATCCTGCAGCCCTCCGCACTAATCTCGCTCGGAGCCTAAGGACCAATGAGCGACCTATTTCCCCAGCTAGCTGGGAAAACGACCGAGCTCGTTTTTGCCAGGAACCTGCTCGGCGAGTGTCTGATAATGACCCAAATGTCCTTCCCTTCGAGGGACCCGACGCAATTCGTAGATACATGGAGCGAACCCACGCAGCTCTCCATAAATTGGGAGCTCAAGTTCACAAGGCGATGAGCTCAGCTCCCAAAATCGAGAGCTTAATTGAGGAGACTCGTGGAACTCCGTTCACCGACAGAATTGCCAACTCTTATATAAGAGATACTCGAAAAATTAAGATTCCCGAATACGATGGGAACGCAGACCCAAAGGCTTAATTAAGAGCCTTCCGATTAGCCATCGTCAAAGCTTACTTCACAAAGGAAGAATGCGACGCAGGATATTGCAGAACATTTGCCGAAAACTTGATCGGAACAGCTCTCGAATGGTTTTCTCGCCTCGAGCCGAACTCTATAGACAGTTTCGATCAGTTAGCTAACGCCTTTATGAAGCAATATTAAACCCACATCCTAAAGCAAGCGTCTGAGGCTGACCTCTGGAAGATCAGACAAGGATTGGGAGACTCGCTACGAGTCTACATCGAGAAGTTCAGGGCAGTAAGAACCAAACTCTCGAACCCCAACGATCAGGTAGCCATTGAGGCTCTTAGGAGAGGTCTCTGGTATAAATCAGGTTTCTTTTCGGAGCTGACGTTGAATCCCCCTCCGACTATCGATGACGCCCTCCATAAGGCCTCTAGATACATCACCTTGGAAGAGGAAACCGCGGCATTGGATAAGCTCCATAGAAAATCTCAGAACCACCCGAAAGGCGAAGCCTCTGACGGGAAGGGACCTCACAAAAGAGAGAACTCCCGAAATAATCAGACCCAGAGAGAGAGCACTCTTACGCAATCGAGGAAGACAAGGAAGAAAAACCTATCGCCGCGACAGCCAAAGCCCCCTGGTCCAAAGGCTACGACGAGAGCAATCATTGCTCTTACCACGATCGAAAAGGACACTCAACCGAAGAATGTTGGGACCTCTAATGACAACTGGCTGCTAAATTCGCAGCCGGAGAAATAAAAGACGTGGATCTCAAAAAACCACAGCCTTATCAGAAGAGAGGTCCCAGAGATAGCTCTCGGAAACGCGAGCGATCACCTTAAAAAGAAACGGACTCGCCACCCCCAGCTCCCAAAAAAGAGAGTCGACATGATCCTTGGAAGATTCCCGCAAGGAAAAAGCCTAAAAATCGAAGCTCGCCTGAGTAAACCACCTCCCCAATCGAGCTCTGGCTCAAGGGTCGATTACATCCTCGGAGGGTCCGACATGTGTCAAGACTCCGTTAACTCCATCAAAAGTCACGTACGGAAAGCTGTGCCAAATGCTCAGCCCAAACCAACCAAACCCGAGTCTAACACTAAAATATCTTTTTGGGAAAGCGAGACATCATATCTCGACAGACCTCATGACGACGCCCTCGTCGTAACGTTAAATATAGCAGGGTACGAGGTACCTAAGCTCATGATCGACACCGGAAGCTCCGTCGATCTCATTTTCTACAACGCATTGAAAGGAATGGAAATAGATGACTACGAAATTATCGACCAGAAATCCAACCTCGTAGGTTTCTCTGGGGAAACAGCTACCTCACTGGGAACAATTAAACTCCCAATTATAGCTGGCGGAGTCATGAAGATGACCAATTTCATAGTCGTCGACAAGCCATCCCCGTTCCATGCAATCCTTGGAAGGCCTTGGATTCACAAAATGAAGGCAGTAGCTTCAACTTATCACCAATGTGTGAAATTCCCAACATCCGATGGAATAGCTACCGTGCACGGTAGCCAAAAGATCTCAAGAATCTGTTACCTAGGAGGATTCAAGATCATAAAAGAATCCCTTCAATAGCAATTACAGATCCAGGAGAGTCGAGAAATGCAACAGAACATCCGAGGTCCCCCCAAGAACCTCACCGAAAAAGTTGGCATCGACGACTCAAATCCTGAAAAACAGGTAAGCATTGGAGCTGAGCTACCTCTCGAAACCAAGAAGGAGCTCATCGAATTTCTGAAGCTCAACGTCAAAACCTTTGCATGGACAACCAGCGATATGAAAGGCATAGATACAAATGTCACCACTCATAAGCTCAATGTAGATCTTACTTTCAAACCGATCAAACAGAAGCGTCGTAAGCTAGGTCTAGAAAAGGCCTAAGCTGTCAACGACGAGGTCGATCGACTAACGAAAGCTGGGTCCATCCGAGAAGTGCAATACCCCGATTGGCTAGCTAACCCAGTGGTAGTAAAAAAGAAAAACGGGAAATGGAGAATCTGCGTAGATTTCACCGACTTGAATAAGGCTTGTCCTAAGGACAGCTTCCCATTACTTCACATAGATCGTCTGGTCGAAGCAACAGCCGGTCACCAGCTCCTGTCCTTTATGGATGCCTTCTCAGGATATAATCAGATCATGATGGATCCTGAGGATCAAGAAAAGACCGCATTCATAACCGAACGCAGAACCTATTGTTATAAAGTCAAGCCATTTTGTTTGGAAAATGCGGGAGCTACCTATCAAAGGTTAGTAAACAAAATGTTCGCTGGACAACTTGGAAAAACCATGGAAGTCTACATTGACGACATGTTGGTCAATTCCTCGATCGGAGAAGACCACATTTCTCACCTAAGGGAATGTTTCGACATCCTCAACAAGTACGACATGAAGATAATCCAGCTAAATGCACTTTCGGAGTACCTTCCGGCGAGTTTCTTGGTTACCTCGTTACCGAAAGAGGCATCGAAGCCAACCCGAAACAGATAGCGACATTCCTAGAAATGCCGTCACCTAAAACAACCAGAGAGCTACAAAGATTGACCGGAAGGATCGCAGCACTAAATCGATTCATATCCAGGTCCACCGATAAGTGCCTCCCATTTTACAAACTTCTGAAAAACAACAAGAAGTTTCTATGGGACGAAAAGTGTGAAGAAGCCTTCAAACAGCTAAAAGCTTACCTCTCAGAACCTCCAATACTGTCTAAACCCGTAGTCGGAGAACCGTTATATTTGTACCTCGCCGTATAGGCAGTTGCAGTCAGCGGAGTGCTAGTTCGAGAAGAGCAAAACGAACAAAGACCTGTCTATTACACTAGTAAAAGCCTAATAGACGCCGAGACGAGGTACCCTACCATGGAAAAACTAGCCCTAGCAGTCGTAACAGCTGCCAGGAAGCTGCGACCTTATTTCCAATCACACTCGATCGTCGTAATGACTTCACAGCCGTTGCAAACAATTCTGTATAGCCCCAGCCAATCCGGATGATTAGCTAAATGGGCCATAGAGCTCAGCGAATACGACATCAAGTGTAGACCTCGAGCAGCAGCAAAAGCTCAGGTCCTCGCCGATTTCATTATAGAACTAGCCTCCGAACACCTAGACCTGGAAACTGAGGTGCCTAAATGGAGCATGTATGTAGACAGAGCCTCGTCAAAACAAGGTTTCGGCGTCGGTCTAAGACTAACCTCCTCAGCCGGAGAAACCATCGAACAATCTTATAGGCTTGGATTCAGCGCTTCAAACAATGAAGCCGAGTATGAAGCACTAATCGCCGGCTTAAAACTCGCCCTGAGCCTCGGAATCCGGGAGCTGAACGCTTACAGTAACTCACAGCTTGTAGCTAGCCAGTTTCACGGCGAATACGAAACAAAGGATGAAAGAATGGGGGCATACCTCGAAGTCTTCCTGGGCCTCACAAAGCAGTTCGATAAATTTGAGCTAACGAGGATCCCACGCAGAGAAAACTCTTCAGCAGACGCGCTCGCCGCGTTAGCTTCCACATCTGATCCTCTCGTAAAACGAATTATACCCGTGGAAGGAATCGAAAAGCCAAGCATCGACATAGCTACCAAAGCTGAGATAGATAGCAAACCGAGGGAAGGTTCAAGGTCATTTTGGAGTCTTTTAGGTATGTTTTCAGGTTCAAAGTCATTTTGGAGTAAAGTGACGTTTTAGGTGCCATTATGGAGCTTAAAGGAGAGTTTTCCCGAGATGACTATAAGGTCAGACGTGAAGGTCGATATCCAGTGATACATATCGATCGATACACATTCTGTGTAATCGATCGACGACGCATCCGAAGAAATGATGAAGAGATACTCCATCGATCGATGTATGCCTAGTACTATCGATCAATATCGAGCGTGCAGAGGAAGAATGAATATTCTCAATTGACTTGAAGCCCAAGATTTCCCATTATTACAATAATGCCCCGGACGAATTTTTAACCTAATTGTACTCAGTATTTATACCTTTGCCTATGTGTTTTGGCAAAGTAAGCTTCTTACAATAGTTATTTGTTCTAGTACTTCTTACTTATCAATAAAAGTATTCTTTTCATCTTAATTATGTTTTCATCAAAGGTTATAGAATTCTAATATTAGAAGAAACATAGAAAGAGATTTGTTATCAAGAGGAACTTGAGTGTTCGGTCTTCTAAATGAATCTCTATTAGTACCTTGATGCTATGAATCACTCAGTCATGTCCGAGTAGATTCCTTTGTTAGATTTAGGGTTCAAATAGTTATGAGGGATTAGCCCCAACTATAGATTGTTGAGTTGTATACTCATTATCCTGATGAACCCTAATGCTTATTCTAGAGTAGCTAACTAGAATATGATCCTGGAAGTGATTTAATTCATAAATCATTCTCCTGACATCATCTTGTATAAGCTGAGATCCTCTAGGGTTAAGCGAGAACCAGTCTATGATCTTGGTGAACATTATTCAATTCGATCTGAAGCTATATCAAACGATACTCAAATAGAGTAATCGATCGACGACAAACATATAGATCGATACAAGCTGTCAAAACATCGATGGATATTGTCGACAGTCAGCTCAATTGACGAGTCTAATAAACGATAGATATTAGACAAATCTAAGAATTGAAGTTCTTTAGTATCTGCAAGCAACTCATTAACACATCTATAGCAGTATAATCCTGAACTAATTGAACCTTGAATCTAACTACTTTCTCTTATTACTTACAACCTAAAATCCATTCTCTTGAGCAACTTATCATTGCTCACAGCAGCAATTTATATTTAAACTTATTCCAATCTAGCTTAGTCTCTAAAGATTACAATCTTTTGTGTTCCTTCGCTCCCCGTGATTCGATCCCTAAGTACTACATCTGAACCTCTTATTTGAGAGAGTAAATCACTCCTTAGGGTAATTTGAGTGATATCACTAGACATCGTACTTTGATATACCATGATTTTGACCCACTTTTACTCATGGTATTTCTATGATTTTACTATATATATCTATGTTTTGGAGTCTTTTGAGGTATGTTTTCAGGTTCAAGGACATTTTGGAGTAAAGTGACGTTTTAGGTGCCATTTGGAGCTTAAAAGAGAGTTTTTCCGAGATGACATAGAGATCAGACATCAAGGTCAATTTCCAGAGATACATATCGATAGATACACATTTCGTGTTATCGATCGATTGTTGGGGTCAAAACGGTTATTTCGAAATCAATGGCTAAGTCTATTTGTCACCTGAAAAACTCTCCGAAAAACGAACACGAACACCCGTAAACCGAAGGAACCGAGCAGCTGACCCCGGTCGTAGCCGTGGCCGCCGGGCGGCTATCCCCCGCGCTGGCCGTGGCCGCCGGGCGGCTAGCCCCCGCGTTGGCCGTAGCCGCCGGGCGGCTAGCGCCCGTGCTGGCCGTGGCCGCCGAGCGGCTAGCCCCCGTGCTGGCCATTGCCGCCGGGTGGCTAGCCCCCGTGCTGGCTGTTGGGGTCAAAAACGGTTATCTCGAAATCAACGGCTAAGACTATTTGTCGTACGAAAAATCCTCCGAAGAATGCACAGGAACACCCGCAAACTGAAGGAAACAAGCAGACCGCAGCCTGCCCCTAGGCGCCGGGCGCCTAGCGCCCGTGCTGCCTCTAGGCGCCGGGCGCCTAGCGCCCGTGCTGCCTCTAGGCGCCGGGCGCCTAGCGCCCGAGCTGCCTCTAGGCGCCGGGCGCCTAGCGCCCGTGCTGCCTCTAGGCGCCGGGCGCCTAGCGCCCGTGCTGCCTCTAGGCGCCGGGCGCCTAGCGCCCGAGCTGCCTCTAGGCGCCGGGCGCCTAGCGCCCGTGCTTGCCTCTAGGCGCCGGGCGCCTAGCGCCCGTGCTTGCCTCTAGGCGCCGGGCGCCTAGCGCCCGTGCTTGCCTCTAGGCGCCGGGCGCCTAGCGCCCGTGCTTGCCTCTAGGCGCCGGGCGCCTAGCGCCCGTGCTTGCCTCTAGGCGCCGGGCGCCTAGCGCCCGTGCTTGCCTCTAGGCGCCGGGCGCCTAGCGCCCGTGCTTGCCTCTAGGCGCCGGGCGCCTAGCGCCCGTGCTTGCCTCTAGGCGCCGGGCGCCTAGCGCCCGTGCTTGCCTCTAGGCGCCGGGCGCCTAGCGCCCGTGCTTGCCTCTAGGCGCCGGGCGCCTAGCGCCCGTGCTTGCCTCTAGGCGCCGGGCGCCTAGCGCCCGTGCTTGCCTCTAGGCGCCGGGCGCCTAGCGCCCGTGCTTGCCTCTAGGCGCCGGGCGCCTAGCGCCCGTGCTGCCTCTAGGCGCCGGGCGCCTAGCGCCCGTGCTGCCTCTAGGCGCCGGGCGCCTAGCGCCCGTTCTGCCTCGGGTCCTCGAGCGACAATCTTCCGTGCACGAGTTCTAGGCCCCGACCGTCAGTAATCTGCGTCTTGAGTCCTTCCCAAGTCCTCGCGGAATGAATCATTAGGATTCCGCATACAAAGCTCCCGTTCTTACTCTGAATTAAAAACCGTCGATAACACTTCGGAAACTCGTAAGATATCAACGGAAAGAAAGATCTTAAATCATTCATACGAAACGATGATGGTTATCTAAGACACCACACATCTCAACTCTACGAAGGATTGGAGATCTTCCGAAGAAATCGTAAAAAACAGCGGAAGTCCTCGAAACGGCCCGAAAGGGACCAAACGCGATCGGAGAACCCATTTACGATTATCTAAGATAGGTACGGCGATTTACGCAACAAAATAAATCCTAAGTTTCCGGAAGGATAAATGTCAAGTTTCCCGAAGATAAACATGAAGGTCGACGAAAATGGAAAAAGCCCGCCTTGCGGCCCAGGAGGAGAATAGACCGTCATAGGAAGGAGTATATAAAGGAGCTTAGGGAGACAAAGGAGGGCAGAGCGAAAATCATCGAGAGAGAGACCAGATCCGAAATCTAGGGTTTTAGAGAAATTCCTGCTAGCTTAGGGAACTTAGGACTTAGGAGGCTAGACTAGCGGAGCAAGACTTAGAACGTCTTGTCTCCTATTTTTCCGTTGTTTCCTCTTCAGCGTATCTCTACTTCCTGTTTTTCGGAAGAATATTGTACTCATCTTATCATCAGTTTAATAAACGCCTTAGCGCGACTTTTCCGCATTGTTATCTTTTTATCAATTTTGTTTGGTTGTCGCAGAGAATCCGAGCCTTCAGGGAAAACTAGGTATACTTAGTTTTCCTCCGATAAAACTTAACAAAAATCGACAGTGCGAATTTCGGTTCCCACACTGGCCGTGGCCGCCGTGCTGTACTTTGCGTCTTTCTCAAGTTTTCGCGGAACGAATCGTTGAGATTCCGCGTACAAAACTCCCGTTCTTACTCCAAACTAAGATCATCGGAAACACTTCGGACACTCGTAAGATATCAACGGGAAGAAAGATCTTAAATTCTCCGTGCGAAACAGTGATGGTTAGCTTAAGACACCACTTATCTCAACTCTACGAAGGATTGAAGATCTTCCGAAGAAATCGTAGAAAACAACGGAAGTCCTAGAGACGGCCCGAAAGGGACCAAACGCGATCTGACAGTCCGCTTACGATTATCTGAGATAGATACGACGATTTACGTTTATCATTACATAACAAGATAAATGCTAAATTTCCAGAAGGATAAATGTCAAGTCTCCCGAAGATAAATGTCAAGTGTCCCGAAGATAAATGTCAAGTTTCCCGATAAACATGAAGGACGACGAAAATGGAAAAAACCCCCTTCGCGGCCCAAAAGGAGAATAGACCGTCATAAGAAGGAGTAGATAAAGGAGCTTTGGGAGAGAAGGAAAGGCAGAGCAAAAATCATTGAGAGAGAGAGCAAATCTGAAATCTAGGGACTTAGAGAATTCCTGCTAGCTTAGGGAACTTAGGACTTAGGATGTTAGACTAGCGGAGCAAGACTTAGAACGTTTTGTCTCCTGTATTTCCGTCGTTTTCCTCTTCAGCGTATCTCTACTTCCCGTTTTCGGAAGAATATTGTATTCAACTTATCATTTATTTAATAAAACGCCTTAGTGCAATTTTTCCGCTACGTTGCTTTATTTAAACTTATCATTGCTCACAGCAGCAATTTATATTTAAACTTATTCCAATCTAGCTTAGTCTCTAAAGATTACAATCTTTTGTGTTCCTTCGCTCCCCGTGATTCGATCCCTAAGTACTACATCTGAACCTCTTATTTGAGAGAGTAAATCACTCCTTAGGGTAATTTGAGTGATATCACTAGACATCGTACTTTGATATACCATGATTTTGACCCACTTTTACTCATGGTATTTCTATGATTTTACTATATATATCTATGTTTTGGAGTCTTTTGAGGTATGTTTTCAGGTTCAAGGACATTTTGGAGTAAAGTGACGTTTTAGGTGCCATTTGGAGCTTAAAAGAGAGTTTTTCCGAGATGACTTAGAGATCAGACATCAAGGTCGATTTCCAGAGATACATATCGATAGATACACATTTCGTGTTATCGATCGATTGTTGGGGTCAAAACGGTTATTTCGAAATCAATGGCTAAGTCTATTTGTCACCTGAAAAACTCTCCGAAAAACGAACACGAACACCCGTAAACCGAAGGAACCGAGCAGCTGACCCCGGTCGTAGCCGTGGCCGCCGGGCGGCTATCCCCCGCGCTGGCCGTGGCCGCCGGGCGGCTAGCCCCCGCGTTGGCCGTAGCCGCCGGGCGGCTAGCGCCCGTGCTGGCCGTGGCCGCCGAGCGGCTAGCCCCCGTGCTGGCCATTGCCGCCGGGTGGCTAGCCCCCGTGCTGGCTGTTGGGGTCAAAAACGGTTATCTCGAAATCAACGGCTAAGACTATTTGTCGTACGAAAAATCCTCTGAAGAATGCACACGAACACCCGCAAACTGAAGGAAACAAGCAGACCGCAGCCTGCCCCTAGGCGTCGGGTGCCTAACGCCCGTGCTGCCTCTAGGCGCCGGGCGCCTAGCGCCCGTGCTGCCTCTAGGCGCCGGGCGCCTAGCGCCCGTGCTGCCTCTAGGCGCCGGGCGCCTAGCGCCCGAGCTGCCTCTAGGCGCCGGGTGCCTAGCGCCCGAGCTGCCTCTAGGCGCCGGGCGCCTAGCGCCCGAGCTGCCTCTAGGCGCCGGGCGCCTAGCGCCCGTGCTTGCCTCTAGGCGCCGGGCGCCTAGCGCCCGTGCTTGCCTCTAGGCGCCGGGCGCCTAGCGCCCGTGCTTGCCTCTAGGCGCCGGGCGCCTAGCGCCCGTGCTTGCCTCTAGGCGCCGGGCGCCTAGCGCCCGTGCTTGCCTCTAGGCGCCGGGCGCCTAGCGCCCGTGCTTGCCTCTAGGCGCCGGGCGCCTAGCGCCCGTGCTTGCCTCTAGGCGCCAGGCGCCTAGCGCCCGTGCTTGCCTCTAGGCGCCGGGCGCCTAGCGCCCGTGCTTGCCTCTAGGCGCCGGGCGCCTAGCGCCCGTGCTTGCCTCTAGGCGCCGGGCGCCTAGCGCCCGTGCTTGCCTCTAGGCGCCGGGCGCCTAGCGCCCGTGCTTGCCTCTAGGCGCCGGGCGCCTAGCGCCCGTGCTTGCCTCTAGGCGCCGGGCGCCTAGCGCCCGTGCTTGCCTCTAGGCGCCGGGCGCCTAGCGCCCGTGCTTGCCTCTAGGCGCCGGGCGCCTAGCGCCCGTGCTTGCCTCTAGGCGCCGGGCGCCAAGCGCCCGTGCTTGCCTCTAGGCGCCGGGCGCCTAGCGCCCGTGCTGCCTCTAGGCGCCGGGCGCCTAGCGCCCGTGCTGCCTCTAGGCGCCGGGCGCCTAGCGCCCGTGCTGCCTCGGGTCCTCGAGCGACAATCTTCCGTGCACGAGTTCTAGGCCCCGACCGTCAGTAATCTGCGTCTTGAGTCCTTCCCAAGTCCTCGCGGAATGAATCATTAGGATTCCGCATACAAAGCTCCCGTTCTTACTCTGAATTAAAAACCGTCGATAACACTTCGGAAACTCGTAAGATATCAACGGAAAGAAAGATCTTAAATCATTCATACGAAACGATGATGGTTATCTAAGACACCACACATCTCAACTCTACGAAGGATTGGAGATCTTCCGAAGAAATCGTAAAAAACAGCGGAAGTCCTCGAAACGGCCCGAAAGGGACCAAACGCGATCGGAGAACCCATTTACGATTATCTAAGATAGGTACGGCGATTTACGCAACAAAATAAATCCTAAGTTTCCGGAAGGATAAATGTCAAGTTTCCCGAAGATAAACATGAAGGTCGACGAAAATGGAAAAAGCCCGCCTTGCGGCCCAGGAGGAGAATAGACCGTCATAGGAAGGAGTATATAAAGGAGCTTAGGGAGACAAAGGAGGGCAGAGCGAAAATCATCGAGAGAGAGACCAGATCCGAAATCTAGGGTTTTAGAGAAATTCCTGCTAGCTTAGGGAACTTAGGACTTAGGAGGCTAGACTAGCGGAGCAAGACTTAGAACGTCTTGTCTCCTATTTTTCCGTTGTTTCCTCTTCAGCGTATCTCTACTTCCTGTTTTTCGGAAGAATATTGTACTCATCTTATCATCAGTTTAATAAACGCCTTAGCGCGACTTTTCCGCATTGTTATCTTTTTATCAATTTCGTTTGGTTGTCGCAGAGAATCCGAGCCTTCAGGGAAAACTAGGTTTACTTAGTTTTCCTCCGATAAAACTTAACAAAAATCGACAGTGCGAATTTCGGTTCCCACACTGGCCGTGGCCGCCGTGCTGTACTTTGCGTCTTTCCCAAGTTTTCGCGGAACGAATCGTTGAGATTCCGCGTACAAAACTCCCGTTCTTACTCCAAACTAAGATCATCGGAAACACTTCGGACACTCGTAAGATATCAACGGGAAGAAAGATCTTAATGCGAAACAGTGATGGTTAGCTTAAGACACCACTTATCTCAACTCTACGAAGGATTGAAGATCTTCTGAAGAAATCGTAGAAAACAACGGAAGTCCTAGAGACGGCCCGAAAGGGACCAAACGCGATCGGACAGTCCGCTTACGATTATCTGAGATAGATACGACGATTTACGTTTATCTTTACATAACAAGATAAATGCTAAATTTCCAGAAGGATAAATGTCAAGTGTCCCGAAGATAAATGTCAAGTGTCCCGAAGATAAATGTCAAGTTTCCCGATAAACATGAAGGACGACGAAAATGGAAAAAGCCCCCTTCGCGGCCCAAAAGGAGAATAGACCGTCATAAGAAGGAGTAGATAAAGGAGCTTTGGGAGAGAAGGAAAGGCAGAGCAAAAATCATTGAGAGAGAGAGCAAATCTGAAATCTAGGGACTTAGAGAATTCCTGCTAGCTTAGGGAACTTAGGACTTAGGATGTTAGACTAGCGGAGCAAGACTTAGAACGTTTTGTCTCCTGTATTTCCGTCGTTTTCCTCTTCAGCGTATCTCTACTTCCCGTTTTCGGAAGAATATTGTATTCAACTTATCATTTATTTAATAAAACGCCTTAGTGCAATTTTTCCGCTACGTTGCTTTATTCTATCAATTTTGTTTGGTTGTCGCAGAGAATCCGAGCCTTCAGAGAAAACTAGGTTTACTTAGTTTTCCTCCGATTTATTTAACTAAAATCGACAGTACGAATTTCGGTTCCCACAGTTTGGCGCTAGAAGGAGGGGGAATCGGATTCTCTTAATCAAAAACCTACGATTGGTAACACAACAGCATGGCCACATCACCTGTCCGCAACATCGTGTCATTCGGGGACGGAGCAACGGCTGGTCAAGCCAAACCTCACGACAAACTCCTTGTTATCAGACTTACGATCCAGGACATCGACGTAGCGAGAATATTGGTCGACACCGGATGCTTGACAAATATTATATACAAAAACACTCTCAAGAGAATGGGAATCGACCTAAGCACAATCACGGACGACCCCAATCCAGTAATCGGACTCTCGGGAAACATCACAATGACCCTCAGCTCAGTCGATCTCTCAGTCAGAGCCAGGAGCGTCACGAAGAGGGTGGAATTTTTGGTTGTCGATGGTCCAACAACATATAACGCGATCGTCGGGACTCCGTGGTTAAACTCCATGCAAGCAATCCCCTCGACTTTCCATCTATGCCTCAAATTTCCGACCCTCCTCGGAGTTGAACCAATACAAGGAGCTCGTAAAGCGCCGCAAGTCTGCTTGGCCACTGGGTAAAACGAAAAAACTCTGAGCTCGAAACTAACCTGAAAAAGCAAGTGACCCACGAACCAGCATCGCATGACCCTTTAGAAATCCTCTGGCAATCGCAAAGAGCTGAAGCCCTATAAGGGAAACGTGAGCCCACTTGCGAACCAGTAATTTCGGTCTGCCTCGACGAGACTAACCCAGAGCTGTGCGTGGAGATTGGAGCCAATCTCCGCGATCCGTTGAAAGCAGAACTCATCGCATGTCTCAAGAAGAACCTTAACACGTTCGCTTGGGCCGCGAAGATATGCCGGGAATCGACATCAACATAACATGTCACGAACTCAACATCGATCGAACTCATAAACCCGTAAAACAAAAGAGGGGAAAGCTAGGCCCCGAACGGGCAACTGCGGTTAATGAGGAATTCGAAAGACTCCTCAAAGTTGGGTCAATAACAGAAGTAAGATATCGCGACTGGCTCGCCAATCCCGTCGTCGTCAAGAAGAAGAACGGGAAATGGCGAGTGTGCGTTGACTTTACTGATCTCAACAAAGCATGCCCGAAGGATTGTTTTCCGCTTCCACACATCGACCGTCTGGTCGAAGCAACCGCAGGAAAAAAACTCCTCTCATTCATGGACGCGTTCTCCGGTTACAATCAAATCATGATGAATCCCGAAGACCGCGAGAAAACAGCATTCATTACTGACCGAGGAACCTATTGCTACAAAGTAATGCCTTTCGGTCTTAAGAACGCCGGCGCCACGTATCAGCGGCTCGTCAATCGGATGTTTGCTAAGCAACTCGCAAAAACCATGGAAGTATATATCGACGATATGTTGGTGAAATCTCTTGACGAACGCGACCACGTAGTCCACCTAGAGGAATGCTTTGAGAGATTGAACCAGCACAACATGAAACTCAATCCAGCAAAATGCAGATTCGCTGTGGCGTCGGGAGAATTTCTCGGGTACCTCGTAACATTCCGCAGAATAGAGTCCAATCCGAAACAAATCAACGTACTGATAGAAATGGCCTCCCCGAGGACCAAGCGAGAAGTCCAAACACTGACCGGACGAGTCGCGGCCTTGAACCGATTCATCTCGCGCTCCACGGATAAGTGTCTCCCATTCTACGAAACCTTGAAGGGGAAAAAAAAGTTCGAGTGGTCAGAAGATTGCGAGAAAGCTTTCCAACAGCTGAAGCAGTATCTGGCCACCCCTCCTATCCTCGCAAAACTCGTAGTCGGAGAGCCCTTGTTCCTCTACATCGCAGTATCCGCGTCAGCAGTCAGTGGCGTCCTTATTCAAGAAGAATTCGAAGAACAGAAACCAGTTTTCTACATCAGTAAAACATTACTAGATGCCAAAACTCGGTATCCGTTAATGGAAAAATTGGCACTCGCTGTCATAACCTCGCTGAGAAAGCTTAGACCGTATTTCCAATCTCATACCATCGTGGTACTTACCACTTTCCCGTTACGGACGATTCTACACAGTCCAAGCCAGTCTGGTAGACTCGCGAAATGGGCAATCGAACTAAGCGAGTACGATATCGAATATCGTCCGAAGACCTGCACGAAATCGCAGGTACTCGCGGACTTCTTGGTAGAATTACCCACGATGGACTTGACTAACGAGGAGCCTGGTTCAACGTGGGATCTCTCTGTCGACGGATCCTCATCCAAGCAAGGATCCGACTCACCTCGCCGACGGGGAAAATCCTCGAGCAATCATTCCGCTTGGATTTTCATGCGTCAAACAACGAGGCAGAATATGAGGCGCTAATTGCGGGCCTACGACTGGCCCATGGGCTGAAGATTCAAAATATTCACGCTTACTGCGACTCTCAGTTAGTCGCAAACCAATTCAGCGGAGAATACGAAGCAAGGGATGAAAGGATGAACGCATATTTGAAGGTCGTCCAAGACTTGGCCCACGACTTTCAGCAATTTGCGGTAACCAGAATTCCCCGCTCAGAAAACCTCCAAGCTGACGCTTGAGCTGCCTTTGCCTCAAGTTCGGATCCATGGCTTAAAAGAATAATCCCCGTCGAATTCATAGAGCATCCGAGCATCGGACCGCCGGTAATCGCCAACCTGATCAGAACACAGATCGAAGGCGCAGAAGAAAACGAAGATCAGCCGGAAGACGACGCAGACCAAACAGACTATGGCTGCGACACTCCCTAGTTAGAACCCATCCGAGCCTACATCATAGATGGTACCCTACCTGCGGAGAAATGGGCAGCCCGGAAAAGAAAAATTCAGGCAGCACGATACGTAACCGTGGAAGGCGAAATCTACAAATGGCGATTCTCCGGACCTCTCATGAGTTGCGCGGAAGGAGAAAAGGCGAGAAAAATCATGGAAGAGGTTCATTCCGAATCGTGCGGAAACCACTCCGGCGGGAGGTCTCTCGCAACAAAAATAAAACGCCACAGATTCTACTGGCCAACTATGGTAAAAGATTGCGAGAAGTTCGCTCGGAAATGCGAGAAGTGTCAGCGGCACGCTCCAACAATTCATCAGCCCGCAGAAATCCTCTCATCTATCTCATCTCCATACCCTTTCATGCGATGGTCAACAGACCGCTACACAAATCAAAACAAAAGCGTTTCCTCCTGGTCCTCACAGATTTCTTTTCGAAATGGGTGGAAGCAGAATCCTACGCAAGTATCAAAGACGTACAAGTTGAGAACTTCGTCTGGAAAAACATCATAACTAGACACGGCATCCCATACGAAATCGTAATGGACAACGGGTTTCAGTTTATTTCCACACGATTCGAGGCATTTTGCGAAAAATGGAAAATAAGACTTAACAAGCCCACTCCCAGATACCCGCAGTGCAACGAACAGGCTGAAACCATAAACAAAACCGTCCTACACGGATTGAAAAAACGCTTGGAAGCCAAAAAGGGACGATGGGCAGAAGAACTCGAAGGGGTCCTTTGGTCTCATCAAACGACTCCAAGACGAGCAACGGGGGAAACTCTGTTCTCTCTCATTTACGGAGCAGAATGCGTGATTCCGGCGGAAGTAAAATTCCCCGGCGTACGGGGGGAGATTCCTTCCCGAACGGGAAGACCTGAACAACGCCATGCTGCTGGATAATCTTGATCTCATCAAAGAGCATCGCGACCAAGCCCTCATCCGGATTCAAAATTACCAGCAGGCCGCCGCAAAATACTACAACGCGAACGTACGTCATCGTAGATTCAAAGAGGGCGATCTGGTCTTGCGAAAAGTCTTCCAAAACACTGCTGAACGAAACGCATGAAAACTGGGGGCAAACTGGGAAGGACCATTCAAAATCACAAAAGTCGTCCGACCAGGTTCGTATCAAATCGCAAACATGCAAGACGTAAAAATCCTGAGAACTTGGATGCGATGCATCTTAAGAAATATTACCACTAGAACGTAAACGTGGACAATAGAACTACGAGATGGCTTGATCCTCGAAAGAGGTACGTAGGCAACTCACCAACCGGTGGGTTCAGCTATCCCCCCCCCCCCCGATTAAAAAGGGGGGGGAGTGGGGTGCGTACACTCATACGCTGCCACAATTTTTGGAAAAACTGAACTTTCGAAAACTTTCCACAACCAATTCGCCTAACGGCCACGACTTCGGATCTAGTACCCGTCAAAATCGCCACTATCACCCGGAAAAATTCTGCGGCTTCTAAAAATCCCATAGTCATTTATGGCATAAGAAAAACAAACTTCAAAGCACTGCGAGACGTCGCTTCGTGCCTGAACATTCGTTTTTCGATTAAAACCTTCATACGCCTCCTAATTGGCATCATATCGTTGTTGCTGATCACAACAAACAAACTACAAACGTCCTAAACAGACAAGCCACCTAAGGGTGGGCTCTTTTACATCCGACAAGGATCCCATAGCGCGCTATACAAAAAATCCAAATTTGGTTCAGCCCTTCGTAAAGGAAGTAGCTCGATTTGTGTCCAGACAGATCATATAAGCCGATACCACTTCGCAGATTTTAAAACGGTACGAGTCAGGTTAAAATCACGAACAAGCAAAACGAAAGCCGATTTGTCATCGCACAGCCTTAGTCTGAAAGTAAACCTAGGTCTTGCCCTAAACCTAGCCTTGCTGGTATCTTAACATCTCATAGGCATAGCGTCAACATCGCGAGATCCCAAAACTTGTCTCTTCACTTAAGTCTTACGTTTCCACGGATTTTCGCGTTAATCGTAAACCGCATAAAGATCTCGCTTTGAACAGACTACGGATACGGTAATCATCAGGGAGGCAGGAATGAGACGACAACTCACACCCTGCCCCTCTAACTTCGACAAACATACGTTCTAAACGCAAAATATTTTATAAACGCGTACCGGGAATTCAATACAACGCCCTAAAAAGGGCATGGATTCAAAGCCACGAACGGCCAGTCCCGAAATCATACATAATAGCCAACCAACGGCCGAAACACAATCAAAATAAAATTCCGCTCAGGGATTGATCAACCTAGGCGTCCTCCGGAACACCTTCTTCATTCTCCGACTCACCCGAAGCAGGAACAGCCTCACCATCGCCCTCGCCGGCCTCCTCACCGCCCTTGTCCGCAACGACTCCAGGATCCTGAACCTCTGGAACTCCTGAACTCGGAGACAGGGCACCCGAGGATGACGGACCAGCGAGCTCCGCCGTAGTGCAAAATCCCATCTCTTCGAAGCGCTGAATCCGCCTCTTAAGACGTCGAACTTCCGAGGACTTGCTCTTCTTCTCTTCCTTCGCCTTGAGCAGCGAGCTCACAGTCTTTCCCAAATCACGCTCAAGGTCGCTGATCCTGGCTTCGAGCGTCGACGTCTGGGCAGCATGAGTGCTCTCGATCGACTAAAGCACAGTCTCGGTGCGCTTACAAGCTTCCCGCGACGACTCCAGCTCCTTGGACAAACGCGTGACCTCCAGTCCGCAATCATCAAGCATCCCGTCGATCAACGACACAAACTGATCGCACAAGAGAAGGTGAGAATCAAGGGGAGAACGAAAGAGTCAAAAAAAAACACGAAATACCTTGGAGCGATGTTGCGATAGTTTTGCTGAAGCCTCGCCTCCCTCGCCCTTAGCACACCTCTTTCTCTTCGCTGATCCGGCCGCCCCAGCTCTTGAACGTCCCTTCGATAGCGGAACAGCATCAGACGCGGGAAGTCCCAAGAAGATCTCCCTCTTCTTTTCTGGAGGAGGAGGCATGACTTCCACCACATCCTCTGAAACCACTATCGGCGCAAAAGAGGAGCCCTCAGGGCGGGCCTGGACATCGGGTGCTTGCTCCGGAACGAAAATTTCCCCAGCGGACAAAGGGACATCAGATCCTGGGGCTGGAATCACGGAGATCGGGACTGGAGTAACATCGGGTCCAAGAGCCAGAACCGCGGAATCCGGAACTAGAGCGACATCGGATCCAAGAGTTGGAGCCACATAAGTCGGAACGGAAGTAGCACTAGGACCTGCCACGCTAGACTCCATCTCGGCACGGCGTCGCGCCATCTTGTCCTGAAAAGAACTGAACCCCTCGACGAATGCCTGCGTAAGGGCAGGAGCATCCTGCGCCGGCAAGGCTTGGTTAGCCTCACTCATTTCAACATCGGAATCTTTCTTTTCATTTAGAGAGGAAGCCATATTTTCTGGAATTTGAGAAGAGAAGAGTGAGTAAAAAATGAGAGGGGGATGGGGTACTACTTATAAGAAATCAAAAGTGGTAGAGTTTTTCGGAATAAAATAATCATAGCCAAAAATTTCGATTTTGAAAATTGAGATCTTCCGCACGCAAAATCGCTCCCGCATCTTGCATGCTGGGGGGCTAGGCTAACTGTTGGGGTCAAAAACGGTTATCTCGAAATCAATGGCTAAGTCTATTTGTCACACAAAAAACCCTCCGAAAAACGAACACGAACACCCGTAAACCGAAGGAACCGAGCAGCCGACCCCGGTCGTGGCTAGCCCCCGTGCTGGCCGTGGCCGCCGGGCGGCTATCCACCGTGCTGGCCGTTGCCGCCGGGAGGCTAGCGCCCGTGCTGGCCGTTGCCGCCGGGCGGCTATCCCCCGTGCTGGCCGTGGCGGCCGGCGGCTAGCGCCCGTGCTGGCTGTGGCCGCCGTGCGGCTAGCGCCCGTGCTGGCCGTGGCCGCCGGGCGGCTAGCCCCTGTGCTGGCCGTGGCCGCCGGCGGCTAGCGCCCGTGCTGGCGGTGGCCGCCGGGCGGCTAGCCCACGTGCTGGCCGTGGCCGCCGGCGGCTAGCGCCCGTGCTGGCCGTGGCCGCCGGGCGGCTAGCCCCCGTGCTGGCCGTGGCCGCCGGCGGCTAGCGCCCGTGCTGGCCGTGCCCGCCGGCGGCTAGCACTCGTGCTGGCCATGGCCGCCGGGCGGCTAGCCCCGTGCTGGCTCGGTTCGTCGGGCGACAAGCTTCCGTGCATAAGTTCTAGGCCCCGGCCGTCAGAAGTCTGTACTTTGCGTCTTTCCCAAGTTTTTGCGGAACGAATCGTTGAGATTCCGCGTAGAAAACTCCTGTTCTTACTCCAAACTAAGATCGTCGGAAACACTTCGGAAACTCGTAAGATATCAACGGGAAGGAAGATCTTAAATTCTTCGTGCGAAACAGTGATGGTTATCTTAAGACACCACTCATCTCAACTCTACGAAGGATTGAAGATCTTCCGAAGAAATCGTAGAAAACAACGGAAGTCCTAGAGACGGCCCGAAAGGGACCAAACGCGATCGGACAGTCCGCTTACGATTATCTGAGATAGATACGACGATTTACGTTTATCTTTACATAACAAGATAAATGCTAAATTTCCAGAAGGATAAATGTCAAGTTTCCCGAAGATAAATGTCAAGTTTCCCGATAAACATGAAGGCCGACGAAAATGGAAAAAGCCCGCTTCGCGGCCCAAAAGAAGAATAGACCGTCATAAGAAGGAGTATATAAAGGAGCTTTGGGAGAGAAGGAAAGGCAGAGCGAAAATCATTGAGAGAGAGAGCAAATCCGAAATCTAGGGACTTAGAGAATTTCTGCTAGCTTAGGGAACTTAGGACTTAGGAGGTTAGACTAGCGGAGCAAGACTTAGAACGTTTTGTCTCCTGTATTTCCGTCGTTTTCCTCTTCAGCGTATCTCTACTTCCCGTTTTCGGAAGAATATTGTATTCAACTTATCATTTATTTAATAAAACGCCTTAGTGCAATTTTTCCGCTACGTTGCTTTATTTTATCAATTTCGTTTGGTTGAGAATCCGAACCTTCAGGGAAAACTAGGTTTACTTAGTTTTCCTCCGATTTATTTAACTAAAATCGACAATGCAAATTTTGGTTCCCACAGTCTCCCATGAATATGTTTGAGTAGTCTCACTGTTAGATTTAGGTTTCTCATCAAGCTCAACTCATGTATTGATTAATTCATTGTTAGGGTGTTTAAAATATAATTCTTCTTCTAGTTATTCTTAATGCTATGCTAAGGAATTGATCACCCTTAACTTAGATCCTAGGATTAATTTGTCCAAGTGAGAACTTGACAAATACCTGAACCCAAACTAGTTAGATCTATTTCTGCTAAGCTTAAACGAGAGTTTCAGTTTAGTAAGGATTAGAGGACCTAATCAAACTCGCCCTTAAGATTCTCTAGAAACTATATCAATCGATAAGGCATCCGCTTAATCGACCGATATAGCGAAAGGTTAATCGATCGATATCTCTATCCGAGCATCGATCGATACTTTCTCGCGGCTATCGTACAATAGTACATGACCCGAGATCTAGTGGAAGATAACTTCTTAAGTTTGAGTTCAGAATTATGAACACTAAAAACCTTAACACCCTAAATACATGTTAAACCTGAGAAACACCTAAATCTAGCTACCCCTTATACCTTAAAACAAACACAAGTTTTCAACCAAGCAATAACTTGCTTACCATTCAATTTACTGTCTTAAACCATTTTAGTCTAGCTTTACTTCGAAAACTAAACAATCTGTTGTGTAGTCACAGAGTCTCTGTGGATTCGATCCCTAAGTACTACAATCGAACCTCTTTTGATGAGAGTAATTCACTCCTTAGGGTAATTTGAGTGATATCAAATTTGGCGCCGTTGCCGGGGACTCTTTTCCCATTACCATCAGATTTAGCTTAGAATATAGTCTAGAATTTACTTTTGTGTTACTTAATTACTTTTCCTTTTCTCTGCTATTTACAGGGAACTCAAGATGGAAAAGACAGATTTCGGCGTAGCATCGATCGATAACGAACCACGTACATCGAGCGATATGACGAGCGAAGAATCGATCGACATGAACCGTTTAACATCGATCAATACCAACCAGCCGGAAGCAGGTAAGTCCCCACTTACCAATCTTAATAATGAGGAAGTAGTCCAAACCAAACCTTTAGGTAAATCACACAACCAATCAAACAAATCAATAAACGAACAGGGGACTGCAATCCCTGTTCCTCTTCTGTCTTCAATCAAAGACGATGATAAGTTGCAAGACTACTCAGACCCCATTAAGACCTATTCCAATAGGTCAGCGATTAAGCTACCAGAGGATGATAAAAACAGATCAACACTTCATTTTGAATACATCCATTTGGTACAAGCAAACCCAGTCCGAGGATCTACCTCAGAACACCCTCATGATCACATCGATTACCTAGAAGATTTAGAACTAGGTGACAACGATCGCGCTAGACTTTTTCCTTTCTCTTTAGGGAGAGAGGCTAAGAGTTGGTTAAATCAGTTACCAGCAGGCTCCTTAACCTGCTGGAGAGAGATCCGGAATGCATTCATAAACCACTTCTTCGATGAGACTCGATAATGGGACACGAGACGAAAGCTTTCAACTTTCTTTCAAGAACCACGAGAATCATTTAGGAATGCTTGGTCGAGATTTAAGTATTATCAGCGAGATTGTACCCACCACGGGTATTCAGAACCAGAACTCCTTAAATTTTTTTTTACGGAGGCCTCGAATTGGATTACCAAATCACGCTTGATAACGCGAGTAACGAGAACTTTAGTTCCAGGAACTTCGAAGATGCTAACCATCTGATTGAAAATATAGCCATGGGAAAATCTTATGAAAATAAAGATAAAGAAAGAGATGCTAGATCCAAGAACAATCTTCAAATGCAAGAAATAAAGCGATATTTGGATTCACTTCATTACCTAATGAAGGAAAAGCCTAAAACAATCCAAAATACTGAGGACATCCAATCCATCGAACAAATGTTCCTTGGACAGGAACCCCAACAAGAAAGCATCTTAAACATAGACAATTTTGCCCATGACTATGACCCCCTAATCAGACTTTACCAAGGAAGGGATAGAGCTAGGTTGGATTACGCTTCTACAGGACCTCAGAAATTGAGCAACAACCTAAATTTCAGATTAAATCGCATTATCGACACCATGTCAAGAAAATCGAAATCTTGACTGATCAGGTTAGGCGTCTAGAGGGTAATACAGCCAATCATGCTATATCCATAAAAAGGGAAGCTGAATACCTTCCGGGAATGACTGATACAAACCCGAGACGCCAGGTAACTGCTGCAGTACTGAGAAGCGGGAAACAACTAACTCCAAACACTGTACCAAATAAGACCTCTGTGAATCAAGGAACAGAAACTCCCAAACCCACCATAAACCCCGTGCTCCTCTCTTACCCGAGAAACGGATCACCTCAGCATAAAGAAATAAATGCTAATAATCAAGAAACTGAGACAGAGGTGATCAATATCGATGAGGATGAAGAGAGTGTCGCGGAACCAATTGATATCGATCGATCTGCAACAACTAATATCGATCGACAGATACCCACAAGTTCTGAAGAAAAATCGAAGCCCGCTGAGCCAACTATAGAAAGGGTATACAGCACAAAACCTCCTTTCCCTCCCAAAACGAATAACAAACGCGATAGAGAACATGAACTCTGTCAACGAAATTTTGAGGACGTTGAGATAAAGATGCCACTCAGAGACGCTGTCATACTTTCGCCTGCAATAAATCATTTCTTCAAAGGGCTGATAACAAAAAAATTCTCAGCGAGTAAACGTAGTACAATGATGGTCTCTGAGGAAGTTAGCGCTATTATACAAAGCGAAACTCCTGAAAAAGTACCCAACCCTGGAAGTTTTGTCCTTTGTTGCACAATTAGAGATCAGTTTTTCCCAAGAGCGCTCTGCGATCTAGGCTCTAGTGTAAATTTAATGCCGCACTCAGTTGCAACATTTCTTGGATACACTGAATTTACACCAGCCAACATCCAATTACTTCTTGCGGATCGCTATGTACGAATCCCAGAAGGAGTACTTGAAGATGTACCTATAGAAATAAACGGATTATCTGTGCCGACGGATTTTGTCGTTCTCCATTATAAGAACGAACCAAGAGATCCAATACTACTAGGTTGGCCATTACTTGCGACTGCGAATGCCATTATTGATGTCAAAGGGGGACGAATAAATCTCAAAATAGGAGACATGCACATGAAATTTGACATGGAAAAAATCGCCACACTCCCCCTAATTGACAAACCGTCCTCCTATGTAGACGAAATTGAGGAATTAACTCAAGACCTCCTGGAAGAATCATTTTCAGACGATCATCTCGAAAATGAGCTTTTAGCTGTCCAAAACGAAATTTTCAGCATTGATAACAGAGCAGACGATTATGAACATCTCATGAACTCTAGTCCAAAATCGACTGATAGTGGAACCAATGATGATGGTGATTCGAAAATCGATATCGCCTGATAGATAAATCCCGATATCGATCGACAACCGTCATCACTAGGTGACCTCTAGAAATAGAAAGAACCAAAAGGTAGAGTTTAAACCTTTACCCGCTGGCCTCAAATATGCTTTTCTAAAGGAAAATGATTATCCAGTCATAGTTAACGCAAACCTCACAAATGGGGAACTTGCGCTATTACTGAATAAACTGCAAAAGCATAGGAAAGCCCTTGGATACTCCTTGGATGACATACCAGGCATTTCACCAGATCTTTGTATGCACCAGATTCATCTGGAAGACGAATCCAAATCATCCATAGAGCACCAACGACGACTCAACCCGAACCTCAAAGAAGTCGTGAAAAAGGAAATAATCAAATTGCTTGACGTAGGAATAATTTATCCAATTTCCGATAGTAATTGGGTAAGCCCAGTCCATGTAGTACCAAAGAAGGGAGGTATCACAGTGGTTAAAAACGAAACAGATGAACTCATTCCAACGCGTACCGTCCCTGGACACCGCATGTGTATTGATTACAGGAAATTAAATTCCGCAACCCGGAAAGATCATTTCCCTCTTCCATTCATTGATCAAATGCTGGAAAGACTGGCAAATCATCAATACTATTGCTTTCTTGATAGATATTCTGGATTCTTCCAAATTCCAATACATCCAGATGATCAAGAAAAGACAACATTTACATGCCCCTATGGAACTTTTGCATATCGAAGAATGCCATTGGGTCTATGTAATGCACCAGCCACCTTCCAACGTTGCATGATGTCAATTTTCACCGATATGATTGAATATTTCATGGAAGTATTTATGGATGACTTCTCAGTATATGGATCGAGTTTCAAAGATTGCCTCGATAACCTATGTAAGGTATTGGAGAGATGCGAAGAAAAGAGTCTAGTCCTTAACTGGGAAAAATGTCATGTCATTGTTAATAACAGAATCGTACTCGGACATAAAGTGTCTGCAGCTGGAATTGAAGTAGACAGAGCAAAAATTGAGGTAATGACTAGTCTTCCACCACCCACCAACATTAAAGACATCAGAAGTTTCCTGGGTCATGCTGGTTTTTATAGGAAATTTATCGAGCATTTCAGTAAGATAGTCAGACCCCTCACCACACTCCTTTGCAAGGATATTAAATTTGACTTTACACCAGAATGTCAAAAAGCCTTTGAAAAGATCAAAGAAGCCCTTATAACTGCCCATGTCGTACAGGCACCAGATTGGAGTCTTCCATTCGAAGTAATGTGCGATGCGAGCGACTTCGCTGTAGGCGCAATTCTAGGGTAACGTAAAGAGAATAAGCTGCATGTCATTTATTATGCTAGCCGGACACTAGACGAAGCTCAGAGAAATTACGGCACGACTGAAAAGGAACTACTTGCAGTCGTGTACGCTTTTGAGAAATTCCGTAACTACCTCGTGGGTTCAAATGTCATTGTTCACACTGATCATGCAGCTATTAAATATCTTATGCAAAAGAAAGACGCAAAACCACGCCTTATCCGTTGGATACTACTCCTCCAAGAATTCGATATGGAAATCAAAGATAAGAGAGGAGTAGACAATAGTGTCGCAGATCATCTTTCCTGGATACGCGTGGACGACGATGTCCCCATTAATGACTGTCTTCCAGACGAAAATGTGTACTTTACAGACTCTTCATTCGTCGGTCATATAGGACTCTTATCCGAAAATTCCTTAGCCGGCGATCTCGATACGTTTGACTTCGGAGATCCTATGTCGATCGATGGAAACGACAACGCATCGGTCGATACTGATGATCTTATGTCGATCGACGAAAACATTGAGGAATCGATCGATCCCACCGATGAAATATCGATCGATAGGCCACACGATGTCGATTGCGAAATGTTTCTATTACGGTCACAATAGATACCACTGTCACAGTGGCACATAACGTGATTTTCGACACGCACACTATCCCTAAGGATGGGGATACGTTGCACGAAACACAAACCGTGGATAAACAATTCTGCGAAAGACCCTGGTACACTGACATAGTTAACTATCTAGCAGCCGATGTCGAACCGGAGGATCTAAAACGATACGACATAAAGAAATTCTTCAGAGAAGTAAGGAGATACCATTGGGATGAACCTTACCTATATAAACAATGTGCCGACGGCATATTTAGGCGCTGCATCGCTGAAACTGAAATTCGAAACATCATTTATCACTGCCATGGATCCGAATACGCCGGACATTTTGCAACCTTTAAAACAATTTCCAAAATTCTCCAAGCAGGATTTTGGTTGCCAAAAATGTTCCGCGATATTCATACCTACATTGTTCAATGTGATAGATGTCAGCGTCTGGGTAAAATTAGCAAAAGACATGAGATGGAACAAAAATTCATTCTTGAAATCGAAGTCTTTGACTTCTGGGGAATTGACTTTATGGGACCCTTCCCGTCTTCCTACGGAAACAAATATATCCTGGTTGCTGTTGATTATGTTTCCAAATGGTTAGAAGCAATAGCTTCACCAACGAATGATGCATCCGTAGTCGTTAAACTTTTCAAGAGCATCATTTTTCCAAGATTTGGAGTACATCGGATAGTCATAAGCGATGGTGGAACTCATTTTATAAACAAAATCTTTGAGAACTTACTCAAAAAGAACGGAGTACACAATCGGGTGGCAACACCTTACCATCCGTAGACCAGTGGACAAGTAGAAGTTTCCAACAGATAAATCAAATTGATTTTGGAAAAAACTGTCGGAGCCACGAGGAAGGATTGGTTTACGAAATTGGATAATGCACTATGGGCTTATCGAACTGCATTCAAAACTCCACTTGAAACTACCCCATTTCACTTGCTCTATGGTAAATCATGTCACTTACCAGTCGAGTTACAGCATAAAGCCGCCTGGGCAACCAAACTGTTAAATTTTGACATTAAGCCAGCTGTCGAAAGGAGACTAATCCAACTTAACGAACTGGACGAAATAAGACATGGCTTACTAGAACTCCAAGTTGTATAAGGAAAGAACAAAAGCTTATCATGACAAAAAAATCATTTCGAGGCATTTCGCCACCGATGATCAGGTTCTTTTATACAATTCTCGTTTGACATTATTTCCCAGAAAACTCCGTTCTCGTTGGTCTGGCCCTTTCACCGTAACCAAGGTCCATCCAAGTGGTGCTATCACTCTTACTAATGGAAAAGGAGAGGAATTTACGGTAAACAGCCAACGAGTGAAACACTATTGGGTTAAACCCCCAAAGGAACAAACCTTAGAGTTAGGTATGCCTAACTCCCATTAGAGTTTCATACCAGAAAAGTCAAGCTACTGACTTTAACTAAGTGCTGAGTGGGAGGCAACCTACTGATTAGATTTATAATTTTCATATTTTAATAGAATTCTTTAGCTTTTAATTCGTTAGTTAAAATTAATTCAGCAAATTAGAAAAACATCGTAGCCAAATTGGGATTATATCGATCGATATAGGTATACCCTTATCGATCGATATGGACATATCGAGGGCGAACCCCGTTTTTAACTCGATACGCGCCGTCTCCCCCTCATAATCGCAAAACAACCTGAAAATAATCTCAAAACCCTTTTTCTCTCTCGATTCTACACGAAATCCCTTCGTTTTTTGCCTCAATCAACTCGAATTTCATCCTTCTTCTCGGTTTCGATCTCTATTGCACTATCCTTCAAGGTATATTCACTTGAATTTCTAAATTTCATGAACCCTAGGTTCAAAATAACCTTGACTTGAAAACCGGTAGAAACATTTGTTTTTCTTTGATTGAAGTTGCTAGGATTGATAGCATTGAGGTTTATGAGTATTAGAACTAGGATTTACACTGTTATGTTGCGATTTGGATTGCTGAGATTTTTGCAGGTTTCAGAACTCGATATCGATCGATGTATATCATCCTGTCGCTCGATATGCGTTCTATATGAGAGATACAGAGATCCAATATCGATCGATATACATTAGTACCTATCGATCGATATGAGCTTATATGGCGAATACTAATGACCTATTTTTCATGGTCTCTGCAGATGAGCTCTCCAGACGAACACCGAGAGAGGAGAACCAAGCATCGTCTCGACCCTAGAGGCACCACCAGTTCACGCCCATCTACTTCCACCTCAGCACCAAGAGGTGACGAGCGCGCTCCTTGGCCCATTGCAGATGGGCAACCTGTCCGAATCCGCAGAGTTTTCGAGGATCCGGCAAAGGTTGCCAAGAGCAACGCATGTCTGCACCGCACAGTGTCTGACGACTGGGATGACTATGACAGCCTGCTCTACAACGCTTGGCTGGATGTAAAGATCGCCCCGACACAGTTCATTGATCCTGACATTGTCCGGAGCCTCGGGATCAGGCATGACCTTAGAGACATGCTCGTTCAGCTCGGTCTTGGGACCATGGCCTCCCAAACCTACGACCTCTACCCCTCTCTCGTCAGGCAGTTCATGGCTACAGTCCGTTTCGAGTACAACAACCACCCCAATAGTGTGGCTTGTGATGGCGTTCTCTCCTTCTTCACCCGAGGCATCAGGTACTACATCACAGTCTCTCAGCTCTGCCACATCTACGGATTCCAGAACTTTACGGCTACACACCGCAGCCTCTCATCCTTCCCAGGGGTGAAGGAGTTCTGGGAGATCTTTGGTACCAGTACTTGGAGCTCGACCTGGCCATTCAGACTGAGTTCCGTCACCCTACTCTGTGCTATTTCATGAGGATCCTTGCCTCCACTCTGCTGTGCAAGATGGAGCCTACAAGGTAAGGATTCACGAGCTTACACTCCTCTACCACTCGCTTGACGGAGTGGTCGATCTGACCTTTGTGGATCCTGATCATGATCTGACACCACCAAACCTTGGAGCTGTTTTTGCTGAGCACCTCGTTGGTTTGAATATAAAGCCTTTCACTGGGACCACACGGAAGCAGTAGCGGATAGGGAGCCTCCTCACACCGATCTTCCAGCACCTCCAGATTCGTTTGGACGAGGGCAGCACTATCACGTCTCGCGCATACTTGGACGCAGCTCACCTACGCAGCAGCCTATGGCTAGACAGACAGCTCACATGGACCTTCAGGACTGTCGCCGGAGAGCGTAGGATCACCTTGCCACGCCGTGAGTTGACTGACTTCAACGGTGACTTCGAGAGACTCAGGTTCCAGCCTGACACGCACATGATCAGAGATCCCACCGCTCATCGTCGTCCGACAGGAGCCCGCAGCACAGACACCCCAGAGCTACACCAGCGACACGCCTTCAATCCTTCCCAGACCTCGCAGGCTTGGAGGATAGCGATGAGAGGGTTTACAGGAGAGGAGTGCTATGTGCCCTTCAGGCTATCTGGTCCCGCGTTTTGCATTTCAGCTGCTCAAGCCGTACCAGCACTTCGGCCCATGATCCATCAGAACCTGGACCATCTCACCAGTACCGTCAGGACGACGACGACGAGGGCAGTGATATCACTCAAATTACCCTAAGGAGTGAATTACTCTCATTAAAAGAGGTCAATCGTAGTACTTAGGGATCAAATCCAGAAGGAGGTAAGGAACCTAATAGATCTAATAGTTATATGATTAAGCTAGGCTAATAGGTTTTAAAGCTGTAAATAACAAGTAAAGCAGTAAACAAGTTGAACAATATAATTGTTCATCTTGGCAAAGAGTTGCTTTATGGAAGGATGGTTGCTAGATCTAGGGTTTCTATTCAGGTAATTAGGATTATAATGATATAGGTTACTAAGCTGCTATATATATTGGAACTCAACTGGGAGTACAAATCTAACAACTATCGTTGTATAGATAGTCTAATATCTGGATCTTGGATCTCAAACTCTCGTTTATTGATCACAAGAAAGTGTCGATCGATGATTCTATAGGAATATCGATCGATACACCTTTCACAATATCGATCGATTAATCTATTGGATTATCGATCGATATGCTTCTAGCAAGCTTTACGAACGGGTTGAACACACGTTCACTAGGGTTTACTAAATCAGCTATCGCTGTATTTATCAACCCTAGCTCAAAATGATGGATTCCGGGTGAGTTACAAGCTCTCGCTGGTCTCTACAATCCTTTGGATCAAGGTTCTAGTTCGCGACTCTAGAAACAAGCATTAATAACAATCTTATTTGATGAATATCACAACTTAGCAATTGTATATTTGGGGGTAATCCCAGATAACCTATCTGAACCCTAAACCTAACAAGTGGATCTACTTAGACATGAAACTTGTAACATAAATCATAGATGAATAGATGAAATAACATAAATAATATAAAACCATATCCAATGGAGTTCCAGGAGGACTCTGATAGGAGTTCCTCCCTTCTCTCCTAAGAGAACAATGAATCAAAGAAAGTGTAAAAGAAAGCGTAGCCGTCAACAATGGCTTGGAATAACATAAATAGAGTTTCTGGTCGTCCAAGGGTATTCTGGTAATCTGGGTTGCTTTAGGGCTTATGGCGGTCATGAAACATAGTTATCCCACTTCCTAACATTCATATCGATCGATATGGGTGATCTCCCATCGATCGATATACGTTACTCTTCTCGACAGTCTTCTCTCGCGAGGCAGACTGACCACTCTTCAGTAAAACGGGCATAACTTCCAATCTAACCGATGGATTGACCTCAAACCGATGGCATTTGAAAGCTAACTCAAATATCTATCTTGTGTCCAAATATCAGCTCAATCTCACCGTGGAAAGGTCTCCATCCATATCTAAACATCTGATGCGTCTGCGTGATTCTGCACTTAAAGGCTCCAAAAGACATCAAAAACACCATATTTCTCCAAGTCGTACCTGAACCTGTAAATACTCTAAATAGACCCTATTTTGTAGTAAATATATGTAAAACCGCTTATATACCATGGGTTAAAGTGGGTCAAAATCATGGTATATCAACTCCCTCAGACTTACCCTTTTGCTTCTCCTCAAGCAAAACCAACAGGCAGTCTCTCTGAAAGAGGTTTGAAAACAGCAGGGACTCAAAAAGATTTTAAAAACTCAGTCACCATCTCTCTAGTAGTGCAAACCAAATCATAGACATCCTAACATTAGAAGCACATTATACAATATCCTAGTATAGCAACCAAATTCACCTAGTCAACAACTTAACAGATCATGTCTGACAATCCCCTCTACTGATCTAATTTCTTAACATAAAATAAAAGTGTAGGCTTTACCTTGGGAGTATCGACCAAGGAACACATGGACTCAACTCAAACAAGTTTCTGAACACACATGCAGTCTTCTCTGATTCCTTTCTTCCCCCTTTTTATCTCTCTTCTCTGGTTCCTCATAGTTTCAAATTTTAATGAACACTGATTACCACAAAGGTCATCTTTGTATCATCTCATTGACTTAGTAACACATATCTTTCAAATAAGCGAATATTGGGGTCGCAGGAATCACTCCTACCCCTCTACTCCTCAAGAAATCATATCACATCTTTATACAAATATTTTATTTCTTCCCTTAGGATGCCGAAGAGAGAGAAGGAAGGAAATCAGAAGCACACAGACTATTACCTTCCAGACTTGCAGGAAGATTCCGATCCCTTGTATACCAAGCCCCAAGACAAGCAAAGTTGCGCTCAATTAGGTTGGAGATCAGCTTTGGTTCCTTCAAACTTTCTCAGCAAGTGCAAACATAGTTGACAAGTTGATCCACTTTAGTATCTCTAGTACTTCTGCAGTCAGTAAATCTAAGACTGGTCTAATGAGTGGTTAGATGACAAGTAATAAATCGAATTAGATCATCATCCCCTTTTTGATTCAATAAAAACTTTTTGAAAACATTTTAAATAAGACTCATAAAAGTAGATAAATGTTAGTAATCCCCCCAGACTTAAATTACACTGTCTCCAGTGTAACACAGTCGGTGGTAAGGTGAAAATAATAAAGCAGAAGTACAAAATTTAACAAGTAAGAACGATAACCTGCTTAGTGTCGATCGATACAATGAAGTTACAATCGATCGATGTTGATGAAGTGTTGTCGAGTGATATCGACATGGTCGCATTGGTCGATGGCTAACATACATTCGGCACAATGAAGAGACAATCGATCTGTGGTTATGAAGAGACAATCGATCTGTGGTTATTAGAACCTCCCCCATACTTGGATAACGCTGTGACCAGTGTATATCCAGTCGGAGTTATGGTGTAAATAAATCATAAGTACTCAATTGAACAAGTTAGAACGATATACCTGACCGGATTAAGTGTAGAACGATGAAAAATAGTTACCATCGGTCGATGCAAGTGATGTACTATCGATCGATATCGACTTGTTCTAATCGGTCGATTATCATGGTAATCGTCTACTCGGATCCCTATTCTAAACAACTAACTAAATCATAATATTAGTACGACCTCCCCCAGACTTGGATAACATTGTGACAATGTTAAACAGTCTAAGATTGGTAGGAGAATAAATCATAAGGACAATATTCAACAAGGAGAAACGTAATACCTGACGTTGATATGAATGTCGACCAACACAGTTAAGTGGTGATCGATACTCTTGATGCTCTATCGATCAACACAGTTAAGTGGGCGATCGATCGATGCTAGTGATGCTATGTCGACTGATGCTAGCTAGTCATCGTCGATATCAGTATATCAACCCTTCTTCCTTGGATCTTCTCCTATAACCTATCATAGATAAAACACTAACAGTCTAAAAGTTAGTAATAGATAGTTAAGAAAACGAATGATGAACAGTGATCATGCTACAGTAACTCTGAACAGTAATCGCAGCTACAATGACCATGAACAGTAATTTAAGCTACAGTGACTCCGCTACAGTATCGATCGATTTTCATGCAACAGTATCGATCGATGTTGTTTCTACAGTGTCGCTCGATGGTCGTGCTACAGTGCGTTGCTACAATACCGTAGTTACTGTTCATCTCTCTTTTATTTTATTTTATTTTATTTTTTTCTTTTACCTGCAACTTAATAAAAACACCTAAGTCAGTGACATAGGAAAATATACAAATTAAAAACATACCTAACAGTGGGTTGCCTCCCACTCAGCGCTTTGTTATAGTCGTTTAGCTTGACTTTGGAGATCTGATTTAGTCCGGATGAGAATGAGAATATGCTCCAAAACAAGTCTCAATGTCCAATCGCTGAAGCTTTATCATTCTTGTGTGAAAGCCTCCTCCATAAACTCTTCTTCCTTTGTATATCATCTCAGCAATAAGGAGTGCTTTAATCGATCGATATCTCTATCCGAGCATCGATCGATACTTTCTCGCGGCTATCGTACGATAGTACATGACCCGAGATCTAGTGGAAGATAACTTCTTAAGTTTGAGTTCAGAATTATGAACACTAAAAACCTTAACACCCTAAATACATGTTAAACCTGAGAAACACCTAAATCTAGCTACCCCTTATACCTTAAAACAAACACAAGTTTTCAACCAAGGAATAACTTGCTTACCATTCAATTTACTGTTTTAAACCATTTTAGTCTAGCTTAACTTCGAAAACTAAACAATTTGTTGTGTAGTCCTAGAGTCTCTGTGGATTAGATCCCTAAGTACTACAGTCGAACCTCTTTTGATGAGAGTAATTCACTCCTTAGGGTAATTTGAGTGATATCAGCTGCACTCCATCTTTCTGCAGAAAGGTGACTCTCAGACTTACTGTGGTCTGGGTGCCCCCCCCCTCCGCAAGGCGACTTCAACCCTGCGTATGTTTAGGTCGTAGCATTTTTAACGAGGGTTTGGGTAGCATTTAGTACGTGGTCCCCGCATAACTCTTGGCTATATGCCTTTACGGGGGGCCCTGTTGTGCAGACATCGGTACAGGGCTGATCAGACCCCTTCCATATCTGTCTGCACCTTAGGTGAGTAGCCTCACCAGCTAGGGGGGTAACTAAGATCTGAGGTCCCTAAGGTCCCGATCCTGCTAATATGCCCCTTTAAGTATATTGGTATTCCCCTAACTCCTTTTAGTCGAAACCAAATGTATTTTATAAGTCTAGTCCGAAGACGTTCTCGTTATTCATAGGAGTAGGAAAACCAAAATACTTAAATATATAGTATAATAGTATATATAAAGCTTTATCTGAAGATCTTGCTTTTAGAAATTGTAGAATTTGAGGTGCAAGGCGCTCCAGCAGTTGGGTTGGACCTTGCCTTTACTGTCTTGCAGTTTATAGGCTCATGACCGTTGCACCCCTATTACCTAATAAGGCCCCTCCCATCCGGGGGCTAGTTTTCCGGCTGATTTGTCCCTTGTGTTGTGGCAGACTCGCCTTAGGACCCAGTCCCCTTCTTGGAAGGTTCTAGATCTTGTGGGAACCAAAATTCGCACTGTCGATTTTGATAAGTAAAAAACGGAGGAAAGCCAAGTTAACCCAACTTTCCTTGAAGGTCCGAATTCTCTGCGATAGCCAACGACAAGTGACTGAACAAGTGCGGAAAATATGGAAAGATAACAAAAGATGAAAATCGTACAAAAAGGGTTTTGTTAAGAGTTGGGACTGGACCTTGAGAAAGGCTACGTACCCCTTTCGAGGATCAAGACGGACGTAGTTCAGTTAAAAAGATTTGAACAAGAGATCGAACTGCCTGGCGGAGTTCGTCAAGTACGAGTGTTTGTCATAGAAACGCGGCGTGTCGAGAATAACGCCTAGGGGTTTCTATGTGCAAAACTCTGAGTAAAAGGATTGAAAGATTCTTCTGAAGGAACATAAGTCTGCGGAAAAGATGAAGGTAGAACGAGAGGCGGCCAGACGTCCTAGGTCATGCCTTGCTAGTCTAACCACCTAAGTTCTAAGTTCCCTCAGTCTAAAATCTCGGATCTGCTCTCTAAGTCTCTCAATTTTCTTCTCTTGGATTTTTCTCTTCTCTCTTTCCTTCTCTCCCAAAGCTCCTTTATATACTCCTTCTTATGACGGTCTATTCTCCTTTTGGGCCGCGAAGCGGGCTTTTTCCATTTTCATCGACCTTCATGTTTATCGGGAAACTTGACATTTATCATCGGGAAACTTGACATTTATCCTTCTGGAAATTTAGCATTTATCTTGTTATGTAAAGATAAACGTAAATCGTCGTATCTATCTCAGATAATCGTAAGCAGACTGTTCAATCGCGTTTGGTTCCTTTCGGGCCGTCTCTAGGACTTCCGTTGTTTTCTACGATTTCTTCGGAAGATCTTCAATCCTTGGTAGAGTTGAGATGAGTGGTGTCTTAAGATAACCATCACTGTTTTGCACGAATAATTTAAGATCTTCCTTCCCGTTGATATCTTACGAGTTTCTGAAGTGTTTACGACGATCTTAGTTTGGAGTAAGAACGAGAGTTTTGTAAGCGGAATCTCAACGATTCGTTCCGCGAAAACTTGGGAAAGGCGCAAAGTACAGACTTCTGACGGTCGGAGCCTAGAACTTATGCACAGAAGCTTGTCTCCCTACGATCCGAGCCAGCACGGGGCTAGCGGCCCGGCGGCGACGGCCAGCAAGGGGGCTAGCCGCCCGGCGGCCACGGCCGCGACCGGGGTCGGCTGCTCAGTTCCTTCGGTTTACGGGTGTTCGTGTTCGTTTTTCGGAGGGATTTTCATGTGACAAATAGACTTAGCCATTGATTTTGAGATAGCCGTTTTTGACCCCAACAGTTAGCCCCCCAGCCTGTAAGACGCAGAGACGATCTTGCGGGCGGAAGATTATGAGTTGAAAATCGAAATTTTTGGCTAAGAGTATTTCATTGCGGAAATCCACATCACCTTTGATTGGCGATCTTGAACGTGAGGTCGGGAAGACCGTGAGTTCGTTGCTCAATGTGAAGAAAGAGAAGAACATATGTCCTTGAAAATCCGTCGTCTTCAACAGAAGATTCAGAGTCTCTAGGAGACGGGGACTCGCAACTTCGAATCGATTCTCGCTGGTCTGAAATCCGTGTGCACCCTTGTCCTGGATTCGGAGTGTTCGGAGGACCAGGACCACACAGTCAAGGATTGTGAAGCCGGCGCACATGAGACATGCAGCGGTGGTGCGACCAATAGGCGACAGTGAGACCGTTCCTTCTTTGGGTGAGTTTTGAGGATGAAGGTGATGCTCCGGGGAGCATCTAGGTTTATCTGTTGGGGAAAAGTATCCAAGGCTAGAGGTTTCTCCAGCCTCCGAAGGGGCCTCAACTTCCGGGCCCTCGTTTGGAAAGGACCCAGGGTCCCTCCTCTACTTAAAGAACCCATCTCCACCAGGTGGCACCAGGGTCCGATCTCCATTTAATAAGTATCCAAGGTCCAGTCCCTGTATCGAGGAACCAAGGCCTAGCCCCTGCCGTAAGGACCAAGGATCCGATCCTCCGCATGAATATGGAAGTTTCCCATATCGAGGGGAAAGTCATATATTCCTGAATATTACGGAAGCCACCCAAGATTGACTGACTTACATCGACTATAAAAGGGGAACCCAAACCCTAGAACAAGGGATCGACACTTTGGGGCTTAGAGATTAGAGAGTTAGGCGATAGAACTAGGGTTTATACACCTATGACGTTGTAATCCCAAAATCACTCAATAATACATCTCTTTGCCTCAGTTTCTCTTCTCTAAACACATACAAATACACGAAATCTATTAGTCTTCCAGTGTTCCGTAGTACTAAAACGACCCTAGACAAAAATATCATAACAGTTTGGCGCTAGAGAGAGGGGAGCAACTCAACTACGTGACGATGGCACCGGAAGATGAGTCCAATCAAGCCAATCTGACCCCGAAGGAGAAGGAGCTTTTGAGCCGATTCGAAACCCTTCAGAGTCAAATTACCGACCTTCACAAGGCTCAAGAGACCGCACCTACAGGTTTGGAACTCGTCCAGGAAGTTCAATACCTAAAAGATCAACTTGGAGAACACTCCAAGCAACTCCAGCAAAGCACCGAGAAGCTAGACGTCATGGAAGCCGAGAACATCGCTCTCAGACGAGAAAACCGATCACTCGGGGCAGTAGGGAACAAACGAAAACGGTTCAGAACCAAAGTTCGACCTATGGCTTCGCTCAACACCCCGCACGACGGCGAGGAAACGCCTCAACAGCCCGGCGACGAACCCGGCGATCAAGAAAACACTCGAGACGTAACCCGGGAAGAAGAAGAAGACGAATCCGATACAGAGGACGAAGAGTATTCACCTGATCATCCCGAGATCTCAGATCCAGCTCTAGCTGCTTACCTAGAAAAGGTGGTATCCGAAAGATTCGGCACCATCCAATCCATGGTGGAAAGGCTCCCCGGAGTAGCTCCCCCTATCTGTAGAAGTGATCCCAGGTCATACTCCGACACACCTTTCGTGAAGGAGATTGCTTCGATCGAGATGCCCCGAAAGTTCTCTTTTCCGAGCATCAAGATGTACGACGGAACATGAGATCCTGACAACCACATCGCCCAGTATAAGCAACGCATGGTAGCTGTGGCTATTCCGAAAGACGCAAGGGAAGCCACCATGTGCAAGGGCTTCGGGTCAACTCTAACCGGTCCTGCCCTCCAATGGTATATCAACCTCCCCACGGGGTCCATAGCATCCTTCGCCGCCCTCAGCGACAAGTTCGTGGAACAATTCGCCAGTAGCCGCCACCTGGAGAAGAGATCAGATGACCTATACGAGATCCAACAGTACAGAAACGAATCCCTACGCTCCTACATAGCTCGTTTCAACCAGGAGAAGGTCTCCATACCCGAGTGTGACGCCGATACAGCAATCTCAGCCTTCAAGAAGGGCCTACTTCCGGAGGGAGAGCTCTACAAGGAGCTAACTAATTACAGATGCGGAGACATGGCAGATGTACTATCCCGTGCCTGGGCCCAAGTAAGGTGGGAAGAAGACGTCGTGAGCAGGGCCAAGGTTTCCTCCAAGTACGATAAGAAGTCCTCCAAACCCTCGAAAGACGAGCGTGAAGAAACCATCCGACCCCGACCTTCCCGGGAATCCACCAACCAGAGCAGGGGCAGATACCAACATCGCCCCTTACCTCGGTCCGAAGGAATGATGGTTTCTACTTGGCCCAGTATCTCCCACCTAGCGATATCCAAACTAGAGCTCATTGGAGTCTTGAGGCATATGGGCCCACAAGTTAAGTGGCCATCTAAAATGAGGTCCCCCGATGCTACCCAGAACCCTAAAAGATGGTGTGGGTTCCACAGCGATCACGGCCATACCACTGAGGACTGTATAGCCTTAAGGTTGGAAGTAGCCGAGCTTCTCAAGAAGGGTTATCTAAGGGAGTTCCTCTCGGACAAGGCCAAGGATCTCCTTAACAGAGAAGGCCCCGCTCTCCCCAATGAAGCGGTCCCTGCGCTACCTCCGCCACAAGAACGAGTGATCCACGTCATCTCCGGAGGATCAGAAGTAAGCGGGATCAGCAGCGCCGCAGCCAAAAGGAATACTCGCAATGCTAGGAACGGTCAAGAGATCGAGATACCCAAGCGCCCACTCTTGGGAACGGACGAAATCAGCTTTACTGCGAGGGAGCAGGAACGAGTCCTCGCTCCCAATCATGACGCTCTCGTTATCTCGCTTGTTATAGCCAACTGCTTAGTTAAGCGAATACTGGTGGACAATGGCAGCTCCAGCAACATTATCTTCCACTCGGCCTATATTGATTTAGGGCTAGACCCTAAAACATTAACCAGGAAAGCGATCCCGCTCGTGGGATTTAGCGGAGAGGTGAAGCAAACCGAGGGGGAAGTCCTTCTTCCAGTCTATGCCGAGGGGATAAACCAAACCGCCAAGATCTTGGTCGTCGACTGTCCGTCGTCTTACAACGTAATACTAGGAAGGCCCTGGATCCACGACATGGGAGCCGTACCATCAACCCTTCACCAATTGGTGAAATTTCCTACCCCGTGGGCGTGAAGGTCATTAGAGGGGACCACGAGAATTCTAGGTCCTGCTATCAAACTACCCTGAAGGGAAGGACCCAAGCCTTATAGCAATTACAAAAGCAGCCTCTCGTTCCTCACGCCGAAGAACCCGAGGTTGAAGACATGGACGAGGTCCCCCTAATAGAAGGGAACCCGGAGCGGAACCTCAAAATAGGCTCCAAGCTGCCGAAGGATCTGAGGCGGAGGCTGATCGATTTCCTAAGATCTAACTCCGATTGCTTTGCATGGTCCCACGAAGACATGCCCGGAATCGACCCCAACGTCATCATGCACCAGCTCCAAGTGAATCCCGAGCATCCTCCTGTCAGACAAAAGAGAAGGAAGTTCGCTCCCGAAAGGGATGAAATCATTAACGAAGAGGTCAAAAACCTGCTCGACGCAGGGTTCATAAGAGAGGTGCAATATCCCGACTGGCTCGCCAATGTGGTGGTTGTGAAAAAGAAAAACGGAAAATGGAGAGTCTGCATCGATTTCACGGACCTCAACAAGTCCTTCCCAAAGGATCCATTCCCCTTGCCTCATATAGACAAGCTGGTGGATGCCACCGCTGGGCACCAACTAATGAGCTTCATGGACGCCTTCTCGGGATACAACCAAATCCTGATGCATCTCGACGACCAAGAAAAGACGTCCTTCATGACTTCCAGGGGCATCTACTGCTACAAGGTCATGCCGTTTGGTCTGAAGAATGCTGGGTCCACTTACCAGAGGCTGGTCAACACGATGTTTGCCGATCAGATAGGCCAGACCATGGAAGTCTACATCGACGACATGCTGGTAAAATCTCTTGACTCAGAAGATCATATCTCACATCAACAGCAAGCATTCACCACCCTGAGGAAATACAATATGAAGCTCAACCCCTCTAAATGTTCCTTTGGAGTAAGCTCCGGGAAATTCCTGGGATAAATAGTCACCCACAGGGGCATAGAAGCAAATCCGGAGCAAATAAAGGCCATCCAGGCGATTCCTCCCCCACGGAACGTCAAAGAGATTCAAAAACTTACGGGAAGAATGGCAGCCCTCAGCAGATTCATCTCCAGGCTTTCTGACATGTCCCACGCCTTCTTCGAAACACTAAAGAACCCTAAGGACTTTCAGTGGACAGATAAGTGCGAAGCCGCGCTATTCGACCTCAAGGCCTACCTCACTACTCCACCACTCCTATCTAAACCTTTAGAAGGGGACACCCTATTGCTTTACCACGCCATGTCCGAGCATGCAGTTAGCGCAGTCCTCGTAAGGGAGGAGGAAAAAAGGCAGCATCCCATATACTACGTCAGCAAATCCATGCTAGACGCAGAAACTCGCTACAGCCAACTAGAGAAACTAGCCCTTGCCCTGGTGGTCGCGGCCCGGAAGTTACGTCCCTACTTCCAGTCCCATCAAGTCGTGGTAGTCACCTCCTTTCCCATCAAAGCAGTCCTTCATAAACCCGAGGTATCAGGACGATTGGCGAAATGGGCCGTAGAATTGGGAGAGTACGACGTGATTTTCAGCCCAGCCGCCGCTATCAAGTCCTAGGTCCTACCTGATTTCGTGGCTGAATTCTCTCCCTCTATGCTTCCAGACCCAGATCTAGAAACTACACTCCAGAGAAAAAAAGCGGAAGAAGGTCAATGGACCCTGCACGTGGATGACTCCAGCAATGTAAGAGGCGCAGGGGTAGGACTGGTTCTGACCTCCCCTACGGGAGAATCGGCCTCAAGGGCTGTATGTTGCAACTTCAAAGCAACAAACAACGAGGCAGAATACGAGGCTTTAATAGCAGGTCTAGAACTAGCTAAGGAAATGGGAGTAAAAGACATCCAGGTTTTCAGTGACTCGCAGCTCATCATCAGTCAAGCTCAAGGGGATTATCAAGCCAAGGACCCGAACATGATCAGGTATCTATCGGTGGCCAAACGTCTCCTAGACCAATTCACAAGCTATAAGCTTACCCAAATACCTAGGGAACAAAACTCCCAAGCCGATGCTCTAGCAAACCTGGGTTCCGCATTAGAAACCAAGGAGTATATGAGTATTCCGCTGTTGGTCCTGCAATGGCCAGCAACCCAGAAAGAGATTGAACCGGAAGAAGTGACGGTAGTAGACGAAGGAGAAACCTGAATGACCCCTATCACCGACTATCTAAGAAACGACGTCCTACCTGAAAACCGAGAGGAGAACCGGAAGATCAAGAGACAAGCGGCCAGATACTGCATTTCGGAGGGAAAACTATATAGGAGGTCCTTCTCAGGACCCTATCTACGATGCATATCCCCTAGAGAAGCCGCACGAATATTAGAGGAACTCCACGATGGGGAATGCGTTTCACATTCTAGCGGACGGAACCTGGTTCTCAGGGCGAGAAAGGGCCGGTTATTACTGGCCTACCATGGCGAAGGACTCCCTCAAACAGGCCAAAACCTGTAGCCAATGCCAGAAGCACGCCCCAATCTCCAACTTACCACCAGAGAACCTGAAGTCCCTAAGTTCCCCATGGCCCTTCCGTAAATGGGGCATGGACATCGTGGGGAAATTCTCAATGGCGCCGGGGCAGAAGGTCTTCCTCCTAGTAATGACCGATTACTTCACGAAGTGGGTAGAAGCCAAAGCCTTGGCAAAAATCACGGACCTCCAGATCAGGAAATTCATCTGGACGAACATAATAACCCGCTTCGGAGCACCTCAGGAAATTGTCAAAGACAATGGACCCCAATTTACCAGCAACGACTTCCAGGACTTTTGCAAAGATTGGGATATCAAACTCTCATATTCAGCACCAAGGCACCCGCAATCAAACGGACAAGCACAGTCAACCAACAAAACGGTGGTGAACATGCTCAAGAAGCGTTTGGAAAAGGCTCACGGGCGATGGGCAGAAGAGCTACATGGAGTCCTTTGGGCCTACCGAACGACTCCAAAGACAGCTACCCAAGAAACCCCTTTCTCACTCGTCTATGGCACCGAGTCAGCAATACCAACCGAAGTACATGTCAAGACCACGATCTCCAACATCCTAACCCCCAAGGAAAATGACGAGCTGATGTACCTAAGCCTAGACCTTCTAGACGAAAAAAGGGAAGCAGCCCGCCTGAGGAACGCGTCGTACCAAGTAAAGGTAGCCAAGAGTTACAACAAGAAGGTGAGATCCAGAACCTTCCAAGAAGGGGACTGGGTCCTAAGGCGAGTCTGTAACCACACAAAAGATAAATCAGCCGGAAAACTCGCCCCCGGATGGGAAGGGCCCTATCAGGTAATAGGGGTGCAAGGGGCAGAAGCCTATAAGCTGCAAGACAGCACATGCAAGGTACAACCCAACTGCTGGAACGCCTTGCACCTCAAATTCTATCATTTCTAAAGGCAAGATCTTCGGGTCGAGCTCTATATATACTATTATATATTTAAGTATTTTGGTTTTCCTACTCCTATGTATAACGAGAACGTCCTCTGACTAGGCTTATAAAATACATTTGGTTTCGACTAAAGGGAGTTAAGGAAACACCAATATACTTAAAGGGGCATATTAGCTGGATCAGGGACCTTGGGGACCTCAGATCTTAGCAAGCCCCCTAGCTGGTGAGGCTACTCACCATAGGTGCAGACAGATATGGAAGGGGTCTGATCAGCCCTGAGCCGATGTCTGTGCGATAGGGCCCCGCGTAAAGGCCTATAGCCGAGAGTTATACGGGGACCACGTACTAGTGTCATTCAAACCCTCGTGAAATACGCTGTAAGCTAAACGCACGCTGGGGGCATGACGTACACAGCCAAGTACTGTAATCAGATTCTGGCGGCTGATATGCAGGGAGCAAAGTGCAAATAACCGGTTAAGCACAAACAATTTAATACCTATCCAGACGTGGAAGGTAGTGTGTCTGGGTTGACAGAACCTTGCGGGGGGACCCACCCCAGACCACAATAAGTCTGAGAGTGACCTTTCTGCAGAAAGATAGAGTGCAGCATTGAGAATTTCGAGAATGGCCTATGCCCACGGGTAGCACAGTGCGATTTCTCAAATTAGATCGAGAGTGGCTCGCCTTCGGGCAGCAGAGAGCGATCAAAAAGACTCCCCAAAAGCATAAAAGTCCAGAGACCTTCGGGTCCAAAGACCTTCGGGTCCAAAGACCTTTGGGTCCAAAGACCTTCGGGTCCAAAGACCTTCGGGTCCAAAGACCTAAGGGTCCATAAGACTCAAGGGTCCAAAGAACCTCAAGGTTCCAAAGACCTAAAGGTCCATAGACCCAAGGGTCCAAAGAACCTCAAGGTTCCAAAAGACCTTTGGGTCCATAGACCTTCGGGTCCAAAGACCTTCGGGTCCAAAGAACCCCAAGGTTCCATAGACCTAAGGTCCCATAGACCTAAGGGTCTAAAGGACCTAAAGGTTCCATAGACCTTCGGGTCCAAAGACCTTCGGGTCCAAAGGCCTAAGGGTCCATAGACCTAAGGGTCCAAAGAACCTCAAGGTTCCATAGACCTTCGGGTCCAAAGACCTAAGGGTCCAAAGAACCTCAAGGTTCCATAGACCTTCGGGTCCAAAGACCTTCGGGTCCAAAGGCCTAAGGGTCCATAGACCTAAGAGTCCAATGAACCTCAAGGTTCCATAGACCTTCGGGTCCAAAGACCTAAGGGTCCAAAGAACCTCAAGGTTCCATAGACCTTCGGGTCCAAAGACCTAAGGGTCCAATGAACCTCAAGGACCCATAGACCTAAGGGTCCAAAGAACCTCAAGGTTCCCAAGACCTAAGGGTCCGAAGAACCTCAAGGTTCCTAAGACCTAAGGGTCCAGAGAGCCTAAAGGCTCCTACTCCTTCAAGATTTAATGGGCAAAGTCTCCTAGGTTCAAAGTAAGGCCTCAGGGCCCAGGTAAGGAACTTAAAGGGCCTAGATCCTAAGAACTTCCGAGTTCGAGGGATCAAGAACCCAAGGGTCCAAACCAGATCGGAACTCACTAGTTCCCGACAACGATCTTATAGAATTTGCAGAACTACAAGATCTGATGCTTCGGCATTTTTTAAAGCCTCCAATCTAATCGCTCACAGAACTCGAGTTCTAGATTATGACCCCTCATGGGGGCTATGGTCGGCCTTCGGCCCGTAACCCCAAACCAACAACCGGGCAAAGCCTCGAGTGACGTCTACAGATGCACAAAGGAAATAGATAAAGACCACGAAGGGCCATAATTCTTAAAAAGACCACGAAGGGCCATAAGTTATAAAACAAAAAGGCACGAAGGCCCAATTCTGGAAATAAAGCCCCGAAGGGCGAAAATACGACAACAGCCCATCGGGCTCAAGAGTTCAGCAAAAAACAGTAGAAGAAAGTTTAAGCCTCAGGGGCAGCAGCTGGATTATCCACGGGAGCAGGAGGATCCACCTCAGCAGTTTCCTTCACGGGGATAAGTGGTTCGTCATCATACGAAGGAGGAGGCAACCCACGAAGCTTAGCCTCAGACTCCTTCACCATCTTGTAGTGCTTTAATTCCACCACGAAGTCCCACTTATCAGTCTGCCCCTTTAGATAATCCCTCATCACCTCCCAGCGAGCTATCATCTTAGCCCCACTCACCGCCATCGTCCTCTCGTCTTCAAAAGAATTCTTCTCATTCTTCAGCTCCTCCAGCTCTCCCCTCACCGCATCCAGTTTTGACGTCAGCACGACGTGCTCGGTAGCAGCATTCTCCTCCAGCTCCTGAGACTTCTTCAACATTACCTGAAGAGACTTAAGCTCTTTCCCTTGCGCCAAACCTTTGTCCTTCTCCTCGCGAAGCTGAGCCTTCAGAGCCTCAATCTCCTTGGAAGTATCCTCATTCACCACGTCCTTGAGGTGATGAACCTGAGACATAATGTTGGGGTCAAAAACGGTTCTCTCGAAATCAACGGCTAAAACTATTTATCATGCGCGGACTTTCCATAAAACAAGCGTCGAAAGCAAGACAAGTCGTATAGCTTAAAGAACCTATGTTAAAGTCGATCGTTCTTGATTTACACGATAAACTTTACGAGAAAACCAAATAAGATTTAGTCGTAAAACTTCGATGATACAATCAAGAAGAACCGAGAGACGTTAGGTCCGCAGCTAAGATGACACGACCATACGAAAGTATACGGAAGAAACGGGAAGTAATCTATGTTTGGACAGGCCGAACGACAAAGAATCCGCCTTGAAACTTCAAAGAGCCCGTTCTCTCAAACCGTGAGGACCCAGAAAACGAGTAAGATATCAAATCGAAGCCCTCGCCGAGACGCACGTGCTAATGCCCGTGCTGCCTCTAGGCGCCGGGCGCCTAGCGCCCGTGCTGCCTCTAGGCGCCGGGCGCCTAGCGTCCGTGCTGCCTCTAGGCGCCGGGCGCCTAGCGCCCGTGCTGCCTCTAGGCGCCGGGCGCCTAGCGCCCGTGCTGCCTCTAGGCGCCGGGCGCCTAGCGCCCGTGCTGCCTCTAGGCGCCGGGCGCCTAGCGCCCGTGCTGCCTCTAGGCGCCGGGCGCCTAGCGCCCGTGCTGCCTCTAGGCGCCGGGCGCCTGGCGCCCGTGCTGCCTCTAGGCGCCGGGCGCCTGGCGCCCGTGCTGCCTCTAGGCGCCGGGCGCCTAGCGCCCGTGCTGCCTCTAGGCGCCGGGCGCCTAGCGTCCGTGCTGCCTCTAGGCGCCGGGCGTCTAGCGCCCGTGCTGGTCCTAGCCGCCCGTGATGGTCCTAGCCGTCGGGAAACTTCAAAGAGCCCGTTCTCTCAAACCGTGAGGACCCAGAAAACGAGTAAGATATCAAATCGAAGCCCTCGCCGAGACGCACGTGATGCCTCTAGGCGCCGGGCGCCTAGCGCCCGTGCTGCCTCTAGGCGCCGGGCGCCTAGCGCCCGTGCTGCCTCTAGGCGCCGGGCGCCTAGCGCCCGTGCTGCCTCTAGGCGCCGGGCGCCTAGCGCCCGTGCTGCCTCTAGGCGCCGGGCGCCTAGCGCCCGTGCTGCCTCTAGGCGCCGGGCGCCTAGCGCCCGTGCTGCCTCTAGGCGCCGGGCGCCTAGCGCCCGTGCTGCCTCTAGGCGCCGGGCGCCTAGCGCCCGTGCTGCCTCTAGGCGCCGGGCGCCTAGCGCCCGTGCTGCCTCTAGGCGCCGGGCGCCTAGCGCCCGTGCTGCCTTTAGGCGCCGGGCGCCTAGCGCCCGTGCTGGCTCGGGTCTTCGAGCGACAATCTTCCGTGTACAAGTCCCAGGCCCCGGCCGTCAGAAGTCTGTACTTTGAATCTTTCCCGAGTCCTCGCGGAATGAATCATTGAGATTCCGCGTACAAAACTCTCGTCCTTACTCCAAACTAAGATCGTCGGAAACACTTCGGAAACACTTCGGAAACACTTCGGAAACTCGTAAGGTATCAACGGAAAGGAAGATCTTAAATTCTTCGTACGAAACAGTGATGGTTATCCTAAGACACCACTCATCTCAACTCTACGAAGGAATGAAGATCTTCCGAAGAAATCGTAAAAAACAGCGGAAGTCCTAGAGACGGCCCGAAAGGGACCAAACGCGATCGGACAGTCCGTTTACGATTATCTAAGATAGATACGACGATTTACGTTTATCTTTACATAACAAGATAAATGCTAAATTTCCAAAAGGATAAATGTCAAGTTTCCCGAAGATAAATGTCAAGTTTCCCGATAAACATGAAGGCCGACGAAAATGGAAAAAGCCCGCTTCGCGGCCCAAAAGGAGAATAGACCGTCATAAGAAGGAGTATATAAAGGAGCTTTGGGAGAGAAGGAAAGGGAGAGCGAAAATCATCGAGAGAGAAAGCAAATCCGAGATTGGAGACCTAGAGAGCTTCTGTTAGCTTAAGAACTTAGAATTTAGGCGGCAGACTAGCAAGGCAAGACCTAGAACGTCCGGCCGCCTCTCGTTCTATTTTCATCTTGTCCGCAGACCCTTATTTCTCGCGGAAGGATCTAACAATCCTTTTACTTAGAGTTCCGCACATAGAAACCCTAGGCGTTATTCTCGACACGCCTGTTTCTATGACAAACGCTCATACTAGACGAACTCCGCCAGGCAGTTCGATCTCTTGTTCAAATCTTTCTAACTGAACTACGTCCGACTTGATCCTCGAAAGGGGTACGTAGGCAGCCTTCCTTAAGGTCCAGTCCCAACTCTTAACAAAACCCTTTTTATACGATTTTCGTCTTTTGTTATCTTTCCATATCTTCCGCACTTGTTCGGTCACTTGTCGTTGGCTGTCGCAGAGAATCTGGGCCTTCAAGGAAAGTCGGGTTAACTTGGCTTTCCTCCGTTTTTACTTATCAAAATCGACAGTGCGAATTTCGGTTCCCACAGTTTGGCGCTAGAAGGAGGGGAGGACGGATTACTCTTACTCTTACGGCCGCAAAACGCTTGATCAAAGCAATGTCTGGAAATATGAAAGACAAACTCGCAGCTCACATCGACGCTGGTAAAACAACTTCAGCAGTGACTGCTCCTACGACCAACGCTTATGCAAACGGTTATCTAAGATTATCATCTTACGGACAAACGTCCCGAGAACGGACCATCCCGACCAGGTTTGGGTCCTATCAACCATGCGCCCCCGTCCAAGTTCTTGCAACACGGTCCTCGGGTCCATGGACACAATCCCCCCTCGCTCGGAAAAATTCAAAAAATTACTTGGTAGTCGAGACGGATTCCTGCCTGCCGTATACAACAGCTATGGTTAGCTTGAACACCAGTTGCCTTAACTATACGGGGAATCGAAATCCTTTCGGAAAAACCAGCGGCTTTTTCTAAAGAAAAATCGTAAAAACGTCTAAGTCCCAAGACGGCCCAAAAGGGGCCCGAATCACGGCTAAACGGCCCACATACGATTTTAGAGTAGGATCGAGCCCAAGACTGATATGACGGTCCAATTACCGAGTTTGAGAAATTCCAGAAAAGCAAGACTTGTTCTCCTGGAGATCGCGAAGAAACCCCAGATTACTCGGGAAATAGAAAGCACGACTGATCGGGTTACCGATCAGCGTTTCTAATGTTAAAATTCAAACACGTTTTACGAAGCACCTTTCGTAAAATAGATCCTCGAAAGTATTTCGCGAGACACCTTTTGCATGATTAAACTCGACAACATTTTACAAAACAGTTTTTCGTAAAGTTAACTCGATAACATTTTGCAAAATAACTCTCGTAAAATAAAAGGTCAGCAACATTCTAAGAAGCAACTCCTTGCTGGGATCATGATGAAATCGATGTCCAAAAATCTTGGAAAAACAATTAAAGAAACCTCGAAAGACTAAGTGTCGATCGAGAAACCTTTAAAAAAACCGAGAAAAACAGGCAGGTCCCGCAAGGAAGCACAGTCCCGGGCGACTAGCACGCCCGTGCAATCCCTAGGCGCCAGGCGGCTAGCACGCCCGTGCTGTCCCTAGGCGCCGGGCGGCTAGCACGCCCGTGCTGTCCCTAGGCGCCGGGCGGCTAGCACGTCCGTGCTGCCTCTAGGCGCAGGGCGGCTAACGCGCCCGTGCTGCGCTGGTCGCCGGACAACAAAACATTCGGCGAACGCGGCAAATCCTCGCAAAACCATCCCGACGATAGTCCAACCAAATACTTTGCACCTTTCGTAAAATAATCCTAGACAATACTTCACGAGACAGCTTCTGCACAATTAAACTCGACAACATTTTACGAAACAGTTTCCGTAAAATTAACTCGACAACATTTTGATGAATAACTCTCGTTAAATAAAAGCTCGGCAATATTTTACGAAACATCATTCGTGAAGTATAACAAGATCGCAAGCTTCTTGACCTGACCAGTTCGCTCATAGCTTGACGAAACAAGAAGCCCCACTCAAGTGACATCTTGCCGTTCGTTTTCACTTGTCTACCCACCTTAGCCTTCTTCGAGTTTTGCATACTTCTCCTCCCTTTGCTTCGACGATTCTGCAACGATTCTGCACTGCTCCTTCGGGTTTCATCAAAAATCGATTCTCGATTCAGTGTCAAACTTTCCGAAGACCTTTGACAATGAAACGTTAGAAGACAAAGAGGAACGGACATGAGGCAATCTCGAGTAATCAACGAGACTAAGGTACGTCCGACTTAGAAAATTTTATCAAGGTTTTAATTTTTTCGTAGGAAAGGAATGAGAACGTCTTGTAAACTGCCTTAAATTTTAGGGAACTTAGAACCTAGGTGGATAGTCTAGCAAGCTAAGTCTTAGACATTTTCTTCCAGTTTCGTTCTATTGTTCCTTGACTATCTAGGCAGAACGCGCAAACCGATTTAATCTCTCGGAAAACTGAGAAACGATCGCCACGCATACTCATTCTACTTCATAAAGAAAAAATTCCTTTCAAAAGGCAAACAGCACTCTAAGATTTGTCCGAAACGCTAGCGGCATAACAGCGTGGTCAAACCGTTACAAACATAGTCTTGAAAACTCTACACCGTCTCTTGTTGCAATCTCGCGACAAGAAACTCGTACAACGTCAGACTAATAGCACGACGGTGAGCTACAAAATTAACGGAATAACCTTCGGTAAAACTCCATGAGTAATTCGAAGCAACTTTCGCCAAAAGACGAAATCAAAGCGGAAACATTTCCCGTGTAACCCATAACTCGGAAAACTCCGCCAAGATTTGCATGTCTATCTCAACGAACGCTATTCGGCCATCGGCCGACTACGCCTTTCCATAAAGCCCGAACCTGAATTCGGCATCACCATTAAGGACAATCGTGAACCAATATGACCTTAATGCGAGAGGATCGCAGTCTGATCGTTTACCAACTCCTTGGTTAAACGGCTGAACACAGCCTTCACGCCAAGACAAAACAGCTGAACGATCGCCGCTCCAATCACATAAGGGCCAAACGATAATCCACGATTTGTCATAAAGCACCAAGTTACCATTACGCGAGCAACTCTGTCACATAGCCCAAAAGCAGAAATCATGCGATAAATTTCTCGTAATAAAATCAGTCCTAACCATACGGTTAACGGAAAAATTTGAACTTAACATCGACTGATTAAGTTCTATACGCCCCGTAAACAAAGCATGAAAAGAAACACTCGTGACAAACCTCCAAGAGTTATACGAGTCGTCCTTAAAATCCCGGAAGGCTGACACTTCGCGAAACAAAGCGAAGGTAGACGCTTCTCCCTGGGTCAAATATATATACGCGACCCCTGGTCCTAATCCCTCGTCCAAACTGAAACAACAGTTTCTGACTACGGACATTCGCAAAACATCTCCAAGCCCGCGAACATTTGAAATGCGGCACAAGGGAAAATTGACTCGTACGCATTTGAAATACGTATACTCATATACTCCCATGATTTTGCAGAAAATCGAATTTTCGAAACTCTTCGCAAACAAATTCGCCAACCGCTAAACGGCCTCAACAATGGATCCAGTATCCGCCAAATAAATCATAAACTATCGCCCGGAAACATTCTGCGATTTCTAAAAGCCCATAGTCCTTTATGGCATAAGAAAAACAAACTTCAAAGCACTGCGAGACGTCGCTTCGTGCATGAACATTCGTTTTTCGATTAAAACCTTCATACGCCTTCTAAACGGCATCATATCGTTGTTGCTGATCACAACAAACGAACTCTAACGTCCTAAACAGACAAGCCACCTAAGGGTAGGCTCTTTTACATCCGACAAGGATCCCATAGCGCGCTATACAAAAACTCCAAATTTGGTTCAGCACTTCGTAAAGGAAGTAGCTCGATTCGTGCCCAGACAAATCATGTAAGCCGATACCACTTCGCGGATTTTAAAACGGTACGAATCAGGTTAAAATCACAAACAGGCAAAACGAAAGCCGATTTGTCATCGCACAGCCTCAGTCTGAGAGTAAACCTAGGTCTTGCCCTAAACCCAGCCTTGCTGGTATCTTAACATCTCATAGGCAAAGCGTCAACGACGCGAGATCCCAAAACTTGTCTCTTCACTCAAGTCTGTACGTTTCCACGAATTTTCGCGTAAATCGTAAACCGCAGGAAAATCTCGCTTTGTACAAACGACGGATACGGTGATCATCAGGGAGACAGGAATGAGACGACAACTCACACCCTGTCCCTCTAACTTCGATAGACAGAAGTTCTGAAAACGCAACATTAATATTTTATGAAGATTGAGCCGCAGAGTTCAACAGATGCCCTAAAAAAGGCCGGGATTCGAAGCCACCAACGGCCAGTCCCACAAGTGTACATCATGGCCTCTTAACGGCCGAAACACAATCAAAATAAAAATCTCTGAAAGGATTGATAAACCTAGACGCTCCCCGGAGCATCACCTTCATCCTCAAAACTCACCCAAAGTAGGAACGGTCTCACCGTCGCCTCCATTGGTCGCACCACCGCTGCATACGCCGACTTCACGATCCTTGACTGCGTAGTCCTGGTCCTCCGAACCCTCCGAATCTGGGACAAGGGTGCACACGGGTTTCAGACCAGCGAGAATCGAGTCGAAAACCTCTCCGTCAAACTTGCGAGTCCCCGTCTCCTCAAGACTCTGAATCATCTCTTGAAGACGACGGACTTTCGAGGACATATGTTCTTCTCTTTCTTCACATTGAGCAATGAACTCACGGTCTTTCCGACGTCACGTTCAAAATCGCCAATCAAAGGTGATGTGGATGTCCGCAATGAAATATTCTTAGCCACAAATTTCGACTTTCAACTCATAATCTTCCGCCCGCAAGATCGTCTCCGCGTCTTACAGGCTGGGGGGCTAACTGTTGGGGTCAAAAACGGTTCTCTCGAAATCAACGGCTAAAACTATTTATCATGCGCGGACTTTCCATAAAACAAGCGTCGAAAGCAAGACAAGTCGTATAGCTTAAAGAACCTATGTTAAAGTCGATCGTTCTTGATTTACACGATAAACTTTACGAGAAAACCAAATAAGATTTAGTCGTAAAACTTCGATGATACAATCAAGAAGAACCGAGAGACGTTAGGTCCGCAGCTAAGATGACACGACCATACGAAAGTATACGGAAGAAACGGGAAGTAATCTATGTTTGGACAGGCCGAACGACAAAGAATCCGCCTTGAAACTTCAAAGAGCCCGTTCTCTCAAACCGTGAGGACCCAGAAAACGAGTAAGATATCAAATCGAAGCCCTCGCCGAGACGCACGTGATGCCTCTAGGCGCCGGGCGCCTAGCGCCCGTGCTGCCTCTAGGCGCCGGGCGCCTAGCGCCCGTGCTGCCTCTAGGCGCCGGGCGCCTAGCGCCCGTGCTGCCTCTAGGCGCCGGGCGCCTAGCGCCCGTGCTGCCTCTAGGCGCCGGGCGCCTAGCGCCCGTGCTGCCTCTAGGCGCCGGGCGCCTAGCGCCCGTGCTGCCTCTAGGCGCCGGGCGCCTAGCGCCCGTGCTGCCTCTAGGCGCCGGGCGCCTAGCGCCCGTGCTGCCTTTAGGCGCCGGGCGCCTAGCGCCCGTGCTGGCTCGGGTCTTCGAGCGACAATCTTCCGTGTACAAGTCCCAGGCCCCGGCCGTCAGAAGTCTGTACTTTGAATCTTTCCCGAGTCCTCGCGGAATGAATCATTGAGATTCCGCGTACAAAACTCTCGTCCTTACTCCAAACTAAGATCGTCGGAAACACTTCGGAAACACTTCGGAAACTCGTAAGGTATCAACGGAAAGGAAGATCTTAAATTCTTCGTACGAAACAGTGATGGTTATCCTAAGACACCACTCATCTCAACTCTACGAAGGAATGAAGATCTTCCGAAGAAATCGTAAAAAACAGCGGAAGTCCTAGAGACGGCCCGAAAGGGACCAAACGCGATCGGACAGTCCGTTTACGATTATCTAAGATAGATACGACGATTTACGTTTATCTTTACATAACAAGATAAATGCTAAATTTCCAAAAGGATAAATGTCAAGTTTCCCGAAGATAAATGTCAAGTTTCCCGATAAACATGAAGGCCGACGAAAATGGAAAAAGCCCGCTTCGCGGCCCAAAAGGAGAATAGACCGTCATAAGAAGGAGTATATAAAGGAGCTTTGGGAGAGAAGGAAAGGGAGAGCGAAAATCATCGAGAGAGAAAGCAAATCCGAGATTGGAGACCTAGAGAGCTTCTGTTAGCTTAAGAACTTAGAATTTAGGCGGCAGACTAGCAAGGCAAGACCTAGAACGTCCGGCCGCCTCTCGTTCTATTTTCATCTTGTCCGCAGACCCTTATTTCTCGCGGAAGGATCTAACAATCCTTTTACTTAGAGTTCCGCACATAGAAACCCTAGGCGTTATTCTCGACACGCCTGTTTCTATGACAAACGCTCATACTAGACGAACTCCGCCAGGCAGTTCGATCTATTGTTCAAATCTTTCTAACTGAACTACGTCCGACTTGATCCTCGAAAGGGGTACGTAGGCAGCCTTCCTTAAGGTCCAGTCCCAACTCTTAACAAAACCCTTTTTATACGATTTTCGTCTTTTGTTATCTTTCCATATCTTCCGCACTTGTTCGGTCACTTGTCGTTGGCTGTCGCAGAGAATCCGGGCCTTCAAGGAAAGTCGGGTTAACTTGGCTTTCCTCCGTTTTTACTTATCAAAATCGACAGTGCGAATTTCGGTTCCCACACATAAGCTGCAGCAAATACGATACCACGGTCATCATAATGCACTACGAGGCCAAAGCAGTAATAAAACGCGTCGACATACCTGAAGGAGGTCAAACTGGATAGAGCTGATGGCTTTGGGAAGATCTTCAGCAGGAAGATTGCACACGCTCCCCGGGAAGACCTTGGTAGAAAGGTCATCCAGCACCGGCTTCAGGTCCACACCAGAGATCGTAGGGGTCGAAGAACGAGTCCTCCTCTTGGAAACGGTAGGAGCAGGAGTGCTAGATCCTTTGCACTTAAGGCTCCCCGTAATCTGAACATCGTCATCCCCCGAGACGACAATCTCCTTAGGAGTCTTCTTAGCGGAAAGATTCTCCCAAGCTTTCTTGAAAGCATCCATGGAGCCATCTCCTGAAGGTCCAGACATATTCCCTGCAAAGAAGAATCCGCAAGTTCAATGACTGAATAACGAAGACAAAAAAAAATACTATGAGCTTACCCCAAATGCTGCAGCGACCAAGAACTTCTCGACTCAGAAGGTAGATGACTTGAGGACGTTCAACTGGCAGATCAAACACTCGTTCAGCTACCTCCTTCCCTTCCGGTATCGCTGGAACATATACACCTGCAACGACAAAGCAAATGAATGAGTATCAGAGACAAGACCAGAGCTTATATCAATTTAACCTACCCGCTACGTGTCAAACCGAAGGGGAGCCTGGAAGAAGCGCAAAGACGAACCTCTCCTCCCATTTACCACTAAAAAGAGGATGACTTTTCCTCGCCTTTTTCTCAATCTCCTGAACCAATGCCTTCTTACCTCGAGGACGGAGGTAATATTTCCCCTCTGATCCAGGCAGGGTTGAGACAGAGTACGAGTACAGAACCTAGACCTAACTACGGGAGAGGTTGCTAGGGTTTTGCAAGGGGATTCATTCGACATTTTTAATAAGAAGAGGAGAAAGAAAGACGGCTACCTAGAGAAGGAAGAAAGAAGAGTCTCCGGAAAAGGAAGTCGCCGAGATGAAAGCTCTAGAGAAGGCAAAGACGAAATGGATAAAAACTCGGCTTCAATCAAAGAAAAAGGGAAGAAACCCTAGTCTGAAGCCCACGTGCCTCGATCGCCTTGCCACGCGCACGAATGGGCACCAAACGGAAGCCGAACCGATAATGGGCTTCCCTTGAAAAAGCCCATACCGTCTTTAACTGTCTCTGTCCAAAAAGGAGGATCCAATGCCTCCGGGGAGGACCATTTCCAGCGGACCTATGACAAAAGGACCAACGATGGTTCCACGCTTTATCTTAAGATACAACAAGGCGTTAGCCCTTCTCCTGCTGGAAGAAATAGTACCAAGGCTCAAGACTACATATTATCCCTTGATCCCTACGAAGCAATCAAGGAATAAGGGGCAAACTGTTGGGGAAAAATATCCAAGGCTAGAGGTTTCTCCAGCCTCCGAAGGGGCCTCGACTTCCGGGCCCTCGTTTGGAAAGGACCCAGGGTCCCTCCTCTACTTAAAGAACCCATCTCCACCAGGTGGCACCAGGGTCCGATCTCCATTTAATAAGTATCCAAGGTCCAGTCCCTGTATCGAGGAACCAAGGCCTAGCCCCTGCCGTAAGGACCAAGGATCCGATCCTCCGCATGAATATGGAAGTTTCCCATATCGAGGGGAAAGTCATATATTCCTGAATATTACCGAAGCCGCCCAAGATTGACTGACTTACATCGACTATAAAAGGGGAACCCAAACCCTAGAACAAGGGATCGACACTTTGGGGCTTATATATTAGAGAGTTAGGCGATAGAACTAGGGTTTATACACCTAAGACGTTGTAATCCCAAAATCACTCAATAATACATCTCTTTGCCTCAGTTTCTCTTCTCTAAACACATACAAATACACGAAATCTATTAGTCTTCCAGTGTTCCGTAGTACTAAAATGACCCTACACAAAAATATCATAACATTATCAATCCCTTTAGGGATTTTTATTTTGATTGTGTTTCGGCCGTTTAAGAGGCGATGATGTGTATTTGCGGGATTGGCTGTTTGTGGCTTCGAATCTCGGCATTTTTCAGGGCATCTGTTGAATTCTGCGGCTCAATCTTATATAAAATATTAATGTTGCGTTTTCAGAACTTCTGTCTATCTAAGTTAGAGGGACAGGGTGTGAGTTGTCGTCTCATTCCTGCCTCCCTGATGATCACCGTATCCGTCGTTTGTACAAAGCGAGATTTTCCTGCGGTTTATTATTTACGCGAAAATTCATGGAAACGTACAGACTTGAGTGAAGAGACAAATTTTGGGATCTCGCGTCGTTGACGCTTTGCCTATGAGATGTTAAGATACCAGCAAGGCTGGGTTTAGGGCAAGACCTAGGTTTACTCTCAGACTGAGGCTGTGCGATGACAAATCGGCTTTCGTTTTGCATGTTTGTGATTTTAACCTGATTCGTACCGTTTTAAAATCCGCGAAGTGGTATCGGCTTATATGATTTGTCTGGGCACGAATCGAGCTACTTCCTTTACGAAGTGCTGAACCAAATTTGGATTTTTTGTATAGCGCGCTATGGATCCTTGTTGGATGTAAAAGAGCCTACCCTTAGGTGGCTTGTCTGTTTAGGACGTTAGAGTTCGTTTGTTGTGATAAGCAACAACGATATGATGCCGTTTAGAAGGCGTATGAAGGTTTTAATCAAAAAACGAATGTTCAGGCACGAAGCGACGTCTCGCAGTGCTTTGAAGTTTGTTTTTCTTATGCCATAAAGGACTATGGGCTTTTAGAAATCGCGGAATGTTTCTGGGCGATAGTTTATGATTTATTTGGTGGGTAATGGATCCATTGTTGAGGCCGTTTAGCGATTGGCGAGTTTGTTTGCGAACAGTTTCGAAAATTCAGTTTATGTATTTGTAAAGAGTTTCGAAAATCCGGTTTCTTCAAAAAATGTGGGATTATACAAGCATACACATTTCAAATGTGTACGAGTTAATTTTCCCTTGTGCCGCATTTCAAATGTTCGCGGGCTTGGAGATGTTTTGCGAATGTCCGTAGTCAGAAATTGTTGTTTCAGTTTGGACGTGCAAGTTATAAAATTTTGATCGAGGAATTAGGACCAGGGGTCGCGTATATTTGACCCAGAGAGAAGCGTCTACCTTCGCTTTGCTACGCGAAGTGATGGCCTTCCGGGATTTTAAGGACGACTCGTATAACTCTTGGAGCTTTGTCACGAGTGTTTCTTTTCATGCTTTGTTTACGAGGCGTATAGAACTTAATCAGTCGATGTTAAGTTCAAATTTTTCCGTTAACCGTATGGCTGTTAGGACTGATTTTATTACGAGAATTTTATCGCATAATTTCCGCTTTTGGGCTATGCGACAGAGTTGCTCGCGTAATGGTCACTTGGCGTTTTATGACAAATTGTGGATTATCGTTTGGCCCTTAAGTGATTGGAGCGGCGATCGTTCAGCTGTTTTGTCTTGGCGTGAAGGCTGTGTTCAGCCGTTTAACCAAGGAGTTGGTAAACGATCAGACCGCGATCCTTTCGCATTAAGTTCATATTTGTTCACGATTGTCCTTAATGGTGATGCCGAATTCAGGTCCGGACTTTATGGAAAGACGTAGTTGGCCGAGGGCCGAATAGAGTTTGTCGAGATAGACATGCTAATCATAGCGGAGTTTTCCAAGTTATGGGTGATGGCTTTTTGAAACGATTTTCCACTTTAGGTTTCAGTTATACGATAGATGCTTCGTATAAAGTTTCCTTTGGTCGCATGAAAATTGTTTCATTTTATCCAAGGAAATAAAGTTTAAGGAATCGACGAAGAACACGTTTGGATTCAGTTTTGGGTTATTTCCCGCTTGGATGTAATTTTCCGTATTGCGATGTCGTTTTGCATGAGACCGATCTTGGTTTTCCTTATGCTGTTTTTGTGTAACATGTTCTTGTTATACGAAAGTAATGGATGACCGGTTTCATGAAGATAGAAAATCGCAGATAGTCAAAGTAGTCTTGTTTCCGTGGTTTACACGGGAAATGTTTCCGCTTTGATTTCGTTTTTTGGCGAAAGTTGCTTCGGGTTACTCATGAAGTTTTACCGAAGGTTATTTCGTTAATTTTGTAGCTCACCGTCGTGCCATTAGTCTCACAGAAGAGGAAAGAGTATGCCAAGGATGCGCGACGATCGTTTCTCAGTTTTTCGAGAGATTAGATCGGTTTGCGCGTTCTGCCTAGACAATCAAGGAAAAATAGAACGAAACTGGAAGAAAATGCCTAAGACTTAGCTTGCTAGACTATCCACCTAGGTTCTAAGTTCCCTAAATTTTGCGGCAGTTTACAAGACATTCCCATTCCTTTCCTACGAAAAAATTAAAACCTTGATAAAATTTTCTAAGTCGGACGTACCTTAGTCTCATTGATTACTCGAGATTGCCTCATGCCCGTTCCTCTTTGTCTTCTAACATTTCATTATCAAAGGTCTTCTAAAAGTCTGACACTGAATCAAGAATCGATTTTTGATGAAACCCGAAGGAACAGTGCAGAATCGTTGCAGAATCGTTGAAGCAAAAGGAGGAGAAGTAGGCGAAACTCGAAGAAGGCTAAGGTGGGTAGACAAGTGAAAACGAATGGCAAGATGTCACTTGAGTGGGGCTTCTTGTTTCGTCAAGCTATGAGCGAACTGGTCAGGTCAAGAAGCTTACGATCTTGTTATACTTTACGAATGATGTTTCGTAAAATATTGTCGAGCTTTAATTTAACGAGAGTTATTCAACAAAATGTTGTCGAGTTAATTTTACGGAAACTGTTTCGTAAAATTAGTTTGGATAATATTTGGGTCAATCTTTACGAGGATTGGTCGTGCTTGAAGAATGTTTTGTTGCCCGGCGACCAGCGCAGCACGGGCGCGTTAGCCTGCCTAGAGGCAGCACGGGCGTGCTAGTCGCCCGGTGCCTAGAGGCAGCACGGGCTTCCTCGCGGGACCTGCCTGTTTTTCTTGGTTTTTTAAAGGTTTCTCGGTCGACACTTAGTCTTTCAAGGTTTCTTTAATTGTTTTTCCGAGACTTTTGGACATCGATTTCATCATGATCCCAGCAAGGAATTGTTTCTTAGAACGTTGTTGACCTTTTGTTTTACGAGAGTTATTTCACAAAATGTTGTCGAGTTAATTTTACGGAAACTGTTTTGTAAAATGTTGTCGAGTTTAATCATGCAAAAGCTGTCTCGTCAAATATTTTCGACAATTTATTTTACGAAATGTGTTCCGTAAAGTGTTATCGAATTTTAGCATTAGAAACGCTGATTGGTAACCCAATCAGTCGTGCTTTCTGTTTCATGAGTAATCTGGGGTTTCTCCGCGATTTCCAGGAGAACAAGTCTTTATTTTTGGGGAAATTCAAAAAAAACATTTCCAGTCGAAACTCTACTCGGTAATCAGACCGTCATATCAGCCTTGGGCTCGATCCTACTCTAAAATTGTATGTGGGTCGTTTAGCCGTGATTCGGGCCCCTTTTGGGCCGTCTTGGGACTTAGACGTTTTTACGATTTTTCTTTAGAAAAAGCCATTGATGTGACGCTGGTTTTTCCGAAAGGATTTCAATTCCCCATATAGTTAAGGCAACTAGTGTTCAAATTAACCATAGCCGTTTTATACGACAGGCAGGAATCCGCCACCACTACCAAGTCTTTTTATGAATTTTCCCGAAGTCTTTCTTTGATAATCCCAAACGAGGGGGGTTGTGTCCATGGACCCGAGGACCGTGTTGCAGGAACTTGGTTAGGATGGTCCGTTCTCGGGACGTTTGTCCGTAAGATGATAATCCTAGATAACTGTTTGCATAAGCGTTGGTCGTAGGAGCAGTCACTGCTGAAGTTGTTTTACCAGCGTCGATGTGAGCTGCGAGTTTGTCTTTCATCTTTCCAGACATTGCTTTGATCAAGCGTTTTGCGACCGTAAGAGTAAGAGTAATCCGTCCCCCCCCCTCCTTCTAGCGCCAAACTGTGGGAACCGAAATTCGCACTGTCGATTTTGATAAGTAAAAAACGGAGGAAAGCCAAGTTAACCCAACTTTCCCTGAAGGTCCGGATTCTCTGCGACAGCCAACGACAAGTGACTGAACAAGTGCGGAAAATATGGAAAGATAACAAAAGATGAAAATCGTACAAAAAGGGTTTTGTTAAGAGTTGGGAATGGACCTTGAGAAAGGCTGCCTACGTACCCCTTTCGAGGACCAAGTCGGACGTAGTTCAGTTAAAAAGATTTGAACAAGAGATCGAACTGCCTGGCGGAGTTCGTCTAGTACGAGCGTTTGTCATAGAAACGGGCGTGTCGAGAATAACGCCTAGGGTTTCTATGTGCGAAACTCTGAGTAAAAGGATTGTTAGATTCTTCCGAAGGAACAAAAGTCTGCGGAAAAGATGAAGGTAGAACGAGAGGCGGCCAGACGTCCTAGGTCATGCCTTGATTTTGGGCCGCGAAGTCTGGATTTTTTCTCTTCTCTCTTTCCTTCTCTCCCAAAGCTCTTTTATATACTCCTTCTTATTACGGTCTATTCTCCTTGTGGCCGCGAAGCGGGCTTTTTCCATTTTCGTCGACCTTCATGTTTATCGGGAAACTTGACATTTATCTTCGGGAAACTTGACATTTATCCTTCTGTAAATTTATCATTTATCTTGTTATATAAAGAAAAACGTAAATCGTCGTAAGCAGACTGTCCGATCGCGTTTGGTTCCTTTCGGGCCGTCTCTAGGACTTCCGTTGTTTTCTACGATTTCTTCGGAAAATCTTCAATCCTTCGTAGAGTTGAGATGGGTGGTGTCTTAAGATAACCATCACTGTTTTGCACGAATAATTTAAGATCTTCCTTCCCGTTGATATCTTACGAGTTTCCGAAGTGTTTACGACGATCTTAGTTTGGAGTAAGAACGGGAGTTTTGTAAGCGGAATCTCAACGATTCGTTCCGCGAAAACTTGGGAAAGGCGCAAAGTACAGACTTCTGACGGCCGGGGCCTAGAACTTATGCACGGAAGCTTGTCGCCCGACGATCCGAGCCAGCACAGGGCTAGCCACCCGGCGGCCACAGCCAGCACGGGCGCTAGCCGCCGGCGGCCACGGCCAGGGCGGGCGCTAGCCGCCCGGCGGCCACGGCCAGCGCGGGGGCTAGCCCACTGCCAGCGCGGGAGCTAGCCTCCCGGCGGCCACATCCAGCGCAGGCGCTAGCCGCCCGGCGGCCACGGCCAGCACGGGCGCTAGCCGCCTAGCGGCCACTGCTACCGCGGGGGCTAGCCGCCCGGCGGCCACGGCCAGCACAGGCGCTAGCCCCCCGGCGGCCACGGCCAGCGCGAGGGCTAGCCGCCCGGCGGCCACGGCCAGCGCGGGCGCTAGCCGCCCGGCGGCCACGGCCGCGACCGGGGTCGGCTGCTCGGTTCCTTCGGTTTACGGGTGTTCATGTTCGTTTTTCGGAGGGTTTTTCGTGTGACAAATAGACTTAGCCATTGATTTCGAGATAACCGTTTTTGACCCCAACATATCTCACCTTCTTTTTTTTTTTGAATTATACAAGGGTATCCTGGCCCCCACAGAAGTTGGTCCAGACTAGCCACATGTTTGCAGCCTACATTATCGGCCCATGTGTCGGTCCCCTGTCCCAGGCGATGCCGAAATGTTAATTCCCCAGTGGCCAGCGGGATTCGAACCCGGGTCCGTATTGGGGCCGAAGCTCCCTCAAGTACCACTAGGCCGTCCTCGCTTGGTTAACAGATCTCACCTTCTTGTTGTAACTCTTGACTACTTTTATTTGGTACGATGCGTTCCTAAGGCGGGCTGCTTCTCTTTTTTCGTCTAGTAGGTCTAGACTTAGGTACATCAGCTCGTCATTCTCTTTTGGAGTTAAGATGTTGAATATCGTGATCTTAACGTGCACCTCGGTGGGTATCACCGATTTGGTACCATAGACGAGTGAGAAAGGGGTTTCCTGGGTAGCCGTCTTCGGAGTTGTCCGATAGGCCCAGAGAACTCCGTGTAACTCCTTTGCCTATCGCCCATGGGCCTTTTCCAAGCGCTTCTTGAGCATGTTTACCACCGTTTTGTTGGTTGATTCTGCATGTCCGTTCGATTGAGTATGTCGTGGTGCTGAACATGAGAGTTTGATGTCCCATTCTTTGCAGAAGTCCTGGAAGTCGTTGCTGGTAAATTGGGGTCCATTGTCGGTAACAATCTCATGAGGTGCTCCGAAGCGGGTGATTATGTTCGTCCAGATGAATTTTCTGATTTGGAGATCTGTGATTTTTGCCAAGGCTTTGGCTTCTACCCATTTCATACAGTAGTCGGTCATTACTAGGAGAAAGACCTTTTGCCCCGGCGCCATAGGGAATTTCCCCACGATATCCATTCCCCATTTGCGAAAAGGCCAAGGGGAGCTTAGGGATTTGAGGTTCTCTGGTGGTAAGTTGGAGATTGGAGCGTGTTTCTGGCATTGGCTGCATGTCTTAGCCTGTTTGAGGGAGTCCTTCGCCATGGTTGGCCAGTAATAGCCAGCCATCCTTGCTCTGAGAACCAGACTTCGTCCACTGGAGTGGGAACCACATTCCCCTTCATGGAGCTCTTCTAATATTCGTGCGGCTTCTCTAGGGGTTAGACATCATAGGTAGGGTCCTGAGAAGGATCTCCTATATAGCTTTCCTTCTGAGATGCAGTATCTGGCTGCTTGTCTCTTGATCTTGCGGCTTTCATCTCGATTTTTGGGTAGGACGTCGTTCCTGAGGTAGTTGGTAATGGGAGTCATCCAGGTTTCCCCTTCGTCTACTACTGTTACTTCCTCTGGTTCTGCCTCTTTCTCGGTTGCTGGTCATTGTAGGACCAACAAGGGAATACTCATGTGCTCCTTAGTTTCCAAGGCGGAACCTAGGTTTGCTAGAGCATCGGATTGAGAGTTTTGTTCCCTAGGGATCTGAGTAAGTTTACAGTTTTCGAATTGGTCAAGCAGACGTTTGGCTACCGATAGGTATCTGATCATGCTCGGGTCCTTAGCTTGGTAATCTCCTTGGACTTGGCTGATGATGAGCTGTGAGTTGCTAACGACCTGGATGTCCTCCACTCCCATTTCTCTAGCTAACGCCAGACCTGCTATTGTTGGGGAAAAATATCCAAAGCCTAAGTTTTCTCCAGCCTTCGAAGGGATCCTCGATTTCCAGACTTATCTCCGAAGAAGGACCCAGGGTCCGACCCCTGCCTGGGTCCAACCCCTGCCTCTGAGTAAAAAGGAAAATCTCAAGATAAAGGTAACCATCCATATTTCTCATAATATGGATGAATTTCCTTTAATCCAAGAGAAGAAAGAGGAAGTTTCCCAAGATATCAAGCCGCCTTTAATAAAATTGGAAATATTCTATTATCCAAAGATATATTGAATATTTTCAAATCTTGGAGAGGAGACACGATCTATACTACAAATATAGGGTTAATAAACCCTAGAATAAAAGAGGAACACGTCCAGACACAGAAGAAAAACCGGACAGCCGCTTATGCAATATTGGAGACCGAGAAGACCATCCTCTTCAGGACACCAACTACAGACTGATCCTGACGAGATCTACCAGCTAGATGGTGCTCTATAATCATTGCTGCACGTCTACAATAAGAGGAAGACGTCCATCTATAGAAGACATAAACCCCCATAGTCAATCCGACGGCTACCGAGGCAAGAATTGACCTAAAAGGCTATCTCCACCGACGTATCTATGGAGGACGAATCCTTGGAGTTACAACCAACAAGATGGCATCCTATGCTCATGACAGCATGCCCACAACTCTACATGTTCATCCAGGCTACGATCTCCAGCTCATCAGCAGGGACACCCCATGCTCCATGAAGCATACCGAAGCTCCATGCTCACTGCAGCATCCCGACGATCCCATCGTCTATTCCAGCCATGCGCCTTCTACAATAGATGACTCCTACCAACTACAGAGCCACGTGCTCCCATTAGGCTCCGCGACTCCATCAGGCTCCACGTCTTCATCAGGTTACGCGCTTCCACAAGGCCATGTGCCCACCAAGGCCACGTGCCCTCTAGGCCACGTGCCCATCTAGGCTACGCGCCCACTATATATGAACTACGAATGGCTTTATCCCCTTCCGAGGGGTACGTAGGCAATCCCCACTGTGGGATGCAGCTATAAATCTCCAATCCTTCCATGGTTCCACGACTTGGAACCTAGGAGACATCTTCAGAACCAGGAGCCATCTACTATGCAACATGAAGACCTTGCGGCCTTCATTACAGACCTTCCGGCCCTCATCATAGACCCTGTGGCCCTTGCCACAGATAGGCATCCCTTACCTAATGATCAATATCCCTTGCTAGAACGAAGACCTTGACGACTATACTGGCCCATACCCTTATGGCAGTATCCTAAAAGCAGGATCTCTTGATTCATGATATACCATGATTTTGACCCACTTTTACCCATGGTATATAAGCGGTTTTACATATATTTACTACAAAATATGGTCTATTTAGAGTATTTACAGGTTCAGGTACGTTCTGGAGAAATTTGGTGTTTTGGTGTCTTTTGGAGCCTTTAAGTGCAAAATCGCGCAGACGCGTCAGATGTTTAGATATGGATGGAGACCTTCCCACGGTGCGATTGAGATGATATTTGGACACAAGATATATCTTTGAGTTAGCTTTCCAATGCCACCGGTTTGAGGTCAATACGACGGTTAGATCAGAAGTTATGCCCGTTTTACTGAAGACTGGTCAGTCTGCCTCGCGAGAGAAGGCTGTCGAGAAAACGAATGTATATCGATCGATGGGAGATCACTCATATTGATCGATATGAATGTCAGGACGTGGGATTACTATGTTTCATGACCGCCAGAAGCCCTAATGCAACCCAAATTACCATAATACCCTTGGACGACCAGAAATCCTATTTTATTTTTATTCTAAGCCATTGTTGACGGCGACGCTTTCTTTACACTTTCTTTTGATTCATTGTTTTCTTAGGGGAGAAGGGAGGAACTCCTATAAGAGTCCTCCTGGAACTCCATTGGATTTGATTTTATATTATTTATGTTATTTCATCTATTCATCTATGAATTCTGTTACAAATTTCATGTCTGAGTAGATCCACCTGTTAGGTTTAGGATTCAGATAGGTTATCTGGGATTAGCCCCATATATAGAATTGCTAAGTTGTGGTATTCATCAATAGGATTGTTATTAATGCTTGTTTCTAGAGTCGAGATCTAGAACCTTGATCCTAGGGATTGTAGAGACCAGTGAGAGCTTGTAACTCACCCAGAATCCATCCTTTTGAGCTAGGATTGATAAATACAGCGATAGCTGATTTAGTAAACCCTAGTGAACGTATGTTCAACCCGTTCGTAAAGCTTGCTAGAAGCATATCGATCGATAATCCAATTGATTAATCGATCGATATTGTGAAAGGTGTATCGATCGATATTCCTATAGAATCATCGATCGACACTTTCTTGTGATCAATAACCGAGTGGTTGAGATCCAAGATCTAGATATTAGACTATCTATACAACGACAGTTGTTAGATTTGTACTCCCAGTTGAGTTCTAATATATCTAGCAGCTTAGTAACATATATCATTATAATCCTAATTACCTGAATAGAAACCCTAAATCTAGCAAACATCCTTCCATCAAACAACTCCTTGCCAAGCTGAACAATTATATTATTCATCTTGTTTACTGTTTTGCTATATTTATTTACTGCATTAAACCTATTAGCCTACCTTAATCATATAACTATTAGATATATTAGGTTCCATAGCTCCCCGTGAATTCGATCCCTAAGTGCTACAATTGAACCTCTTATTTGAGAGAGTAAATCACTCCTTAGGGTAATTTGAGTGATATCAAATTTGGCGCCGTTGCCGGGGAGCTTTGATCGCCATTAGATCTTGTTTAGTTAGATTTAGTCTAGGTCTTGTTACTTTTCGAAAAAACTCATAAAATTTTTTCTTCTTTTTCAGGTACATACATCTCAGTACCAGGAACAATGAAGAGAGGATTTCTAGGTCCTTCAAGGAAGGAGCCTGCTGGTTTATGCACGATCCGTAAGTCTAAGAGGGATGTATCGTTCGACACCCTCTAAGCAGCATCGATCGATAGCGTACACCAGAGATCGATCGATAAGCCACACCATCAATCGATCGATAACCTACAAGAAGTGGTGATCGATAGAGCCAACCAACCGAAGAAGAACACTGTTCATCCGAACACTGTTCATCCAGCTACTGTTCACCGCACTGTTCATCCGGCTATTATTCACCCAAAATCGATCGATACTGTTCAACCAGAATCGATCGATACTGTTCATCGAGGTACTATTCATCACGGTACTATTCATCACGGTACTATTCACCAGAATACTATTCATCCATGTACTGTTCATCTTGACACTATTCATCACGATAATTGTCATTATGTATCGGAAAAAACTGTTAATTCCAGATGGATCGATAATATTCATCCGACATCGATCGACACTGTTCATCACCCGTAGATCGATACTGTTCACCGGGGTACTGTTCATCGTACTGTTCACCCGATGTCGGTCGACACTATTCATCTCATATCGGTCGACACTGTTCATCACCCGTCGATCGATACTATTCATCCCGCATCGATCGATACTGTTCATCGCACTGTTCATCGAGACACTGTTCATCGCGGCACTGTTCATCATAATGTTCATCCGACGGCTAACACCACTTGTGTGGAGGCAGAGAAGGCCGAAGTGATTATTCTTAAAGCCGACGAGAATGGAATGTTACGTGACAAAGAAGGTCGCCCTCGCAGCAGAACTGGAAAATTTATTAATGGTGACGGTTGTGTAATCCCTGATGTGATTGCTATTGCTGAGTTGGACACCTTTGAGCTGGACCGCCAATGGTATGATTGGGGAAGTAAGCATCCTTTCAAAGGTCTTCCTTATAATGATCCGAGATACCTGATCAAGGAACTCGTGAAGTTAGCCTCAGCAAGCAAGCAAAATAAAATTTCCGTAGACCACATTATCTGCAAGATCTTTCCCTATTGTTTGTTTAGAGATGCTTTTACCTGGTTCAGTCGGCTGCAGCCAAGATCTTTAACCAGCTGGGAGGACATCAAAATTGCCTTCCTCAACAAATTTCTCTATCAAGGAGTAGAAGAGCGACAGAAGAAGCTTGACGAGATGACTAAAGCTAGTATAGAGGAATTTGATTCTCGATTTGGTCATGAGAGGAGGACTGTTTACATTGAGCCAAAGAAAGAATCTGAAACCCCTACTGCTAGTGTCAAGCAATCATACATTCAGGTTCAACATGCAGATGAGGGTACGCAGAGGAATGAACTGAACAGAGAACAACTAGTCAACCATAATGTGGTTGAAGGTGATAAACATCATGGATTTGGAGAGATGAGCATAGTAGAAGAAGCTGATAAGAGTGATCCGACTTCAACATCGATCGATAGTGTTATCTAAGGATCGATCGATATCGGCACATCAGAAACGATCGATATTGAATCTTCACATCGATCGACAACTCTCGAAAATCCTGATGCTACTACTGAGAATTCAGAGAGTGGACGACAGAGGGCACTTAGAGACCATAACGTGCCTGAAGATTTATACGCTGAAAGGTCTGCACTGGGTCGTTCACCATCCCAGAATTTTGTCCCTGAGCTTCATCCTGCATATATCTCTCTTGTGAGTCAGCATCCCTTTCATGGTCTTCCTCATGAGGATGCCACTAACCACTTAGAGGCATTCGAAGATCTCGCATCAACCATCAAGTGCAATGGAGTTTCTGAAGACTACTACTTCTGCAAATTATTTCCATACTCTCTTGCTGGGGATGCAAGTCATTGGTTGAAAAAGTTACCACCAGGATCTCTCACTACTTGGAATGACATTGAATATGCTTTTATCTTTAAGTTCATCTATGAAGCTGAAGCAAATCTTGCGATTGAGAGGAGATCTATGCTGGAATATATGGTGGAGGATGATGAATCTGAAACTGGAGAGCTGAGCAGAGAAGAAGAAGCCGATATTAGTGTCATGAGCTCAGCATCGATCGACACCCTTACCTCAACATCGATCGACCCTACAACCTCCACATCAACCGACACCATGACATCAGAATCGGTCGACATCAGCACCTCAGAATCGATTGATACAGACTTTTGTCATCAATTGATACCACTTGAAATCTTTGAAAGTTCGAGTTGTCCTAAGGACACTGCAGACTCGACACAGTAGAGCATTGATGTATCAAGTTTTTATCCTTCTCCTGATGTAGAAAAAGAGATGTTCATGGAAGATATCTTGGAGCAAGAAGATTTCTTAAAGTTGGAGGATGGAGAAAAGCTTGGAGAATTTGATTCAAGTAAAGAAGTTACTATGGAATACTTCTTGGAGCTGGAGGAATGGCTTGAGAATTTGGATCAGAATCTGGAGCAAAAGCTTGATGACGAACGGAATGTTAAGAGGAAAGATTTAGAGACTTCGTCAAAAGCTAGCATCGATCGACACCAACCTGATGAAATCGATCGATACCCACCCAATGTCATCGATCAACAGTCGCCATACAACATCGATCTACATACACCCGATTACATGGATCGACGCCCACCCGATTGTATCGATCGACACCCATGTTTGGATGAACTACCAGGATATATTGTTGAGCTTGAAACGATTGAGGAGATAGTGCACGAATCTGAAGCCTCACACTTTACTGTCCCTAATCCTCAGAGACCACTTATTTGGACAGAAGAAACTGCTGGGTTTCACAAAAAAGTGAAGAGGATACATGATCCTGTGAAGATTATGGTTCCAAGTGCGGTGTTTGAAGCTGAATCTCCTATTCCACCAGATAAAAGTGTGCATTCGAGTTCTTACATTGAAGCACTGGATGATCATCAGCACGTAGCAGCTTCTCAGAGAGGGTTGAGACTTAGAGATGAAGTCAATAAAACCCTAGCAGAAGAAGCATCGATCAACACGGTTCAGAAAATGTCAATCGACATGAGCACTCCACCATCGATCGACATCTACCGGATACCATCGATCGACATCTTCAATCCACCATCGATCGACACCACCACTGGTTCATCGATCGATACCAGACGAGAATCAGAGCATAATGAGTATGAAGTGTGTGGAAATATTTTTGATGGAGATACCACCACACGTTCAAACAAGTCTGGGGGAAATAAGATGATGAATTGGAGGAAGATGAAAAGAACTAGAAGAGGTTCTCAGTTATCATTGATTTCTCACTTCTCAGATGATTTCAGGAAATCCAAATTGAGATTTCACAAGTCTGCGAGAAAGAAGTAGAGAAATTGGAAGAAGCGGAAACGAACCAAAGAAGGTTCTCAGTTACCATTAACTCTTTACTTCTTAGATTGTTTCAGGAAATCCAGAGTGCGCAGTAGATGCTTCTCACATCCATTTGCAAAGCTTAGAGCACTCCTTATTTCTGAGATGATAGACAAAGGAAGAAGAGTTTATGGAGGAGGCTTTCACACAAGAATGATAAAGCTTCAGAGATTGGACATTGAGACTTGTTTTGGAGCATGTTCTCATTCTCATCTGGACTAAATTAGATTTCCAAAGTCAAGCTAAATGACTATAACAAAGCGCTGAGTGGGAGGCAACCCACTGTTAGGTATGTTTTAAATTTGTTTTTATTTTCATTTATTACTGATATTTTGTTTTCTAAGGATTTCAAAAAAAAAAAAAAAACAGATCCAAGTAGACGGTTGCTCAGCACATCGACCGATGAGACCATGTCGATATCGATCGACATCACTTCATATCCACAGATCGATTGTCTCTTCATTGTGTCGAATGTATGTTAGCCAGCGACCGATGCGACCACGTCGATATCACTCGACAACACTTCATCAACATCGATCGATTGTAACTTCATTATATCGATCGACACTGAGCAGGTTATCGCTCTTACTTGTTAAATTTCGTACTTCTGCTTTATTATTTTTATCTTACCACCGACTGTGTTACACTGGGGACAGTGTAATTTAAGTCTGGGGGGATTACTAACGTTTATCTACTTTTATGAATTTTATTTAAAAATATTTTCAAAAAGTTTTTATTGAGTCAAGAAGGGGATGATGATCTAATTCAATTTATTACTATCTAACCACTCTTTAGACCAGTCTTAGATTTACTGACTGCAGAAGTACTAGAGATACTAAAGTGGATCAACCTATCAACTATGTTTGCACTTGCTGAGAATGTTTGAAGGAACCAAAGCTGATCTCCAACCTAATTGAGCTCAACTTTGCTTGTCTTGGGGCTTGGTATACATGGGATCAGATTCTTCAAACAAGTCTGGAAGGTAAAGCCTTGTGTAGATTTATCACATTCTCTCTCTCTATTTCGACCCTAGATATATAGGTAAAAAAAATTATTATTATTATAAAAAGATATATATATATATATATATATATATATATAATAAAATAAAATATATATATATATATATATATATATATATATATAGGTTTTAAGTTAGGTGGAATCCGAACAGGACTTGGTGGCTACAACCATTAAGGCTTGCTTCATAAGGATTCCAACTAAAAGAATCCGAATAGGACTTGGTGGCTACAACCATTAAGGCTTGCTTCATAAGGATTCCAACTAAAAGAATTCGAACGGGACTTGGTGGCGGCAATCATCAAGGTTCGATTCATATGAATTCTTGGATATAGGTCAAAAAGAAGTGAACAGGACTTGGTGGCAACCACCATTAAGTTTTGATTCATGGAAGCCTGTCCAATCTTTGTCAATGATCCTGCAATGAAAGCAGACTTTTACTAAGAGAGAAATAAGTAGAGAGAGAGGATAGGAACTAACTTTTACCTGCAGGTCCAGATACTTGTTTGAGAATCCTTGCATCTTGTGATCGATACTCCCAAGGTAAAGCCTACACTTTTATTTATGTTAAGAAATGATATCAGTAGAGGGGATTGTCAGACAGGATCTGTTAAGTTGTTGACTAGGTGAATTTGGTTGCTATACTAGGATATTGTATAATGTGCTTCTAATGTTAGGATGTCTATGATTTGGTTTGCACTACTAGAGAGATGATGACTGAGTTTTTAAAATCTTTTGAGTCCCTGCTGTTTTCAAACCTCTTTCAGAGAGACTGCCTGTTGGTTTTGCTTGAGGACAAGCAAAAGGGTAAGTCTGGGGGAGTTGATATACCATGATTTTGACCCACTTTTACCCATGGTATATAAGCGGTTTTACATATATTTACTACAAAATATGGTCTATTTAGAGTATTTACAGGTTCAGGTACGTTCTGGAGAAATATGGTGTTTTTGGTGTCTTTTGGAGCCTTTAAGTGCAGAATCGCGCAGACGCGTCAGATGTTTAGATATGGATGGAGACCTTCCTACGGTGCGATTGAGCTGATATTTGGGCACAAGATAGATCTTTGAGTTAGCTTTCCAATGCCACCGGTTTGAGGTCAATTCGACGGTTAGATCAGAAGTTATGCCCGTTTTACTGAAGAGTGGTCAGTCTGCCTCGCGAGAGAAGGCTGTCGAGAAGACGAATGTATATCAATCGATTGGAGATCACTCATATCGATCGATATGAATGTTAGGACGTGGGATTACTATGTTTCATGACCGCCAGAAGCCCTAATGCAACCCAAATTACCATAATACCCTTGGACGACCAGAAACCCTATTTTATGTTATTCTAAGCCATTGTTGACGGCGACGCTTTCTTTACACTTTCTTTTGATTCATTGTTCTCTTAGGGTAGAAGGGAGGAACTCCTATCAGAGTCCTCCTGGAACTCCATTGGATTTGATTTTATATTATTTATGTTATTTCATCTATGAATTCTGTTACAAATTTCATGTCTGAGTAGATCCACCTGTTAGGTTTAGGGTTCAGATAAGTTATCTGGGATAAGCCCCAAATATAGAATTGCTAAGTTGTGGTATTCATCAATAGGATTGTTATTAATGCTTGTTTCTAGAGTCGCGAACTAGAACCTTGATCCTAGGGATTGTAGAGACCAGCGAGAGCTTGTAACTCACCCATAATCCATCCTTTTGAGCTAGGATTGATAAATACAGCGATAGCTGATTTAGTAAACCCTAGTGAACGTGTGTTCAACCCGTTCGTAAAGCTTGCTAGAAGCATATCGATCTATAATCCAATAGATTAATCGATCGATATTGTGAAAGGTGTATCGATCGATATTCCTATAGAATCATCGATCAACACTTTCTTGTGATCAATAACCGAGTGGTTGAGATCCAAGATCTAGATATTAGATTATCTATACAACGACAGTTGTTAGATTTGTACTCCCAGTTGAGTTCTAATATATCTAACAGCTTAGTAACATATATCATTATAATCCTAATTACCTGAATAGAAACCCTAAATCTAGCAAACATCCTTCCATCAAACAACTCCTTGCAAAGCTGAACAATTATATTGTTCATCTTGTTTACTGTTTTGCTATATTTATTTACTGCATTAAACCTATTAGCCTAGCTTAATCATATAACTATTAGATCTATTAGGTTTCATAGCTCCCCGTGAATTCGATCCCTGAGTACTACAATTGAACCTCTTATTTGAGAGAGTAAATCACTCCTTAGGGTAATTTGAGTGATATCAATTCATCAACCATTGAAGCAGGAGAAAGCACTACGACTACTTGTCTCCTTCCTCCTATCATTCCGTAGGCTGAGCACGAATCTCTTGTACCAGAAAATACCATAACAGTTTGCCGCTAGAAGGAGGGGCAGTCCTAAACTACGTGACGATGGTGATAGGCGGAAGAGATATTTCATTTATTCCTGCAAAAGGTCTCCATCCCAGCCACCTGGGGGCAAGAGACGACCTCTTCTCATCATATTCGTGGCCCACATGGCTGGAAACACCTCTCCTACAAAGGACGATACTATGATGACATCAGCGCCAAGGCCATATATAGGAACTACCTATGAGATCCTGATATTCCTTGCAGATCTCGGACCTAAACCACAAATCAGTCTCCTATGGTCTCTGGTCCTTGCTGGTTCCAGGTCCTAACCAAAGATCCGACCTCTACAGTCTTTGGCCCTTGCTGGTTTCAGGTCCCAATCAAAGATCCGACCTTTACAGTCTTTGGTCCATGCTGATTCCAGGTCCCAACCAAGAATCAAATCCCTATAGTCTCTGGTCCCTGCTAGTTCCGGGCCTTAAATCCAAGCAGGCTCCTGCAACCTTTAAATTTGACGATCCTGACTAGGAGCATTCCTCATCAACATCAAATATCGACGCGCAACCCACTGGCAACAATCAAGCAGGACCTAGACACCAGGAACGCATCCACAATCATAACTCCATCCCATGTGACGAGGGGAAAGGTACTCAAGAAGGGCACAACGCCTTCCATCCGAGCTGACACATTGAGGAATCCCAAAGGAGGAGCCAGAAGAAGAGTTCCCAGGAATACTTCATGCATACCGTGCGACCACCAAAAGGTAACATGGAACCACCTTTCTTTCTAGGTTCTAGCATCTAGGTGGTAGAATAGCTAGAGAACGCCTTTAAAATTTTCGGTGAATTCAACGGAGTTCATGGGGAAAAGCTACGAACCCACCAAAAGCATGATGAACCTTGCCCAAGTGCTGGGCAAACCGCCGCTTTGCCTCCTGCCAAGGATCTAGAGGAAAAGCTAGTTCAACATCACAGCTTAATGGTTTTCGTATCCCCCACTCATTCAGAACCGAGTCAAAGAAGTAGGACAACTCTCGTTGCCTCTACCACTCAACCAAAGAGAGACACCCGAACTTCCAGGTCCTGGATCCCAGCTTCCAGACTCTGGACTCAGGTCCTAATTTAGGTCTCGGGTCTACAGCTGTTCACCTTACACGAAACCAAGCTCCAATCACCTTACTACCTCTTTTCCTGGTGATGTACCCTGATGTACTTCTAAAGGAAGCTAAAGCCACATGCCTCTCTAGATTTCCAAGGGACACATGTCTTCTTGAACCTCTAACGGAAGACACGATCACGAGGAAAGCTGGGGCAGAGCGTTAACCCAAGGGGCAACACACATCAACAAATCTCGTTGGCTTGCCCACAGCAAGGAGGATCCAAGAAAAAGCGACGAGCCGTTAAGTGACATCCATAAAACGCTGAGAGTGGCTCATCCAAGTGGGAGCAGAGAGCAGCTAGGAGAAGTCACAACACGATACTTACGAAACTGAGAGATCCAACGAATAGGAGCGAAGCAATATGCATGAAAGGTCAGTAGCAGGAATGGATTAACCACGTCCTAGTCTGCAACAGAAGACACTAATCCATGCGAAGAAGCATTCTCAGCTAGGTAATCCATCCAAACAAAGGGTCCTGCTCCATTCCTGCCTCAGGTCAATTTTTACCTAGGATACCGCTATCCAAGCTCAAGGACGACTCAGTACTGCTACTTCACCTCTAACCTCAAGATTTAAAGACGATATGTCCTACCGCCCTTGGTTTCAGAAGGACATATGACAGAGCTTCCGGGTGCCAAGAGAGTCGATCCCACAACCTATGAGTTTCACGGGGATGAAGCCCACGAACCCCATGTTTCAAGAGGAAGAATCCCAGAACCTACAAGCTCAAAGAGGATATCTCCAAAGTCATCGGGTTTCGAGAAGGACCACATTTCGAGCGGCTTTATAGAAGGCAACATGTGCAGTCTTAACTATATCCTGCATCCATCCAACATCGAGAGAGGTCCAACTCCAGTGGACAGAGCGTGATGCTGTGTTAAATCAATACAGCCTCCGGGCGTGAGATAGTAGAACAAGAGTCCACCTCCGGGTCATTAAAGGCAAAACCTGAAGACCCTGTGAGACCAATGCAGTTACGAAGGAGAATCAGCAGGAACTACGAGTTCCCATCCAATGTACCTTGACGCCTCAACAACTCCTCCTGTTTTGGATCAGGGATGTATGCCCTTTGGAGGATCATTCTCCAGCCAGTATCCAATCATTGGGGAACCAAAGACACACTTACTGAGAATTCCCACTTCCGAAGGGGCAGCAGGTCACCTGCATCAGATTCCAACAGATACCAGTGGTCTTTGCCAGCCGAACAGCAAGACTACTTGAAGGCCACGTTCCACCAAGACCTTATACCAATAAAGGAGCTCGTCACCCCCAAAAATGAGAGATTAAGGTCTTTGTTCCTCCAAAGGTCCTGCTACAGGTCCAAGGATCCCGCATCCAACGGACGAATGTCAACGCTCACTGAAGCGTCAGCAACTCCGTCTCCATCAAACCCTACATATCTAGGAGAGACCTGCATACGACCCGAAAGCAAATCTAATCGTCCACAAGAAAAAGATCAGGGCCTTGTAGCCTGTAATACCATCTCCACACAGGTCCGGCGCCTATGGATACCTACAGTAGACCCCGGTCTACTCTAGGGAAGATGACTCTCCCCCAGGTTCAAACATGGTCCATGCCTAAGAAGAACCCTGGAAAAGGGGCATAGGAGAAGCAACGTCCTGCTCACAACAAGCCTCAAGAGACAGAACAACTCCGGCTCACCAAAGCAAACATGTTATCTCCCGACTTCACCAATGAAATCGAAAGATAAGGGGCAATCAGTTGGGAGTAAACAAGATCCAGGTCTTCAGAGTTGTTCGAGCATGACCCCGATATTCAAATGCCCACGTGAAGAAGTTCCGGCTCCAGCTCTGAAGTTCCGAAGTTCCAACTCCAACTTCGAAGTTCCGGCTCCAACTCCAAAGTTCTGACTCCAACCTCAAAGCTCCGGCTCCGACCTTGAAGCTCCGGCTCCGACTCCGAAGCTCCGGTTCTTACCAGCTTCCATCTCAAACACCAGGAGACTTAAGTCCAATCGCAAAGTACTGTATCCAAACTCAGAATTTGTATAGGGAGCGAACCTTTGCAACTGCATATAAGTGGGACATCCACAAAAATAAATATAGGGGCATACTAGCTGGATCAGGCCCCAAGGGACCTCCGATCCTGGCGAACCCTATATTATGTGTACAACAAAAAGGTCAGGTACAAAACCTTCAAAAAAGGAGACTGGGTCCTAAGGCGAGTCTGCGACCACACGAAGGACAAATCAGCCGGAAAACTCCCCCTGGACGAGATGGCCCTTATAAGGTAATTGAGGTGCAAGGGGCAGGAGCCTATAAGCTGCAAGACAACAAGGATAAGGTCCAACCTAACTTCTGGAACGCCTTGCACCTCAAACTCTGTCATTTCTAAATTATTATTACTACTATTATATATTTAAATACTTAATGGGGCAGCTGGATCAGGACCTTAGGGACCTCAAATCTTAGTTACCCCCCTAGCTGGTGAGGCTACTCACCATAGGTGCAGACAGATATGGAAGGGGTCTGATCAGCCCTGTACCGATGTATGCATGATAGGGCCCCGCGTAAAGGCCTATAGCCAAGAATTATGCGGGGACCACATACAAGTGCCACTCAAACCCTCGTGAAAAATGCTATAAGCTAAACGCACGCTGGGGGCATGACGTACACGGCCAAGTACTGTAATCAGATTCTGGCGGCTGATATGCAGGGAGCAAAGTGCAAATAACCGGTTAAGCACAAACAATTTAATACCTATCCAGACGTGGAAAGTAGTGTGTCTGGGTTGAAAGAACCTTGCGGGGGGACCCACCCCAGACCAGAGTAAGTCTGATAGTGACCTTTCTGCAGAAAGGTAGAGTGCAGCATTGAGATTTTCGAGAATGGCCTATGCCCACGGGTAGCACAGTGCGACTTCTCAATTTAGATCGAGAGTGGCGCACCTCCGGGCAGCAGAGAGCGATCAAAAAGACTCCCCAAAAGCATAAAAGTCCAGAGACCTTTGGGTCCAAAGACCTTCGGGTCCAAAGACCTTCGGGTCCAGAGACCTTCAGGTCCAGAGACCTTTGGGTCCAGAGACCTTCGGGTCCAGAGACCTTCGGGTCCAAAGACCTTCGGGTCCAAAGACCTTCGGGTCCAAAGACCTAAGGGTCCCTAGAACCTCAGGGTTCCCAAGACCTAAGGGTCCAAAGAACCTCAGGGTTCCTCAGACCTAAGGGTCCAAAGAACTTCAAGGTTCCATAGGCCTGAGGGTCCCTAGAACTTCAAGGTTCCATAGACCTAAGGGTCCCTAGAACCTCAGGGTTCCCAAGACCTCCGGGTCCAAAGAACCTCGGGGTTCCATTAGACCTCATGGTCCCAAGACCTCCGGATCCAAAGAACCTCAAGGTTCCTTAAGATCTCAAGGTTGTTGGGGTCAAAAACGGTTATCTCGAAATCAACGGCTAAGACTATTTGTCGTACGAAAAATCCTCCGAAGAATGCACACGAACACCCGCAAACTGAAGGAAACAAGCAGACCGCAGCCTGCCCCTAGGCGCCGGGCGCCTAGCGCCCGAGCTGCCTCTAGGCGCCGGGCGCCTAGCGCCCGTGCTTGCCTCTAGGCGCCGGGCGCCTAGCGCCCGTGCTTGCCTCTAGGCGCCGGGCGCCTAGCGCCCGAGCTGCCTCTAGGCGCCGGGCGCCTAGCGCCCGTGCTGCCTCTAGGCGCCGGGCGCCTAGCGCCCGTGCTTGCCTCTAGGCGCCGGGCGCCTAGCGCCCGTGCTTGCCTCTAGGCGCCGGGCGCCTAATGCCCGTGCTTGCCTCTAGGCGCCGGGCGCCTAGCGCCCGTGCTGCCTCTAGGCGCCGGGCGCCTAGCGCCCGTGCTGCCTCTAGGCGCCGGGCGCCTAGCGCCCGTGCTTGCCTCTAGGCGCCGGGCGCCTAGCGCCCGTGCTTGCCTCTAGGCGCCGGGCGCCTAGCGCCCGTGCTGCCTCTAGGCGCCGGGCGCCTAGCGCCCGTGCTTGCCTCTAGGCGCCGGGCGCCTAGCGCCCGTGCTTGCCTCTAGGCGCCGGGCGCCTAGCGCCCGTGCTTGCCTCTAGGCGCCGGGCGCCTAGCGCCCGTGCTGCCTCTAGGCGCCGGGCGCCTAGCGCCCGTGCTTGCCTCTAGGCGCCGGGCGCCTAGCGCCCGTGCTGCCTCTAGGCGCCGGGCGCCTAGCGCCCGTGCTTGCCTCTAGGCGCCGGGCGCCTAGCGCCCGTGCTGCCTCTAGGCGCCGGGCGCCTAGCGCCCATGCTGCCTCGGGTCCTCGAGCGACAATCTTCCGTGCACGAGTTCTAGGCCCCGACCATCAGTAATCTGCGCCTTGAGTCCTTTCCAAGTCCTTGCGGAATAAATCATTAGGATTCCGCATACAAAGCTCCCGTTCTTACTCTGAATTAAAAACCGTCGATAGCACTTCGGAAACTCGTAAGATATCAACGGAAAGAAAGATCTTAAATCATTCATACGAAACGATGATGGTTATCTAAGACACCACGCATCTCAACTCTGCGAAGGATTGGAGATCTTCCGAAGAAATCGTAAAAAACAGCGGAAGTCCTCGAAACGGCCCGAAAGGGACCAAACACGATCGGACGACCCGTTTACGATTATCTAAGATAGGTACGGCGATTTACGCAACAAAATAAATCCTAAGTTTCCGGAAGGATAAATGTCAAGTTTCCCGAAGATAAACATGAAGGTCGACGAAAATGGAAAAAGCCCGCCTTGCGGCCCAGGAGGAGAATAGACCGTCATAGGAAGGAGTATATAAAGGAGCTTAGGGAGACAAAGGAGGGCAGAGCGAAAATCAGCAAGAGAGAGACCAGATCCGAAATCTAGGGTTTTTAGAGAAATTCCTGCTAGCTTAGGGAACTTAGGACTTAGGAGGCTAGACTAGCGGAGCAAGACTTAGAACGTCTTGTCTCCTATTTTTCCGTTGTTTCCTCTTCAGCGTATTTCTACTTCCTATTTTTCGGAAGAATATTGTACCCATCTTATCATCAGTTTAATAAACGCCTTAGCACGACTTTTCCGCATTGTTATCTTTTTATCAATTTCGTTTGGTTGTCGCAGAGAATCCGAGCCTTCAGGGAAAACTAGGTTTACTTAGTTTTCCTCCGATAAAACTTAACTAAAATCGACAGTGCGAATTTCGGTTCCCACAGTTTGGCGCTAGAAGGAGGGGGGGTCGGATTCTCTTACTCAAAAACCTACGATTGATAACGACAGCATGGCCACATCGCCTGTCCGCAACATCGTGTCATTCGGGGACGGAGCAACGGCTAGTCAAGCCAAACCTCACGACGAACTCCTCGTCATCAGACTAACGATCCAGGACATCGACGTAGCAAGAATATTGGTCGACACCGGTTGCTCGACAAATATTATATATAAAAACGCTCTCGAGAGAATGGGACTCGACCTAAGCATTATCACGGACGATCCCAATCCAATAATCGGACTCTCAGGAAACATCACAATGACCCTCGGCTCGGTCGATCTCTCGGTCAGAGCCGGGAGCGTCACAAAGATGGTGGAATTTTTGGTAGTCGACGGCCCTGCAGCGTATAACGCAATCGTCGGGACTCCGTGGTTAAATTCCATGCAAGCAATACCCTCGACTTTCCACCTGTGCCTCAAATTTCCATCCCTCCTCGGAGTCGAAACAATACAAGGCGATCGTAAGACGCCGCAAGTCTGCTTGGCCGCTGGGTTAAAACGAAAAAACTCCGAGCCCGAAACTAACTCAAAAAAGCAAGCAACCCATGAACCAGCGTCGCAAGACCCTCCAGAAGTCATCTGGCAGTCGCGAAAAGCTGAAACCCTGGAAGGGAAACGTGAGCCCACTTGCGAACCAGTGATTTCGGTCTGCCTCGACGAGACTAACCCAGAACGATGCGTGGAGATTGGGGCCAATCTTCGCGATCCTTTAAAAACAGAACTCATCGCATGTCTCAAGAAGAACCTAAATACGTTCGCCTGGGCTGCGGAAGATATGCCGGGAATCGACATCAACATAACATGTCACGAACTCAACATCGATCCAACTCATAAACCCGTGAAACAAAAGAGGCGAAAGCTAGGTCCTGAACGGGCGACCGCGGTTAATGAGGAAGTCGAAAGGCTCCTCAAAGTCGGATCGATAACAGAAGTAAGATATCCCGACTGGCTCGCCAATCCCGTCGTCGTCAAGAAAAAGAACGGGAAATGGCGAGTGTGCGTCGATTTCACTGACCTCAACAAAGCATGTCCGAAGGACTGTTTTCCGCTCCCGCACATCGACCGTCTAGTCGAAGCAACCGCGGGAAACAAACTTCTATCGTTCATGGATGCGTTCTCCGGATACAATCAGATCATGATGAATCCCGACGATCGCGAGAAGACAGCATTCATTACCGACAGAGGAACCTATTGCTACAAAGTAATGCCTTTCGGCCTAAAGAACGCCGGCGCCACATATCAACGGCTCGTCAATCGAATGTTTGCTGAACAACTCGGAAAAACCATGGAGGTGTACATCGACGATATGCTGGTAAAATCTCTCGACAAACACGACCACGTACTCCATCTAGAGGAATGCTTCGAGAGATTAAACCAACACAACATGAAACTGAATCCAGCTAAATGCAGATTCGCCGTAGCATCGGGCGAATTTCTCGGATACCTCGTAACATTCCGCGGAATAGAGGCTAATCCAAAACAAATCAACGCACTGATAGAAATGGCCTCCCCGAGAACCAAGCGGGAAGTTCAAAGGCTGACCGGACGAGTCGCGGCCTTAAACCGGTTCATCTCGCGGTCCACGGATAAGTGCCTCCCTTTCTACGAAACTTTGAAGGGGAACAAAAAGTTCGAGTGGTCAGAGGATTGCGAGAAAGCTTTCCAACAGCTGAAACAATATCTGGCCACACCTCCAATCCTCGCGAAACCCGTAGTCGGAGAACCCTTGTTCCTCTACATCGCAGTGTCCGCGTCAGCAGTCAGTGGCGTTCTGATTCAAGAAGAATTCGGAGAACAGAAGCCGGTCTTTTACATTAGTAAAACGTTGCTGGATGCCGAAACTCGGTATCCGCTAATGGAAAAGTTGGCACTCGCCGTTATAACCTCGGCGAGAAAACTTAGACCGTATTTCCAATCTCATACCATCGTGGTACTTACCACTTTCCCGCTACGGACGGTTCTACACAGTCCAAGCCAGTCTGGTAGACTCGCGAAGTGGGCAATCGAACTAAGCGAGTACGATATCGAATATCGACCAAAAACCTGCACGAAATCGCAGGTACTCGCGGATTTCCTGGTAGAATTACCCACGGCGGATTTAACTAACAAGGAGCCTGGTTCAACGTGGGATCTCTATGTTGACGGATCCTCATCCAAGCAAGGATCCGGAATCGGGATCCGACTCACTTCACCAACGGGGGAAATCCTCGAGCAATCATTCCGCTTGGATTTTCACGCATCAAACAACGAAGCAGAGTACGAGGCGCTAATTGCTGGCCTACGACTAGCCCACGGGCTGAAGATTCAAAATATTCACGCTTACTGCGACTCTCAGTTAGTCGCAAATCAATTCAGCGGAGAATACGAAGCAAGGGACGAAAGGATGAACGCATATCTGAAGGTCGTCCAAGACTTGGCCAACGATTTTCAGCAATTTGCGCTAACCAGGATTCCCCGCTCGGAAAACGTCCAGGCCGACGCTTTAGCTGCTCTAGCCTCAAGCTCAGATCCGGGGCTTAAAAGAATAATCCCCGTCGAATTCATCGAGCACCCGAGCATCGGGCCACCGGTAATCGCCAACCTGATCAGAGCGCAGATCGGAGGCGCCGAAGAAAACGAAGACCAGCCGGAAGACGACGCAGACCAAACAGACTACGGCTGCGACGCTCCCTGGCTAGAACCTATCAGAGCCTATATCGTAGATGGCACCTTACCCGCGGAAAAATGGGCAGCCCGGAAAATCAAAGTCCAGGCAGCACGATACGTAACCGTGGAAGGCGAAATCTACAAATGGCGATTCTCCGGACCTCTCATGACTTGCGCAGAAGGAGAGAAGGCGAGAAAAATCATGGAAGAGATTCATTCCGGATCGTGCGGAAACCACTCCGGCGGAAGATCTCTCGCAACGAAAATAAAACGCCACGGTTTCTATTGGCCCACTATGGTAAAGGATTGCGAGAAGTTCGCTCGGAAATGCGAGAAGTGTCAGCGGCACGCTCCGACAATTCATCAGCCCGCAGAAATCCTCTCCTCTATCTCATCTCCGTATCCATTCATGCGATGGTCAATGGATATCGTCGGACCTCTACACAAATCGAAACAGAAACGTTTCCTACTGGTCCTCACAGACTTCTTTTCGAAATGGGTGGAAGCAGAGTCCTACGCAAGCATCAAGGACGTACAAGTCGAGAATTTCGTCTGGAAAAACATCATAACCAGACACGGCGTCCCATACGAAATCGTAACGGACAACGGGTCTCAGTTTATTTCCACACGATTCGAGGCGTTCTGCGAGAAATGGAAAATACGACTTAACAAGTCAACTCCCAGATACCCGCAGTGCAACGGACAGGCTGAAACCATAAACAAAACCGTCCTGGACGGACTCAAGAAGCGCTTAGAAGCCAAGAAAGGACGATGGGCGGAAGAACTCGAAGGAGTCCTTTGGTCTCATCGAACCACTCCAAGACGAGCAACGGGGGAAACTCCCTTCGCTCTCGTTTACGGAGCAGAATGCATGATTCCGGCGGAAGTCGAATTCCCCGGCGTACGGGGGAGGTTTCTTCCCGAACGGGAAGACCTGAACAACGCCATGCTACTGGATAATCTTGATCTCGTCAACGAGCGTCGCGACCAAGCCCTCATCCGAATTCAAAATTATCAGCAAGCCGCCGCAAAGTACTACAACGCGAACGTACGCCATCGCAGATTCAAAGAAGGTGATCTGGTTTTACGTAAAGTCTTCCAAAACACTGCCGAACGAAACGCAGGAAAACTGGGAGCGAACTGGGAAGGACCATACAAAATCATAAAAGTCGTCCGACCAGGTTCGTATCAAATCGCAAACATGCAAGACGTAAAAATCCCGAGAACTTGGAATGCGATGCATCTCAAGAAATACTACCACTAGAACATAAAACGTGGATAACAGAACTACGAGGTGGCTTGATCCTCGAAAGAGGTACGTAGGCAACCCGCCAACCGGCGGGTTCAGCTATCCCCCCGATTTAAAAGGGGGGGAGTGGGGTGCGTACACTCGTACACTCCCACAATTTTCGGAAAAAACCTAACTTTCGAAAACTTTCCACAATCAAATCGCTTAACAGCCTCAACAACGGATCCAGTATCCACTAAATACATCATAAATTACCACCCGGAAACGCTCCGCGATTCCTAAAAGCCCATAGTCCTTTATGGCATAAGAAAAACAAACTTCAAAGCACTGCGAGACGTCGCTTCGTGCCTGAACATTCGTTTTTCGAATAAAACCTTCATACGCCTTCTAAACGGCATCGTATCGTTGTTGCTGATCACAACAAACGAACTCTAACGTCCTAAACAGACAAGCCACCTAAGGGTAGGCTCTTTTACATCCGACAAGGATCCCATAGCGCGCTATACAAAAACTCCAAATTTGGTTCAGCACTTCGTAAAGGAAGTAGCTCGATTCGTGCCCAGACAAATCATATAAGCCGATACCACTTCGCGGATTTTAAAACGGTACGAATCAGGTTAAAATCACAAACAGGCAAAACGAAAGCCGATTTGTCATCGCACAGCCTTAGTCTGAGAGTAAACCTAGGTCTTGCCCTAAACCCAGCCTTGCTGGTATCCTAACATCTCACAGGCAAAGCGTCAACGACGCGAGATCCCAAAACTTGTCTCTTCACTCGAGTCTGTGCGTTTCCACGAATTTTCGCGTAAATCGTAAACCGCAGGAAAATCTCGCTTTGTACAAGCAACAGATTCGGTGATCATCAGGGAGGCAGGAATGAGACGACAACTCATATCCTGCCCCTCTAACTTCGACAAACAGAGGTTCTAAACACAAAATATTTCTTAAACGCAAATAGCAAGTTCATTACAATGCCCTAAAAGGGCAGGGATTCAAAGCCACCAACGGCCAGTCCCGAAATCATACATAATGGCCAACCAACGGCCGAAATACAAACAAAACAAAAATCCCTCCAAGGGATTGATCAACCTAGGCGTCCTCCGGAACGCCGCCTTCGTCCTCCGACTCACCCGAAGCAAGAGCAGCCTCGCCATCGCCCGCACCGACCTCCTCACCGCCTTTGTCCGCGACAAGTCCGGTACCCTGGACCTCTGGAATCTCCGAGTCCGGAACCAGGGCTGCCGAGGAGGATGGGTCGGTAAGCTCCGTCGTAGTGCAGGCTCCCGTCTCCTCGAAGCGCCGAATCCTCCTCCTGAGACGTCGGACCTCCGAGGACTTGCTCTTCTTCTCCTCCTTCGCCTTGAGCAGCGAGCTCACAGTCTTTCCCAAGTCACGTTCGAGATCGCTGATCCTAGCTTCGAGCGTCGATATCTGGGCGGCATGAGTGCTCTCGATCGATTGAAGCACGGCCTCGGTACGCTTCAGGGCCTCTCGCGACGAATCCAGCTCCTGGGACAAACGTGTGACCTCCAATCCACGATCTCCAAGCATCCCGTCGATCAACGACACAAACTGATTGCACAAAAGAAACGTGAGAATCGAAAGAGTCAGTGAAAGAAAAGGGGATCTCACGAAAATACCTTAGAGCGGTGGTGCGTTAGCTTTGCCGAAACTTCGCCTTCCTCGCTCTTTGCACACCTTTTCCTCTTCGCTGATCCGGTAGCTCCAGCTCTCGAACGTCCCTTCGATGGCGGGACAGCACTGGATGCGGGAAGTCCTAGAACGATCTCCCTCTTCTTTTCCGGAGGGGGAGGCATGACTTCCGCCGCATCCTCTGAAACCAGTATTGGCGCCAAAGAAGAGCCTTCTGGGCGAGCCTGGACGCCGAGCGATTGCTCCGGAACAACAGTTTCTCCGGCAGGCGAAGGGATATCGGGTTCAGGAGCCGGAATCGTAGAGATTGAGGCTGGAGCAACAGCATTCTCAGGAACCGAAACCGTGGAATCTGGAGCTAAAACAACGTCGGGTCCAGGAGTCGAAACGGGAGAAGCACTAGGACCGGCCACGCTGGACTCCATCAAGGCACGGCGTCGCTCCATCTTCTCCTGAAAAGAACTGAACCCCTCGACAAACGTCTGCGTAAGGGCAGGAACCTCTCGCGCCGGCGAGGCTTGGTTGGCCTCGCTCATTTCGACGTCGGAATCTTTCTTTTCGTTTAGAGAGGAAGCCATACTTTCTAAGAGTTGAGAAGGGGAAGGTGGGTGAGAAATGAGAGGGGGTGGAGTGCTACTTATAAGAAATCAAAGGATAGTGGGATTTCTCAGAATAAAATATTCATAGCCGAAAATTTCGATTTTTCAAACATAAGATCTTCCGCGCGCAAAATCGCTCTCGCGTCTTCCACGCTGGGGGGCTAACTGTTGGGGTCAAAAACGGTTATCTCGAAATCAACAGCTAAGACTATTTGTCGTACGAAAAATCCTCCGAAGAATGCACACGAACACCCGCAAACTGAAGGAAACAAGCAGACCGCAGCCTGCCCCTAGGCGCCGGGCGCCTAGCGCCCGAGCTGCCTCTAGGCGCCGGGCGCCTAGCGCCCGTGCTTGCCTCTAGGCGCCGGGCGCCTAGCGCCCGTGCTTGCCTCTAGGCGCCGGGCACCTAGCGCCCGAGCTGCCTCTAGGCGCCGGGCGCCTAGCGCCCGTGCTGCCTCTAGGCGCCGGGCGCCTAGCGCCCGTGCTTGCCTCTAGGCGCCGGGCGCCTAGCGCCCGTGCTTGCCTCTAGGCGCCGGGCGCCTAGCGCCCGTGCTTGCCTCTAGGCGCCGGGCGCCTAGCGCCCGTGCTGCCTCTAGGCGCCGGGCGCCTAGCGCCCGTGCTGCCTCTAGGCGCCGGGCGCCTAGCTCCCGTGCTTGCCTCTAGGCGCCGGGCGCCTAGCGCCCGTGCTTGCCTCTAGGCGCCGGGCGCCTAGCGCCCGTGCTTGCCTCTAGGCGCCGGGCGCCTAGCACCCGTGCTGCCTCTAGGCGCCGGGCGCCTAGCGCCCGTGCTTGCCTCTAGGCGCCGGGCGCCTAGCGCCCGTGCTTGCCTCTAGGCGCCGGGCGCCTAGCGCCCGTGCTTGCCTCTAGGCGCCGGGCGCCTAGCGCCCGTGCTTGCCTCTAGGCGCCGGGCGCCTAGCGCCCGTGCTGCCTCTAGGCGCCGGGCGCCTAGCGCCCGTGCTTGCCTCTAGGCGCCGGGCGCCTAGCGCCCGTGCTGCCTCTAGGCGCCGGGCGCCTAGCGCCCGTGCTTGCCTCTAGGCGCCGGGCGCCTAGCGCCCGTGCTGCCTCTAGGCGCCGGGCGCCTAGCGCCCATGCTGCCTCGGGTCCTCGAGCGACAATCTTCCGTGCACGAGTTCTAGGCCCCGACCATCAGTAATCTGCGCCTTGAGTCCTTTCCAAGTCCTTGCGGAATAAATCATTAGGATTCCGCATACAAAGCTCCCGTTCTTACTCTGAATTAAAAACCGTCGATAGCACTTCGGAAACTCGTAAGATATCAACGAAAAGAAAGATCTTAAATCATTCATACGAAACGATGATGGTTATCTAAGACACCACGCATCTCAACTCTGCGAAGGATTGGAGATCTTCCGAAGAAATCGTAAAAAACAGCGGAAGTCCTCGAAACGGCCCGAAAGGGACCAAACACAATCGGACGACCCGTTTACGATTATCTAAGATAGGTACGGCGATTTACGCAACAAAATAAATCCTAAGTTTCCGGAAGGATAAATGTCAAGTTTCCCGAAGATAAACATGAAGGTCGACGAAAATGGAAAAAGCCCGCCTTGCGGCCCAGGAGGAGAATAGACCGTCATAGGAAGGAGTATATAAAGGAGCTTAGGGAGACAAAGGAGGGCAGAGCGAAAATCAGCAAGAGAGAGACCAGATCCGAAATCTAGGGTTTTTAGAGAAATTCCTGCTAGCTTAGGGAACTTAGGACTTAGGAGGCTAGACTAGCGGAGCAAGACTTAGAACGTCTTGTCTCCTATTTTTCCGTTGTTTCCTCTTCAGCGTATTTCTACTTCCTATTTTTCGGAAGAATATTGTACCCATCTTATCATCAGTTTAATAAACGCCTTAGCACGACTTTTCCGCATTGTTATCTTTTTATCAATTTCGTTTGGTTGTCGCAGAGAATCCGAGCCTTCAGGGAAAACTAGGTTTACTTAGTTTTCCTCCGATAAAACTTAACTAAAATCGACAGTGCGAATTTCGGTTCCCACAAAGGTCCAAAGAATCTCAGGGTTCCATAAGACCTCAGGGTCCAAAGAACCTCAGAGTTCAATACGACCTCAGGGTCTAGAATCTTCGGATTCATCCAAGGCCTCCGGGTCAAGAACCTCAGGGTTCCATACGACCTTAGGGTATAGAATCTCCGGATTCAATCAAGGCCTCCGGGTCAAGAACCTCAGGGTTCTTTACGACCTCAGGGTCTAGAATCTCCGGATTCAGTCAAGGCCTCCGGGTACAGAACTTTTGGGTTCAATACATCATCTGGGTCCTTGAACCTCTGGGTTCACTGAAACCTCAGGGCCCTCGAACCTCTGGGTTCACTGAAACCTTAGGGTCCTCGAACCTTTGGGTTCACTGAGACCTTAGGGTCCTCGAACCTCCGGGTTCATTGAGACCTCAAGGTCCTCAAACCTCCAGGTTCATTGAGACCTCAGGGTCTATAAGCCTCCAGGTTTAATACGACCTTATGGTCCATAGAGCCTCCGGGCCTATAAATAACCCTCGAGTTCGGTACAGCTTCCGGGCCTATAAGGAATCTCCGGATTTAAAAAGATCACTTAAGGGTGGATCAAAGACTTTTGAGTCTAAAGGACCTTCGGGTTCAAGGACTTCCAAGTCCTGATACTAACCTTCGGGTTTACTAAAGATCTTAAGATTCAGAGGTATCGACCTCCGGGTTCGAAGTATCTCTTAAGTTCAATCTTGGTCCTAAGACTAAAAGATTAAACCCAAAACACTCAGAAACCTAAAGGTTAGATGAGCAGACCTCCGGGTTCAATAAAACGGCCTTAGGGCCTAGGTAAGGAACCTAAGGGTCCAAGACCTTGAGAACTTCCGAGTTCCAGGGTCCAAAAACCTAAGGGTTCAAATCAAGTTAGAACTTCCGGGTTCCTAGCAAAGATCTTAAATTCCTAAAACTAAAACTCAGGTTTTTAATATTGGATTACAAGATCTAATGCTTCTTCAATGATTTCAGGTTTCAGTCAAGTCACCAACAGGGCCCAGGTCCTAGTCGCTGACATCTATCTAAGGTTATGACCCCTCTTAGAAACCTACCTAATCATTGAAGCGTTATCCCGTCTCAAAGGCACCACGAAGTCCTTGCGACCTGATTTAAGTTCCTCGACAAGACAACGCATCGACATGAGTCGAGTCCTAAATCTGAATATCTTCCCAAAGATTATGTTCTCTCAAAAAACCTAAGGCCAGGAAGCCATGAATGGTCCCAGTCAAGAGACAATCTTGAGAAAAGGTGCAAGCAAGGCCAACGGAACCAACAATGAGGATCCTCAGCTCTAGCCTCCGGGTCATATTAAACATCTTCGTTCTCCTATCCTCGCCGAGATTTTCCTTCTCAGAAATCATAGATCCCGACTCATACATTCCTCCACACGACTCATGAACCCAAAGAGTCCTTGAGGAATACAAACGGAAGTCCTACCTTAACCAAGGTCGAGTTTGGTTCCACGAGCAACACAAGCATCTCGGGACTCCCATATGCAGACCATCAGAATTGAGAGTGCAACCAGACCCGCCTGGTCCTCGTCACACAGACCAAGCACATCCATTGAAGCACGTCTGAAAGTCTACCTACATCAGTCCAAGCAATTCCTCATTTCACGACAAGGTTCCAACCCTTCTCTAGCTCAAGAAAAGACTATCAAGGTCCAAGATCACATGTTATCCCTTGATTCCCACGAGACAATCAAGGAATAAGGGGCAAACTGTTGGGGAAAAATATCCAAAGCCTAAGTTTTCTCCAGCCTTCGAAGGGATCCTCGATTTCCAGACTTATCTCCAAAGAAGGACCTAGGGTCCGACCCCTGCCTGGGTCCAACCCCTGCCTCTGAGTAAAAAGGAAAATATCAAGATAAAGGTAAACATTCATATTTCTCATAATATGTATGTATTTCCTTTAATCCAAGAGAAGAAAGAGGAAGTTTCCCAAGATATCAAGCCACCTTTAATAAAATTGGAAATATTCTATTATCCAAAGATATATTGAATATTTCCAAATCTTGGAAAGGAGGCACGACCTATACTACAAATCTAGGGTTAATAAACCCTAGAATAAAAGAGGAACACGTCCACACACAGAAGAAAAACCGGACAGCCGCTTATGCAATATTGGAGACCGAAAAGACCATCCTCTTCAGGACACCGACTACAGACTGATCCTGACGAGATCTACCAGCTAGATGGTGCTCTATAATCATTGCTGCACGTCTACAATAAGAGGAAGACGTCCATCTATAGAAGACATAAACCCCCATAGTCAATCCGACGGCTACCGAGGCAAGAATTGACCTAAAAGGCTATCTCCACCGACGTATCTATGGAGGACGAATCCCTGGAGTTACAACCAACAAGATGGCATCCTATGCTCATGACAGCATGCCCACAACTCTACAGGTTCATCCAGGCTACGATCTCCAGCTCATCAGCAGGGACACCCCATGCTCCATGAAGCATACCGAAGCTCCATGCTCATTGCAGCATCCCGACGATCCCATCATCTATTCCAGCCATGCACCTTCTACAATAGATGATTCCTACCAACTACAGAGCCACGTGCTCCCATTAGGCTCCGCGCCTCCATCAGGCTCCACGTCTTCATCAGGCTACGCGTCTCCACAAGGCCATGTGCCCACCAAGGCCACGTGCCCATCTAGGCTACGCGCCCACTATATATGAACTACGAATGGCTTGATCCCCTTCCGAGGGGTACATAGGCAATCCCCACTGTGGGATGCAGCTATAAATCTCCAATCCTTCCATGGTTCCACGACTTGGAACCTAGGAGACATCTTCAGAACCAGGAGCCATCTACTATGCAACATGAAGACCTTGCGGCCTTCATTACAGACCTTGCGGCCTTCATTACAGACCTTGCGGCCCTCATCATAGACCCTGTGGCCCTTGCCACAGATAGGCGTCCCTTGCCTCATGATCAATATCCCTTGCTAGAATGAAGACCTTATGGCAGTATCCTAAAAGCAGTATCACTGGCCCATACCCTTATGGCAGTATCCTAAAAGCAGGGTCTCTTGATTCATCAACCATTGAAGCAGGAGAAAGCACTACGACTACTTGTCTCCTTCCTCCTATCATTTCGTAGGCTGAGCACGAATCGCTTGTTCCAGAAAATACCATAACAGCTATCAAGGCTTCGTATTCGGCTTCGTTGTTGGTTGCTTTGAAGTTGCAACGTACGGCTCTCGAAGCTGAATCTCCTGTGGGGGAAGTTAGGACCAATCCTACTCATGCACCTCTCACGTTGCTGGAACCGTCAACATGTAAGGTCCATTGGCCTTTCTCCGCCTCCTTTCCATGGAGCGTAGCTTGTAGATCCAGGTCTGGAAGCATGGAGGGAGAGAATTCAGCCACGAAGTCGGCAAGAACCTGGGACTTGATGGCGGTAGCTGGGAGGAAGACCACGTCATTTTCCCCCAATTCTATGGTCCATTTTGCCAATCGTCCTGAAACCTTGGGTTTATGAAGGACCGCTTTGATAGGGAATGAAGTGACTACCACGACTTGATGAGCCTGGAAGTAGGGGCGTAATTTCCGAGCTGCTACGACTAAGGCGAGGGCTAGCTTCTCTAGTTGGCTGTAGCGAGTCTATGCGTCTAGCATAGATTTGCTAACGTAGTATATAGGGTGCTGTTTCCTCCCTTCTTCTCTTACGAGGAGTCACTAACCGCGTGCTCGGATACGGCGAGGTAGAGTAATAAAACCTCTTCTTCCAGGGGTTTGGATAGAAGTGGTAGAGTAGTGAGATAGGCCTTGAGGTCAGATAATGCAGTCTCACACTTCTCTGTCGAGTTGAAGTCTTTGGGGTTCTTTAATGTTTCAAAGAAGGCATGGGACTTATCGAAGAGTCTGGATATGAATCTGCTGAGGGCTGCCATTCTTCCTGTTAGTTTTTGGACCTCCTTGACGTTGCTGTTGGGGAAAAATATGCCAAAGATTTCTCCAGCCTCCGAAGGGGCCTCGACTTCCGGACCCTCATTTGAGAAGAACCCAGGGTCCTTCCTCTACTTAAAGATCCAATCTCTGCTAAGAAGCTCCAGGATTCAACATCTATCTATAGGATCCAGGGTCCAGTCCCCACGAAGAGGTACCAGGGCCTAGCCCCTGCCGAGAAGAACCAGGGTCCGACCCCTCGCAACATTATGGAAGTTTTCCAGCTACGGGAAAACTTCTAGTTTCTGGATATGTAAGAGTTCGCCCTACCTTAAGCCGACATATATAAACTATAAAAGGGGAGCCCAAACCCTAGAACAAGGGATCGACATTCAGAGGCTTAGAGACTAGAGAGTTAGGCGATAGAACTAGGGTTTATACACCCATAACGTTGTAATCCCACATATACTCAATAATATACGTCTCTTTGCCTCGATTTCTATTCTAAACACACATAAACTCGTACCTGTTCATTAGTCTTCTTGTGTTCCGTAGTACTTAAACGACCCTACACAAAAATACCATAACAGTTTGGCGCTAGAAGGAGGAGAGTAAGTCAACTACGTGACAATGGCACAGGAAGACGATTCCAACCAAGCCAAATTAACCCCGAAGGAGAAGGAGCTTCTCATCCGGTTCAAAACTCTTCAGAGCCAAATCACCGACCTTCACAAGGCTCAGGAAACCGCACCTGCAGGTCTGGAACTTGTCCAAGAAGTTCAGAACCTATAAGATCAACTTGGGGAACATTTCAAGAAACTTCAGCAAAGCGTCGAGAAGCTAGACGCTATGGAAGCCGAGAACCTCGCTCTTCGACGAGAGAATCAATCCCTTGGGGCAGTTCGGAACAAGCGAAAACGGTTCAAAACGAGAGTCCGACTTGTGGCTTCGTTTAACACCACATGCGACGACAAGGAGACGCTTCACTCACCCAACGACGGATCCGACGACCAAGAAGCTACTCGAGACGCAACTCGAGAAGAAGAGGATGACGACTCCGATACGGAGGACGGGGAATACTCACCCAATCATCCCGAGATCTTGGATCCAACCCTGGCTGCCTACCTAGAGAAGGTGGAATCCGAAAGACTCGACACCATCCAATCTATGGTGGAGAGGCTCCCCGGAGTAGCTCCCCCTATTCGGAGAAGCGACCCTAGGTCTTACTCTTGTTAGGGTATTTTCTAGTACAAGCGATTCGTGCTCAGCCTACGGAATGATAGGAGGAAGGAGACAAGTGGTCGTAGCGCTTTCTCCTGCTTCAGTGGTTGATGAACCAAGAGATCCTGCTTTTAGGATACTGCCATAAGGGTATGGGCCAGTATATGTCGTCAAGGCCTTCGTTCTAGTAAAGGACATTGGTCGTTAGGCAGGGGGTGCATGTCTATGGCGAGGGCCATATGGTCAATAATGAAGGCCGTAAGGTCTTAATGTTGTATAGTAGATGGTCCATGGTTCTGAAGGTGTCTTCTAAGTTTTAGGTCGTGGAACCATGGAAGAAGTGGGGATTTATAGCTGCATCCCACAGTGGGGATTGCCTACGTACCCCTCGGAAGGGGATCAAGCCATTCGTAGTTCATATATTGTGGGCGCGTAGCCTAGATGGACACGTGGCCTAGTGGGCCCGTGGCCTTAGTGGGCACGTGGCCTTAGTGGGCACGTGGCCTTAGTGGGCACATGGCCTTGTGGAGGCGCGTAGCCTGATGAAGACGTGGAGCCTGATGGAGGCGCGGAGCCTGATGGGAGCACATAGCCTTAGAAGCACGTGGCTCTGTAGTTGATAGGAGTCATCTATTGTAGAAGGCGCATGGGTGGAATAGATGATGGGATCGTCGGGATGCTGCAATGAGCATGGAGCTTTGGTATGCTTCATGGAGCATGGGGTGTCCCTGCTGATGAGATGGAGATCATAGCGTGGATGAAAATGTAGAGTTGTGGGCATGATGTCATGAGCATAGGATACCATCTTGTTGGTTGTAACTCCAGGGATTTGTCCTCCATAGATATGTCGGTGGAGATAGCCTTTTAGGTCAATTCTTGTCTCGGTAGCCGTCGGATTGACTATGGAGGTTTATGTCTTCTATATATGGACGTCTTTCTCTTATTGTAGACGTGCAGCAATGATTATAGAGCATCATCTAGCTGGTAAATCTCGTCTGGATCAGTCTGTAGTCGGTGTCCCGAAGAGGATGGTCTTCTCGATCTCAAATATTGCATAAGCGGCTGTCGGGTTTTTCTCCCTGTGTATGGACGTGTTCTCCCCCTATTTTTAGGGTTTATCAACCCTATATTTATAGTATAGGTCGTGTCTCCTCTTTAGGATTTGGTAATATTCAATATATCCTTAGATAATAGAATATTACCATTTTTCTTCAAGGCGATCAAGTATTTTGGAATAATTCCTCTTTCCTTCTCATAGATTTAAGGAGATTCGACCATATAATGATAAATATTATTATTTACCATTATATTGAAGTTTTCCTTTTTACTCATAGGCATGGGTCGGACCTGGACCCTAGACCAGGACCCTGGACCTTCTCGGAGAAGGATCCAGAAATCAAGGGCCCATTCGGAAGCTGGAGAAAATTCAAGCTTGGGATATTTTTCCCCAACAGTTTGCCCCTTATTCCTTGATTGTCTCATGGGAATCAAGTGATAACATGCGATCTTTGACCTTGATAGTCTTTTCTTGAGCTGGAGAAGGTTGGAACCTTGTCGTGAGGAGTTGCTTGGACTGATGTAGGTAGACTTTCATACGTGCTTCAATAGACGTGCTTGGTCTGTGTGACGAGGACCAGGCGGGTCTGGTTGCACTCTCGATTCTGATGGCCTGTATAGGGGAGTCCCGAGATGCTCGTGTTCTCCTGGAACCAAACTCAACCTTGGTTAAGGTAGGACTTCTGTTTGTATTCCTCGAGGACTCTCTGGATTCATGAGTCGTGTGGAGGAATGTATGAGTTGGGATCCATGATTTCTAAGAAGAAAAGTATTGGCAAGGATAGGAGAATGAAGATGTTTAATATGACCCGGAGGCTAAAGCTGAGGATCCTCATTGTTGGTTCCGTTGGCCTTGCTTGAACATTTTCTCAAGATTGTCTCTTGACTGGGACCATTCGTGGCTGCATGGCCTTAGGTTCTTTGAGAGAACATAATCTTTGGGAAGATATTCAGATTTAGGACTCGGCTCCTGTCGATGCGTCGTCTAGTCGAGGAACTTAAATCAGGTCGCAAGGAATTCGTGGTGCCTTTGAGGCGGGAGGATGCTTCAATGATTAGGTAGGTTTCTAGGAGGGGTCATAACCTTAGAAGGATGTCAGTGTCTAGGACCTGGGCCCTGTTGGTGACTTGACTGAAACCTGAAATCATTAAAGAAGCATTAGATCTTGTAATCCAATATTAGAAAACCTGAGTTTTAGTTTTAGGAATTTAAGATCTTTGCTAGGAACCCGGAAGTTCGAGCTTGATTTGAACCCTTAGGTTCTTGGACCCTGGAACTCGGAAGTTCTCAAGGTCTTGGACCCTTAGGTTCCTTACCTAGGCCCTAAGGCCGTTTTATTGAACCCGGAGGTCTGCTCATCTAACCTTGAGGTTTCTGAGTGTTTTGGGTTTATTCTTCTAGTCCTAGGACCACGATTAAACTTAAGAGATACTTCGAACCCGGAGGTCGATACCTTTGAATCCTAAGATCTTTGGTAAACCCAAAGGTTAGTATCAGGACTTGGAAGTCCTTGAACCCGAAGGTCCTTTAGACTCGAAAGTCTTTGATCCACCCTTAAGTGATCTTTTTAAATCCAGAGATTCCTTATAGGCCCGGAGGCTGTACCGAACTCGAGGGTTCTTTATAGGCCCGGAGGCTCTATGGACCCTAAGGTCGTATTAAACCCGAAGGCTTATAGAGCCTTAGGTCTCAATGAACCCGGAGGTTCGAGGACCCTAAGGTTTTAATGAACCCGGTGGTTCGAGGACCATGAGGTCTCAGTGAATCCGGAGGTTCGAGGACCATGAGGTCTCAGTGAACCCGGAGATTCGAGGACCCTGAGGTCTCTATGATCCTGGAGGTTCGAGGACCCTAAGGTCTCAGTGAATCCGGAGGTTCGAGGACCATGAGGTCTCAGTGAATCCGGAGGTTCGAGGACCATGAGGTCTCAGTGAACCCAGAGATTCGAGGACCTTGTGGTCTCTATGAACCTGGATGTTCGAGGACCCTGAGGTCTCAATGAACCCAGAGGTTCAAGGACCATGAGGTCTCAGTGAACCCAGAGGTTCTTGACCCGGAGGCCTTTATTGAATCCAGAGATTCTAGACCCAGAGGTCGTATTGAGCCCTGAGGTTTTAGACACTGGGGTCGTATTGAATCCGAAGATTCTGGACCCTTAGGTCGTATTGAATCCTAAGGTTCTTGACCCGGAGGCCTTAATAGAATCCAAAGATTCTGGACCCTATGGTCTAATGGAACCCTGAGGTTCTTTGGACCCTGAGGTCGTATGGAACCCTGTGGTTCTTTGGACCCTTAGGTCTGTGGAACCCTGAGATTCTTTGGACCCGAAGGTCTTTGGACCCGAAGGTCTTTGGACACTTAGGTCTAAGGAACCTTGAGGTTCTAGGGACCCTTAAGCCTTGGGAACCTTGAGGTTCTCTGGACCCTTAGGTCTTGGGAACCTTGAGGTTCTCTGGACCTTTAGGTCTAAGGAACCTTGAGGTTCTTTGGACCCTTAGGTCTTGGAAACCCTGAGATTCTTTGGATCTTTAGGTCTTGGGAACCTTGAGGTTCTTTGGACCCTTAGGTCTAAGGAACCCTTAGGTTCTAGCGACCCTTAGGTCTATGGAACCTTGAGGTTCTAGGGACCCTTAGGTCTATGGAACCCTTAGGTTCTAGGGACCCTTAGGTCTATGGAACCTTAAGGTTCTAGGGACCCTTAGGTCTATGGAACCCTTAGGTTCTATGGACCCTTAGGTCTATGGAACCTTGAGGTTCTAGATACCCTTATGTCTATGGAACCCTTAGGTTCTAGGGTCCCTCAGGTCTATGGAACCCTTAGGTTCTATGGACCCTTAGGTCTATGGAACCTTGAGGTTCTAGGGACCCTTAGGTCTATGGAACGCTTAGGTTCTAGGGACCCTTAGGTCTATGGAACCTTGAGGTTCTAAGGACCCGAAGGTCTTTGGACCCGAAGGTCTTTGGACCCTAAGGTCTTTGGACCCGAAGGTCTTTGGACTCAAAGGTCTTTGGACCCGAAGGTCTTTGGACCCGAAGGTCTCTGGACTTTCATGCTTTTGGAGAGTCTTTTTGATCGCTCTCTGCTGCCCGGAGGCGCGCCACTCTCGATCTAAATTGAGAAGTCACACTGTGCTACCCGTGGGCATAGGCATTTCTCGAAAATCTCAATGCTGCACTCTACCTTTCTGTAGAAAGGTCACTCTTAGACTTACTGTGGTCTGGGGTGGGTCCCCCCGCAAGGTTCTTTCAACCCAGACACATTACCTTCCACGTCTGGATAGGTATTAAATTGTTTGTGCTTAATTGGTTATTTGCACTTTGCTCCCTGCATATCAGCCGGCAGAATCTGATTACAGTACTTGGCATGTGTACGTCATGCCCCCTGGTTAGTGTTTAGCTCATAGCGTTTTTAACGAGGGTTTGGGTAGCATTAGTACATGGGGCCCTATCGTGCAGACATCGGTACATGGCTGATCAGACCCCTTCCATATCTGTCTGCACCTATGGTGAGTAGCCTCACCAGCTAGGGGGCTAACTAAGATCTGAGGTTCCTAAGGTCCTGATCCAGCTGCCCCATTAAGTATTTAAATAATAGTAGTAATAGTAATTTAGAAATGATAGAGTTTGAGTTGTAAGGCATTCCCGAAGTTGGTGGGCTTTGTCGTTGTTGTCTTGCAGCTTATAGGCTCATGCCCCTTGCACCTCAATTACCTTATAAGGGCCCTCTCGTCCAGGGGGAGTTTGCCGGCACCTCAATCGGGGTCCTGCTCGAACGACTATGAAGACCTGGATATTGTTTACTCCCAACTGATTGCCCCTTATCGTTCGATTTCATTGGTGAAGTCGGGAGATAACATGTTTGCTTGGGTAAGCCGGAATTGGTCTATCTCTTGAGGCTTGTTGTGAGTAGGACGTCGCTTCTCTAATGCCCCTTTTCCAGGGTTCTTCTTAGGCATGGGCCGTGTTTGAACCTGAGGGAGAGTCGTCTTCCTTAGAGTAGACCAGGGTCTATAGTAGGTATCTATAGGCGATGGACCTGTCTGGAGATGATATTGCAGGGTTCGGGACCCTGATCTTTTATCTCGGTGGATGAGTTGATTTGCTTTCAGTCCCATGTGGATCCCTCCTAGTGATGTAGGGTTTGATGGAGACGGACTTGTTGATGCTTCAGTGAGCGTTGACATTTGTCCGCTGGACACAGGGTCCTTGGACCCGTAGCAGGACCTTTGGAGGACCGGAAACCTTAGTCTCTCATTTTTTGGGGGTGACGAGCTCCTTTATTGGTGTAAGGCCTTGGTGGAACGTGGCCTTCAAGTTGTCTTGTTGTTTGGCTGGCAAAGACCACTGGTATCTGTTGGAGTCTGATGCAGGTGACCTGCTGACCTTTTCTGAAGTGGGAATTCTCGGTATGTATGTCTTTGCTTATGCCCCCAATGATTGGTTACTGGCTGGAGAATGATTCTCTAAAGGGTGTACATCTCTTTGAGGACCTGAGGACTGTGAGAGATTCTTTAATGACCTAGAGGTGGACTCTTGTTCTGCTATCTCACGCCCCGAGGCTGTATTGACTTAAAACAGCATCACGCTCTGTCCACTGGAGTTGGACCTCTCTCGATGTTGGATGGATGCAGGATATAGTTGAAACTGCACATGTTACCTTCTGTGAAGCCGCTCGGAATGTGGTCCTTCTCGAAACCCGATGACTTTGGAGATACCCTATTTAAGCTCGTAGGTTCTGGGATTCTTCCTCTTGAAACATGGAGGTTCGTGGCTTCATCCCCCTGAAACTCATAGGTTATGGGATTGACTCTCTTGGCGCCCGGAAGCTTTGGCATATGTCCTTCTGAAATGAGGGGGCGGTAGGACATATCCTCTTTAAATCTGGAGGTTAGAGGTGAAGTAGCAGTATTGAGTCGTCCTTGAGCTCGGTTAGCGGAGTCCTAGGTAAAAATTGACCCGAGGCAGGAATGGACAGGTCTGGAGCAGGACCCTTTGTTTGGATGGATTACCCAGCTGAGAATGCTTCTTTGCATGGGTTAGCGTCATCTGTTACAGACTAGGACGTGGTTAATCTGTTCCTGCTATTGACCTTTCATGCATATTGCTTTGCTCCTATTCGTTGGATCTCCCTGTTTCGTATGTGTCGTGCTGTGACTTCTCCTAGCTGCTCTCTGCTCCCACTTGGATGAGCCACTCTCAGCGTTTTCTGGATGCCACTTAACGGCTCGTCGCTTTGTCTTGGATCCTCCTTGTTGTGGGCAAGCCAACGAGATTTGTTGATGAGCGTTGCCCATTGGGTTAACGCTCTGCCCTAGCTTTCCTCGTGATCGTGTCTTCCGTTAGAGGTTCAAAAGGACATGTTGCCCTTAGAAATCTAGAGAGGCACATGGCTTTAGCTTACTTTAGAAGTACATCAGGGTACATCACTAAGAAAAGAGGTAGTAAGTGTGAGAGACAAGATTTCACTTCTTAGATTTAGGTTAGGTCGAAAAAGATGATAAATAATCGTGGGCTGAATCCCGTAAGTAAGCTTTAAGAATGAATTTGATTTTATTGATGAGTTGAAAAGATGGTAAGTACAAAGAATAGTATCTTGAGTTGAATACAAATGAAATACATATTGCTTTGTGTCTAATGTGAAAATTGGTATCTGGAGAGAGACCCTTATCTTCGATCTTCCCCGTCTTTATATAGTCTAGGTCTCGCTTGTAGCTCCTCAACTGACCTCCGAGATATACGGCTTCAGTTATGGACTTGCTCCAGGTTCCTCTTGACTGTGTCTCTCGAAGTGTCAGCTCCCATTATGTCGTGACCTCTATTACGATGACTTCTAGGTTCGGTCTTTGGTTCAGCTTCCATTATGTCGTGACCTCTATTACGATGACTTCTAGGTTCGGTCTTTGGTTCAGCTTCCAGCTCCCCTTATTGTGATGGGCTTACTGCGGCCCACTTGATAGCTCACGTTTACCGGTACCTCACCTGAGGGTCATATTCGGGTCCAACAGTTGCCCCCAGCTTCCGAATAAAATCTTTTATCTCGGAAGCTAGATTCTAGCTATCGATCTTATCTTTCCGCTGATGTAATAATTAGTTCTTTTCTTGTTAGATTCGGTTTACTTAATCTAACGGTCCTTATTGCGCTTTGACAAAATCTGCGGCTCAGACGGAGGGGATTTGAAATGACGTTTCCGAATCTCGAGAGGTGATGGGATATAAAGCTGTGAGCATTAACTGCTACGCCTCCCACTTTCTCCACGCCTCCGTTCAGTTTCCAAGGTAACTTCCCTCTCCTCTCTTTATTTTTACTGCGATTTCCTTTTTTATCTCCTTGACTCAATGTAGGAAGTTTTGGACGACGGAGGATCCAAACCTGTTGTCGAGACTACTCCAACTGAGGTCGTACCTCAGGATGCTGCTCCTCTCCCTGAGGTCCCGGTGCCGGAGGCTGACTACCAGGCTCCGAGGGGTACCTCTGAGGTTGAGCCGTCGAGACATAGAAGGCCTAGGACTAATCAAACTGGAGCTCCCACCCGGTCATCTTCCTCGTCTTCCAGAGGAGGAACTGTTGGGTGGAGTTTTACCCATTCGAAGCCAGGGTCGATCCTAGACGACCCTTGGGGCTTGGCCGCGATACTGAGGCACCTGAAGAGGGTGGGATGTCCCCTTCCAGCGCTCAAGGACCTGACAAACCGAGATGAATATCTCGACATCGCTCACTGTATGGGTCAGGTATATGATTCTATCCTCTCTTCGTTTAGTTATTTTTTGAAGATGATGATATATGTATTTTTGGTTTTGTTACAGTTGGCTGGTGCTGTTAATAGGGCCCAGCTCAAGTTTGAGAATGCTTTGCATGATGCCCCTAATGCTGGTGAGCTTGCTGAGGTGAAGAGGCTGGGTTCTAAAGCTGATGCTCAACAGGGGAAGATCGAGAGTCAAGAGCTCGACATCCAGGTGAAGAGCAGAAGGATCAACGAGCTGGATGCTGGTCGTAGGGTAGCTGAACATCAGATCCGTGACCTCATTATCGCGTCTCAAGACAGCCAGAAGAACAAGGAGGCCGAAGTCAAGTTAGCTGTGAGGGAAGGGAAGAAGGAGGTCACCGAGGCTTACGGCAAGATCCTGGCCTGTGTTCAGGAGAAGTTTGCTAGGAAGAAGGAAGAGGTCAGTGCTTTGGTTTATGCTCAAGAGCTCCAAGCTAATGCTGGCCTCTTGAAGGACATGTTGAACAACAAGATCCAGAGTGTTGAAGAGGAGTACAACCAGTTGGTGGCCTTGTTGCCGGGAGCGGCGACTGCGTATGAGAAGGCTCAAGTCTCTGACTTTTCAGTCAGCAAACTTCCTCTTCCCCAGATCTCGGACAGCTCAGGTACTTTTGAGATTAACATGTTTAATCCATCCTTTTCTGAGGAGTATGGTTCTAATTTGGATTTGATGGCTCCTGACTTAGCTCCGGTCGAGGCAGCTACGGGAGGAAGTGACAATGTGGTCGAAGAGGGAGTTCCTGCTGGTGATGGTGGTCCGATCCAGGAAGAGAAGGACGATTGAGAGCTATGGCTCTTTTAATTTCATGTTTTGTGTTTTCAAGACTTCAGCCTGAGGGCTTTTGTTTCGTTAGGCTTTATGACTTAGTGCCTGAGGAGGCCTTTAAACCTTAACACTTGCTGGATTACAATAGCCTGGGGAGGCTTTTAAACCCTTTCTTATGTTTAAATCTTGGCTTTTATTTCTGTTTTAAGCTTTTGAACTTAACTTTATTTTATTTAGACATAGTGATTGTGAATCTCGGATGAGTCGTATACTGTGATCATTGAATTGGATTAGGACCTTTAGTATTAGTTTGTGATAAGCATTTAGCTTAGTACGTATTCGGTCATGGAGACCTTAAAGAGAAGTCTTTGATATTAGCTCGGGGAATTTAGGGACCTAAGTCCGATTTTTGAAAGGTGCTGGGACCTAATGTCTAGGTCCGTAGGAACCTGAATTTAGATTCTCAGGGACCTGAGGTAGCTCGAGGGATTTCAAGACTTTTGGACTTTTAACGGATGGAATTGAGGATTTTTGAGACTTTGTTGATTCTTTAGGATTTTAAGACCTTTTGGTTTTGATAAGGATTTTAAGACCTTGTTGATCGTTTTAAGGATTTTAAGACCTTAGTTGATTGTTAAGGATTTTAAGACCTTAGTTGTTGTTAAGGATTTTAAGACCTTGGTTGTTGTGAAGGGTTTTAAGACCTTGGTTGTTGTTAAAGATTTTAAGACCTTAAGTTGTTGTTAAGGATTTTAAGACCTTAGTTGTTTGTTGAGGATTTCAGGACCTTAAGTTCAGGTTTTCAGGGACCTGGATGTATTCGAGATTGTTGAGCTTAGGTCCCGGTTTAGGGTGACCTGAGTTTTCTTGGAGGGTTTTAAGACCTTTGATGTTTATGAAACTGAGTTAATCGTTTTATTAATATCAGATATCAGGGAATACATGATTCAGATTATTCACACAGTAACTGTTTTCAAGCTATGTGTTCTTGATAGCACATGCCTCTCCTGCTTAGGTGAGGAGATTGGTGAAAAGAGATTGGGGCTGCACTCATAACCGAGTTGCCTACGTACCCAGTCAAGGGATCAAGCCAAACGTAGTTCAGGAGATTTGGGTACCTAATGATAGTATCTTTTGAGGTTCGTGGCGTTCCATGATCGGATTTCAGGTACCCCGGTTCGTACCTTCTGGAGTTTATAGACTTCGGGTCGTACTATGTGGATAATTCGGTAGGGTCCTTCCTAGTTGGTTCCTAACTTTCCAGCTCCCGGTTCTTTAGTTCCTTCGAACACCTTTCTAAGTACTAGGTCCCCTACAGCGAACTGTCGGAGCCTTACTTTGGAATTATAGTGTCGTGCCATTGCTTGCTGGTAATTTTGAATGCGAAGCAAGGCTTGGTCTCGTCTTTCCTCGATTAAGTCGAGGCTATCCATCAGGAGCTGGTTATTAGCTGCGGGATTGGAGGTGCAGAGCTCCCGTCGGAGGCTACCTGCGGTGGTTTCTGCTGGGCGACAGCTTCCATCCCGTAAGCTAAGGAGAAAGGAGTTTCCTCTGTAGCTTTTCGTGGGGTGGTTCGGCAGGCCCATAGTACTTCGGGTAATTTTTCCGCCCAAAGCTCCTTCTGGGCTCCTAGGCGTTTCTTGAGGTTTGCTAAAATTGACTTGTTAGCAGCCTCCGCCTGTCCGTTCCCTTGAGGTCGCCGAGGTGATGAGAAAGTGAGGCGGATGTTCCATTTATCGCAGAAAGTTTTGAAGTCGTGGGATATGAACTGTCCTCCATTGTCGGTTACGATTTCGTACGGGACGCCATGCCTACATACGATGTTTTTCCATACAATCAAGAAGAACCGAGAGACATTAGGTCCGTAGCTAAGATGACACGACCATACGAAAGTATACGGAAGAAACGGGAAGTAATCTAAGTTTGGACAGGCCGAACGACAAAGAATCCGCCTTGAAACTTCAAAGAACCCGTTCTCTCAAACCGTGAGGACCCAGAAAACGAGTAAGATATCAAATCGAAGCCCTCGCCGAGACGCACTTGATGCCTCTAGGCGCCGGGCGCCTAGCGCCTGTGCTGCCTCTAGGCGCCGGGCGCCTAGCGCCCGTGCTGCCTCTAGGTGCCTAGCGCCTGTGCTGCCTCTAGGCGCCGGGCGCCTAGCGCCCGTGCTGCCTCTAGACGCCGGGTGCCTAGCGCCCGTGCTGGTCCTAGCCGCCCGTGATGGTCCTAGCCGCCGGGAAACTTCAAAGAGCCCGTTCTCTCAAACCGTGAGGATCCAGAAAACGAGCAAGATATCAAATCGAAGCCCTCGCCGAGACGCACGTGCTGCCTCTAGGCGCCGGGCGCCTAGCGCCCGTGCTGCCTCTAGGCGCCGGTCGCTTAGCGCCCGTGCTGCCTCTAGGCGCCGGGCGCCTAGCGCCCGTGCTGCCTCTAGGCGCCGGGCGCTTAGCGCCCGTGCTGCCTCTAGGCGCCGGGCGCCTAGCGCCCGTGCTGCCTCTAGGCGCCGGGCGCCTAGCGCCCGTGCTGCCCGTAGGCGCCGGGCGCCTAGCGCCCGTGCTGCCCGTAGGCGCCGGGCGCCTAGCGCCCGTGCTGCCCGTAGGCGCCGGGCGCCTAGCGCCCGTGCTGCCCGTAGGCGCCGGGCGCCTAGCGCCCGTGCTGCCCGTAGGCGCCGGGCGCCTAGCGCCCGTGCTGCCCGTAGGCGCCGGGCGCCTAGCGCCCGTGCTGGCTCGGGTCTTCGATCGACAATCTTCCGTGCGCAAGTCCCAGGCCCCGGCCGTCAGAAGTCTGTACTTTGAATCTTTCCCGAGTCCTCGCGGAATGAATCATTGAGATTCCGCGTACAAAACTCCCATTCTTACTCCAAACTAAGATCTTCGGAAACACTTCGGAAACTCGTAAGATATCAACGGAAAGGAAGATCTTAAATTATTCATACCAAATGATGATGTTATCTAAGACACCACACATCTCAATTCTACGAAGGATTGAAGATCTTCCGAAGAAATCATAGAAAACAACGGAAGTCCTAGAAACGGCCCGAAAGGGACCAAATGCGATCGGACAATCCATTTACGATTATCTAAGATAGATACGACGATTTACGTTTATCTTTACGTAACAAGATAAATGCTAAATTGCCGGAAGGACAAATGTCAAGTTTCCCGAAGATAAATGTCAAGTTTCCCGATAAACATGAAGACCGACGAAAATGGAAAAAGCCCGCTTCGCGGCCCAAAAGGAGAATAGACCGTCATAAGAAGGAGTATATAAAGGAGCTTTGGGAGAGAAGGAAAGGCAGAGCAAAAAAATCCTAGAGAGAAAGCAAATCCGAGATTGGAGACCTAGAGAGCTCCTGTTAGCTTAAGAACTTAGAATTGAGGCGGTAGACTAGCAAGACAGGACCTAGAACGTCCGGCCGCCTCTCGTTCTATTTTCATCTTGTCCGCAGACCCTTATTTCTCGCGGAAGGATCTAACAATCCTTTTACTTAGAGTTCCGCACATAGAAACCCTAGGCATTATTCTCGACATGCCCGTTTCTATGACTAACACTCATACTAGACGAACTCCGCCAGGCAGTTCGATCTCTTGTTCAAACCCTTCCAACTGAACTACGTCCGACTTGATCCTCGAAAGGGGTACGTAGGCAGCCTTCCTTAAGGTCCAGTCTCAAATCATAATAAAACCTTTCCGCATTTATTTGATCACTTGTCGTTGGTTGTCGCAGAGGATCCGGACCTTCAGGGAAAGTTAAGTTTACTTAGCTTTCCTCCGATTTACTTAATCAAAATCGACAGTGCGAATTTCGGTTCCCACAGTTTGGCGCTAGAAGGAGGGGAGGACAGATTACTGTTACTCTTACGGCCGCAAAACGCTTGATCAAAGCAATATCTGTAAATATGAAAGACAAACTCGCAGCTCACATCGACGCTGGTAAAACAACTTCGGCAGTGACTGCTCCTACGACCAACGCTTATGCAAACGGTTATCTAAGATTATCATCTTACGGACAAACGTCCTGAGAACGGACCATCCCGATCAATTTCGGGTCCTATCAACCATGCACCCCCGTCCAAGTTCCTGCAACACGGTCCTCGGATCCATGGACACAACCCCCCTAATTTGGGATTATCGAAGAAAGACTTCGGGAAAATTCATAAAAAGACTTAGTAGTGGAGACGGATTCATGCCTGCCGTATAAAACGGCTATGGTTAGCTTGAACACCATTTGCCCTAACTATATGGGGAATTGAAATCCTTTCGGAAAAACCAGCGTCACATCAACGGCTTTTTCTAAAGAAAAAATCGTACAAACGTCTAAGTCCCAAGACGGCCCAAAAGGGGCCTGAATCACGGCTAAACGACCCACATACGATTTTAGAGTAGGATCAAGCCCAAAGCTGGTATGACGGTCTGATTACCGAGTAGAGTTTCGACTAGAAATGTTTTTTAGAATTTCCCGGAAAAATAAAGACTTGCTTACTCATGAAACAGAAAGCACGACTGATCGGGTTACCAATCAGCGTTTCTAATGCTAAAATTCGATAACATTTTACGAAACACCTTTCGTAAAATAAATTCTCGAAAATATTTCACGAGACGGTTTTTGCATGATTAAACTCGACAACATTTTACAAAACAGTTTCCGTAAAATTAACTCGACAACATTTTGTGAAATAACTCTCGTAAAATAAAAGGTCAACAACGTTCTAAGAAACAATTTCTTGCTGGGATCATGATGGAATCGATGTCCAAAAGTCTCGGAAAAACAATTAGAGAAACCACGAGAGAGTAAGTGTCGATCGAGAAACCTTTAAAAAAACCGGGAAAAAACAGGCAGTTCCCGCGAGAAAGCACAGTCCCGGGCGGCTAGCACGCCCGTGCTGCCTCTAGGCGCCGGGCGCCTAGCGCCCGTGCTGCCTCTAGGAGCCGGGCGCCTAGCGCCCGTGCTGCCTCTAGGCGCCGGGCGCCTAGCGCCTGTGCTGCCTCTAGGCGCCGGGCGCCTAGCGCCCGTGCTGCCTCTAGGCGCCGGGCGGCTAGGACGCCCGTGCTGTCCCTAGGCGCCGGGCGGCTAACGCGCCCGCGCTGCGCTGGTCGCCGGACAACAAAACATTCGGCGAACGCGGCAAATCCTCGCGAAACCATCCCCGACGATAGTCCAACCAAATTCTTTGCACCTTTCGTATAATAATCCTAGACAATACTTCACGAGACAACTTCTGCACGATTAAACTCGATAACATTTTACGAAACAGTTTCCGTAAAATTAACTCGACAACATCTTGTTGAATAACTCTCGTTAAATAAAAGCTCGGCAATATTTTACGAAACATCATTCGTGAAGTATAACAAGATCGCAAGCTTCTTGACCTGACCAGTTCGCTCATAGCTTGACGATTCAAGAAGCCCCACTCAAGTGACATCTTGCCGTTCGTTTTCACTTGTCTACCCACCTTAGCCTTCTTCGAGTTTTGCCTACTTCTCCTCCCCTTGCTTCGACGATTCTGCAACGATTCTGCACTGTTCCTTCGGGTTTCATCAAAAATCGATTCTCGATTCAGTGTCAAACTTTCCGAAGACCTTTGACAATGAAACGTTAGAAGACAAAGAGGAACGGACATGAGGCAATCTCGAGTAATCAACGAGACTAAGGTACGTCCGACTTAGAAAATTTTATCAAGGTTTTAATTTTTTCGTAGGAAAGGAATGGGAACGTCTTGTAAACTGCCGTAAATTTTAGGGAACTTAGAACCTAGGTGGATAGTCTAGCAAGCTAAGTCTTAGGCATTTTATTCCAGTTTCGTTCTATTGTTCCTTGACTATCTAGGCAGAACGCGCAAACCGATTTAATCTCTCGGAAAACCGAGAAACGATCGCCACGCATCCTTGGCATACTCATTCTACTTCATAAAGAAAAAATTCCTTTCAAAAGGCAAACGGCACTCTAAGATTTGTCCGAAACGCTAGCGGCATAACAGCGTGGTCAAACCGTTACAAACATAGTCTTGAAAACTCTACACCGTCTCTTGTTGCAATCTCGCGACAAGAAACTCGTACAACGTCAGAATAATAGGACGACGGTGAGATACAAAATTAACGGAATAACCTTCGGTAAAACTCCATGAGTAATTCGAAGCAACTTTCGCCAAAAGACGAAATCAAAGCGGAAACATTTCCCGTGTAACCCATAACTCGGAAAACTCCGCCAAGATTTGCATGTCTATCTCAACGAACGCTATTCGGCCATCGGCCGACTACGCCTTTCCATAAAGCCCGAACCTGAATTCGGCATCACCATTAAGGACAATCGTGAACCAATATGACCTTAATGCGAAGGGATCGCAGTCTGATCGTTTACCAACTCCTTGGTTAAACGGCTGAACACAGCCTTCATGCCAAGACAAAACAGCTGAACGATCGCCGCTCCAATCACTTAAGGGCCAAACGATAATCCACGATTTGTCATAAAGCGCCAAGTTACCATTACGCGAGCAACTCTGTCACATAGCCCAAAAGCAGAAATCATGCGATAAATTTCTCGTAATAAAATCAGTCCTAACCGCCATACGGTTAACGGAAAAATTTGAACTTAACATCGACTGATTAAGTTCTATACGCCCCGTAAATAAAGCATGAAAAGAAACACTTGTGACAAAGCTCCAAGAGTTATACGAGTCGTCCTTAAAATCTCGGAAGGCCAACACTTCGCGAAACAAAGCGAAGGTAGACGCTTCTCCCTGGGTCAAATATACGCGACCCCTGGTCCTAATCCCTCGTCCAAACTGAAACAACAGTTTCTGACTACGGACATTCGCAAAACATCTCCAAGCCCGCGAACATTTGAAATGCGGCACAAGGGAAAATTGACTCGTACGCATTTGAAATACGTATACTCATATACTCCCACGATTTTGCAGAAACAAATTTTCGAAACTCTTCGCAAACAAATTCGCCAATCGCTAAACGGCCTCAACAATGGATCCAGTATCCGCCAAATAAATCATAAACTAACGCCCGGAAACATTCCGTGATTTCTAAAAGCCCATAGTCCTTTATGGCATAAGAAAAACAAACTTCAAAGCACTGTGAGACGTCGCTTCGTGCCTGAACATTCGTTTTTCAATTAAAACCTTCATACGCCTTCTAAACGGCATCATATCGTTGTTTCTGATCACAACAAACGAACTCTAACGTCCTAAACAGACAAGCCACCTAAGGGTAGGCTCTTTTACATCCGACAAGGATCCCATAGCGCGCTATACAAAAAATCCAAATTTGGTTCAGCACTTCGTAAAGGAAGTAGCTCGATTCGTGCCCAGACAAATCATATAAGCCGATACCACTTCGCGGATTTTAAAACGGTACGAATCAGGTTAAAATCACAAACAGGCAAAACGAAAGCCGATTTGTCATCGCACAGCCTCAGTCTGAGAGTAAACCTAGGTCTTGCCCTAAACCCAGCCTTGCTGGTATCTTAACATCTCATAGGCAAAGCGTCAACGACGTGAGATCCCAAAACTTGTCTCTTCACTCAAGTCTGTACGTTTCCACGAATTTCCGCGTAAATCGTAAACCGCAGAAAAATCTCGCTTTGTACAAACGACGGATACGGTGATCATCAGGGAGGCAGGAATGAGACGACAACTCACACCCTGTCCCTCTAACTTCGATAGACAGAAGTTCTGAAAACGCAACATTAATATTTTATAAAGATTGAGCCGCAGAGTTCAACAGATGCCCTGAAAAAGGCCGGGATTCGAAGCCACCAACGGCCAGTCCCACAAGTGTACATCATGGCCTCTTAACGGCCGAAACACAATCAAAATAAAAATCTCTGAAAGGATAGATAAACCTAGACGCTCCCCGGAGCATCACCTTCATCCTCAAAACTCACCCAAAGTAGGAACGGACTCACCGTCGCCTCCATTGGTCGCACCACCGCTGCATGTTTCATATGCGCCGGCTTCACGATCCTTTACTGCGTAGTCCTGGTCCTCCGAACCCTCCGAATCCGGGACAAGGGTGCACACGGGTTTCAGACCAGCGAGAATCAAGTCGAAGTCCTCTCCGTCAAACTTGCGAGTCCCCGTCTCCTCAAGATTCTGAATCTTCTCTTGAAGACGACGGACTTTCGAGGACATATGTTCTTTTCTTTCTTCACATTGAGCAACGAACTCACGGTCTTTCCGACGTCACTGTTGGGGTCAAAAACGGTTATCTCGAAATCAACGGCTAAGACTATTTGTCGTACGAAAAATCCTCCGAAGAATGCACACGAACACCCGCAAACTGAAGGAAACAAGCAGACCGCAGCCTGCCCCTAGGCGCCGGGCGCCTAGCGCCCGTGCTGCCTCTAGGCGCCGGGCGCCTAGCGCCCGTGCTGCCTCTAGGCGCCGGGCGCCTAGCGCCCGAGCTGCCTCTAGGCGCCGGGCGCCTAGCGCCCGTGCTCGCCTCTAGGCGCCGGGCGCCTAGCGCCCGTGCTCGCCTCTAGGCGCCGGGCGCCTAGCGCCCGTGCTTGCCTCTAGGCGCCGGGCGCCTCGCGCCCGTGCTTGCCTCTAGGCGTCGGGCGCCTAGCACCCGTGCTTGCCTCTAGGCGCCGGGCGCCTAGCGCCCGTGCTTGCCTCTAGGCGCCGGGCGCCTAGCGCCCGTGCTTGCCTCTAGGCGCCGGGCGCCTAGCGCCCGTGCTTGCCTCTAGGCGCCGGGCGCCTAGCGCCCGTGCTTGCCTCTAGGCGCCGGGCGCCTAGCGCCCGTGCTTGCCTCTAGGCGCCGGGCGCCTAGCGCCCGTGTTTGCCTCTAGGCGCCGGGCGCCTAGCGCCCGTGCTTGCCTCTAGGCGCCGGGCGCCTAGCGCCCGTGCTTGCCTCTAGGCGCCGGGCGCCTAGCGCCCGTGCTTGCCTCTAGGCGCCGGGCGCCTAGCGCCCGTGCTTGCCTCTAGGCGCCGGGCGCCTAGCGCCCGTGCTTGCCTCTAGGCGCCGGGCGCCTAGCGCCCGAAGCAGCCTCTAGGCGCCGGGCGCCTATCGCCCGTGCTGCCTCTAGGCGCCGGGCGCCTAGCGCCCGTGCTGCCTCGGGTCCTTGAGCGACAATCTTCCGTGCACGAGTTCTAGGCCCTGACCGACAGTAATCTGCGCCTTGAGTCCTTCCCAAGTCCTCGCGGAATGAATCATTAGGATTCCGCATACAAAGCTCCCGTTCTTACTCTGAATTAAAAACCGTCGATAACACTTCGGAAACTCGTAAGATATCAACGGAAAGAAAGATCTTAAATCGTTCATACGAAACGATGATGGTTATCTAAGACACCACACATCTCAACTCTACGAAGTATTGGAGATCTTCCGAAGAAATCGTAAAAAACAGCGGAAGTCCTCGAAACGGCCTGAAAGGGACCAAACGCGATCGAACAACCCGTTTACGATTATCTAAGATAGGTACGGCGATTTACGCAACAAAATAAATCCTAAGTTTCCGGAAGGATAAATGTAAAGTTTCCCGAAGATAAACATGAAGGTCGACGAAAATGGAAAAAGCCCGCCTTGCGGCCCAGGAGGAGAATAGACCGTCATAGGAAGGAGTATATAAAGGAGCTTAGGGAGACAAAGGAGGGCAGAGCGAAAATCATCGAGAGAGAGACCAGATCCGAAATCTAGGGTTTTAGAGAGATTCCTGCTAGCTTAGGGAACTTAGGACTTAGGAGGCTAGACTAGCGGAGCAAGACTTAGAACGTCTTGTCTCCTATATTTCCGTTGTTTCCTCTTCAGCGTATCTCTACTTCCTGTTTTTCGGAAGAATATTGTATTCATCTTACCATCAGTTTAATAAACGCCTTAGCGCAACTTTTCCGCATTATTTTCTTTTTATCAATTTCGTTTGGTTGTCGCAGAGAATCCGAGCCTTCGGGGAAAACTAGGTTTACTTAGTTTTCCTCCGATAAAACTTAACTAAAATCGACAGTGCGAATTTCGGTTCCCACAGTTTGGCGCTTGAAGGAGGGGGGTCGGATTCTCTTACTCAAAAACCTACGATTGATAACGACAGCATGGCCACATCACCTGTCCGCAACATCGTGTCATTCGGGGACGGAGCAACGGCTGGTCAAGTCAAACCTCACGACGAACTCCTCGTTATCAGACTAACGATCCAGGACATCGACGTAGCAAGAATATTGGTCGACACCGGTTGCTCGACAAATATTATATATAAAAACACTCTCGAGAGGATGGGACTCGACCTAAGCATTATCACGGACGATCCCAATCCGATAATCGGACTCTCAGGAAACATCACAATGACCCTCGGCTCGGTTGATCTCTCGGTCAGAGCCGGAAGCGTCACAAAGATGGTGGAATTTTTGGTAGTCGACGGCCCTGCAGCGTATAACGCGATCGTCAGGACTCCGTGGTTAAATTCCATGCAAGCAATACCCTCGACTTTCCATCTCTGCCTCAAATTTCCATCCCTCCTCGGAGTCGAAACAATACAAGGAAATCGTAAAGCGCCGTAAGTCTGCTTAGCCGCTGGGTTAAAACGAAAAAACTCCGAGCCCGAAACTAACTCGAAAAAGCAAGCAACTCACGAGCCAGCGTCGCAAGACCCTCCAGAAATCATCTGGCAGTCGCGAAAAGCTGAAGCCCTGGAAGGGAAACGTGAGCCCACTTGCGAACCAGTGATTTTGGTCTGCCTCGACGAGACTAACCCGGAACGATGCGTGGAGATTGGGGCCAATCTTCGCGATCCTTTAAAAGCAGAACTTATTGCATGTGTCAAGAAGAACCTAAATACGTTCGCCTGGGCTGCGGAAGATATGCCGGAAATCGACATCAACATAACATGTCACGAACTCAACATCGATCCAACTCATAAACCCGTGAAACAAAAGAGGCGAAAGCTAGGTCCTGAACGGGCAACCGCAGTTAATGAGGAAGTCGAAAGACTCCTCAAAGTCGGATCGATAACAGAAGTAAGATATCCCGACTGGCTCGCCAATCCCGTCGTCGTCAAGAAGAAGAACGGGAAATGGCGAGTGTGCGTCGATTTCACTGACCTCAACAAAGCGTGTCCGAAGGATTGTTTTCCGCTCCCGCACATCGACCGTCTAGTCGAAGCAACCGCGGGAAACAAACTCCTATCGTTCATGGATGCGTTCTCCGGATACAATCAGATCATGATGAATCCCGACGATCGCGAGAAGACAGCATTCATTACCGACAGAGGAACCTATTGCTACAAAGTAATGCCTTTCGGCCTAAAGAACGCCGGCGCCACATATCAACGGCTCGTCAATCGAATGTTTGCTGAACAACTCGGAAAAACCATGGAGGTGTACATCGACGATATGCTGGTAAAATCTCTCGACGAACACGACCACGTACTCCATCTAGAGGAATGCTTCGAGAGATTAAACCAACACAACATGAAACTGAATCCAGCTAAATGCAGATTCGCCGTAGCATCGGGCGAATTTCTCGGATACCTCGTAACATTCCGCGGAATAGAGGCTAATCCAAAACAAATCAACGCACTGATAGAAATGGCCTCCCGAGAACCAAGCGGGAAGTTCAAAGGCTGACCGGACGAGTCGCGGCCTTAAACCGGTTCATCTCGCGGTCCACGGATAAGTGCCTCCCTTTCTACGAAACTTTGAAGGGGAACAAAAAGTTCGAGTGATCAGAGGATTGCGAGAAAGCTTTCCAACAGCTGAAACAATATCTGGCCACACCTCCTATCCTCGCGAAACCCGTAGTCGGAGAACCCTTGTTCCTCTACATCGCAGTGTCCGCGTCAGCAGTCAGTGGCATTCTGATTCAAGAAGAATTCGGAGAACAGAAGCCGGTCTTTTACATTAGTAAAACGTTGCTGGATGCCGAAACTCGGTATCCGCTGATGGAAAAGTTGGCACTCGCCGTTATAACCTCGGCGAGAAAACTTAGACCGTATTTCCAATCTCATACCATCGTGGTACTTACCACTTTCCCGCTACGGACGGTTCTACACAGTCCAAGCCAGTCCGGTAGACTCGCGAAGTGGGCAATCGAACTAAGCGAGTACGATATCGAATATCGACCAAAAACCTGCACGAAATCGCAGGTACTCGCGGACTTCCTGGTAGAATTACCCACGGCAGATTTAACTAACAAAGAGCCTGGTTCAACGTGGGATCTCTATGTCGACGGATCCTCATCCAAGCAAGGATCCGGAATCGGGATCCGACTCACTTCTCCAACGGGGGAAATCCTCGAGCAATCATTCCGCTTGGATTTTCACGCATCAAACAACGAAGCAGAGTACGAGGCGCTAATTGCTGGCCTACGACTAGCCCACGGGCTGAAGATTCAAAATATTCACGCTTACTGCGACTCTCAGTTAGTCGCAAATCAATTCAGCGGAGAATACGAAGCAAGGGACGAAAGGATGAACGCATATCTGAAGGTCGTCCAAGACTTGGCCAACGATTTTCAGCAATTTGCGCTAACCAGGATTCCCCGCTCGGAAAACGTCCAGGCCGACGCTTTAGCTGCTCTAGCCTCAAGCTCAGATCCGGGGCTTAAAAGAATAATCCCCGTCGAATTCATCGAGCACCCGAGCATCGGACCACCGGTAATCGCCAACCTGATCAGAGCGCAGATCGAAGGCGCCGAAGAAAACGAAGACCAGCCGGAAGACGACGCAGACCAAACAGACTACGGCTGCGACGCTCCCTGGCTAGAACCTATCAGAGCCTACATCGTAGATGGCACCTTACCCGCGGAAAAATGGGCAGCCCGGAAAATCAAAGTCCAGGCAGCACGATACGTAACCGTGGAAGGCGAAATCTACAAATGGCGATTCTCCGGACCCCTCATGACTTGCGCAGAAGGAGAGAAGGCGAGAAAAATCATGGAAGAGATTCATTCCGGATCGTGCGGAAACCACTCCGGCGGAAGATCTCTCGCAACGAAAATAAAACGCCACGGGTTCTATTGGCCCACTATGGTAAAGGATTGCGAGAAGTTCGCTCGGAAATGCGAGAAGTGTCAGCGGCACGCTCCGACAATTCATCAGCCCGCAGAAATCCTCTCCTCTATCTCATCTCCGTACCCATTCAGGCGATGGTCAATGGATATCGTCGGACCTCTACACAAATCGAAACAGAAACGTTTCCTACTGGTCCTCACAGACTTCTTTTCGAAATGGGTGGAAGCAGAGTCCTACGCGAGCATCAAGGACGTACAAGTCGAGAATTTCGTCTGGAAAAACATCATAACCAGACACGGCGTCCCATACGAAATCGTAACGGACAACGGGTCTCAGTTTATTTCCACACGATTCGAGGCGTTCTGCGAGAAATGGAAAATACGGCTTAACAAGTCAACTCCCAGGCTGAAACCATAAACAAAACCGTCCTGGACGGACTCAAGAAGCGCTTAGAAGCCAAGAAAGGACGATGGGCGGAAGAACTCGAAGGAGTCCTTTGGTCTCATCGAACCACTCCAAGACGAGCAACGGGGGAAACTCCCTTCGCTCTCGTTTACGGAGCAGAATGCATGATTCCGGCGGAAGTCGAATTCCCCGGCGTACGGGGGAGGTTTCTTCCCGAACGGGAAGACCTGAACAACGCCATGCTGCTAGATAATCTTGATCTCGTCAACGAGCGTCGCGACCAAGCCCTCATCCGGATTCAAAATTATCAGCAAGCCGCCGCAAAGTACTACAACGCGAACGTACGCCATCGCAGATTCAAAGAAGGTGATCTGGTTTTACGTAAAGTCTTCCAAAACACTGCCGAACGAAACGCAGGAAAACTGGGAGCGAACTGGGAAGGACCATACAAAATCATAAAAGTCGTCCGACCAGGTTCGTATCAAATCGCAAACATGCAAGATGTAAAAATCCAGAGAACTTGGAATGCGATGCATCTCAAGAAATACTACCACTAGAACATAAAACGTGGATAACAGAACTACGAGGTGGCTTGATCCTCGAAAGAGGTACGTAGGCAACCCGCCAACCGGCGGGTTCAGCTATCCCCCCGATTTAAAAGGGGGGGAGTGGGGTGCGTGCACTTGTACACTCCCACAATTTTCGGAAAAAAACCTAACTTTCGAAAACTTTCCACAATCAAATCGCTTAACAGCCTCAACAACGGATCCAGTATCCACTAAATACATCATAAATTACCATCCGGAAACGCTCCGCGATTCCTAAAAAAGCCCATAGTCCTTTATGGCATAAGAAAAACAAACTTCAAAGCACTGCGAGACGTCGCTTCGTGCCTGAACATTCGTTTTTCGAATAAAACCTTCATACGCCTTCTAAGCGGCATCATATCGTTGTTGCTGATCACAACAAACGAACTCTAACGTCCTAAACAGACAAGCCACCTAAGGGTAGGCTCTTTTACATCCGACAAGGATCCCATAGCGCGCTATACAAAAACTCCAAATTTGGTTCAGCACTTCGTAAAGGAAGTAGCTCGATTCGTGCCCAGACAAATCATATAAGCCGATACCACTTCGCGGATTTTAAAACGGTACGAATTAGGTTAAAATCACAAACAGGCAAAACGAAAGCCGATTTGTCATCGCACAGCCTTAGTCTGAGAGTAAACCTAGGTCTTGCCCTAAATCCAGCCTTGCTGGTATCCTAACATCTCACAGGCAAAGCGTCAACGACGCGAGATCCCAAAACTTGTCTCTTCACTCGAGTCTGTGCGTCTCCACGAATTTTCGCGTAAGTCGTAAACCGCAGGAAAATCTCGCTTTGTACAAGCAACAGATTCGGTGATCATCAGGGAGGCAGGAATGAGACGAAAACTCATATCCTACCCCTCTAACTTCGACAAACAGAAGTTCTAAACACAAAATATTTCTTAAACGCAAATAGCAAGTTCATTACAATGCCCTAAAAGGGCAGGGATTCAAAGCCACCAACGGCCAGTCCCAAAATCATACATAATGGCCAACCAACGGCCGAAGTACAATCAAAATAAAAATCCCTTCAAGGGATTGATCAACCTAGGCGTCCTCCGGAACGCCGCCTTCGTCCTCCGACTCACCCGAAGCAAGAGCAGCCTCGCCATCGCCCGCACCGACCTCCTCACCGCCTTTGTCCGCGACAAGTCCGGTACCCTGGACCTCTGGAATCTCCGAGTCCGGAACCAGGGCAGCCGAGGATGACGGGCCGGTAAGCTCCGTCGTAGTGCAGGCTCCCGTCTCCTCGAAGCGCTGAATCCTCCTCCTGAGACGTCGGACCTCCGAGGACTTGCTCTTCTTTTCCTCCTTCGCCTTGAGCAGCGAGCTCACAGTCTTTCCCAAGTCACGTTCGAGATCGCTGATCCGAGCTTCGAGTGTCGATATCTGGGCGGCATGAGTACTCTCGATCGATTGAAGCACAGCCTCGGTACGCTTCAAGGCCTCTCGCGACGAATCCAGCTCCTGGGACAAACGTGTGACCTCCAATCCGCAATCTCCAAGCATCCCGTCGATCAACGACACAAACTGATCGCACGAAAGAAATATGAGAATCCAAAGAATCAATGAAAGGAAAGGGAGTCTCACGAAAAAACCTTAGAGCGGTGGTGCGATAGTTTTGCCGAAACTTCTCCTTCCTCGCTCTTGGCACACCTTTTCCTCTTCACTGATCCGGTAGCTCCAGCTCTCGAACGTCCCTTCGATGATGGGACAGCACTGGATGCGGGAAGTCCTAGAACGATCTCCCTCTTCTTTTCTGGAGGGGGAGGCATGACTTCCACCGCATCCTCTGAAACCAGTATCGGCGCCAAAGAAGAGCCTTCTGGGCGAGCCTGGACGACGGGTGCTTGCTCCGGAACAACAGTTTCTCCGGCAAGTAGAGGGATATCGGATTCAGGAGCCGGAATCGTAGAGATTGAAGCTGGAGCGACAGCATTCTCAAGAACCGAAACCGCGGAATCTGGAGCTAAAACAACGTCGGGTCCAGGAGTCGGAACGGAAGAAGCACTAGGACCGGCCACGCTGGACTCCATCAAGGCACGACGTCGCTCCATCTTCTCCTGAAAAGAACTGAACCCCTCGACAAACGTCTGCGTAAGGGCAGGAACCTCTCGCGCCGGCGAGACTTGGTTGGCCTCGCTCATTTCGACGTCGGAATCTTTCTTTTCGTTTAGAGAGGAAGCCATACTTTCTAAGAATTGAGAAGGGAAAGGTGGGTGAGAAATGAGAGGGGGTGGAGTACTACTTATAAGAAATCAAAGGATAGTGGGATTTTTCGGAATAAAATATTCATAGCCGAAAATTTCGATTTTTCAAACATGAGATCTTCCGCGCGCAAAATCGCTCTCGCGTCTTCCACGCTGGGGGGCTAACTGTTGGGGTCAAAAACGGTTATCTCGAAATCAACGGCTAAGACTATTTGTCGTACGAAAAATCCTCCGAAGAATGCACACGAACACCCGCAAACTGAAGGAAACAAGCAGACCGCAGCCTGCCCCTAGGCGCCGGGCGCCTAGCGCCCGTGCTGCCTCTAGGCGCCGGGCGCCTAGCGCCCGTGCTGCCTCTAGGCGCCGGGCGCCTAGCGCCCGAGCTGCCTCTAGGCGCCGGGCGCCTAGCGCCCGTGCTTGCCTCTAGGCGCCGGGCGCCTAGCGCCCGTGCTTGCCTCTAGGCGCCGGGCGCCTAGCGCCCGTGCTTGCCTCTAGGCGCCGGGCGCCTAGCGCCCGTGCTTGCCCCTAGGCGCCGGGCGCCTAGCGCCCGTGCTTGCCTCTAGGCGCCGGGCGCCTAGCGCCCGTGCTTGCCTCTAGGCGCCGGGCGCCTAGCGCCCGTGCTTGCCTCTAGGCGCCCTGCGCCTAGCGCCTGTGCTTGCCTCTAGGTGCCGGGCGCCTAGCGCCCGTGTTTGCCTCTAGGCGCCGGGCGCCTAGCGCCCGTGCTTGCCTCTAGGCGCCGGGCGCCTAGCGCCCGTGCTTGCCTCTAGGCGCCGGGCGCCTAGCGCCCGTGCTTGCCTCTAGGCGCCGGGCGCCTAGCGCCCGTGCTTGCCTCTAGGCGCCGGGCGCCTAGCGCCCGTGCTTGCCTCTAGGCGCCGGGCGCCTAGCGCCCGTGCTTGCCTCTAGGCGCCGGGCGCCTAGCGCCCGAAGCAGCCTCTAGGCGCCGGGCGCCTAGCGCCCGTGCTGCCTCTAGGCGCCGGGCGCCTAGCGCCCGTGCTGCCTCGGGTCCTTGAGCGACAATCTTCCGTGCACGAGTTCTAGGCCCCGACCGACAGTAATCTGCGCCTTGAGTCCTTCCCAAGTCCTCGCGGAATGAATCATTAGGATTCCGCATACAAAGCTCCCGTTCTTACTCTGAATTAAAAACCATCGATAACACTTCGGAAACTCGTAAGATATCAACGGAAAGAAAGATCTTAAATCGTTCATACGAAACGATGATGGTTATCTAAGACACCACACATCTCAACTGTACGAAGGATTGGAGATCTTCCGAAGAAATCGTAAAAAACAGCGGAAGTCCTCGAAACGGCCCGAAAGGGACCAAACGCGATCGGACAACCCGTTTACGATTATCTAAGATAGGTACGGCGATTTACGCAACAAAATAAATCCTAAGTTTCCGGAAGGATAAATGTAAAGTTTCCCGAAGATAAACATGAAGGTCGACGAAAATGGAAAAAGCCCGCCTTGCGGCCCAGGAGGAGAATAGACCGTCATAGGAAGGAGTATATAAAGGAGCTTAGGGAGACAAAGGAGGGCAGAGCGAAAATCATCGAGAGAGAGACCAGATCCGAAATCTAGGGTTTTAGAGAGATTCCTGCTAGCTTAGGGAACTTAGGACTTAGGAGGCTAGACTAGCGGAGCAAGACTTAGAACGTCTTGTCTCCTATATTTCCGTTGTTTCCTCTTCAGCGTATCTCTACTTCCTGTTTTTCGGAAGAATATTGTATTCATCTTACCATCAGTTTAATAAACGCCTTAGCGCAACTTTTCCGCATTATTTTCTTTTTATCAATTTCGTTTGGTTGTCGCAGAGAATCCGAGCCTTCAGGGAAAACTAGGTTTACTTAGTTTTCCTCCGATAAAACTTAACTAAAATCGACAGTGCGAATTTCGGTTCCCACAGTCACGTTCAAGATCGCCAATCAAAGGTGATATGGATGTCCGCAATGAAATATTCTTAGCCACAAATTTCGACTTTCAACTCATAATCTTCCGCCCGCAAGATCGTCTCCGCGTCTTACAGGCTGGGGGGCTAACTGTTGGGGTCAAAAACGGTTCTCTCGAAATCAACGGCTAAAACTATTTATCATGCGCAGACTTTCCATAAAACAAGCGTCGAAAGCAAGACAAGTCGTATAGCTTAAATAACCTATGTTAAAGTCGATCGTTCTTGATTTACACGATAAACTTTACAAGAAAACCAAATAAGATTTAGTCGTAAAACTTCGATGACACAATCAAGAAGAACCGAGAGACATTAGGTCCGTAGCTAAGATGACACGACCATACGAAAGTATACGGAAGAAACGGGAAGTAATCTAAGTTTGGACAGGCCGAACGACAAAGAATCCGCCTTGAAACTTCAAAGAACTCGTTCTGTCAAACCGTGAGGACCCAGAAAACGAGTAAGATATCAAATCGAAGCCCTCGCCGAGACGCACTTGATGCCTCTAGGCGCCGGGCGCCTAGCGCCCGTGCTGCCTCTAGGCGCCGGGCGCCTAGCGCCCGTGCTGCCTCTAGGCGCCGGGCGCCTAGCGCCCGTGCTGCCTCTAGGCGCCGGGCGCCTAGCGCCCGTGCTGCCTCTAGGCGTCGGCGCCTAGCGCCCGTGCTGCCTCTAGGCGCCTAGCGCCCGTGCTGCCTCTAGGCGTCGGGCGCCTAGCGCCCGTGCTGCCTCTAGGCGCCTAGCGCCCGTGCTGCCTCTAGGCGCCGGGCGCCTAGCGCCCGTGCTGCCTCTAGACGACGGGCGCCTAGCGCCCGTGCTGCCTCTAGGCGCCGGACGCCTAGCGCCCGTGCTGCCTCTAGGCGCCGGGCGCCTAGCGCCCGTGCTGCCTCTAGGCGCCGGGTGCCTAGCGCCCGTGCTGGTCCTAGCCGCCCGTGATGGTCCTATCCGCCGGGAAACTTCAAAGAGCATGTTCTCTCAAACCGTGAGGATCCAGAAAACGAGCAAGATATCAAATCGAAGCCCTCGCCGAGACGCACGTGCTGCCTCTAGGCGCCGGGCACCTAGCGCCCATGCTGCCTAGCGCCCGTGCTGCCTCTAGGCGCCGGGCGCCTAGCGCCCGTGCTGCCTCTAGGCGCCGGGCGCCTAGCGCCCGTGCTGCCCGTAGGCGCCGAGCGCCTAGCGCCCGTGCTGGCTCGGGTCTTCGAGCGACAATCTTCCGTGCGCAAGTCCCAGGCCCCGGCCGTCAGAAGTCTGTACTTTGAATCTTTCTCGAGTCCTCGCGGAATGAATCATTGAGATTCCGCGTACAAAACTCCCGTTCTTACTCCAAACTAAGATCTTCGGAAACACTTCGGAAACTCGTAAGATATCAACGGAAAGGAAGATCTTAAATTATTCATACGAAATGATGATGGTTATCTAAGACACCACACATCTCAATTCTACGAAGGATTGAAGATCTTCCGAAGAAATCTTAGAAAACAACGGAAGTCTTAGAAACGGCCCGAAAGGGACCAAATGCGATCGGACAATCCATTTACGATTATCTAAGATAGATACGACGATTTACGTTTATCTTTACGTAACAAGATAAATGTTAAATTGCCGGAAGGACAAATGTCAAGTTTCCCGAAGATAAATGTCAAGTTTCCCGATAAACATGAAGGCCGACGAAAATGGAAAAAGCCTGCTTCGCGGCCCAAAAGGAGAATAGACCGTCATAAGAAGGAGTATATAAAGGAGCTTTGGGAGAGAAGGAAAGGCAGAGCAAAAAAATCCTAGAGAGAAAGCAAATCCGAGATTGGAGACCTAGAGAGCTCCTGTTAGCTTAAGAACTTAGAATTGAGGCGGTAGACTAGCAAGACAGGACCTAGAACGTCCGGCCGCCTCTCGTTCTATTTTCATCTTGTCCGCAGACCCTTATTTCTCGCGGAAGGATCTAACAATCCTTTTACTTAGAGTTCCGCACATAGAAACCCTAGGCATTATTCTCGACATGCCCGTTTCTATGACTAACGCTCATACTAGACGAACTCCGCCAGGCAGTTCGATCTCTTGTTCAAACCCTTCCAACTGAACTACGTCCGACTTGATCCTCGAAAGGGGTACGTAGGCAGCCTTCCTTAAGGTCCAGTCTCAAATCATAATAAAACCTTTCCGCATTTATTTGATCACTTGTCGTTGGTTGTCGCAGAGGATCCGGACCTTCAGGGAATGTTAAGTTTACTTAGCTTTCCTCCGATTTACTTAATCAAAATCGACAGTGCGAATTTCGGTTCCCACAGTTGGTGTATGATCGGTGCATGCCTTTGGCATTTGTCGCATGAAGAGGAGTAGACCTTGCAATCTGCAATAATGGTGGGCCAGAAGTAGTCTTGTCTTTTAATTCGGATCGCCAGGGCTCTGCCCCCGGAGTGGTTCCCTCAGGAGCCGTCGTGCATTTCTTTCATAAGTTTCATAGCTACAGTGCCATGAACGCATTTTAGGTAAGGTCCGGAGACGCTCCGTTTGTGGAGGGCTGATTCGATTATGCAATATCTTGCGCTTAAGGCTTTGAGTTTTCTAGCTTCCCACTTATTAGGTGGAATTTTTCCTTCCATGATATACTCTATGATCGGTATTCTCCTATTTTCTCTTCCTACGACTTTATTGTGGAGAGAGGTGGGAGGTTCCTGTTCGGGACCTGGTGTCGTGGTGCCCCCGAAGATATTCGTTGGAGCAGGCTCCGAAAGGCCTGGACCCCGAGGGATATCTCCAGTTCCTTCGTCGTCTCCTGGGGTTTGAATTGTGTCCCTAGATGAGTTTTTAAGAGCGGCGCGGCTTCTTGTTTGTACTTTGAGGATAAGTGATTTTGAGGTTTGAATGGTGCCCCCGGAGGTATTCGTAGAGTTAGGCTCTTGAGAGTCTGAATTTCGGTGAATACCTTCGCTTTGGTCGTTGTTTTCTGGGATTTGGATTGCGTTCCCAGAGGTGTACTTTCTGAAGCTTCGTAGTCTAGTTTTAGGGAACCAGAATGTAGTAAAAACTTGGGTAGCTACCGTCGGAAGGTTGTTATCCTCGATTTTTTTCCTCGGTTTGCTATCTATCTCAGCTTTGGTAGCTATGTCGATGCTTGGCCTTTCGATTCCTTCCACGGGTATAATTCGTTTTACGAGAGGATCAGATGTGGAAGCTAACGCGGCGAGCGCGTCTGCTGAAGAGTTTTCTCCGCGTGGGATCCTCGTTAGCTCAAATTTATCGAACTGCTTTGTGAGGCCCATGACGACTTCGAGGTATGCCCCCATTATTTCATCCCTAGTTTCGTATTCGCCGTGAAACTGGCTAGCTACAAGCTGTGAGTCACTGTAAGCGTTCAGCTCACGGATTCCGAGGCTCAGGGCGAGTTTTAAGCCGGCGATTAGTGCTTCATACTCGGCTTCGTTGTTTGAAGCGCTGAATCCAAGCCTATAAGATTGTTCGATGGTTTCTCCGGCTGAGGAGGTTAGTCTTAGACCGACGCCGGAACCTTGTTTTGACGAGGCTCCGTCTACATACAGACTCCATTTAGGCACCTCAGTTTCCAGGTCTAGGTGTTCGGAGGCTAGTTCGATAATGAAATCGGCGAGGACCTGAGCTTTTGCTGTTGCTCGAGGTCTATACTCGATGTCGTATTCGCTGAGCTCTATGGCCCACTTAGCTAATCGTCTGGATTGGCTGGGGCTATGCAGAATTGTTCGCAACGGCTGTGAAGTCATTACGACGATCGAGTGTGATTGGAAATAAGGTCGCAGCTTCCTGGCAGCTGTTACGACTGCTAGGGCTAGTTTTTCCATGGTAGGGTACCTCGTCTCAGGGTCTATTAGGCTTTTACTAGTGTAATAGACAGATCTTTGTTCGTTTTACTCTTCTCGAACTAGCACTCCGCTGACTGCAGCTGCCGATACGGCGAGGTACAGATATAACGGTTCTCCGACTACGGGTTTAGACAGTATCGGAGGTTCCGAGAGGTAAGCTTTTAGCTGTTTGAAGGCTTCTTCGCACTTTTCGTCCCATATAAAATTCTTATTGTTTTTCAGAAGTTTGTATAATGGAAGGCACTTATCGGTGGACCTGGATATGAATCGATTTAGTGCTGCGATCCTTCCGGTCAATCTTTGTACCTCTCTGGTTGTTTTAGGTGACGGCATTTCTAGGAATGTCGCTATCTGTTTCGGGTTGGCTTCAATGCCTCCTTCGGTAACGAGGTAACCAAGAAACTCGCCGGAAGGTACTCCGAAAGTGCATTTAGCTGGATTTAGCTTCATGTCGTACTTGTTGAGGTTGTCGAAACATCCCCTTAGGTGAGAAATGTGGTCTTCTCCGATCGAGGACTTGACCAACATGTCGTCAATGTAGACTTCCATGGTTTTTCCAAGTTGTCCAGCAAACATTTTGTTTACTAACCTTTGATAGGTAGCTCCCGCATTTTTCAAACCGAATGGCATGACCTTATAACAATAGGTTCCGCGTTCGGTTATGAATGCGGTCTTTTCTTGATCCTCAGGATCCATCATGATCTGATTATATCCTGAGAAGGCATCCATTAAGGACAGGAGCTGGTGACCGGCTGTTGCTTCGACCATACGATCTATGTGAGGTAATGAGAAGCTGTCCTTAGGACAAGCCTTATTCAAGTCGGTGAAATCTACGCAGATTCTCCATTTCCCGTTTTTCTTTTTTACCACCACTGGGTTAGCTAGCCAATCGGGGTATTGCACTTCTCGGATGGACCCAGCTTTCGTTAGTCGATCGACCTCGTCGTTGACAGCTTGGGCCTTTTCTAGACCTAGCTTACGACGCTTCTGTTTGATCGGTTTGAAAGTAGGATCGACATTGAGCTTATGAGTGGTTACATTTGTATCTATGCCTTTCATATCGCTGGTTGTCCATGCAAAGGTTTTGACGTTGAGCTTCAGAAATTCGACGAGCTCCTTCTTGGTTTCGAGAGTTAGCTCAGCTCCAATGCTTACCTGTTTTTCAGGATTTGAGTCGTCAATGTCAACTTTTTCGCTGAGGTTCTTGGGCGGACCTCGGATATTCTGTTGCATTTCGCGACTCTCCTGGATCTGTAATTGCTATTGAGGGGATTCTTTTATGATCTCGAATCCTCCCAGGTAACATATTCTTGAGATCTTTTGGCTACCGTGCACGGTAGCTATTCCATCGGATGTTGGGAATTTCACACATTGGTGATACGTGCACGGTAGCTATTCCAGAGGTGGCGGCGGAGGCAAACGGTTGCTCCCATCAGTGGCTCGATCAGGCAAGGAGCTAGTCGTTGCTACATTGCTTCCCATGGTGCTGGTGATAGGCGGGATAAACGCGGGAGCTGTCCTAACGCGAGGCGTTTGGAAAGCAGGTTCCTGTCCTTCTGCCCCAGGGCTATCGGGGGAGAAGTTCAGACGTTCTCGAGGGAAAGAAGGGTCAGCTAACCGTTCTTGGAAGGTGACTCCTGTTCCCTGGTGAACGGATGGCTGGGTTGCCGTGGACTGAGACCTGGTTGTCTCTTCGAACCGTTGCTGCCTTTCGGCTACCTGTTGCATCGTTCGCTCGGTTTCTTGAGCTTTGTCCACTAACTGGAGCATCATCCGACGGATCTCAGAAAGCTGAGCTTCCGTTTGGTTCGGAGCGGATTGATGCAATGGGTTATTGAGGGCTGAGGACCCAGAGTTGGTCCCTCCGGAGGCTCTCGGGTTATTTGCCCCCGGGGCAGTGCGGTTCGGTGAGCTATTGCTCTGGTTCGATTGATCAGGGTTAGATGGGTTTGTTCCATCGAGTGGATTCATTCTTAAGCTTTGGAGAAAGGGATTCGATTATTTGTCCCCACAGACGGCACAAATTGTGAGAGACAAGATTTCACTTCTTAGATTTAATTTAGGTCGAAAGAGATGATAAATAAGAATCGTGGGCTGAATCCCGTAAGTAAGCTATAAGAATGAATTTGATTTTATTGATGAGTTGAAAAGATGGTAAGTACAAAGAATAGTATCTTGAGTTGAATACAAATGAAATACGTAATGCTTTGTGTCTAATGTAAAAATTGGTATCTGGAGAGAGACCCTTGTCTTCGATCTTCCCCGTCTTTATATAGTCTAGGTCTCGCTTGTAGCTCCTCAACTGACCTTCGAGATATACGGCTTCAGTTATGGACTTGCTCCAGGTTCCTCTTGACTGTGTCTCTCGAAATGTCAGCTCCCATTATGTCGTGACCTCTATTACGATGACTTCTAGGTTCGGTCTTTGGTTCAGCTTCCATTATGTCGTGACCTCTATTATGATGACTTCTAGGTTCGGTCTTTGGTTTAGCTTCCAGCTCCCCTTATTGTGATGGGCTTACTGCGGCCCACTTGATAGCTCACGTTTACCGGTACCTCACTTGAGGGTCATATTCGGGTCCAACAGTAAGGTGATCGGAGCTTGGTTTCTTGTAAGGTGAACAGTTGTAGACCCGGTACCTAAATTAGTACCTGAGTCCAGAGTCTGGAAGCTGGGATCCAGGACCTGGAAGTGCGGATGTCTCTTTTGGCTGAGTAGTAGCAGGAACGGGAGTTATCCTACTTCTTTTACTCGGTTCTGAATGAGTGAAGGATACGACGACCCTCAAACCGTGATGTTGAACTAACTTTTCGTCTGGCTCCTCAGCAGGTGGTAAAGCAGCGGTTTGCCCAGCACTTGGGCAAGGTTCCACATGCTTTTGGTTGGTTCGTAGCTTTTCCACAGGAATTCCATGGAATTCACCGAATACTTGAAAGGCGTTCTCTAGCTATTCTACCACCTAGATGCTAGAACCTAGAAAGAAAGGTGGTTCCATTGTTACCTCTTAGTAATCGCACGGTATGCGTGCGGTATTCGTGGGAATCTTCTTCTGGCTCCTCCTTTAGGATTTGTCAATGTGTCAGTTCGGATGGAAGGTGTTGTGCCCTTCTTGAGTACATTTCCCCTCGTCACATGGGGTGGAGTTATGATCATGGACGCGATCCTGGTGTCTAGATCCTGCTAGATAGTTGCCAGTGGGTTGCCCGTTGATATTTGATGTTGATGAGGACTGCTCCTAGTCGGGATTGTCAACTCCAAGTTTGTAGAGGCCTGATTTGCGTGTGAGACTCAGAACTATCAGGGACCAGAGACTATAGGGATCTGATTCCTGGTTGGGACCTGGAACTAGTACGGACCAAAGACTGTAGAGGTCGGGTCTTTGGTTAGGACCTGGAACAAGCAAGGACCAAAGACTGTAGAGGTCGGATCTTTGGTTGGGACCTGGAACCAGCAGGGACCAAAGACTGTAAAGGACCTGATTTGCGGCTTAGGTCCGAGGTCTGCAAGGAGTAGCAGGAACAAGAGGTGGTTCCAGCCATGTGGGCCACGAATATGATGAGAAGAGGTCGTTTCTTGCCCCCAGGTGGCTGGGATGGAGACCTTTTGCAGGAATAAATTAAATATCTCTTCCGCCTATCATCATCGTCACGTAGTTTAGGACTGCCCCTCCTTCTAGCGCCAAACTGTTAGGGTATTTTTTGGTACAAGCGATTCGTGCTCAGTCTACGGAATGATATGAGGAAGGAGACAAGTGGTCGTAGCGCTTTCTCCTGCTTCAGTGGTTGATGAACCAAGAGATCCATCTTTTAGGATACTGCCATAAGGGTATGGGCCAGTATATGTCGTCAAGGCCTTCGTTCTAGTAAGGGACATTGGTCGTTAGGCAGGGGGTGCCTGTCTATGGCGAGGGCCATATGGTCAATAATGAAGGCCGGAAGGTGTGGGAACCGAAATTCGCACCGTCAAATATTACTAAGTAAAACGTAGGAAAACTAAGTTGACCTAGTTTTCCCCGAGGATCCCGGCTATCTGCTGGGCCACGCACGACAAAGTTAAAACATGCTAAGTCGAGAACAAATGCGTAAAAATAAAGAGAGCAAAAATAAAGAATTTTATTTCCGAATTCGCGGAGAGCGTTGGAACAATAGGTCGAGATCGCGGCCGTAAGAGCTGTCGATCGTCGCTAGTCTCAAAACCCTAGATCTAACCTAATTGAGTCGCAGCTCGCTAAAAAGGAAATAAACGCCTAAGTTCTAAATTGCTCTGAGAGTAGTTTTTCTTGTGATTTTCGGATCCCCCTTCCTCTGCTCCTAGACTTGCTTATATACTCCCATATGACGGTCTATTCCTGATGGGCCGCCGCGAGCTGGGCTTTGTCCATTTTCATCGGCTTTAGTATTTATCGGGAAAATTGACATTTATCTTTTTGGAAACTTGATGTTTATCTTCTGGAAAATTGACATTTATCTTGTTTAGGAGGATAATCGGAAGCTGTCGTATCTATCTTTTTAGAAAATCGTAAAATGGTTATCCGATCATGTTTGGTCCCCTTTGGGCCGTATCTCGAATTTCCGCTATTTTTACGATTTCTTTGAGAGAACGCTCCTACTCGGACATTGGATCTTTCGGAAGATCTTCGGCTCTTTTGTGAGGCAAATGGTGTTTTTAGATAACCATCGCCGTTTTGTACGAAGTTTTTCCATCCGTCGACGTCTTACGGGTTTTCCGAAGGCTAGGAGAAAGAAAAGGAGTTTGGTTTGCGGGATTTCAGAAAGTCGCAAAACTTGGATTTCTGGCGGTTTGAGAACTTGGAACTTACGCACGAAGACTAGCCGTCCGACAACTCGAGCTAGCATGGCGCTAGGCGCCCGGCGCCTAGAGGCAGCACGGGCGCTAGGCGCCCGGCGCCTAGAGGCAGCACGGGCGCTAGGCGCCCGGCGCCTAGAGGCAGCACGGGCGCTAGGCGCCCGGCGCCTAGAGGCAGCCCAGGGTCAGTCACTCGTTTCTTTCGGTTCGTGCGAGTTTTTTGCGTTCTTTTAGCTTTCCGGAGATTTTTATCATGTAGAGAATGTTTCTAATCGTTGATTTCGGAACGACTTAACATCTTCCGGAGTTTTCTAGATTGAAACTTAATCTCTTAAAGCTTCTCTAACGTTTTTCGTGTTTAGTCCGAACTTTTCGGATATCGATTTCGTCTTGACCGATTTTGACCCCAACAGTTAGCCCCCCAGCTAGCTAGGAGCCGTAGCGGTCGTAGGTCCTAGCTTGCTGTATGGTTCGTGAAGATAGTATGGAGACGAAATCGTGTCGAAGGTCGGGGTAAATAGTTAAATCCATGCCTATAAAGACTTGTGAATCCTTTACCATTCTTATTTCACCCAAGAATCCTAAGTCAATCTCTCCCTTACAGATTCTCTCTCTACTTTTAAGAAAAGAATGACTTCAAAATCAAAATCCTCGAGGAGACAGTCTCGCTCTTCTTCGGATAGTTTCCACGCTGAGGAGGAAGTTCCGAAGCCCGAGGTTTCAGAGATTGAGAGGAATGCGTATTGTGACGCTGTCTTCGGTTCTGATCCCCCTCTTCATGTGATTCCGATTCCCCGGCAACCTGTGAAGGCGCGTGTGGAAGCTGATTCGCCGAGCGACGTATCCCCCGAGTATCTTGAAATTCTTCAAAAGTTTTATAATGTTCCGGAGGGAGTCGTGTTTCGCATTCCCCGTGGGAATTAGAGTCCAGAGCGCCCTCTGGAGGGTTACTTTACTTGTTACGAGGCATTCCTGACGCAGTGTCGACTATGGTTCCCGATCCCTGGGGTCATTGTTCAAGCTCACGACCGTTTCGGACTTTCAATCAGCCAGTTGAACGTGCCGGCTTTAGAAAGCTGGCTTGGCGTTGTGATTCTGAGCTACGAGTTAGGAATGGATCTTAGCCCTTCGGACTTCGAAGGGTTGTGGATTTCCAAGAGCGTGAGCACCAATGGAATATTTGCCATGAAATCGAGGACCGATTTTTCGATAATTCGTGGACTTACCTCACATGCTAAGGATTTCGTCGATCGTTTCTTTTTTGTGAGGATAGATGGAAAGTCTGTCGAGGAAGGCTTTCTTCATCTATTCCCGACGGAGTGGTTGTACCGACGTGGTAAGATTATCGTACTCCCTTTTTTTTTTTTTTTTAGAATCCCAAAAGCCGAACTCTGAACGTATATACGCATTTTTTTTTGTTCAGAGAACAGGTGTCTCGCGCATGTCCCTTCCGATCTTTCCATCAAGAGAGACATATTCAGGTCAAGGGCCTGTTCCTGGAATTCTTTCGATCTTGACCGGATTCGAAAGACGGTCGCGCTTCACCGATCGCGAGGCGGCATGCGACCTATCATCAATGATGGATCCTTCGTGTTTGCTCCTTCGAGGTCCCTGGCCGTAAGAGACCTTCGCGTCCAATGACCTTCGGGTCCAATGACCTTCGGGTCCAATGACCTTCGGGTCCAAAGACCTTCGGGTCCAAAGACCTTCTGGTCCAAAGACTTTCGGGTCCAAAGACTTTCGGGTCCAAAGACCTTCGGGTCCAAAGACCTTCGGGTCCAAAGACCTTCGGGTCCAAAGACCTTCGGGTCTAAAGACCTTCGGATCCTTAGAACCTCAAGGTTCCATAGACCTAAGGGTCTCTAGAACCTAAGGGTTCCATAGACCTAAGGGTCCCTAAAACCTCAAGGTTCCATAGACCTAAGGGTCCATAGAACCTAAGGTTGCATAGAACTAAGGGTCCCTAGAACCTAAGGATTTCATAGAGCTAAGGGTCCCTAGAACCTCAAGGTTCCATATACCTAAGGGTCCACAGAACCTAAGGCTTCCATAGACCTAAGGGTCCCTAGAACCTCAAGGTTCCATAGACCTAAGGGTCCCTAGAACCTAAGGGTTCCATAGACCTAAGGGTCCAAAGAACCTCAAGGTTCCCAAGACCTAAGGGTCCAAAGAATCTCAGGGTTCCCAAGACCTAAGGATCCAAAGAACCTCAAGGTTCCTTAGGCCTAAGGGTCCAGAGAACCTCAAGGTTCCCAAGACCTAAGGGTCCAGAGAACCTCAAGGTTTCCAAGGCTTAAGGGTCCCTAGAACCTCAAGGTTCCTTAGACCTAAGGGTCCAAAGACCTTCGGGTCCAAAGACCTTCGGGTCCAAAGAACCTCAGGGTTCCACAGACCTAAGGGTCCAAAGAACCTCAGGGTTCCATACGACCTCAGGGTCCACAGAACCTCAGGGTTCCATTAGACCTTAGGGTCCAGAATCTTCGGATTCTATTAAGACCTCCGGGTCAAGAATCTTAGGATTCAATACAACCTAAGGGTCCAGAATCTTTGGATTCAATACGACCCCAGGGTCTAGAACCTCAGGGCTCAATACGACCTCCAGGTCTAGAATCTCTGGATTCAATAAAGGCTTCCGGGTCAAGAACCTCTGGGTTCACTGAGACCTCATGGTCCTCGAACCTCTGGGGTCATTGAGACCTCAGGATCCTCGAACCTCCAGGTTCATAGAGACCTCAGGGTCCTCGAATCTCCGGGTTCACTGAGACCTCAGGGTCCTCGAACCTCCGGATTCACTGAGACCTCATGGTCCTCGAACCTCCGGGTTCATTAAGACCTCAGGGTCCTCGAATCTCCGGGTTCACTGAGACCTCAGGGTCCTCAAACCTCCGGATTCACTGAGACCTCATGGTCCTCGAACCTCCGGATTCACTGGGACCTCATGGTCCTCGAACCCCCGGGTTCATTGAAACCTCAGGGTCCTCGAACCTCCGGGTTTATTGAGACCTCAGGCTCTATAAGCTTCCGGGTTTAATACGACCTTAGGGTCCATAGAGCCTTCGGGCCTATAAAGAACCCTCGAGTTCGGTACAGCCTCCGGGCCTATAAGGAATCTCTGGATTTAAAAAGATCACTTAAGGGTGGATCAAAGACTTTCGAGTCTAAAGGACCTTCGGGTTCAAGTACTTCCAAGTCCTGATACTGACCTTTGGGTTTACCAAAGATCTTAGGATTCAAAGGTATCGACCTCCGGGTTCGAAGTATCTCTTAAGTTTAATCGTTGTCCTAGAACTAGAAGATTAAACCCAAAACACTCAGAAACCTCAAGGTTAGATGAGCAGACCTCCGGGTTCAATAAAACGGCCTTAGGGCCTAGGTAAGGAACCTAAGGGTCGAAGACCTTGAGAACTTCCGAGTTCCAGGGTCCAAGAACCTACGGGTTCAAATCAAGCTAGAACTTCTGGGTTCCTAGCAAAGATCTTAAATTCCTAAAACTAAAACTCAGGTTTTTAATATTGGATTACAAGATCTAATGCTTCTTCAATGATTTCAGGTTTCAGTCAAGTCACCAACAGGGCCCAGGTCCTAGACACTGACATCCTTCTAAGGTTATGACCCCTCCTAGAAACCTACCTAATCATTGAAGCATCCTCCCGCCTCAAAGGCACCACGAAGTCCTTGCGACCTGATTTAAGTTCCTCGACTAGACGACGCATCGACAGGAGCCGAGTCTTAAATCTGAATATCTTCCCAAAGATTATGTTCTCTCAAAGAACCTAAGGCCAGGCAGCCACGAATGGTCCCAGTCAAGAGACAATCTTGAGAAAAGGTGCAAGAAAGGCCAACGGAACCAACAATGAGGATCCTCGGCTTTAGCCTCCAGGTCATATTAAACATCTTCGTTCTCCTATCCTCGCCAAGACTTTTCTTCTCAGAAATCATGGATCCCGACTCATACATTCCTCCACACGACTCATGAATCCAGAGAGTCCTCGAGGAATACAAACAGAAGTCCTACCTTAACCAAGGTTGAGTTTGGTTCCAGGAGCAACACGAGCATCTCGGGACTCCCATATGCAGGCCATCAGAATCGAGAGTGCAACCAGACCCGCCTGGTCCTCGTCACACAGACCAAGCACGTCTATTGAAGCACGTATGAAAGTCTACCTACATCAGTCCAAGCAACTCCTCACGACAAGGTTCCATCCTTCTCCAGCTCAAGAAAAGACTATCAAGGTCAAAGATCGCATGTTATCCCTTTATTCCCATGAGATAATCAATGAATAAGGGGCAAACTGTTGGGGAAAAATATCCCAGGCTTGAATTTTCTCCAGCTTCCGAATGGGCCCTTGATTTCTGGATCCTTCTCCGGGAAGGTCCAGGGTCTTGGGTCTAGGGTCCAGGTCCGACCCCTGCCTATGAGTAAACAGGAAAACTTCAATATAATGGTAAATAATCATATTTATCATTATATGGTCGAATCTCCTTAAATCTATGAGAAGGAAAGAGGAAGGATTCCAAAATACTTGATCGCCTTGAAGAAAAATGGTAATATTCTATTATCTAAGGATATATTGAACATTACCAAATCCTAAAGAAGAGGCACGACCTATACTATAAATATATGGTTGATAAACCCTAAAAGATGGGGAGAATACATCCATACACAGGGAGAAAAACCCGACAGTCGCTTATGCAATATTTGAGACCGAGAAGACCATCCTCTTCGAGACACCGACTACAGACTGATCCTGACGAGATTTACCAGCTAGATGATGCTCTATAATCATTGCTGCACGTCTACAATAAGAGGAAGACGTCCATCTATAGAAGACATAAACCCCCATAGTCAATCCGACGGCTACCGAGGCAAGAATTGACCTAAAAGGCTATCTCCACCAACATATCTATGGAGGACGAATCCCTGGAGTTCCAACCAACAAGATGGTATCCTATGCTCATGACAGCATGCCCACAACTCTACATGTTCATCCATGCTACGATCTCCAGCTCATCAGCAGGGACGCCCCATGCTCCATGAAGCATACCGAAGCTCCATGCTCACTGCAGCATCCCGACGATCCCATCATCTATTCCAGCCATGCGCCTTCTACAATAGATGACTCCTATCAACTACAGAGCCACGTGCTTCTAAGGCTATGTGCTCCCATCAGGCTCCGCGCCTCCATCAGGCTCCACGTCTTCATTAGGCTACGCGCCTCCACAAGGCCATGTGCCCACTAAGGCCACGAGCCCACTAGGCCACATGTCGATCTAGGCTATGCGCCCACAATATATGAACTACGAATGGCTTGATCCCCTTCCGAGGGGTACGTAGGCAATACCCACTGTGGGATGCAGCTATAAATCCCCACTTCTTCCATGTTTCTACGACCTAAAACTTAGAAGACACCTTCAGAACCAGGGACCATCCACTATACAACATTAAGACCTTACGGCCTTCATTATTGACCATATGGCCCTTGCCATAGACAGGCACCCCCTGCCTAACGACCAATGTCCCTTACTAGAACGAAGGCCTTGACGACATATACTGGCCCATACCCTTATGGCAGTATCCTAAAAGCAGGATCTCTTGGTTCATCAACCACTGAAGCAGGAGAAAGCGCTACGACCACTTGTCTCCTTCCTCCTATCAATCTATAGGCTGAGAACGAATCGCTTGTACCAGAAAATACCCTAACATTCCTGGTTAGTGTCTTTGGGTCCAGCCCTAGGTCCATGTAGGCCGAATGAAAGATGATGTTGCTGGAGCTTCCATTGTCCACCAGTATCCGCTTGACCAAACAATTGGCTATGACCAGCGAGATGACGAGGGCGTCATGGTGAGGAGCCAAGACCCGTTCATGCTCCTTCGCTGTGAAGCTAATCTCATCCGTTCCTAGGAGTGGGTGTTTGGGAACTTCGGCCTCTTGACCGTTCCTAGCGTTACGAGTACTCCTTTTGGCTGCGGCGCTGCTGATTCCGCTTACTTCTGATCCTCCTGAGATGAAGTGAATCACTCGATCTTGCTGCGGGGGTAATGCAGGAACAGCATCGTTGGGAAGAGCGGGACCTTCTTTGTTTAGGAGGTCACTTGCTTTATCCGAGAGGAATTCCCTCAGATAGCCCTTCCTAAGAAGTTCGGCAACCTCCAGCCTCAAGGCTATACAGTCTTCAGTGGTGTGACCGTGATCGTTGTGGAACCCACACAACCTTTTAGGGTTCCGGTTGACGTCAGGAGACCTCATTTTAGGGGGCCACTTAACCTGTGGGTCCATTTGTCTGAAGACTCCGATGAGCTCTGGTTTAGATATCGCGAGATGAGAGATACTGGGCCAAGTAGAAACCATCATTCCCTCGGATCGGGATAGAGGACGGTGTTGGTATCTGCCCCTGCTCGGGTTGGTAGATTCTCAGGAGGGTAGAGGTCGGATGGCCTTGTCACGCTCGTCCTTCGAGAATCTAAAGGACTTCTGATCATATTTGGAGGAGACCTTGGCCCTGCTCACGACGTCTTCTTCCCATCTTACTTGGGCCCAGGCGCGGGATAGCACATCCGACATGTCTCTGCATCTATACTTTGTTAGCTCCTTGTAGAGTTCTCCCTCCGGAAGCAGGCCCTTCTTGAAGGCTGAGACGGCTGTATCGGCATTGTACTCGGGAATAGAGACCTTTTCCTGGTTGAAACAAGCTATGTAGGAACGCAAGAACTCGTTCCTATATTGCTGAACCTCGTAGAGGTCATCTGATCTCTTCTTCAGATGGCGACTTCTGGCGAATCGTTCCACGAACTTGTCGCTGAGGGCGGCGAAAGATGCGATGGATCTTGTGGGGAGGTTGATATACCACTGGAGGGCAGGACCGGTCAGGGTTGACCCGAAACCCTTGCAGATGGTAGCCTCCCTTGCATTTTTTGGGATAGCTATGACTATCATGCGTTGCTTGTACTGGACGATATGGTTGTCGGGATCCCCAGTTCCTTCGTACATCCTGATGCTCGGGAAGGAGAATTTGTGAGGCATCTCGACTGAAGCGATCTCTTTCACGAAAGGTGTGTCAGAGTTGTTGGGGAAAAATATCCCAGGCTTGAATTTTCTCCAGCTTCCAAATGGGCCCTTGATTTCTGGATCCTTCTCCGAGAAGGTCCAGGGTCCTGGGTCTAGGGTCCAAGTCCGACCCCTGCCTATAAGTAAAAAAGAAAACTTCAATATAATGGTAAATAATCATATTTATCATTATATGGTCGAATCTCCTTAAATCTATGAGAAGGAAAGAGGAAGTATTCCAAAATACTCGATCGCCTTGAAGAAAAATGGTAATATTCTATTATCTAAGGATATATTGAATATTACCAAATCCTAAAGAGGAGGCACGACCTATACTATAAATATAGGGTTGATAAACCCTAAAAATAGGGGGAGAACACATCCATACACAGGGAGAAAAACCCGACAGCCGCTTATGCAATATTTGAGACCGAGAAGACCATCCTCTTCGAGACACCGACTACAGACTGATCCTGACGAGATTTACCAGGTAGATGATGCTCTATAATCATTGCTGCACGTCTACAATAAGAGGAAGACGTCCATCTATAGAAGACATAAACCCCCATAGTCAATCCGACGGCTACCGAGACAAGAATTGACCTAAAAGGCTATCTCCACCGACATATCTATGGAGGACAAATCCCTGGAGTTACAACCAACAAGATGGTATCCTATGCTCATGACATCATGCCCACAACTCTACATTTTCATCCACGCTATGATCTCCATCTCATCAGCAGGGACACCCCATGCTCCATGAAGCATACCAAACGGGCATGTCGAGTTGGTAAGAGTATGGAACGCTCATACTTGAGCAAGTTCTTCATATCCTTTTATTTGACATTGACTTCTTTGCAGGCCATAAGAGTATGGAACGCGTCGATCGACGGGAGTTTCCGCACTGCTCGATTGGCCCGCTTCAAAGCAGAGGAGACCGAAAGGGAGTTTTCCAAGTATCGGTTGGAGGTTGAGGAGCAAAAACGCCGGCAAGCCGAGGTTCAGGCTCGAGCCCTCGTCCGTGTAGAAAGGAAAGGGCGGAGAAGGGCTGCCGCCGAATTGAACCGAAGGGCGGAAATCTTTTCTACCGAATTTGAGGCGTACAAAGAGGCTCAGGACTTTGTAGGCGATTTTCGCGAGTGTCGTGGTTCGGTCGGTACTCTTCACAAGATGCAGCGTGAGGGTTTCTCGCTTTCTAGCGAACTTGCCGCGATGGACGGTTCGATGAGAGTTTGTGCTAACGCCGAATCCTCCGTTCCTCCGATCGAGGGGAGAATTCGAGAGTTATGGAACCCTATTCAAGTCTCGGAAGATACAGCGGATGCCGGTGCAGATGCGAATGCAGGTGAAGGGGGCGAAGAGGTCGACCAGCCCGATTCCTCGTATGGAATATCTTTTAGTGATTGTCTTGCATTTGATTATAATTTGTGATAAGCCAAGTGGGGCTGTTTGTATGTGTCGCGACCCTTAGGAGGTTGCGTGACTTTATGTTTTTCGGGATTGGCCGTTGGTGGCCTTTGAATCCTTATCATGAATGCTTTTATGAATTATGCGTTTTGATTTATACTTTCGTCAAGTGTAGAGGATTTTGAATACGCGTAGTCACTTCGTATTCAAGCTCTGTTTTTTTTGTCGCTTAAACTGTAGGTTACTTTGTAGCGAGCGTTAGGTTTGTAAGCGATAAGAGGCAAATTTTGGAATCTCGTATCCTGGATACTTATGCCTATGAGATGTTTTAGATACCAGCAAGGCTGGGTTTAGGGCAAGACCTAGGTCTAGTTTCGGACTAAAGCTATGCGATGACAAATCGGCTTTTCGTTTTGCTTTTCGTGATTTCGACCTGACTCGTACCGTTTTAGAATCCGCGAAGTGCTTATCGGCTTATATGATTCGTTTGGGTACGAGTCGAGCTACTTCCTATACGAAGAGCTAACCAAAATTTGGATTTCTTGTATAGCGCGCTACGATATCCTTGTCGGATGCAAAAGGACTTCGTTGGAAGCCAGACTACGAATTTGATTGAGTGAAACGTTTCTATGTTTTTCTGTCGGGGCCAATCGACGGAATGGGATTTTTAGAGTCGCGGAAAGACTGTTTGATAGAGTTTTTTGGAGGAGAATAGAGAATCGAAACTGGTCAGGAACTTGCGATGTCTCGCGTTCCTTAAAGATACGATTTTCGTTTTCCGTAACGTTTGTGCGTTGGATAAGCGTTCAAATTTAAGACTTTATAAAAAGTTTCAAGAACGTAGAATACATGTAAAGAATATTTTTGCGGGAGTAGGAGAGTATTCGTTCCTATCTTCCCCCCCCCCTTTTTGGTGAGGGGGATAGCTGAACTCGTCGGGTTTTGACGAGCTGCCTACGTACCTCTTGCGAGGATCAAGCCATCTCGTAGTTCTGTTTATATCGCGGATGCTATTACTCCACGATTTCCGGCGCCTCGACTGTAACACCCCCGAACCGTCCTAGACATAGGTCGATCCACCGGCCAACAATCAAACAAGAACATGACCGATGAACCAACTAACACCAAGGATTGGAGATGAAAAGCCAACCGGCCAGCCAACAATCAAACAAGAACATGACTGACCGTCCAACCCAACACCATGGTCCGGAAGCGCTACATGACGGGTTAGGAACAATCCGGTCAGAGTCGCAGAATTTACTCCGCAGCTTAGACCAGTTCATCCACTAACTTGTCCCGCTAACTCAAGGCATAAGGCTTTGCAACCCGTACCAAGAGTTAACGTTGTCCGTTAGATCGAGGCCTAAGGCTTTTCAACCCGTACGACGACCTAACGTTGTGTTAGACCGGACTAGTCACATATCAGAGTACTCATGATGCGCATATAAAACCAATACTTTATTAATTCAAAGAAATATCCATACATAGATATAAATCGAGACCGGTCCCGGCCTAACGCCAAAATCGAGTCAACTAACGCAAATCTAAAATACCGTTTACAAAAGGCATGCAAATCTACTCCGGTGGTCCTAACGTCCAGCTCCAAGCTACACGGTCATCCTATACTAAAGCTACCTGCAAAAAGGGACAACGGAGTTGGGTGAGTAACCTAATGTTACTCAGTGAGCTGGCTACCTCTACCCAAACCTAGAAACTAGCCCAGACAACCCAAAATAACAAGCAATCTATCCTATCATGCAATCAGTCAAATCCAACATTAAATAAACAAACCGTTACTAAGTTAGATATGGCCTCCTGCCGTCATCTAACTTCAAGTAACGGGAACCTGCATACAAACAAGTCAACAACCAATCCCTAGTTAACCATATATATGCCTGAGTTCAATACTCATGTAGTGTTAGACACTTAGACTATACAAGTATCATTAACTAGTCGATCAACAATCAGACAAGAACATGATCGGCTAACCAATGATACCGCATAGCTTCAATATCCACCACCCTTCACAAGCAATCACCCAAACAATATACAATCAGCTTCGGGTCTACACTAACCAAAGAGACACCAAGCCGAATCTGGTACCATATCCAGAATTCGAACTCAATGTTAGAAACCTGCAAGCAAATCAATCAACCACAACCACAAAAACAAGATGATATCTAACTATGACTCGATCTAACTAAACACGACACTCTAACACAACACAACACTCTAACCCGGGGTATGGTGACTTCGTGTTCTTCCTCATCATCCTCAGCAATATCCCATCTCCCTATCACAAAGACCAGGAGAAAGAATATTAACCGAACGCGGCCCACAGTACAGTCGGGTCACCGCGCGACAGCCCCAGTACAGTCGGGCCACTGCCGGTTGTCACACGAAGATCGTGGCCCACAGTACAGTCGGGTCACCACGAGACAGCCCCAGTACAGTCGGGCCCCTGCCGGTCACTACCTCTTCGTGCAACCACTCAGCCATAGGCCATGACCCCGTCTCTCTGAGTGTTCTCGATCCAGCGAATAAGGGGTTTCCTTAAACCCGCTGGGTACGAGGTTGAGGAAACACTAATCAACCCCTAAACAAGCCTAGTATGTGCGGGTTACACACATACTGTCGGCACACTCACATAACACAAACTCAATCTAGAACTTAACCTAAAGATAAAGTCCTAGACTCTATCAAGACTCTCTACTCTACAACACTAACAATAATATCATAACTAATCAAATCAACCGGTTAGTCACTCCCTTACCTAGAGCTGACTAACCTCAAACAACAATCAATAACTCAATCAAACTGTTACCCAGATAGTCCAGCCTCCTGCTGATAAACTATCTTTAAAGATAACAGGAACCTGCACTCAATCAAATCAACAAGCAAGAATAGAAAACATGATGCATCCTAGCCCTAGTCCTAATCAGGTTATTAACTCAGTCTTAATTCCGTTCTATCTCAACTTAGCCCTCACTAAGCTAAGTCCAATTCATAAACGAAATAACCCTAAGGACTCTACCATGCAATAGCGTGATCATTCTAATCTATAATCTATATGCAGACTCGATCTATCCTAAGTTCCAAGTGGAACTCAAACAAAACCAACTCACAGTGTTCTTTGCCGATAAGCAGCTTGTTGATCGGAGAGGACTTAGCCAAAACCCAATGGATGACTTATATGGACTGTACTGGACTGATCTTGACTTGGACAGAACCTCCCCTGATACTGGTCTGGACTGAACTCAACTTGAACAGAACCTCCCCTAGCTTCTGGACAGTTCTTCGGACTTTCGGTACTTCAGAACTTCGACTGATCTGAACCCGTGGAACTAAACTGATCTTGGACAGCACCTACACTTTATCATGAAAGAAAATAACTCCCTTGGAAGAGATGATATGGGCAGAACCTTCCCCAGACACTCATTCAAAATCAGTAGAGAAACTGATCTCGAAACTCTCTAAAACCCTCGAAAAAGATCGGAATTTCTCACTTCTTTTTTCTACTTTCTCTCTCTCTCTCTAACCACGTTCTGGAGTGATTTTGGTGTGTGGATGATGAATGAAAATGAGCAGAGGGGTTGGGTATTTATAGAATACCTCAGCGAATCAGATCGAAGTTAGTGGCAGCACGTGTGTCGGCTCGCATGTCTCCGGTTGCATGCACGGCGGCACCTCGTGCTCCACATGTCCTTCAGCATGGACCAAACTCATGCAAAGTGACACCTCTTCTCCTGCCTGGACGACCAGATGCCCATCAGAATGGATAGAGTGCATGCGTCGCGACACACCGCTCCCTGTGTGTCGATCAGCATGCGCTGGTTGCAGATATCGCGACACTTCGTGCTTCAACATGTCATGCTGCATGTTCTGCTCTCATGCACGGTGACACCTCAAGCTTCTCTTGACACTCAGCTGGTTGTAAGGTTGACACCACGTTCTTATCCCTTAGATCGAGCCACCTCGAGCTTCTCGGTCGATTTGCGCGATTTCGGTCTTTCTGATGAATTTTTCGTCCCGCGATCAATCCCGAATATTTTTCCGCTCCCGTTCTGATTCTCTGAATCCAGATAAATACTGAGATCCTCTAAAAATATTTCCCGAGCCTCCGGCTTCCTCCAGAAATTTCGTAAAACCGAAATTAGGGTTTTCGACCAACTTCGGGTTTTCCCGTCGTGCTTGCTTCCCGTCGTGCTTACTCCCGTCGTGCTTACTCCCGTCCTGCTTCGAACTTATAATATCTCTGAAATAATATTCTGATGCTAGATGTGAAGTTTCGCGGAAAACTTCGTCGCTAAGAAACGTCGGGTTTCTGAAACGTCGAGCTTCTAAACCGTCGTGCTTCCAAAAATGTGATTCTTCTAAAATCTTCGTCTGATCAATCTAAGACTCTTCTAGGAAAGGTAGAGCAGCTTACGTCGTCTCATGGTTCACTCACGATCCATTGCTTGTCCACATCGTACTTCGAACTTCTCGGTTGGCCCGTACCGCCTGCGGTTCGATCATCAAGTTGATGCTCGACCAATCTTCTGTCTTCTGCGAACCATGCTAAGTTTTGTGTGATCAAAACTTAACATTCCTCCAAATATATAATCTCCCAAAAGCTTGGTTCCATATCCCGACCTTGACTTCCTCGACCATTTTTATCCTGAAGGGCGGGTTATCACATTCTTCCCCCCTTAATAGAATTCGTCCTCGAATTCATAGTGGTTCAAACGCTCAGCTTCATGACATGTTCCTCTTCTTGATGACAATTTCTCCTTGGATCACTTTGTCTCGCTGGTCTTGACATGCTTCTTTATCGGTTTGCCCTTGATGTCTCCCTTCAGTTTCTTCGGTCTCCACCCAGACTTCTGGTTCTGAACTCGCTCTGTGTTAATGCTTCTCTCATAATGAACTCATCCCCATATCGCTATACTCTGTCCATCAAAGTTTCGTGAGTGTCCTCCTCAAGGTCTCCACACTCGTCTTCGTAATTTATTCAGTTGAATGATTGCTGGATCATGATCGTCGCTCTGCCGTAACACTCTGAAACTCTCTTTTCTCTAATGCTGATGAAGTCGTTTCCACTGAAGTCTCGTTCCCACTTGTCCAGTCCATACCACTGTCCAGTCCCTCTGAACCTGTCATCACTCTTTCTCTTTGGGTTTTTGGCCTTGAACTCTCTACACTTTAAGGTTTCCACCATTAAAGTGCCGATCAACGAACACACTTACAAGCTGCAACTCAAAAGAACACTCACAAGCAAGTTAGTCAACTAACTAACAAGCAAACAAATCGCAAAGCTAACCAAACAACCTAGCAATGCTAACCAGCAACCTAACAGTTCTATCTAAGCAACCTAGCAATTCTAGACTCCACTATCTAATCCTAAAACCACAAATCTTACCGCTGGACGTGACCGGATTCCCTAATGCCTTTTGTGACTCTTTTTGACTCGATAAAAATATTTGAAAACCGATTAAATCATGAGTTCCGGAAGCATGGACGTAACCATGCTCTGATACCACCTCTGTAACACCCCCGAACCGTCCTAGACATAGGTCGATCCACCGGCCAACAATCAAACAAGAACATGACCGATGAACCAACTAACACCAAGGATTGGAGATGAAAAGCCAACCGGCCAGCCAACAATCAAACAAGAACATGACTGACTGTCCAACCCAACACCATGGTCCGGAAGCGCTACATGACGGGTTAGGAACAATCCGGTCAGAGTCGCAGAATTTACTCCGCAGCTTAGACCAGTTCATCCACTAACTCGTCCCGCTAACTCAAGGCATAAGGCTTTGCAACCCGTACCAAGAGTTAACGTTGTCCGTTAGATCGAGGCCTAAGGCTTTTCAACCCGTACGACGACCTAACGTTGTGTTAGACCGGACTAGTCACATATCAGAGTACTCATGATGCGCATATAAAACCAATACTTTATTAATTCAAAGAAATATCCATACATAGATATAAATCGAGACCGGTCCCGGCCTAACGCCAAAATCGAGTCAACTAACGCAAATCTAAAATACCGTTTACAAAAGGCATGCAAATCTACTCCGGTGGTCCTAACGTCCAGCTCCAAGCTACACGGTCATCCTATACTAAAGCTACCTGAAAAAAGGGACAACGGAGTTGGGTGAGTAACCTAATGTTACTCAGTGAGCTGGCTACCTCTACCCAAACCTAGAAACTAGCCCAGACAACCCAAAATAACAAGCAATCTATCCTATCATGCAATCAGTCAAATCCAACATTAAATAAACAAACCGTTACTAAGTTAGATATGGCCTCCTGCCGTCATCTAACTTCAAGTAACGGGAACCTGCATACAAACAAGTCAACAACCAATCCCTAGTTAACCATATATATGCCTGAGTTCAATACTCATGTAGTGTTAGACACTTAGACTATACAAGTATCATTAACCAGTCGATCAACAATCAGACAAGAACATGATCGGCTAACCAATGATACCGCATAGCTTCAATATCCACCACCCTTCACAAGCAATCACCCAAACAATATACAATCAGCTTCGGGTCTACACTAACCAAAGAGACACCAAGCCGTATCTGGTACCATATCCAGAATTCGAACTCAATGTTAGAAACCTGCAAGCAAATCAATCAACCACAACCACAAAAACAAGATGATATCTAACTATGACTCGATCTAACTAAACACGACACTCTAACACAACACAACACTCTAACCCGGGGTATGGTGACTTCGTGTTCTTCCTCATCATCCTCAGCAATATCCCATCTCCCTATCACAAAGACCAGGAGAAAGAATATTAACCGAACGCGGCCCACAGTACAGTCGGGTCACCGCGCGACAGCCCCAGTACAGTCGGGCCACTGCCGGTTGTCACACGAAGATCGTGGCCCACAGTACAGTCGGGTCACCACGAGACAGCCCCAGTACAGTCGGGCCCCTGCCGGTCACTACCTCTTCGTGCAACCACTCAGCCATAGGCCATGACCCCGTCTCTCTGAGTGTTCTCGATCCAGCGAATAAGGGGTTTCCTTAAACCCGCTGGGTACGAGGTTGAGGAAACACTAATCAACCCCTAAACAAGCCTAGTATGTGCGGGTTACACACATACTGTCGGCACACTCACATAACACAAACTCAATCTAGAACTTAACCTAAAGATAAAGTCCTAGACTCTATCAAGACTCTCTACTCTACAACACTAACAATAATATCATAACTAATCAAATCAACCGGTTAGTCACTCCCTTACCTAGAGCTGACTAACCTCAAACAACAATCAATAACTCAATCAAACTGTTACCCAGATAGTCCAGCCTCCTGCTGATAAACTATCTTTAAAGATAACAGGAACCTGCACTCAATCAAATCAACAAGCAAGAATAGAAAACATGATGCATCCTAGCCCTAGTCCTAATCAGGTTATTAACTCAGTCTTAATTCCGTTCTATCTCAACTTAGCCCTCGCTAAGCTAAGTCCAATTCATAAACGAAATAACCCTAAGGACTCTACCATGCAATAGCGTGATCATTCTAATCTATAATCTATATGCAGACTCGATCTATCCTAAGTTCCAAGTGGAACTCAAACAAAACCAACTCACAGTGTTCTTTGCCGATAAGCAGCTTGTTGATCGGAGAGGACTTAGCCAAAACCCAATGGATGACTTATATGGACTGGACTGGACTGATCTTGACTTGGACAGAACCTCCCCTGATACTGGTCTGGACTGAACTCAACTTGAACAGAACCTCCCCTAGCTTCTGGACAGTTCTTCGGACTTTCGGTACTTCAGAACTTCGACTGATCTGAACCCGTGGAACTAAACTGATCTTGGACAGCACCTCCACTTTATCATGAAAGAAAATAACTCCCTTGGAAGAGATGATATGGGCAGAACCTTCCCCAGACACTCATTCAAAATCAGTAGAGAAACTGATCTCGAAACTCTCTAAAACCCTCGAAAAAGATCGGAATTTCTCACTTCTTTTTTCTACTTTCTCTCTCTCTCTCTAACCACGTTCTGGAGTGATTTTGGTGTGTGGATGATGAATGAAAACGAGCAGAGGGGTTGGGTATTTATAGAATACCTCAGCGAATCAGATCGAAGTTAGTGGCAGCACGTGTGTCGGCTCGCATGTCTCCGGTTGCATGCACGGCGGCACCTCGTGCTCCACATGTCCTTCAGCATGGACCAAACTCATGCAAAGTGACACCTCTTCTCCTGCCTGGACGACCAGATGCCCATCAGAATGGATAGAGTGCATGCGTCGCGACACACCGCTCCCTGTGTGTCGATCAGCATGCGCTGGTTGCAGATATCGCGACACTTCGTGCTTCAACATGTCATGCTGCATGTTCTGCTCTCATGCACGGTGACACCTCAAGCTTCTCTTGACACTCAGCTGGTTGTAAGGTTGACACCACGTTCTTATCCCTTAGATCAAGCCACCTCGAGCTTCTCGGTCGATTTGCGCGATTTCGGTCTTTCTGATGAATTTTTCGTCCCGCGATCAATCCCGAATTTTTTTCCGCTCCCGTTCTGATTCTCTGAATCCAGATAAATACTGAGATCCTCTAAAAATATTTCCCGAGCCTCCGGCTTCCTCCAGAAATTTCGTAAAACCGAAATTAGGGTTTTCGACCAACTTCGGGTTTTCCTGTCGTGCTTGCTTCCCGTCGTGCTTACTCCCGTCGTGCTTACTCCCGTCCTGCTTCGAACTTATAATATCTCTGAAATAATATTCTGATGCTAGATGTGAAGTTTCGCGGAAAACTTCGTCGCTAAGAAACGTCGGGTTTCTGAAACGTCGAGCTTCTAAACCGTCGTGCTTCCAAAAATGTGATTCTTCTAAAATCTTCGTCTGATCAATCTAAGACTCTTCTAGGAAAGGTAGAGCAGCTTACGTCGTCTCATGGTTCACTCACGATCCATTGCTTGTCCACATCGTACTTCGAACTTCTCGGTTGGCCCGTACCGCCTGCGGTTCGATCATCAAGTTGATGCTCGACCAATCTTCTGTCTTCTGCGAACCATGCTAAGTTTTGTGTGATCAAAACTTAACATTCCTCCAAATATATAATCTCCCAAAAGCTTGGTTCCATATCCCGACCTTGACTTCCTCGACCATTTTTATCCTGAAGGGCGGGTTATCACATCGACTGTCTTAGCTAAGTCGGTGGCCGCATTGGGAGTTGGGTCATCCGTTCCGTCGGCGATGGACTCGAGGATTTGCTTATCATCCTGAGTCGTGGCCTTTTTGGACAAGTCCGAGTAGTCCTTTGCCGAGTTCTCGGAGATACTCGGATGCTTCTTAGTTCGCTTTGGGTTAGCCACTGGAGCGTTCCGATTGCTGCGGGACTGCCTTCATGGCGTTTATCTAAGGAGTTCCCATTATGGCGTTATAGATGGCCGGGTTATCCACTACCGCGAACTCGACGATCTTCGTGACTTCTTTTGCCATAACTGGGAGCCTAATTTTTCCGAGGGTCATGGATGTGACGCCTGAGAATCCAGTCAACGGTCTTGGTTCTGGGACGATTTCTCCGAGGGGTATGTTCATCCTCTGGAGAGTATCGCGGAACATGATGTTGACCGTGCTTCCTGTGTCGATGAGGATGCGGCCGACTTCGAGATCTTGAATCACCAAGTCGATGACCAGAGGATCGTAGTGGGGTTTATCGAGTCCGGCCGTGTCCTGTTCCGCGAAAACGATCGTGTGATTGGGAACGTCGTCTTCTGGGCACCATCCGGGACTTGTTTCGGCCTTCCGTCCGTAGGCTTTGCCAAGTATCGGTTGGAGGTTGAGGAGCAAAACCGCCGGCAAGCCGAGGTTCAGGCTCGAGCCCTCGTCCGTGCAGAAAGGAGAGGGCAGAGAAGGGCTGCCGCCGAATTGAACCGAAGGGCGGAAATCTTTTCTACCGAATTTGAGGCGTACAAAGAGGCTCAGGACTTTGTAGGCGATTTTCGCGAGTGTCGTGGTTCGGTCGGTACTCTTCACAAGATGCAGCGTGAGGGTTTCTCGCTTTCCAGCGAACTTGCCGCGATGGACGGTTCGATGAGAGTTTGTGCTAACGCCGAATCCTCCGTTCCTCCGATCGAGGGGAGAATTCGAGAGTTATGGAACCCTATTCAAGTCTCGGAAGATACAGCGGATGCCGGTGCAGATGCGAATGCAGGTGAAGGGGGCGAAGAGGTCGACCAGCCCGATTCCTCGTATGGAATATCTTTTAGTGATTGTCTTGCATTTGATTATAATTTGTGATAAGCCAAGTGGGGCTGTTTGTATGTGTCGCGACCCTTAGGAGGTTGCGTGACTTTATGTTTTTCGGGATTGGCCGTTGGTGGCCTTTGAATCCTTATCATGAATGCTTTTATGAATTATGCGTTTTGATTTATACTTTCGTCAAGTGTAGAGGATTTTGAATACGCGTAGTCACTTCGTATTCAAGCTCTGTTTTTTTTGTCGCTTAAACTGTAGGTTACTTTGTAGCGAGCGTTAGGTTTGTAAGCGATAAGAGGCAAATTTTGGAATCTCGTATCCTGGATACTTATGCCTATGAGATGTTTTAGATACCAGCAAGGCTGGGTTTAGGGCAAGACCTAGGTCTAGTTTCGGACTAAAGCTATGCGATGACAAATCGGCTTTTCGTTTTGCTTGTTCGTGATTTCGACCTGACTCGTACCGTTTTAGAATCCGCGAAGTGCTTATCGGCTTCTATGATTCGTTTGGGTACGAGTCGAGCTACTTCCTTTACGAAGAGCTAACCAAAATTTGGATTTCTTGTATAGCGCGCTACGATATCCTTGTCGGATGCAAAAGGACTTCGTTAGAAGCCAGACTACGAATTTGATTGAGTGAAACGTTTCTATGTTTTTCCGTCGGGGCCAATCGACGGAATGGGATTTTTAGAGTCGCGGAAAGACTGTTTGATAGAGTTTTTTGGAGGAGAATAGAGAATCGAAACTGGTCAGGAACTTTCGACGTCTCGCGTTCCTTAAAGATACGATTTTCGTTTTCCGTAATGTTTGTGCATTAGATAAGCGTTCGAATTTAAGACTTTATAAAAAGTTTCAAGAACGTAGAATACATGTAAAGAATATTTTTGCGGGAGTAGGAGAGTATTCGTTCCCATCTTCCCCCCCCCCCCTTTTTGGTGAGGGGGATAGCTGAACTCGTCGGGTTTTGACGAGCTGCCTACGTACCTCTTGCGAGGATCAAGCCATCTCGTAGTTCTGTTTATATCGCGGATGCTATTACTCCACGATTTCCGGCGCCTCGACTGTCTTAGCTAAGTCGGTGGCCGCATTGGGAGTTGGGTCATCCGTTCCGTCGGCGATGGACTCGAGGATTTGCTTATCATCCTGAGTCGTGGCCTTTTTGGACAAATCCGAGTAGTCCTTTGCCGAGTTCTCGGAGATACTCGGATGCTTCTTAGTTCGCTTTGGGTTAGCCACTGGAGCGTTCCGATTGCTGCGGGACTGCCTTCATGGCGTTTATCTAAGGAGTTCCCATTATGGCGTTGTAGATGGCCGGGTTATCCACTACCGCGAACTCGACGATCTTCGTGACTTCTTTTGCCATAACTGGGAGCCTAATTTTTCCGAGGGTCATGGATGTGACGCCTGAGAATCCAGTCAACGGTCTTGGTTCTGGGACGATTTCTCCGAGGGGTATGTTCATCCTCTGGAGAGTATCGCGGAACATGATGTTGACCGTGCTTCCTGTGTCGATGAGGATGCGGCCGACTTCGAGATCTTGAATCACCAAGTCGATGACCAGAGGATCGTAGTGGGGTTTATCGAGTCCGGCCGTGTCCTGTTCCGCGAAAACGATCGTGTGATTGGGAACGTCGTCTTCTGGGCACCATCCGGGACTTGTTTCGGCCTTCCGTCCGTAGGCTTTGCCAAGTATCGGTTGGAGGTTGAGGAGCAAAACCGCCGGCAAGCCGAGGTTCAGGCTCGAGCCCTCGTCCGTGCAGAAAGGAGAGGGCGGAGAAGGGCTGCCGCCGAATTGAACCAAAGGGCGGAAATCTTTTCTACCGAATTTGAGGCGTACAAAGAGGCTCAGGACTTTGTAGGCGATTTTCGCGAGTGTCGTGGTTCGGTCGGTACTCTTCACAAGATGCAGCGTGAGGGTTTCTCGCTTTCCAGCGAACTTGCCGCGATGGACGGTTCGATGAGAGTTTGTGCTAACGCCGAATCCTCCGTTCCTCCGATCGAGGGGAGAATTCGAGAGTTATGGAACCCTATTCAAGTCTCGGAAGATACAGCGGATGCCGGTGCAGATGCGAATGCAGGTGAAGGGGGCGAAGAGGTCGACCAGCCCGATTCCTCGTATGGAATATCTTTTAGTGATTGTCTTGCATTTGATTATAATTTGTGATAAGCCAAGTGGGGCTGTTTGTATGTGTCGCGACCCTTAGGAGGTTGCGTGACTTTATGTTTTTGGGGATTGGCCGTTGGTGGCCTTTGAAGCCTTATCATGAATGCTTTTATGAATTATGCGTTTTGATTTATACTTTCGTCAAGTGTAGAGGATTTTGAATACGCGTAGTCACTTCGTATTCAAGCTCTCTTTTTTTTGTCGCTTAAATTGTAGGTTACTTTGTAGCAAGCATTAGGTTTGTAAGCGATAAGAGGCAAATTTTGGAATCTCGTATCCTGGATACTTATGCCTATGAGATGTTTTAGATACCAGCAAGGCTGGGTTTAGGGCAAGACCTAGGTCTAGTTTCGGACTAAAGCTATGCGATGACAAATCGGCTTTTCGTTTTGCTTGTTCGTGATTTCGACCTGACTCGTACCGTTTTAGAATCCGCGAAGTGCTTATCGGCTTATATGATTCGTTTGGGTACGAGTCGAGCTACTTCCTTTACGAAGAGCTAACCAAAATTTGGATTTCTTGTATAGCGCGCTACGATATCCTTGTCGGATGCAAAAGGACTTCGTTAGAAGCCAGACTACGAATTTGATTGAGTGAAACGTTTCTATGTTTTTCCGTCGGGGCCAATCGACGGAATGGGATTTTTAGAGTCGCGGAAAGACTGTTTGATAGAGTTTTTTGGAGGAGAATAGAGAATCGAAACTGGTCAGGAACTTTCGACGTCTCGCGTTCCTTAAAGATACGATTTTCGTTTTCCGTAATGTTTGTGCATTGGATAAGCGTTCGAATTTAAGACTTTATAAAAAGTTTCAAGAACGTAGAATACATGTAAAGAATATTTTTGCGGGAGTAGGAGAGTATTCGTTCCCATCTTCCCCCCCCCTTTTTGGTGAGGGGGATAGCTGAACTCGTCGGGTTTTGACGAGCTGCCTACGTACCTCTTGCGAGGATCAAGCCATCTCGTAGTTCTGTTTATATCGCGGATGCTATTACTCCACGATTTCCGGCGCCTCGACTGTCTTAGCTAAGTCGGTGGCCGCGTTGGGAGTTGGGTCATCCGTTCCGTCGGCGATGGACTCGAGGATTTGCTTATCATCCTGAGTCGTGGCCTTTTTGGACAAGTCCGAGTCGTCCTTTGCCGAGTTCTCGGAGATACTCGGATGCTTCTTAGTTCGCTTTGGGTTAGCCACTGGAGCGTTTCGATTGCTGCGCAATTTATGTTCAGCCAGGAAGCAGAGTCGCGACTGTTTTTGGCTTCCCCAGATGACCGCCGTTCCAGCTGGTGTTGGAAACTTGACGCTGAGATGGTAAGTGGACGGGACTGCCTTCATGGCGTTTATCCAAGGAGTTCCCATTATGGCGTTATAGATGGCCGGGTTATCCACTACCGCGAACTCGACGATCTTCGTGACTTCTTTTGCCATAACTGGGAGCCTAATTTTTCCGAGGGTCATGGATGTGACGCCCGAGAATCCAGTCAACGGTCTTGGTTCTGGGACGATTTCTCCGAGGGGTATGTTCATCCTCTGGAGAGTATCGCGGAACATGATGCTGACCGTGCTTCCTGTGTCGATGAGGATGCGGCCGTCTTCGAGATCTTGAATCACCAAGTCGATGACCAGAGGATCGTAGTGGGGTTTATCGAGTCCGGCCGTGTCCTGTTCCTCGAAAACGATCGTGTAATTGGGAACGTCGTCTTCTGGGCACCATCCGGGACTTGTTTCGGCCTTCCGTCCGTAGGCTTTGATCGACGAAACGGAGTCCTGGTAGAAGTGCGATCCTCCGATGATCATGTTGATCCTCTGGCGATTGTTGTTGTTTCCTTCGCAGTCTTGCCTTCGTCTGCGTTTTTCGCCCGATTGGGTTCCGGGAGCGTTATTCTCGGGATTGGCTCTGTCGGTCATCAGCGGACGGTCAGAATCTAGGAGCATGTCTTTCACGCTTCTGACCGTTGCTAGTTCGCCGGCGAGCAGCTTTGTAATGAGTCTAGCGCCGAGAACTTTGCAATTGGCGGTAGAGTGACCTCTCGTCTGGTGGAACTCGCAGATGGAGTTGTCCTTGTACGAGTTCCGGGTCCAAGTGTTTCCGGCGGTCCTCCCTTGCTCGGAGTTGACGGCGTACTTGTCGTTACGTGAGGTTTTCTTCTTGCCGGACGCTTTCTGCGGTCCGTGCTTTTGCGCCAGGACTTTCATCTCTTCTTCCATGATGATGTAATCCGTCGCCTTGTGGAGAGTGTCCTGGATGGTTCGCGGCCTCTCCAGAGAAATCCACTTTCGGAATTTCGACTTGTACCAGAGGTTTTTTCTCAGGGCGTAGATGGCGACTCTATCGCTGAGGCCTGTTACCCTGGACATTACGAGTTTGAACCTCCTTATGTAGTCGCGGAGCGGCTCGTCTTCCTTTTGAATAAGGCTCCAAAGATCTACGTTGGAAGTTTCCCTGTCCATGAACATGGAAAACTGCTTCAGAAAGGCTGAAGCCAGCTGGCGGAAACTTCCGATGGAGTTTCTTTTCAAGTGCGAGAACCACTCGAGCGCAGCACCTCTGAGGTTCTCGACAAACAGGAGACAGCAGCCGACGTTTTTTTTCCCGCTCCGGAAGTTTAGACCTAACCATTGCAATCTGAAAGGATTGCAGATGTGCCTTCGGGTCTGTGGTTCCGTCGTAGGTGGGAAGCTTTATTTTCCCGGGATCCGAGACTCGTGCGTCTGTGATTCGAGACGTGAACGGAGTCTTCCTCGATTCTTCGAGGAGCAGGTCGATCTCGGGAGCGGTGCTGGTTGCGTGGTGAATCTGCGATTTTACCGCTTTCACCTCGGCTGCAGTCTTCGCGATGTATTCGCGTAAATCGTGGATCTCATTGGCGCCTTTTGCGCTTCTTTGTCTACGTTGGCTGCGATAGGCCCGAGTCTGGTCTTCGGCTAGCCTCTCTTGCTCTGACCAGTAGAGGTATTCTTCCTCTTCTGTCATCGGTTTTTCGAAGGCTGCCGCCAGTCGAGCCGACTGACTTCGGGTCCTTCTGTGGTGGACGTCGGTGTCTTCGTCGGATGGATCCGATTGATTGCTGATATCCAGGTTGATTCTTTCGACGTCGACTCCTTCGTTTTCCCTCGCGGGAGGTGGAAGGTTATCCGTCGTTTTCTTCTGCCCCGCCGGAGTGGTATCGTCAGGGATGAGTTCCGGGGATTCTCTCGGGGCATCTTTTTCTTTTTCTCCGGAAGTTCCGAAGTCAAGCCTCCTGACACGCCTCACCTTGGTGGATCCGCGCGGAAGTTTGCTTTTCGCTGTTAAGGTACTGACCTGTTTAGCGAGTGAAGCCATTAGTTTCTCTCGTTCTTCCGACCGTTTCTGGGTGGTGGCGAACAGTTCCTTCACCTGGTCTAGCATCGCGGTGTTTGCCTCGGCAGTGACCGTCGATACGTTTCCAGCGGGAGTCTTCTCAGCGTTGGCATCGGCGGCTGGTCCGTCGTGAGTTTGCTTGTCTTTTTCCGCGGTAGCAGACATGTTTAACTGGGCGTGCATAGTTGCGAGAAAGATAATTCCGTGTATCCCCCTCCTTCTAGCGCCAAACTGTGGGAACCGAAATTCGCACCGTCAAATATTACTAAGTAAAACGTAGCAAAACTAAGTTGACCTAGTTTTCCCTGAGGATCCCGGCTATCTGCTGGGCCACGCACGACAAAGTTAAAACAGGCTAAGTCGAGAACAAATGCGTAAAAATACAGAGAGCAAAAAGAAAGAATTTTATTTCCGAATTCGCGGAGAGCGTTGGAACAATAGGTCGAGATCGCGGCCGTAAGAGCTGTCGATCGTCGCTAGTCTCAAAACCCTAGATCTAACCTAATTGAGTCGCAGCTCGCTAAAAAGGAAATAAACGCCTAAGTTCTAAATTGCTCTGAGAGTAGTTTTTCTTGTGATTTTCGGATCCCCCTTCCTCTGCTCCTAGACTTGCTTATATACTCCCATATGACGGTCTATTCCTGATGGGCCGCCGCGAGCTGGGCTTTTTCCATTTTCGTCGGCTTTAGTATTTATCGGGAAAATTGACATTTATCTTTTTGGAAACTTGATGTTTATCTTCTTGAAAATTGACATTTATCTTGTTTAGGAGGATAATCGGAAGCTGTCGTATCTATCTTTTTAGAAAATCGTAAAATGGTTATCCGATCATGTTTGGTCCCCTTTGGGCCGTATCTCGGATTTCCGCTATTTTTACGATTTCTTTGAGAGAACGCTCCTACTCGGACATTGGATCTTTCGGAAGATCTTCGGCTCTTTTGTGAGGCAAATGGTGTTTTTAGATAACCATCGCCATTTTCTACGAATTTTTTCCATCCGTCGACGTCTTACGGGTTTTCCGAAGGCTAGGAGAAAGAAAAGGAGTTTGGTTTGCGGGATTTCAGAAAGTCGCAAAACTTGGATTTCTGGCGGTTTGAGAACTTGGAACTTACGCACGAAGACTAGCCGTCCGACAACTCAAGATAGCATGGCGCTAGGCACCCGGCGCCTAGAGGCAACACGGGCGCTAGGCGCCCGGCGGCTAGAGGCAGCACGGGCGCTAGGCGCCCGGCGCCTAGAGGCAGCACGGGCGCTAGGCGCCCGGCGCCTAGAGTCAGCACGGGCGCTAGGCGCCCGGCGCCTAGAGGCAGCACGGGCGCTAGGCGCCCGGCGCCTAGAGTCAGCACGGGTGCTAGGCGCCCGGCGCCTAGAGGCAGCCCAGGGTCAGTCACTCGTTTCTTTCGGTTCGTGCGAGTTTTTTGCGTTCTTTTAGCTTTCCGGAGATTTTTATCATGTAGAGAATTGTTGGGGTCAAAATTGGTCAAGACGAAATCGATGTCCGAAAAGTTCGGACAAAATACGAAAGATGTTAGAGAAGCATTAGAAGAATAAGTTTCATTCTAGAAAACTCGGGAAAATGTTAAGACATTCCGAAATCAACGATTAGAAACATTCTCTACACGATAAAAATCTCCGGGAAGTAAAAAGAACGCAAAAACTCGCACGAGCCGAAAGAAACGAGCGACGACCCTGGGCTGCCTCTAGGCGCCGGGCGCCTAGCGCCCGTGCTGCCTCTAGGCGCCGGGCGCCTAGCGCCCGTGCTGCCTCTAGGCGCCGGGCGCCTAGCTCCCGCGTTGCCTCTAGGCGCCGGGCGCCTAGCGCCCGTGCTGCCTCTAGGCGCCGGGCGCCTAGCGCCCGTGCTGCCTCTAGGCGCCGGGCGCCTAGCGCCCGTGCTGCCTCTAGGCGCCGGGCGCCTAGCGCCCGAGCTGCCTCTAGGCGCCGGGCGCCTAGCGCCCGTGCTGCCTCTAGGCGCCGGGCGCCTAGCGCCCGAAGCTGCCTCTAGGCGCCGGGCGCCTAGCGCCCGTGCTGCCTCTAAGCGCCGGGCGCCTAGCGCCCGTGCTCCTTCTAGGTGCCGGGCGCCTAGCGCCCGTGCTGCCTCTAGGCGCCGGGCGCCTAGCGCCCGTGCTGCCTCTAGGCGCCGGGCGCCTAGCGCCCGAGCTGCCTCTAGGCGCCGGGCGCCTAGCGCCCGAGCTGCCTCTAGGCGCCGGGCGCCTAGCGCCCGTGCTGCCTCTAGGCGCCGGGCGCCTTGCGTCCGTGCTGCCTCTAGGCGCCGGGCGCCTAGCGCCCGAAGCTGCCTCTAGGCGCCGGGTGCCTAGCGCCCGTGCTGCCTCTAGGCGCCGGGCGCCTAGCGCCCGTGTTGCCTCTAGGCGCCGGGCGCCTAGCGCCCGTGCTGCCTCTAGGCGCCGGGCGCCTAGCGCCCGCGCTGCCTCTAGGCGCCGGGCGGCTGCCTCTAGGCGCCGTGCTGCCTCTAGGCGCCGGGCGCCTAGCGCCGGGCGCCTAGCGCCCGTGCTGCCTCTAGGCGCCGGGCGCCTAGTGCCCGTGCTGCCTCTAGGCGCCGGGCGCCTAGCGCCATGCTAGCTCGAGTTATCGGACGGCTAGTCTTCGTGCGTAAGTTCCAAGTTCTCAAACCGCCAGAAATCGAAGTTTTGCGACTTTCTGAAATCCCGCAAACCAAACTCCTTTTCTTTCTCCTAGCCTTCAGAAAACCCGTAAGACGTCAATGGATGGGAGAACTTCGTAGAAAGCGGCAACGGTTATCTAAAAACACCATTTGCCGCATAAAAGAGCCGAAGGTCTTCCGAAAGATCCAATGTCCAAGTAGGAACGTTCTCTCGAGGAAATCGTAAAAATAACGGAAATCCGAGATACGGCCCAACGGGGACCAAACATGATCGGATAACCATTTTACGATTTTCTAAAAAAGATAGATACGACAGTTTGCGATTATCTTCCTAAACAAGATAAATGTCAAATTTCCAAAAGATAAACATCAAGTTTCCTAGAGGATAAATGTCAAGTTTACCGATAAACATGAAGGCCGACGAAAATGGAAAAAGCCCAGCTCGCGCCGGCCCGTCAGGAATAGACCGTCATATGGGAGTATATAAGCAAGTCTAGGAGCAGAGGAAGGGGGATCCGAAAATCATAAGAAAAACCACTCTCAGAGCAATTTAGAACTTAGGCGTTTATTTCCTTTTTAGCGAGCTGCGACTCAATTAGGTTAGATCTAGGGTTTTGAGACTAGCGACGATCGACAGCTCTTACGGCCGCGATCTCGACCTATTGTTCCAACGCTCTCCGCAAATTCGGAAATAAAGTTCTTTCTTTTTTGCTCTCTTATTTTACGCATTTATTTTCAACTTAGCCTGTCTTAACTCTGTCGTGCGTGGCCCAGCAGATAGCCGGGATCCTCGGGGAAAACTAGGTCAACTTAGTTTTCCTACGTTTTTACTTAGTAACATTTGACGGTGCGAATTTCGGTTCCCACACTTTGGCGCTTGAAGGAGGGGGAAACACGGAATTATCTTTCTCGCAACTACGCACGCCCAGTTAAACATGTCTGCTAACGCGGAAAAAGACAAGCAAACGCACGACGGACCAGCCGCCGATGCCAACGCTGAGAAGACTCCCGCTGGAAGCACCCCCGCTCTCTGCGACAAAGTCGGGATCGTGCCTCGATGGCTCGTTGTTTTCCGACGAGGCCTCGAAAGCGATCCCTTTGCCCTTCGAAGATTTCCCCCTCCGCCTCGAAGGAGCAAACACGAAGGATCCATCATTGATGAGAGGTCGCGTACCGCCTCGCGATCGGTGAAGCGCGACCGCCTTCCGACTCCGGTCGAGATCGAAAGAATCCCAGGAACAGGCCCTTGACCTGAATATGTCTCTCTTGACGGTAAGATCGGAAGGGATGTGCGTGAGACACCTATTCTCTACAAAAAAAAATGCGCATATGCATTCAGCGTTCGACTTTCGATTTCTAAAAAAGAAAAAAAAAAATCAAATTTACGATAATCTTACCACGTCGGTACAACCACTCCGTCGGGAATAGATGAAGAAAGCTCTCCTCGACAGATTCTCCATCTATCCTCACAAAAAAGAAACGATCAACGAAATCCTTAGCATGCGAGGTAAGCCCACGAATTACCGAGTGATCAGTCCTCGATTTCATGGCAAATATTCCATTGGTTTTCACGCCCTTGGAAAGCCACAGCCCTTCAAAGTCCGAAGGGCTAAGATCCATTCCTAACTCGTAGCTCAGAATCACAACGCCAAGCCAACTCTCTAGAGCCGGCACGTTCAACTGGCTGACTGAGATTCCGAAACGATCGAGAGCTTGGACGATGACCCCAGGGATCGGGAACCATAATCGACATTGCGTCAGGAATGCCTCGTAACAAGTAAAGTAACCCTCCGGAGGGCGCTCCGGACTCTCATCCCCAAGGGGAATGCGAAACACGACTTTCTCCGGAACGTTGTAGAACTTTTGAAGAATTCCAAGATACTCGGGGGATACCTCGCTCGGCGAATCAGCTTCCACACGCGCCTTCACAGGACGCCGGGGAATCGGAATCACAGGAAGAGGGGGATCAGAACCAAAGACAGCGTCACAGTACGCGTTCCTCTCAACCTCTGAAACCTCGGCCTTCAGAGCTTCCTCCTCGGCGTGGAAACTGTCCGAAGGAGAGCGAGACTGTCTCCTCGAGGATCTTAACCTTGAAGTCATTCTTTTCTTAAAGGTAGAGAGAGAATCTTTGAGGGAGAAATTAACTTAGGATTCTTGGGTGAAATAAGAATGGTAAAGGATTCACAAGTCTTTATAGGCATGAATTTTACTAATTACCCCGACCTTCGGCACGATTTCGTCTCCATACTTTCCTCACAAACCATACAGCAAGCTAGGACCTACGACCGCTACGGCTCCTAGCTAGCTGGGGGGCTAACTGTTGGGGTCAAAATCGGTCAAGACGAAATCGATGTCCGTAAAATTCGGACAAAATACGAAAGATGTTAGAGAAGCATTAGGAGAATAAGTTTCATTCTAGAAAACTCGGGAAAATGTTAAGACATTCCGAAATCAACGATTAGAAACATTCTCTACACGACAAAAATCTCCGGGAAGTAAAAAGAATGCAAAAACTCGCACGAGCCGAAAGAAACGAGCGACGACCCTGGGCTGCCTCTAGGCGCCGGGCGCCTAGCGCCCGTGCTGCATCTAGGCGCCGGGCGCCTAGCGCCCGTGCTGCCTCTAGGCGCCGGGCGCCTAGCGCCCGCGTTGCCTCTAGGCGCCGGGCGCCTAGCGCCCGCATTGCCTCTAGGCGCCGGGCGCCTAGCGCCCGCGCTGCCTCTAGGCGCCGGGCGCCTAGCGCCCGTGCTGCCTCTAGGCGCCTGGCGCCTAGCGCCCGTGCTGCCTCTAGGCGCCGGGCGCCTAGCGCCCGTGTTGTCTCTAGGCGCCGGGCGCCTAGCGCCCGTGCTGCCTCTAGGCGCCGGACGCCTAGCGCCATGCTAGCTCGAGTTATCGGACGGCTAGTCTTCGTGTGTATGTTCCAAGTTCTCAAACCGCCAGAAATCGAAGTTTTGCGACTTTCTGAAATCCCGCAAACCAAACACCTTTTCTTTCTCCTAGCCTTCGGAAAACCCGTAAGACGTCAATGGATGGGAGAACTTCGTAGAAAGCGGCAACGGTTATCTAAAAACACCATTTGCCGCATAAAAGAGCCGAAGGTCTTCCGAAAGATCCAATGTCCAAGTAGGAACGTTCTCTCGAGGAAATCGTAAAAATAACGGAAATCCGAGATACGGCCCAACAGGGACCAAACATGATCGGATAACCATTTTACGATTTTCTAAAAAAGATAGATACGACAGTTTGCGATTATCTTCCTAAACAAGATAAATGTCAAATTTCCAAAAGATAAACATCAAGTTTCCTAGAGGATAAATGTCAAGTTTCCCGATAAACATGAAGGCCGACGAAAATGGAAAAAGCCCAGCTCGCGCCGGCCCGTCAGGAATAGACCGTCATATGGGAGTATATAAGCAAGTCTAGGAGCAGAGGAAGGGGGATCCGAAAATCACAAGAAAAACCACTCTCAGAGCAATTTAGAACTTAGGCGTTTATTTCCTTTTTAGCGAGCTGCGACTCAATTAGGTTAGATCTAGGGTTTTGAGACTAGCGACGATCGACAGCTCTTACGGCCGCGATCTCGACCTATTGTTCCAACGCTCTCCGCAAATTCGGAAATAAAGTTCTTTCTTTTTTGCTCTCTTATTTTACGCATTTATTTTCAACTTAGCCTGTCTTAACTCTGTCGTGCGTGGCCCAGCAGATAGCCGGGATCCTCGGGGAAAACTAGGTCAACTTAGTTTTCCTACGTTTTTACTTAGTAACATTTGACGGTGCGAATTTCGGTTCTCACAAGAATGTTTCTAATCGTTGATTTCGGAACGACTTAACATCTTCCCGAGTTTTCTAGATTGAAACTTAATCTCTTAAAGCTTCTCTAACGTTTTTCGTGTTTAGTCCGAACTTTTCGGATATCGATTTCGTCTTGACCGATTTTGACCCCAACAGAAGGTCTTAATGTTGTATAGTAGATGGCCCTGGTTCTGAAGGTGTCTTCTAAGTTTTAGGTCGTGGAACCATGGAAGAAGTGGGGATTTATAGCTGCATCCCACAGTGGGGATTGCCTACGTACCCCTCGGAAGGGGATCAAGCCATTCGTAGTTCATATATTGTGGGCGCCTAGCCTAGATGGACACGTGGCCTTAGTGGGCACATGGCCTTGTGGAGGCGCGTAGCCTGATGAAGACGTGGAGCCTGATGGAGGCGCGGAGCCTGATGGGAGCACTTAGCCTTAGAAGCACGTGGCTCTGTAGTTGATAGGAGTCATCTATTGTAGAAGGCGCATGGCTGGAATAGATGATGGGATCGTCGGGATGCTGCAGTGAGCATGGAGCTTCGGTATGCTTCATGGAGCATGGGGTGTCCCTGCTGATGAGCTGGAGATCGTAGCCTGGATGAACATGTAGAGTTGTGGGCATGCTGTCATGAGCATAGGATACCATCTTGTTGGTTGGAACTCCAGGGATTCGTCCTCCATAGATATGGCGGTGGAGATAGCCTTTTAGGTCAATTCTTGTCTCGGTAGCCGTCGGATTGACTATGGGGGTTTATGTCTTCTATAGATGGACGTCTTCCTCTTATTGTAGACGTGCAGCAATGATTATAGAGCATCATCTACCTGGTAAATCTCGTCAGGATCAGTCTGTAGTCGGTGTCTCGAAGAGGATGGTCTTCTCGGTCTCAAATATTGCATAAGCGGCTGTCGGGTTTTTCTCCCTGTGTATGGATGTGTTCTCCCCCTATTTTTAGGGTTTATCAACCCTATATTTATAGTATAGGTCGTGCCTCCTCTTTAGGATTTGGTAATATTCAATATATCCTTAGATAATAGAATATTACCATTTTTCTTCAAGGCGATCGAGTATTTTGGAATACTTCCTCTTTCCTTCTCATAGATTTAAGGAGATTCGACCATATAATGATAAATATGATTATTTACCATTATATTGAAGTTTTCTTTTTTACTTATAGGCAGGGGTCGGACTTGGACCCTAGACCCAGGACCCTGGACCTTCTCGGAGAAGGATCCAGAAATCAAGGGCCCATTTGGAAGCTGGAGAAAATTCAAGCCTGGGATATTTTTCCCCAACAACTCTGACACACCTTTCGTGAAAGAGATCGCTTCAGTCGAGATGCCTCACAAATTCTCCTTCCCGAGCATCAGGATGTACGAAGGAACTGGGGATCCCGACAACCATATCGTCCAGTACAAGCAACGCATGATAGTCATAGCTATCCCAAAAAATGCAAGGGAGGCTACCATCTGCAAGGGTTTCGGGTCAACCCTGACCGGTCCTGCCCTCCAGTGGTATATCAACCTCCCCACAAGATCCATCGCATCTTTCGCCGCCCTCAGCGACAAGTTCGTGGAACGATTCGCCAGCAGTCGCCATCTGAAGAAGAGATCAGATGACCTCTACGAGGTTCAGCAATATAGGAACGAGTTCTTGCGTTCCTACATAGCTTGTTTCAACCAGGAAAAGGTCTCTATTCCCGAGTACAATGCCGATACAGCCGTCTCAGCCTTCAAGAAGGGCCTGCTTCCGGAGGGAGAACTCTACAAGGAGCTAACAAAGTATAGATGCAGAGACATGTCGGATGTGCTATCCCGCGCCTGGGCCCAAGTAAGATGGGAAGAAGACGTCGTGAGCAGGGCCAAGGTCTCCTCCAAATATGATCAGAAGTCCTTTAGATTCTCGAAGGACGAGCGTGACAAGGCCATCCGACCTCTACCCTCCTGAGAATCTACCAACCCGAGCAGGGGCAGATACCAACACCGTCCTCTATCCCGATCCGAGGGAATGATGGTTTCTACTTGGCCCAGTATCTCTCATCTCGCGATATCTAAACCAGAGCTCATCGGAGTCTTCAGACAAATGGACCCACAGGTTAAGTGGCCCCCTAAAATGAGGTCTCCTGACGTCAACCGGAACCCTAAAAGGTTGTGTGGGTTCCACAACGATCACGGTCACACCACTGAAGACTGTATAGCCTTGAGGCTGGAGGTTGCCGAACTTCTTAGGAAGGGCTATCTGAGGGAATTCCTCTCGGATAAAGCAAGTGACCTCCTAAACAAAGAAGGTCCCGCTCTTCCCAACGATGCTGTTCCTGCATTACCCCCGCAGCAAGATCGAGTGATTCACTTCATCTCAGGAGGATCAGAAGTAAGCGGAATCAGCAGCGCCGCAGCCAAAAGGAGTACTCGTAACGCTAGGAACGGTCAAGAGGCCGAAGTTCCCAAACACCCACTCCTAGGAACGGATGAGATTAGCTTCACAGCGAAGGAGCATGAACGGGTCTTGGCTCCTCACCATGACGCCCTCGTCATCTCGCTGGTCATAGCCAATTGTTTGGTCAAGCGGATACTGGTGGACAATGGAAGCTCCAGCAACATCATCTTTCATTCGGCCTACATGGACCTAGGGCTGGACCCAAAGACACTAACCAGGAATGTTAGGGTATTTTCTGGTACAAGCGATTCGTTCTCAGCCTATAGATTGATAGGAGGAAGGAGACAAGTGGTCGTAGCGCTTTCTCCTGCTTCAGTGGTTGATGAACCAAGAGATCCTGCTTTTAGGATACTGCCATAAGGGTATGGGCCAGTATATGTCGTCAAGGCCTTCGTTCTAGTAAGGGACATTGGTCGTTAGGCAGGGGGTGCCTGTCTATGGCAAGGGCCATATGGTCAATAATGAAGGCCGTAAGGTCTTAATGTTGTATAGTGGATGGTCCCTGGTTCTGAAGGTGTCTTCTAAGTTTTAGGTCGTAGAAACATGGAAGAAGTGGGGATTTATAGCTGCATCCCACAGTGGGTATTGCCTACGTACCCCTCGGAAGGGGATCAAGCCATTCGTAGTTCATATATTGTGGGCGCATAGCCTAGATCGACATGTGGCCTAGTGGGCTCGTGGCCTTAGTGGGCACATGGCCTTGTGGAGGCGCGTAGCCTAATGAAGACGTGGAGCCTGATGGAGGCGCGGAGCCTGATGGGAGCACATAGCCTTAGAAGCACGTGGCTCTGTAGTTGATAGGAGTCATCTATTGTAGAAGGCGCATGGCTGGAATAGATGATGGGATCGTCGGGATGCTGCAGTGAGCATGGAGCTTCGGTATGCTTCATGGAGCATGGGGCGTCCCTGCTGATGAGCTGGAGATCGTAGCATGGATGAACATGTAGAGTTGTGGGCATGCTGTCATGAGCATAGGATACCATCTTGTTGGTTGGAACTCCAGGGATTCGTCCTCCATAGATATGTTGGTGGAGATAGCCTTTTAGGTCAATTCTTGCCTCGGTAGCCGTCGGATTGACTATGGGGGTTTATGTCTTCTATAGATGGACGTCTTCCTCTTATTGTAGACGTGCAGCAATGATTATAGAGCATCATCTAGCTGGTAAATCTCGTCAGGATCAGTCTGTAGTCGGTGTCTCGAAGAGGATGGTCTTCTCGGTCTCAAATATTGCATAAGCGACTGTCGGGTTTTTCTCCCTGTGTATGGATGTATTCTCCCCATCTTTTAGGGTTTATCAACCTTATATTTATAGTATAGGTCGTGCCTCTTCTTTAGGATTTGGTAATGTTCAATATATCCTTAGATAATAGAATATTACCATTTTTCTTCAAGGCGATCAAGTATTTTGGAATCCTTCCTCTTTCCTTCTCATAGATTTAAGGAGATTCGACCATATAATGATAAATATGATTATTTACCATTATATTGAAGTTTTCCTGTTTACTCATAGGCAGGGGTCGGACCTGGACCCTAGACCCAAGACCCTGGACCTTCTCGGAGAAGGATCCAGAAATCAAGGGCCCATTCGGAAGCTGGAGAAAATTCAAGCCTGGGATATTTTTCCCCAACAGTTTGCCCCTTATTCATTGATTATCTCATGGGAATAAAGGGATAACATGCGATCTTTGACCTTGATAGTCTTTTCTTGAGCTGGAGAAGGATGGAACCTTGTCGTGAGGAGTTGCTTGGACTGATGTAGGTAGACTTTCATACGTGCTTCAATAGACGTGCTTGGTCTGTGTGACGAGGACCAGGCGGGTCTGGTTGCACTCTCGATTCTGATGGCCTGCATATGGGAGTCCCGAGATGCTCGTGTTGCTCCTGGAACCAAACTCAACCTTGGTTAAGGTAGGACTTCTGTTTGTATTCCTCGAGGACTCTCTGGATTCATGAGTCGTGTGGAGGAATGTATGAGTCGGGATCCATGATTTCTGAGAAGAAAAGTCTTGGCGAGGATAGGAGAACGAAGATGTTTAATATGACCTGGAGGCTAAAGCCGAGGATCCTCATTGTTGGTTCCGTTGGCCTTTCTTGCACCTTTTCTCAAGATTGTCTCTTGACTGGGACCATTCGTGGCTGCCTGGCCTTAGGTTCTTTGAGAGAACATAATCTTTGGGAAGATATTCAGATTTAAGACTCGGCTCCTGTCGATGCGTCGTCTAGTCGAGGAACTTAAATCAGGTCGCAAGGACTTCGTGGTGCCTTTGAGGCGGGAGGATGCTTCAATGATTAGGTAGGTTTCTAGGAGGGGTCATAACCTTAGAAGGATGTCAGTGTCTAGGACCTGGGCCCTGTTGGTGACTTGACTGAAACCTGAAATCATTGAAGAAGCATTAGATCTTGTAATCCAATATTAAAAACCTGAGTTTTAGTTTTAGGAATTTAAGATCTTTGCTAGGAACCCAGAAGTTCTAGCTTGATTTGAACCCGTAGGTTCTTGGACCCTGGAACTCGGAAGTTCTCAAGGTCTTCGACCCTTAGGTTCCTTACCTAGGCCCTAAGGCCGTTTTATTGAACCCGGAGGTCTGCTCATCTAACCTTGAGGTTTCTGAGTGTTTTGGGTTTAATCTTCTAGTTCTAGGACAACGATTAAACTTAAGAGATACTTCGAACCCGGAGGTCGATACCTTTGAATCCTAAGATCTTTGGTAAACCCAAAGGTCAGTATCAGGACTTGGAAGTACTTGAACCCGAAGGTCCTTTAGACTCGAAAGTCTTTGATCCACCCTTAAGTGATCTTTTTAAATCCAGAGATTCCTTATAGGCCCGGAGGCTGTACCGAACTCGAGGGTTCTTTATAGGCCCGGAGGCTCTATGGACCCTAAGGTCGTATTAAACCCGGAAGCTTATAGAGCCTGAGGTCTCAATAAACCCGGAGGTTCGAGGACCCTGAGGTTTCAATGAACCCGGGGGTTCGAGGACCATGAGGTCCCAGTGAATCCGGAGGTTCGAGGACCATGAGGTCTCAGTGAATCCGGAGGTTTGAGGACCCTGAGGTCTCAGTGAACCCGGAGATTCGAGGACCCTGAGGTCTTAATGAACCCGGAGGTTCGAGGACCATGAGGTCTCAGTGAATCCGGAGGTTCGAGGACCCTGAGGTCTCAGTGAACCCGGAGATTCGAGGACCCTGAGGTCTCTATGAACCTGGAGGTTCGAGGATCCTGAGGTCTCAATGACCCCAGAGGTTCGAGGACCATGAGGTCTCAGTGAACCCAGAGGTTCTTGACCCGGAGGCCTTTATTGAATCCAGAGATTCTAGACCTGGAGGTCGTATTGAGCCCTGAGGTTCTAGACCCTGGGGTCGTATTGAATCCAAAGATTCTGGACCCTTAGGTTGTATTGAATCCTAAGATTCTTGACCCGGAGGTCTTAATAGAATCCGAAGATTCTGGACCCTAAGGTCTAATGGAACCCTGAGGTTCTGTGGACCCTGAGGTCGTATGGAACCCTGAGGTTCTTTGGACCCTTAGGTCTGTGGAACCCTGAGGTTCTTTGGACCCGAAGGTCTTTGGACCCGAAGGTCTTTGGACCCTTAGGTCTAAGGAACCTTGAGGTTCTAGGGACCCTTAAGCCTTGGAAACCTTGAGGTTCTCTGGACCCTTAGGTCTTGGGAACCTTGAGGTTCTCTGGACCCTTAGGCCTAAGGAACCTTGAGGTTCTTTGGATCCTTAGGTCTTGGGAACCCTGAGATTCTTTGGACCCTTAGGTCTTGGGAACCTTGAGGTTCTTTGGACCCTTAGGTCTATGGAACCCTTAGGTTCTAGGGACCCTTAGGTCTATGGAACCTTGAGGTTCTAGGGACCCTTAGGTCTATGGAACCCTTAGGTTCTGTGGACCCTTAGGTATATGGAACCTTGAGGTTCTAGGGACCCTTAGCTCTATGAAATCCTTAGGTTCTAGGGACCCTTAGTTCTATGCAACCTTAGGTTCTATGGACCCTTAGGTCTATGGAACCTTGAGGTTTTAGGGACCCTTAGGTCTATGGAACCCTTAGGTTCTAGAGACCCTTAGGTCTATGGAACCTTGAGGTTCTAAGGATCCGAAGGTCTTTAGACCCGAAGGTCTTTGGACCCGAAGGTCTTTGGACCCGAAGGTCTTTGGACCCGAAGGTCTTTGGACCCGAAAGTCTTTGGACCCGAAAGTCTTTGGACCAGAAGGTCTTTGGACCCGAAGGTCTTTGGACCCGAAGGTCATTGGACCCGAAGGTCATTGGACCCGAAGGTCATTGGACCCGAAGGTCTTTGGACCCGAAGGTCTTTGGACCCGCAGGTCTTTGGACCCGAAGGTCTTTGGACCCGAAGGTCTTTGGACCCGAAGGTCTTTGGACCCGAAGGTCTTTGGACCCGAAGGTCTTTGGACCCGAAGGTCTTTGGACCCGAAGGTCTTTGGACCCGAAGGTCTTTGGACCCGAAGGTCTTTGGACCCGAAGGTCTTTGGACCCGAAGGTCTTTGGACCCGAAGGTCTTTGGACCCGAAGGTCTTTGGACCCGAAGGTCTTTGGACCCGAAGGTCTTTGGACCCGAAGGTCTTTGGACCCGAAGGTCTTTGGACCCGAAGGTCTTTGGACCCGAAGGTCTTTGGACCCGAAGGTCTTTGGACCCGAAGGTCTTTGGACCCGAAGGTCTTTGGACCCGAAGGTCTTTGGACCCGAAGGTCTTTGGACCCGAAGGTCTTTGGACCCGAAGGTCTTTGGACCCGAAGGTCTTTGGACCCGAAGGTCTTTGGACCCGAAGGTCTTTGGACCCGAAGGTCTTTGGACCCGAAGGTCTTTGGACCCGAAGGTCTTTGGACCCGAAGGTCTTTGGACCCGAAGGTCTTTGGACCCGAAGGTCTTTGGACCCGAAGGTCTTTGGACCCGAAGGTCTTTGGACCCGAAGGTCTTTGGACCCGAAGGTCTTTGGACCCGAAGGTCTTTGGACCCGAAGGTCTTTGGACCCGAAGGTCATTGGACCCGAAGGTCTTTGGACCCGAAGGTCTTTGGACCCGAAGGTCTTTGGACCCGAAGGTCTTTGGACCCGAAGGTCTTTGGACCCGAAGGTCTTTGGACCCGAAGGTCTTTGGACCCGAGGGTCTTTGGACCCGAAGGTCTTTGGACCCGAAGGTCTTTGGACCCGAAGGTCTTTGGACCCGAAGGTCTTTGGACCCGAAGGTCTTTGGACCCGAAGGTCTTTGGACCCGAAGGTCTTTGGACCCGAAGGTCTTTGGACCCGAAGGTCTTTGGACCCGAAGGTCTTTGGACCCGAAGGTCTTTGGACCCGAAGGTCTTTGGACCCGAAGGTCTTTGGACCCGAAGGTCTTTGGACCCGAAGGTCTTTGGACCCGAAGGTCTTTGGACCCGAAGGTCTTTGGACCCGAAGGTCTTTGGACCCGAAGGTCTTTGGACCCGAAGGTCTTTGGACCCGAAGGTCTTTGGACCCGAAGGTCTTTGTACCCGAAGGTCTTTGGACCCGAAGGTCTTTGGACCCGAAGGTCTTTGGACCCGAAGGTCTTTGGACCCGAAGGTCTTTCGACCCGAAGGCCTTTGGACCCGAAGGCCTTTGGACCCGAAGGCCTTTGGACCCGAAGGCCTTTGGACCCGAAGGCCTTTGGACCCGAAGGTCTTTGGACCCGAAGGTCTTTGGACCCGAAGGTCTTTGGACCCGAAGGTCTTTGGACCCGAAGGTCTTTGGACCCGAAGGTCTTTGGACCCGAAGGTCTTTGGACCCGAAGGTCTTTGGACCCGAAGGTCTTTGGACCCGAAGGTCTTTGACTTTTTATGCTTTTGGGGAGTCTTTTTGGTCGCTCTCTGCTGCCCGGAGGCGCGCCACTCTCGATCTAAATTGAGAAGTCGCACTATGCTACCCGTGGGCATAGGCCACTCTCGATCTAAATCTGTAGGTATCTTTAGGCGCTGGACCTGTCTGGAGATGATATTGCAGGGTTCGGGACCCTGATCTTTTATCTCGGGGGACGAGTTGATTTGCTTTCAGGCCCATGTGGATCCCTCCTAGTGATGTAGGGTTTGATGGAGACGGACTTGTTGATGCTTCAGTGAGCGTTGACATTCGTCCGCTGGACACAGGGTACTTGGACCCGTAGCAGGACCTTTGGAGGACCGGAGACCTTATTCTCTCATTTGGGGGTGACGAGCTCCTTTATTGGTGTAAGGCCTTGGTGGAACGTGGCCTTCAAGTAGTCTTGTTGTTTGGCTGGCAAAGACCACTGGTATCCGTTGGAGTCTGATGCAGGTGACCTGCTGACCCTTTCGGAAGTGGGAATTTTCGGTATGTATGTCTTTGCTTATGCCCCCAATGATTGGATACTGGCTGGAGAATGATTCTCTGAACGGCGTACATCTCTTTGAGGACCTGAGGGCTGTGAGAGATTCTTTAATGACCTGGAGGTGGACTCTTGTTCTGCTATCTCATGCCCCGAGGCTGTATTGACTTAAAACAGCATCACGTTCTGTCCATTGGAGTTGGACCTCTCTCGATGTTGGATGGATGCAGGATATAGTTGAGACTGCACATGTTACCTTCTGTGAAGCCGCTCGGAATGTGGTCCTTCTCGAAAACCGATGACTTTGGAGATACCCTATTTAAGCTCGTAGGTTCTGGGATTCTTCCTCTTGAAACATGGAGGTTCGTGGCTTCATCCCCCTGAAACTCATAGGTTGTGGGATTGACTCTCTTGGCGCCCGGAAGCTTTGGCATATGTCCTTCTGAAACGAGGGGGCGGTAGGACATATCCTCTTTAAATCTGGAGATAGAGGTGAAGTAGTAGTATTGAGTTGTCCTTGAGCTCGGTTAGCGGAGTCCTAGGTAAAAATTGACCTGAGGCAGGAATGGAGAGGTCTGGAGCAGGACCCTTTGTTTTGATGGATTACCCAGCTGAGAATGCTTCTTTGCATGGGTTAGCGTCTTCTGTTACAGACTAGGACGTGGTTAATCTGTTCCTGCTATTGACCTTTCATGCATATTGCTTTGCTCCTATTCGTTGGATCTCTCTGTTTCGTATGTGTCGTGCTGTGACTTCTCCTAGTTGCTCTCTGCTCCCACTTGGATGAGCCACTCTCAGCGTTTTCTGGATGCCACTTAACGGCTCGTCGCTTTGTCTTGGATCCTCCTTGTTGTGGGCAAGCCAACGAGATTTGTTGATGAGCGTTGCCCCTTGGGTTAACGCTCTTCCCCAGCTTTCCTCGTGATCGTGTCTTCCGTTAGAGGTTCAAAAAGACATGTGGCCCTTGTTGGACCCAAATATGATCCTCATGTGAGGTACCGGTAAGCACGAGCTAACGAGTGGGCCGCGGTGAGCCCAGCATAACAAAGGGAGCTGAAAGCTGAGCCGAAGGCTGAACCTGGAAGTCATCATAACAGAGGTCACGACAGAAAGGGAGCTAATACTTCGAGAGACTCGGTCAAGAGGAACCTGGAGCAGGTCCCGTAACTGAAGCCGTATATCTCGGGGCTCAGTTGAGGAGCTACCAACGAAACCTAGACTATATAAAGATGGAGAAGATCGAGGACAAGCATATCTCTTTTCATATATCAACTTTTGTATTAGACTAAAAGTATCACGTATTTTCTTTGTAATCAACTCAAAACATGTTTCTTTGTATTGATCATCTTTTCAACTCATCAATAAAATCACATTCATTCTTCAAGTTTCTTTACGGGATTCAGCCCACGATTTTCATTCATCAGTTCTCTAAACCTAACCTGAATCTAAGAAGTGAAACATTGTCTCTCACAATTGGCGCCTGTGGGGACAAATAATCGAATCCCTTTCTCTAAAGCTTAAGGATGAATCCACTCGATGGAACGAACCCATCTAACCCTGATCAATCGAACCAGAGCAATAGCTCATCGAACCGCACTGCTCCGGGGGCAAATAACCCGAGAGCCTCCGGAGGGACCAACTCTGGGTCCTCAGCCCTCAATAACCCATCGCATCAACCCACTCTGAACCAAACGGAAGCTCAGCTTTCTGAGATCCGTCGGATGATGCTCCAGTTAGTGGACAAAGCTCAAGAAACCGAGCGAACGATGCAACAGCTAGCCGAAAGGCAGCAATGGTTCGAAGAGACAACCAGGTCTCAGTCCACGGCAACCCAGCCATCCGTTCACCAGGGAGCATGAGTCACCTTCCAAGAACAATGAGCTGACCCCTCCTTCCCTCGAGAGCATCTGAACTTCTCCCCCGATAGCCCTGGTGCAGAAGGACAGGAACCTGCTTTCCAAACGCCTCGCGCTAGGACAGCTCCTGCGTTTATCCCACCTATCACTAGCACCATGGGAAGTAATGTAGCAGCAACTAGCTCCATGCCTGATCGAGTCACTGGTGAGAGCACCCGTTTGCCTCCGCCGCCACCTCCTTCCGGGTCTGGAGCACGAACCAACATACCGTCCGGGGGCAGAACATCAGCTTCGGTGTTTCAAGCTAGGGTTTCAACCCCAAATACGGACGAATATCAAAGGACGGATGCTGATCCTGCAGCCCTCCGCACTAATCTCGCTCGGAGCCTAAGGACCAATGAGCGACCTATTTCCCCAGTTAGCTGGGAAAACGACCGAGCTCGGTTTCGCCCGGAACCTGCTTGTCGAGTGCCTGATAATGACCCAAATGTCCTTCCCTTCGAAGGACCCGACGCAATTCGCAGATAAATGGAGCGAACCCATGCAGCTCTCCAGAAATTGGGAGCTCAAGTTCACAAAGCAACGAGCTCAGCTCCCGAAATCGAGAGCTTAATTGAGGAGACTCGTGGAACTCCGTTCACCGATAGAATTGCCAACTCTTATATAAGAGATACTCGAAAAATTAAGATTCCCGAATACGATGGGAACGCAGACCCAAAGGCTTATTTAAGAGCCTTCCGATTAGCCATCGTCAAAGCTAACTTCACAAAGGAAGAATGCGATGCAGGATATTGCAGAACATTTGCTGAAAACTTGATCAGAACAGCTCTTGAATGGTTTTCTGGCCTCGAGCCGAACTCTATAGACAGCTTCGATCAGTTAGCTAACGCCTTTATGAAGCAATATTCAACCCACATCTTAAAACAAGCATCTGAGGCTGACCTCTGGAAGATCAGACAAGGACTGGGAGACTCGCTGCGAGTCTACATCGAGAAGTTCAGGGCAGTGAGAACCAAACTCTCGAACCCCAACGATCAGGTAGCCATTGAGGCTCTTAGGAGAGGTCTCTGGTACAAATCAGGTTTCTTCTCGGAGCTGACGCTGAATCCCCCTCCGACAATCGACGACGCCCTCCATAAGGCCTCTAGATACATCACCTTGGAGGAGGAAACCGCGGCATTGGATAAGCTCCATAGAAAACCTCAGAATCACCCGAAAGGCGAAGCCTCCGACGGGAAGGGACCTCACAAAAGAGGGAACCCCCAAAATAATCAGACCCAGGGAGAGCATTCTTACGCAATCGAGGAAGACAAGGAAGAAAAACATGTCGCCACGACAGCCAAAGCCCCCTGGTCCAAAGGCTACGATGAGAGCAAACATTGCGCTTACCACGATCGAAAGGGACACTCAACCGAAGAATGTTGGGACCTCCAACGACAACTGGCTGCTAAATTCGCAGCCGGAGAAATAAAAGACGTGGACCTCAAAAAACCACAGCCTTATCAGAAGAGAGGTCCCTGAGATAGCTCTCCGAAACGCGAACGATCACCTGAAAAAGAAACAGACTCACCACCCCCAGCTCCCAAAAAGAGAGTCGATATGATCCTTGGAAAATTCCCGCAAGGAAAAATCCTACAAATCGAGGCTCTCCTGAGTAAACCACCTCCCCAATCGAGCTCTGCCTCAAGGGTCGATTACATCCTCGGAGGGTCTGACGTGTGTCAAGACTCCGTTAACTCTATCAAAAGTCACGTACGGAAAGCTGTGTCAAACGCTCAGCCCAAACCGACCAAACCCGAGTCTAACACTAAAATATCTTTTTGGGAAAGCGAGACATCGGATCTCGACAGACCTCATGACGACGCCCTCGTCGTAACGTTAAATATAGCAGGTTACGAGGTACCTAAGCTCATGATCAACACCGGAAGCTCCGTCGATCTCATTTTCTACAACGCATTGAAAGGAATGGAAATAGACGACTACAAAATTATCGACCAGAAATCCAACCTCGTAGGTTTCTTTGGGGAAACAGCTACCTCACTGGGAACAATTAAACTCCCAATTATAGCTGGCGGAGTCATGAAGATGACCAATTTCATAGTCGTCGACAAGCCGTCCCCGTTCCACGCAATCCTTGGAAGGCCTTGGATTCACAAAATGAAAGCAGTAGCTTCAACTTATCACCAATGCGTGATATTCCCAACATCCGTTGGAATAGCTACCGTGCACGGTAGCCAAAAGATCTCAAGAATATGTTACCTAGGAGGATTCGAGATCATAAAAGAATCCCCTCAATAGCAATTACAGATCCAGGAGAGTCACGAAATGCAAAAAAATATCCGAGGTCCCCCCCCCCCCAAGAACCTCACCGAAAAAGTTGGTATCGACGACTCAAATCCTGAAAAACAAGTAAGCATTGGATCTGAGCTACCTCTCAAAACCAAGAAGGAGCTCATCGAATTTCTGAAGCTCAACGTCAAAACCTTTGCATGGACCACCAGCGATATGAAAGGCATAGATACAAATGTCACCACTCATAAGCTCAATGTAGACCCTACTTTCAAACCGATCAAACAGAAGTGTCGTAAGCTAGGTCTAGAAAAAGCCCAAGCTGTCAACGACGAGGTCAATCGACTAACGAAGACTGGGTCCATCCGAGAAGTGCAATACCCCGATTGGCTAGCTAACCCAGTGGTAGTAAAAAAAGAAAAACGGGAAATGGAGAATCTACGTAGATTTCACCGACTTGAATAAGGCTTGTCCTAAGGACAGCTTCCCATTACCTCACATCGATCGTCTGGTCGAAGCAACAGCTGGTCACCAGATTCTGTCCTTTATGGATGCCTTCTCAGGATATAATCAGATCATGATGGATCCTGAGGATCAAGAAAAGACCGCATTCATAACCGAACGTGGAACCTACTGTTATAAGGTCATGCCATTTGGTTTGAAAAATGCGGGAGCTACCTATCAAAAGTTAGTAAATAAAATGTTCGCTAGACAACTTGGAAAAACCATGGAAGTCTACATTGACGACATGTTGGTCAAGTCCTCGATCGGAGAAGACCACATCTCCCACCTAAGGGAATGTTTCGACATCCTCAACAAATACGACATGAAGCTAAATCCAGCTAAATGCACTTTCGGAGTACCCTCCGGCGAGTTTCTTGGTTACCTCGTGACCGAAAGAGGCATCGAAGCCAACCCGAAACAGATAGCGACATTCCTAGAAATGCCTTCACCTAAAACAACCAGAGAGGTACAAAGATTGACCGGAAGGATCGCAGCACTAAATCGATTCATATCTAGGTCCACCGATAAGTGCCTCCCATTTTACAAACTTCTGAAAAATAATAAGAAGTTTCTATGGGACGAAAAGTGCGAAGAAGCCTTTAAACTGCTAAAAGCATACCTCTCGGAACCTCCGATACTGTCTAAACCTGTATTCGTAGAACCGTTATATCTGTACCTCACCGTATCGACAGCTGCAGTCAGCGGGGTGCTAGTTCGAGAAGAACAAAACAAACAAAGACCTGTCTATTACACTAGTAAAAGCCTAATAGACGCCGAGATGAGGTACCCTACCATGGAAAAACTAGCCCTAGCAGTCGTAACAGCTGCCAGGAAGCTGCGACCTTATTTCCAATCACATTCGATCATCGTAATGACCTCACAGCCGTTGCGAACAATTCTGCATAGCCCCAGCCAATCCGGACGATTAGCTAAATGGGCCATAGAGCTCAGCGAATACGACATCGAGTACATACCTCGAGCAGCAGCAAAAGCTCAGGTCCTCGCCGATTTCATTATCGAACTAGCCTCCGAACATCTAGACCTGGAAACTGAGGTGCCTAAATGGACCCTGTATGTAGACGGAGCCTCGTCAAAACAAGGCTCCGGCGTCGGTCTAAGACTAACCTCTTCAGCCGGAGAAACCATCGAACAATCCTATAGGCTTGGATTTAGCGCTTCAAACAACAAAGCCGAGTATGAAGCACTAATCGCCGGCTTAAAACTTTCCCTGAGCCTCGGAATCCGGGAGCTGAACGCTTATAGTTACTCACAGCTTGTAGCTAGCCAGTTTCACGGCAAATACGAAACAAGGGACGAAAGAATGGGGGCATACCTCGAAGTCGTCCTGGGCCTCACAAAGCAGTTCGATAAATTTGAGATAACGAGGATCCCACGCGGAGAAAACTCTCCAGCAGACGCGCTCGCCGCGTTAGCTTCCACATCTGATCCTCTCGTAAAACCAATTATACCCGTGGAAGGAATCGAAAAGCCGAGCATTGACATAGCTACCAAAGCCGAGATGGATAGCAAACCAAAGGAAAAAATGGAGGATAACAACCTTCCGACGGTAGCTATCCAAGTTTGCACGACATTCTGGTTCCCTAAAATTAGAATACGCAGCTTTAGAAAGTACACCTCTGGGAATGCAATCCAAAACCCAAAAAACAACGACCAGAGTGAAGGTATTCACCGAAGTTTAGACTCCCAAGAGCCTAATTCTACGAATACCTCCGGGGGCACCATTCAAACCTCGGAATCACTTGTCCTCAAAGTACAAACAAGAAGCCGCGTCGCTCTTAAAAACTCATCTAGGAACGATATACAAACCCAGGAGACGACGAAGGAACTGGAGATATCCCTCGGGACCCAGACCTTCCGGAGCCTGCTCCAACGAATATCTCTGGGGCACCACGACACCAGGTCCCGAAAAGGAACCTCCCACCTCTCTCCACAATAAAGTCATAGGAAGAGAAGATTGGAGAATACTGATCATGGAGTATATCCTAGAGGGAAAAGCTCCACCTAATAAGTGGGAAGCTAGAAAACTCAAAGCCTTAAGCGCAAGATATTGCATAATCGAGTCAGCTCTCCACAAACAAAGCGTCTTCGGACCTTACCTAAAATACGTTCATGGCCTTGTAGCTATGAAACTCATGAAAGAAATGCATGATGGTTCTTGTGGAAACCACTCCGGGGGCAGAGCCCTAGCTATCCGAATTAAAAGACAGGGCTACTTCTGGCCTACCATTATTGCAGACTGCGAAATCTACTCCTCTTCATGCGACAAATGCCAAAGGCATGCACTGATCATACACCAACCTGCAGAAAAACTATCCAACATATCAGCTCCTTACCCGTTCATGAGGTGGTCCATGGATATTGTAGGTCCACTAGTACCTTCAGGGAAAGGAAAGAAGTTGCTAAACCTCCTGGTCCTAACCGATTACTTCACGAAATGGATCGAAGCAGAAGCTTTCCAACAAATAAACAGATTTGAGGTCGAAGGATTTGTATGGAAAAACATCGTATGCAGGCATGGCGTCCCGTACGAAATCGTAACCGACAATGGAGGACAGTTCATATCCCCCGACTTCAAAAGTTTCTGCGATAAATGGAACATCCGCCTCACTGTCTCATCACCTCGGCGACCTCAAGGGAACGGGCAGGCGGAGGCTGCTAACAAGTCAATTTTAGCAAACCTCAAGAAACGCCTAGGAGCCCAGAAAGAGCTTTGGTCGGAAAAATTACCCGAAGTACTATGGGCCTGCCGAACCACCCCACGAAAAGCTACAGAGGAAACTCCTTTCTCCTTAGCTTACGGGATGGAAGCTGTCGTCCCAGCAGAAACCACCGAAGGTAGCCTCCGACGGGAGCTCTGCACCTCTAATCCCACAGCTAATAACCAGCTCCTGATGGACAGCCTCGATTTGATCGAGGAAAGACGAGACCAAGCCTTGCTTCGCATTCAAAATTATCAGCAAGCAATGGCGCGGCACTATAATTCCAAAGTAAGACCTCGACAGTTCGCCGTAGGGGACTTAGTACTTAGGAAAGTGTTCGAAGGAACTAAAGAACCGGGAGCTGGAAAGTTAGGAACAACCTGGGAAGGTCCCTACCGAATTATCCACATAGTACGACCCGGAGTCTATAAACTCCAGAAGGTACGAACCGGGGTACTTGAAATCCGATCGTGGAACGCCACGAATCTCAAAAGATACTATCATTAGGTACCCAAATTTCCTGAACTACGTTTGGCTTGATCCCTTGACTGGGTACGCAGGCAACTCCGTCATGAGTGCAGCCCCAACCTCTTTTCACCAATCTCCTCACCTAAGCAAGAGGGGCATGTGTTACCAAGAACACATAGCCTGAAAACAGTTATTGTGTGAATAATCTGAATCATGTATTCTCCGATATATGATATTAATAAAACGATTAATTCAGTTTCATAAACATCAAAGGTCTTAAAACCCTCCAAGAAAATTCAGGTCCCCCTAAACCGGGACCTAAGCTCAACAATCTCGAATGCATTCAGGTCCCTGAAAACCTGAACTTAAGGTCCTAAAATCCTTAACAAACCCCAAAGGTCCTAAAATCCTTAACAAAAACTAAGGTCTTAAAATCCTTAACAACAACCAAGGTCTTAAAATCCTTAACAACAACTAAGGTCATAAAATCCTTAACAACAACCAAGGTCTTAAAATCCTTAACAACAACTAAGGTCTTAAAATCCTTAACAATCAACTAAGGTCTTAAAACCCTTAAAACAATCAACAAGGTCTTAAAATCCTTATCAAAACCGAAAGGTCTTAAAATCCTAAAGAATCAACAAACTCTCAAAATTCCTCAATTCCATCCGTTAAAGTCCAAAGGTTCTCGAAATCCTTCGAACTAACTCAGGTCCCTAAGAATCTAAATTCAGGTTCCTACGGACCTAGACGCTAGGTCCCATCACCTTTCAAAAATCGGACTCAGGTCCCTAAACTCCCCGAGCTAATATCAAAGACTTCTCTTTAAGGTCCTCATGACCGAATACGTACTAAGCTAAATGCTTATCACAAATTAAGACTAAAAGTCTTAATCCGACTCAATGATCACAGCATACGATTCATCCGAGATTCACAATCACTATGTCTAAATCAAACAAAGTTAAGTTCAAAAGCTTAAAATAGAAATAATAGCCAAGACTTAAACATAAGAAAGGGTTTAAAAGCCTCCCCAGGCTATTGTAATCCAACAAGCGTTAAGGTTTAAAGGCCTCCTCAGGCACTAAGTCATAAAGCTTAAACGAAACAAAAGCCCTCAGGCCGAAGTCTTGAAAACACAAAACATAAATTCAAAAGAGCCACAGCTCTTAATCTTCCTTCTCTTCCTGGATCGGATCACCATCACCAGCAGGAACTCCCTCTTCGACCACATTGTTATCGCCTCCTATAGCTGCCTCGACCGGAGCTAAGTCAGGAGCCATCAAATCCAAATTAGAACCATACTCCCCAGAAAAGGATGGATTAAACATGTTAATCTCGAAAGTACCTGAGCTCTCCGAGATCTGGGAAGAGGAAGCTTGCTGACTGAAAAGTCAAAGACTTGGGCCTTCTCATACGCAGTCGCCGCTCCTGGCAACAAGGCTACCAAGTGGTTGTACTCCTCTTCAACACTCTGGATCTTGTTGTTCAACATGTCCTTCAAGAGGTCGGCGTTAGCTTGGAGCTCCTGAGCATAAACCAAAGCGCTGACCTCCTCCTTCTTCTTAGCAAACTTCTCCTGAACACAGGCCAGGATCTTGCCGTAAGCTTCGGCAACCTCCTTCTTCCCTTCCCTCACAGCTAGCTTGACTTCAGCCTCCTTGTTCTTCTGGCTGTCTTGGGACGCGATAATGAGGTCACGGACCTGATGTTCAGCTACCCTACGAGCAGCATCCAGCTCGTTGATCCTTATGCTCTTCACCTGGATATCGAGCTCTTGACTCTCGATCTTCCCCTGTTGAGCATCAGCTTTAGAACCTAGCCTCTTCACCTCAGACTCGAGTTCCGATATTCGAGCACGGGCTTGATCAAGATCAGCCTTGGCTACCTTAACCATCTCGGTAACCTCGGCAAGCTCACCCGCATTGGCGGCATAATGGAAAGCATTCTCAAACTTGAGCTGGGCCCTGTTAACAGCACCAGCCAACTGCAACAAAACCAAAAATATATATATCATCATCTTCGAGAAATGTAAACGAAGACAAGATAGAGTCATGTACCTGACCCATACAGTGGGCGATGTCGAGATACTCATCCCGGTTAGTCAGGTTCTTGAGCGCTGGAAGGGGACATCCCACCCTCTTCAGGTGCCTCAGTATTGCGACCAGGCCCCAAGGGTCATCCAGAATCGATCCAGGCTTCGAATGGGTAAAACTCCACTCAACAATTCCTCCTCTAAAAGACGAGGAAGAAGACCGGGTGGGAGCTCCAACTTGATCGGTCCTAGGCCTCTTGTGCCTCGACGGCTCGACCTCAGAGGTACCCCTCGGAGCCTGGTAATCAGCCTCCGGCACCGGGACCTCAGGGAGAGGAGCAGCATCCTGAGCTACAACTTCAGCTGGAGTGGTTTCGACAGTAGGTATGGATCCTCCGTCATCCAAGACCTCTTTCATTGAATCGAGGAACGATCCTCCTTGGTTCTTATCGCCTCCACGTGAGGCAATAGCAGCTTTGGAGGGATTACCCCTAGAACGGAATGATGGTCTCAAAGTCATGTCACCTGGTTGAGTCTTTTCAGTTCCCGAGGCACTAGCACCAGTTGAGATCGATACAACCGAGTCGCCTGCCGAAACTGGAACAGTGGAAATTCTTAAGAAGATTAAAAACTTCAAAATAATAAAATCGTTAAAAAGGTTCGAACTCTAACTTACTTTCAAGGTCTTCGACGGGAATGGGATCTTGGAAAGAGGCGTTGTAGGTATCTAGGAATCTGGCTGCACCTATTTGAGAAGTGGTATAAGCTACCCAGGTACATGGACTCTGCTGCAACTTGCGGTACAGAGCTCTGGTGAGCTTGGTAGAAAGCTTCGGAGGATCTTCGATTTCAACAATTAAATCAGAGCAAAAAGGTTAAACAACCATAAGTGAATAAAACGGAAAGAACATATCCCTAGAATTCCTAACCAGATGGATTAGTCCAAGTAACCCTGAGGTTCCGACCCACGGGAACCGTCGAAGGATCGACCTTAACATAAAAGTACTTCTTCCTCCAGTCATCATCACTGCTAGAGAATCTAAAGATAACATGATTGGGACGACTAGGGAGGTAGTAGGTCCCGGTACCACCCTCCTTAGAAGCATTCTCCTTCAGTGAGAAGAGGCTCATAAGCTCGGTAAGACCGACGCTAACCCCCTCCTCTTTGGACCTAGTGATAAAGCCGTTTATCACCCGGATGACTGAGGGACAAAGTTGGGAGAGGGCTAATTGATAATGATCTAGTAGATCAAGCAGCAAGGCCGGAAGAGGAAATCGCAAGTGAGACTTGGAGATGTACTTCTCGTGGCAACAGAACCAACCCTCCGGAGCGGTCTCGGGGGTTTCATCGGAATTACAGGCACGACCAAGCTCCTTTTGGCCAAGAGCTTGAACCAAGAGGTTGACCACGTCTTGACTTTTCAACAACGAAGGCGAGTGAGGACAGCTCCCGCTAGAATCGTCCTTCTTCTTCCGTTTAGACACTCTGGTCGCGATTGTCTCCCTGGCTGTCCTTTTCCCCTTCCTCATCTTGGCTCCGACCTCCTACTTAACTTTCAGTAGTTTAGCTCCAGAAGCAGAGGGAGGCATCCCGGACTCTCCAGAACCTTCTTTTGGGTGATCCATAGTATGGGAAGATTAAGGAGAAAATCGATTGCAAGGTTTGGGAGAGAATTTGCAGAAAGAGTAACAAAGAAGATAAAAAAAAAAGAAATCACAGTAAAAATAAAGAGAGAAGAGAGAAGTTACCTTGGAAACTGAACGGAGGCGTGGAGAAAGTGGGAGGCGTAGCAGTTAATGCTTATAGCTTTATATCCCATCAACTCTCAAGATTCGGAAACGTTATTTCAAATCCTCTCCATCTGAGCCGTAGGTTTCGTCAAGCGCAATAACAACCGTTAGATCGAGTAAACCGAATCTAAACAGGATAAGAACTAATCATTACCTCAACGAAAAGATAAGATCGATAGCTAGAATCTAGCTTCCGAGACAAAAAGATTTTATTCGGAAGCTGGGGGCAACTGTTGGACCCAAATATGACCCTCAGGTGAGGTACCGGTAAGCACGAGCAAACGAGTGGGCCGCGGTGAGCCCAGCATAACAAAGGGAGCTGAAAGCTGAGCCGAAGGCTGAACCTGGAAGTCATCATAACAGAGGTCACGACAGAAAGGGAGCTAATACTTCGAGAGACTCGGTCAAGAGGAACCTGGAGCAGGTCCCGTAACTGAAGCCGTATATCTCGGGGGTCAGTTGAGGAGCTACCAACGAAACTTAGACTATATAAAGATGGAGAAGATCGAGGACAAGCATATCTCTTTTCATATATCAACTTTTGTATTAGACTAAAAGTATTACGTATTTCCTTTGTAATCAACTCAAAACACGTTTCTTTGTATTGATCATATTTTCAACTCATCAATAAAATCAAATTTATTCTTCAAGTTTATTTACGGGATTCAGCCCACGATTCTCATTCATCAGTTCTCTCAACCTAACCTGAATCTAAGAAGTGAAACCTTGTCTCTCACAGCCCTTAGAAATTTAGAGAGGCACGTGGCTTTAGCTTCCTTTAGAAGTACATCAGGGTACATCACCAGGAAAAGAGGTAGTAAGGTGATCGGAGCTTGGTTTCTTGTAAGGTGAACAGTTGTAGACCCGGGACCTAAATTAGGACCTGAGTCCATAGTCTGGAAGCTGGGATCCAGGACCTGGAAGTGCGGATGTCTCTTTTGGCTGAGTAGTAGCAGGAACGAGAGTTATCCTACTTCTTTTACTCGGTTCTGAATGAGTGAAGGATACGACGACCCTCAAACCGTGATGTTGAACTAACTTTTCGTCTGGCTCCTCGGCAGGTGGTAAAGCAGCGGTTTGCCCAGCACTTGGGCAAGGTTCCACATGCTTTTGGTTGGTTCGTAGCTTTTCCACAGGAATTCCATGGAATTCACCGAATACTTGAAATGCGTTCTCTAGCTATTCTACCACCTAGATGCTAGAACCTAGAAAGAAAGTTGGTTCCATTGTTACCTCTTAGTACTCGCACGGTATGCGTGCGGTATTCGTGGGAATCTTCTTCTGGCTCCTCCTTTAGGATTTGTCAATGTGTCAATTCGGATGGAAGGTGTTGTGCCCTTCTTGAGTACATTTCCCCTCGTCACATGGGGTGGAGTTATGATCATGGACGCGTTCCTGGTGTCTAGATCCTGCTAGATTGTTGCCAGTGGGTTGCCCGTTGATATTTGATGTTGATGAGGACTGATCCTAGTCGGGATTGTCAACTCCAAGTTTGTAGAGGCCTGATTTGCGTTGGAGACTCAGAACTATCAGGGACCATAGACTATAGGGATCTGAATCCTGGTTGGGACCTGGAACTAGTACGGACCAAAGACTGTAGAGGTCGGGTCTTTGGTTAGGACCTGGAACCAGCAAGGACCAAAGACTGTAGAGGTCGGATCTTTGGTTGGGACCTAGAACCAGCAGGGACCAAAGACTCTAAAGGACCTGATTTGCGGTTTAGGTCCGAGGTCTGCAGGGAGTAGCAGGAACCAGAGGTGGTTCCAGCCATGTGGGCCACGAATATGATGAGAAGAGGTCGTTTCTTGCCCCCAGGTGGCTGGGATGGAGACCTTTTGCAGGAATAAATGAAATATTTCTTCCGCCTATCACCATCGTCACGTAGTTTAGGACTGCCCCTCCTTCTAGCGCCAAACTGTTAGGGTATTTTCTGGTACAAGGGATTCGTGCTCAGCCTACGTAATGATAGGAGGAAGGAGACAAGTGGTCGTAGCGCTTTCTTCTGCTTCAGTGGTTGATGAACCAAGAGATCCTGCTTTTAGGATACTGCCATAAGGGTATGGGCCAGTATATGTCGTCAAGGCCTTCGTTCTAGTAAGGGATATTGGTCGTTAGGCAGGGGGTGCCTTTCTATGGCGAGGGCCATATGGTCAATAATGAAGGCCGCAAGGTCTTAATGTTGTATAGTAGATGGTCCCTGGTTCTGAAGGTGTCTTCTAAGTTTTAGGTCGTGGAACCATGGAAGAAGTGGGGATTTATAGCTGCATCCCACAGTGGGGATTGCATACGTACCCCTCGGAAGGGGATCAAGCCATTCGTAGTTCATATATTGTGGGCGCGTAGCCTAGATGGACACGTGGCCTAGTGGGCACGTGGCCTTAGTGGGCACATGGCCTTGTTGAGGCGCGTAGCCTGATGAAGACGTGGAGCCTGATGGAGGCGCGGAGCCTGATGGGAGCACATAGCCTTAGAAGCATGTGGCTCTGTAGGTTATAGGAGTCATCTATTGTAGAAGGCGCATGGCTGGAATAGATGAGCTGAGGTTTCTGAGTGGAGTCATCTATTGCAGTGAGCATGGAGCTTCGGTATGCTTCATGGAGCATGGGGTGTCCCTGCTGATGAGCTGGAGATCGTAGCCTGGATGAACATGTAGAGTTGTGGGCATGCTGTCATGAGCATAGGATACCATCTTGTTGGTTGTAACTCCAGGGATTCGTCCTCCATAGATATGTTGGTGGAGATAGCCTTTTAGGTCAATTCTTGCCTCGGTAGCCGTCGGATTGACTATGGGGGTTTATGTCTTCTATAGATGGACGTCTTCCTCTTATTGTAGACGTGCAGCAATGATTATAGAGCATCATCTAGCTGGTAAATCTCGTCAGGATCAGTCTGTAGTCGGTGTCTCGAAGAGGATGGTCTTCTCGGTCTCAAATATTGCATAAGCGACTGTCGGGTTTTTCTCCCTGTGTATGGATGTATTCTCCCCATCTTTTAGGGTTTATCAACCCTATATTTATAGTATAGGTCGTGCCTCCTCTTTAGGATTTAGTATTATTCAATATATCCTTAGATACTAGAATATTACCATTTTTCTTCAAGGCGATCAAGTATTTTGGAATACTTCCTCTTTCCTTCTCATGGATTTAAGGAGATTCGACCATATAATGATAAATATGATTATTTACCATTATATTGAAGTTTTCCTTTTTACTCATAGGCAGGGGTCGGACCTGGACCCTAGACCCAGGACCCTGGACCTCTCGGAGAAGGATCCAGAAATCAATGGCCCATTCGGAAGCTGGAGAAAATTCAAGACTGGGATATTTTTCCCCAACAAGGAAAGCGACCCCACTCGTATGATTCAGCGGAGAGGTGAAGCAAACCGAAGGAGAGGTTCTTCTCCCAGTTTACGCTGAAGGGATAAATCAAACCACCAAGTTTCTGGTCGTCGACTGTCTGTCATCCTACAACGTGATACTAGGTAGACCCTGGATCCACGGCATGAGAGCCGTGCCATCAACCCTCTATCAATTGGTGAAATTTCCTACTCCCTGGGGCATAAAGGTCATCAAAGGGGACCAAGAGATTCTTGGTCCTGCTACCAAACTACCTTGAAAGGAAAGACCCAGACCTTATAGCAATTACAGAAGCAACCTCTAGTTCCTCACGCCAAAGAACCCGAGGTTGAAGACATGGATGAGGTCTCCCTGGTAGAAGGGAACTCCGAACGGAACCTCAAAATAGGCTCCAAACTTCCGAAAGACATGAGGTGAAGGTTGATCGACTTTCTAAGGTCCAACTCTGATTGCTTCGCATGGTCCCATGAAGACATGCCCGGGATCGACCCCGATATCATCATGCACCAACTCCAAGTGGATCCCGAGCATCCTCTGGTCAGACAGAAAAGGAGGAAGTTCGCTCCCGAAAGGGATGATATCATTAATGAGGAAGTAAAGAACCTGCTCGACGCGGGATTCATAAGAGAGGTACAGTATCCCAACTGGCTCGCTAATGTGGTAGTTGTAAAGAAGAAGAACGGAAAGTGGAGAGTTTGCATCGACTTCACGGACCTCAACAAGTCCTGTCCGAAGGATCCATTCCCTTTGCCTCACATAGACAAGCTGGTTGATGCTACTGCCGGACATCAACTAATGAGCTTCATGGATGCCTTCTCGGGATACAACCAAATCCTAATGCATCCTGATGATCAGGAGAAGACGTCCTTCATGACCTCCAGGGGCATCTACTGCTATAAGGTCATGCCGCTCGGACTGAAAAATGTTGGATCCACCTATCAGAGGCTAGTCAACATAATGTTCGCCGATCAGATAGGTCAAACCATGGAAGTTTACATCGACGACATGCTGGTAAAGTCCCTGGACTCCGAAGATCATATCTCGCATCTTCAACAAGCATTCGCCACCTTAAGAAGAAACAACATGAAGCTCAACCCCTCTAAATGCTCATTCGGAGTAAGCTCCGAGAAATTGTTGGGATACATAGTCACTCACAGGGGCATAGAAGCGAATCCAGAGCAGATAAGGGCCATTTAGGCGATTTCTCCCCCTCGAAATATCAAGCAGGTTCAAAAACTGACAGGAAGAATGACAGCCCTCAGCAGGTTCATCTCCAGGCTTTCCGACAAGTCACATGCCTTCTTTGAAACACTAAAGAGTCCCAAGTACTTCAAGTGGACAGAGAAATGCAAAACTGTGTTATCTGACTTCAAGGCCTACCTTACTACTCAACCACTCCTATCTAAACCCCTGGAAGGAGAGGTCTTATTGCTCTACCTAGCAGTGTCCGAGCATGCAGTTAGCGCGGTCCACGTAAGAGAGGAAGGGAGGAAACAACACCCTATATACTACGTTAGCAAGTCCATGCTAGATACAGAGACTCGCTACAGCCAACTGGAGAAGCTAGCCCTCGCCCTAGTAGTCGCAGCCCGGAAATTGCGTCCCTACTTCCAGGGCCATCAAGTCGTGGTAGTCACTTCGTTCCCCATCAAAGCGGTCCTTCACAAACCCGAGGTGTCAGGACAATTGGCAAAATGTGCCGTAGAGTTGGGGGAGTATGACGTGATCTTTCGCCCAGCTACCGCCATTAAATCTCAGGTTCTAGCCGACTTCGTGGCTGAATTCTCTCCCTCCACGCTTCCAGACCCAGGTCTAGAAGCTACGCTCCGGGGAAAGAAGGCGGAGAAAGGCCAATGGACCCTACACGTTGACGGTTCCAGCAATAAGAGAGGTGCAGGAGTAGGATTGGTTCTAACTTCCCACGCGGGGGATTCGGCTTCGAGAGCTGTACGTTGCAACTTTAAAGCAACCAACAACGAAGCCGAATACGAGGCTTTGATAGCAGGTCTAGCTTTAGCTAGAGAAATGGGAGTGGAAGACATCCAGGTCTTCAGTGACTCGCAGCTCATCATCAGCCAAGTCCAAGGGGACTATCAAGCCAAGGACCCGAGTATGATCAGATACCTATCAGTGGCCAAACGTCTCCTAGACCAATTCGAAACTACAAACTTACTCAGATCCCTAGGGAACAAATTTCCCAAGCTGATGCCCTAGCAAACCTAGGTTCCGCCTTGGAAACTAAGGAACACATGAGTATCCCCTTGTTAGTCTTGCAATGGCCAGCAACTGAGAGAGAGGCAGAACCAGAAGAAGTAGCAGTAGTGGACGAAGGGGAAACTTGGATGACTCCTATCACTAACTATCTAAGGAACGACGTCATACCCGAAAATCGAGATGATAGCCGCAAGATCAAGAGGCAAGCAGCCAGGTATTGCATCTCAGAAAGAAAGTTATACAGAAGATCCTTCTCAGGACCCTATCTACGATGTCTAACCCCTAGAGAAGCCGCGCGAATATTAGAAGAGCTCCACGACGGGGAATGTGGTTCCCACTCCAGTGGACGGAGCCTGATTCTCAGAGCAAGGAGGACCGGTTATTATTGGCCAACCATGGCGAAGGACTCCCTCAAACAGGCTAAAACCTGCAGCCAATGCCAAAAACACGCCCCAATCTCCAACTTACCACCAGAGAACCTAAAATCCCTAAGCTCACCTTGGCCTTTTCGTAAATGGGGCATGGACATCGTGGGAAAATTCTTTATGGCGCCGGGGCAAAAGGTCTTTCTCCCAGTAATGACCGATTACTTTACGAAATGGGTAGAAGCCAAAGCTTTGGCGAAAATCACAGATCTCCAGATCAGGAAGTTCATCTGGACGAACATAATAACCCGCTTCGGAGCACCTCAGGAGATTGTCACTGACAATGGACCCCAATTTACCAGCAACGACTTCCAAGACTTCTGCAAAGAATGGGACATCAAACTCATACTCGGCACCAAGACACCCCCAGTCGAACGGACAAGCAGAGTCAACCAACAAAACGGTGGTAAACATGCTCAAGAAGCGCTTGGAGAAGGCTCATGGGCGATCGGCAGAAGAGTTACATGAAGTTTTCTGGGCCTATCGGACAACTCCGAAGACGGCTACCCAAGAAAACCCTTTCTCACTCGTCTATGGCACCAAATCAGCAATACCCACCGAGGTGCACGTTAAGACCACGATCTCCAACATCCTAACTCCAAAAGAGAATGACGAGCTGATGTACCTAAGCCTAGACCTACTAGATGAGAAAAGGGAAGCAGCCCGCCTAAGGAATGCATCATGCCAAACAAAAGTAGCCAAGAGTTACAATAAGAAGGTGAGATCCAGAACCTTCCAACAAGGAGACTGGGTCCTAAGGGGAGTCTGCAACCATACGAGAGACAAATCAGCCGGAAAACTCACCCCCGGATGGGAGGGGCCCTATCAGGTAATAAGGGTGCAAGGAGCATGAGCCTATAAGCTGCAAGACAGCAAAGGCAAGGTTCAACCCAACTGCTGGAACGCCTTGCACCTCAAATTCTACCATTTCTAAAAGCAAGATCTTCGGATTAAGCTTTATATATACTATTTTACTATATATTTAAGTAGTTTTGTTTTCCTACTCCCATGTATAACGAGAACGTCTTCGGACTAGGCTTATAAAATACATTTGGTTTCGACTAAAAGGAGTTAAGCGAATACCAATATACTTAAAGGGGCATATTAGCTGGATCGGGACCTTAGGGACCTCAGATCTTAGCTAGCCCCCTAGCTGGTGAGGCTACTCACAATAGCTAGCCCTGTACCGATGTCTGCACAATAGGTCCCCGCGTAAAGGCCTATAGCCAAGAGTTATGCGGGGACCACGTACTAAATGCTACCCAAACCCTCGTTAAAAACGCTATGAGCTAAACACACGCAAGGGGCATAACGTACACGGCCAAGTACTATAATCAGATTCTGGCAGCTGATATGCAGGGAGAAAAGTGCAAATAACCGGTTAAGCACAAACAATTTAATACCTATCAGACGTGGAAGGTAGTGGGGGGGGCCCACCCCAGACCAAAGTAAGTCTAAGAGTGACCTTTCTGCAGAAAGGTAGAGTGAAGCATTGAGATTTTCGAGAATGGCATATGCCCACGGGTAGCACAGTGCGACTTCTCAATTTAGATCGAGAGTGGCGCGTCTCCGGGCAGCAGAGAGCGATCAAAAAGACTCCCCAAAAGCATAAAAAGTCCAAGACCATCGGGTCCAAAGACCTTCGGGTCCAAAGACCTTCGGGTCCAAAGACCTTTGGGTCCTGTTGGGGTCAAAATCGGTCAAGACGAAATCGATGTCCGAAAAGTTCGGACAAAATACGAAAGATGTTAGAGAAGCATTAAGAGAATAAGTTTCATTCTAGAAAACTCGGGAAAATGTTAAGACATTCCGAAATCGACGATTAGAAACATTCTCTACACGATAAAATCTCCGGGAAGCAAAAAGAACGCGAAAACTCGCAAGAGCCGGAAGAAACGAGCGACGATCCTGGATTGCCTCTAGGCGCCGGGCGCCTAGCGCCCGTGCTGCCTCTAGGCGCCGGGCGCCTAGCGCCCGTGCTTGCCTCTAGGCGACGGGCGCCTAGCGCCCGTGCTGCCTCTAGGCGCCGGGCGCCTAGCGCCCGTGCTTGCCTCTAGGCGCCGGGCGCCTAGCGCCCGTGCTTGCCTCTAGGCGCCGGGCGCCTAGCGCCCGTGCTTGCCTCTAGGCGCCGGGCGCCTAGCGCCCGTGCTTGCCTCTAGGCGCCGGGCGCCTAGCGCCCGTGCTGCCTCTAGGCGCCGGGCGCCTAGCGCCCGTGCTGCCTCTAGGCGCCGGGCGCCTAGCGCCCGTGCTGCCTCTAGGCGCCGGGCGCCTAGCGCCCGTGCTTGCCTCTAGGCGCCGGGCGCCTAGCGCCCGTGCTTGCCTCTAGGCGCCGGGCGCCTAGCGCCCGTGCTGCCTCTAGGCGCCGGGCGCCTAGCGCCCGTGCTTGCCTCTAGGCGCCGGGCGCCTAGCGCCCGTGCTGCCTCTAGGCGCCGGGCGCCTAGCGCCCGTGCTGCCTCTAGGCGCCGGGCGCCTAGCGCCCGTGCTTGCCTCTAGGCGCCGGGCGCCTAGCGCCCGTGCTGCCTCTAGGCGCCGGGCGCCTAGCGCCCGTGCTTGCCTCTAGGCGCCGGGCGCCTAGCGCCCGTGCTGCCTCTAGGCGCCGGGCGCCTAGCGCCCGGGTTGCCTCTAGGCGCCGGGCGCCTAGCGCCCGCGTTGCCTCTAGGCGCCGGGCGCCTAGCGCCATGCTAGTTCGAGTTATCGGACGGCTAGTCCTCGTGCGTAAGTTCCGAGTTCTCAAACCGCCAGAAATCGAAGTTTTGCGACTTTCTTAAATCCCGCAAACCAAACTCCTTTTCTTCCTCCTGGCCTTCGGAAAACCCGTAAGACGTCAACGGATAGGAGAACTTCGTAAAAAAGCGGCAACGGTTATCTAAAAACACCATTTGCCACGTAAAAGAATCGAAGATCTTCCGAAAAACCCAATGTCCAAGTAGGAACGTTCTCTCGAGGAAATCGTAAAAAATAGCGGAAAACCGAGATACGGCCCAACGGAGACCAAACATGATCGGATAACCATTTTACGATTTTCTAAAAAGATAGATACGACTGTTTGCGATTATCTTCCCGAAACAGGATAAATGTCAAACTTCCAAAAAGATAAACATCGATTTTCCGAAAAGATAAATGTCAACTTTCCCGATAAACGTGAAGGCCGACGAAAATGGAAAAAGCCCAGCTCGCGCCGGCCCGTCAGAAATAGACCGTCATATGGGAGTATATAAGCAAGTCTAGGAGCAGAAGGAAGGGGATCCGAAAATCACAAGGCAAACTACGCTCAGAGCAATTTAGAACTTAGGCTTTATTTCCTTTTTAGCGAGCTGCGACTCAATTAGGTTAGATCTAGGATTTCAAGACTAGCGACGATCGACAGCTCTTACGGCCGTGATCTCGACCTATTGTTCCAACGCTCTCCGCGCATCTCGGAAATAAAATTCTTTCTTTTTTGCTCTCTTATTTTACGTATTTACTTTCAACTTAGCCTTCTTTTAACTTTGTCGTGCGTGGCCCCGCAGATAGCCGGGATCCTCGGGGAAAACTAGGTCAACTTAGTTTTCCTACGTTTTAAACTTAACTAAAATCGACGGTGCGAATTTCGGTTCCCACAGTTTGGCGCTGAAAGGAGGGGGATCACGGAATTATCTTTCTCGCAACTACGCACGCCCAGTTAAGCATGTCTGCTAACGCGGAAAAAGACAAGCAAACGCACGACGGACCAGCCGCCGATGCCAACGCTGAGAAGACTCCCGCTGGAAACGTATCGACGGTCACTGCTGAGGCAAACACCGCGATGCTAGACCAGGTGAAGGAACTGTTCGCCACCGCCCAGAAACGGTCGGAAGAACAAGGAAGCTAATGGCTTCGCTCGCTAAACAGGTCAGCATCTTAACAGCGAAAAGCAAACTCCCGCGCGGATCCACCAAGGTGAGGCGTGTCAGGAGACTCGACTTCGGAACTTCCGGAGACAAAGAAAAAGACGCCCCGAGAGAATCCCCGGAACTCATCCCTGACGATACCACTCCGGCGGGGCAGAAGAAAACGACGGATAACCTTCCACCTCCCGCGAGGGAAAACGAAGGAGTCGACGTCGAAAGAATCAATCTGGATATCAGCGACCAGTCGGATCCGTCCGACGAAGACGCCGACGTCCACCACAGAAGGACCCGAAGTCAATCGGCTCGACTGGCGGCAGCCTTCGAGAAACCGATGACGGAAGAGGAGGAAGACCTCTACTGGTCAGAGCAAGAGAGGCTAGCCGAAGACCAGACCCGGGCCTATCGCAGCCAGCGTAGACAGAGAAGCGCGAACGGCGCCAATGAGATCCACGATCTACGCGAATACATCGCGAAGACTGCAGCCGAGGTGAAAGCGGTAAAATCGCAGATTCACCACGCAACCAGTACTGCTCCCGAGATCGACCTGCTCCTCGACGAATCGAGGAAGACTCCATTCACGTCCCGAATTACGGACGCACGAGTCTCGGATCCCGGGAAAATAAAGCTTCCCACCAACGACGGAACCACAGACCCGAAGGCACACCTGCAATCCTTTCAGATTGCGATGGCCAGGTCTAAACTTCCAGAGCGGGAAAAAGACGTCGGCTGCTGTCTCTTGTTCGTCGAGAACCTCAGAGGTGCTGCGCTCGAGTGGTTCTCACGCTTGAAAAGAAACTCCATCGGAAGCTTTCGCCAGCTAGCTTCAGCCTTTCTGAAGCAGTTTTCCATGTTCATGGACAGGGAAACTTCCGATGTAGATCTTTGGAGCCTCATTCAGAAGGAAGACGAGCCGCTCCGCGACTACATAAAGAGGTTCAAACTCGTAATGTCCAGGGTAACAGGTCTCAGCGATAGAGTCGCCATCGACGCCCTGAGGAAAAACCTCTGGTACAAGTCGAAATTCCGAAAGTGGATTTCTCTGGAGAGACCGCGCACCATCCATGACACTCTCCACAAAGCGACGGATTTCATCATCATGGAGGAAGAGATGAAAGTCCTGGCGCAAAAGCACGGGCCGCAGAAAGCGCCCGGTAAGAAGAAAACCTCACGTAACGACAAGTACGTCCATCACGAAGGGGAAGACGTCCAAGGCGAGCATAATTACGCCGTCAACTCCGAGCAAGGGAGGACCGCCGGAAACACTCGGACGCGGAACTCGTACAAGGACAACTCCAGCTGCGATTTCCACCAGACGAGAGGTCACTCAACCGCCAATTGCAAAGTTCTCGGCGCTAGACTCATTACAAAGCTGCTCGCCGGCGAACTAGCAACGGTGAAAAGCGTGAAAGACCTGCTTTTAGATTCCGACCGTCCGCCGAAGACCGACGGAGCTAATCCCGAGAATAACGCTCCTGGAACTCAATCGGGTGAGAAACGCGGACGAAGGCAAGATGGCGAAGGAAACAACAGCAATCGCCAGAGGATCAACATGATCATCGGCGGATCGCACTTCTACCAGGACTCAGTTTCGTCGATCAAAGCCTATGGACGAAAAGCCGAAACGAGTCTCGGATGGTGCCCAGAAGACGACGTCCCCAATCACGCGATCGTCTTCGAGGAACCAGATACGGCCGGACTCGACAAACCTCACTACGATCCTCTGGTCATCGACTTGGTGATCCAAGATCTCGAAGTCGGCCGCATCCTCATCGACACGGGAAGCACGGTCAACATCATGTTCCGCGATACCCTCCAAAGGATGAACATACCCCTCGGAGAAGTCATCCCAGAACCGAGACCGTTGACTGGATTCTCGGGCGTCACTTCCATGACCCTCGGAAAGATCAGGCTCCCAGTCATGGCGAAAGAGGTCACAAAGATCGTCGAATTCGCAGTAGTGGATAACCCGGCTATCTACAACGCCATAATGGGGACTCCTTGGATAAACGCCATGAAGGCAGTCCCATCCACTTACCATCTCAGCGTCAAGTTTCCAACACCAACTGGAACGGCGGTAATTTGGGGAAGCCAAAAACAATCGCGACTTTGCTTCCTGGCTGAACATAAATTGCGCAGCAATCGGAACGCCCCAGCGGCTAACCTGAAGCGAATTAAGAAGCATCCGAGTATCTCTGAGAACTCGGCAAAGGACGACTCGGATTCGTCCAAAAAGGCCACGACTCGGGATGATAAGCCAATCCTTGAGTCCATCGCCGACGGAACGGATGATCCAACTCCTGACGCGGCCACCGACTTAGCTAAGACAGTCGAAACGCCGGAAGTCGAGGAGTAATAACATCCGCGATATAAGCAGAACTACGAGATGGCTTGATCCTCGCAAGAGGTACGTAGGCAGCTCGTCGAAACCCGACGAGTTCAGCTATCCCCCCCACCAAAAAGGGGGGGGGGAAGATGGGAACGAATAATCTTTTACTCCCGCGAAAATACTTTCTACATGTATTCGACATTCTTGAAACTTTTCACAGTCCTAAATTCGAAATTGCTTATCAAAAGCATTAATATTACGGAAAACGAAAATCGTATCTTTAAGGAACGCGAGACGTCGCAAGTTCCTGACCAGTTTCGATTCTCTACTCTCCTCCAACAAATTCTATCAAACAGTCTTTCCGCGACTTTAAAAACCCTGTTTCCGTCGATTGGCCCCGACGGAAAAACATAGAAACGTTTCACTTAAATCAAATTCGTAGTCTGGCTTCCAACGAAGTCCTTTCACATCCGACAAGGATATCATAGCGCGCTATACAAGAAATCCAAATTTTGGTTAGCTCTTCGTAAAGGAAGTAGCTCGACTCGTACCCAAACGAATCGTATAAGCCGATAAACACTTCGCGGATTCTAAAACGGTACAAGTCAGGTCGAAATCGCAAACAAGCAAAACGAAAAGCCGATTAGTCATCGCATAGCTTCAGCCGAAATTAGACCTAGGTCTTGCCCTAAACCCAGCCTTGCTGGTATCTAAAACATCTCATAGGCATAAGTATCCAGCATACGAGATCCCAAAACTTGCCTCTTATCGCTTATAAACCTAACGTTCGCTACAAAGTAACCTGCAGGTTAAGCGACAAAAAAGAGCTCGAGTACGAAGTGACTACGCGTATTCGAAGTCCTCTACACTTGGCGAAAGTATAAATCAAAACGCACGATTCATAAAAACATTCATAATAGGGATTCAAAGGCCACCGACGGCCGATCCCGAAAAGCATAAAGTCACGCAACCCCCTAAAGGTCGCAACACATACAAACAGCCCCACTTGGCTTACTACAAATTATAATCAAACGCAAGACAATCAGAAAAAGTTATATCAAACGAGGAATCAGGCTGGTCGACCTCCTCGCCCCCGTCACCCGCATTCGCGTCTGCACCAACATCCGCTGTATCTTCCAAGACTTGAATAGGATTCCACAATTCCCGGATTCTTCCTTCGATCGGAGGAACAGAGGATTCGGCGTTAGCACATACTCTCATCGAACCATCCATCGCGGCAAGTTCGCTGGAAAGCGAGAAACCCTCACGCTGTACCTGGTGAAGAGTACCCACCGAACCGCGACACTCGCGAAAGTCGCCTACGAAGTCCTTAGCCTCTTTGTACGCCTCGAATTCGGTAGAAAAGATTTCCGCCCGTCGATTCATTTCGGCGGCGGCTCTTCTCCGTCCTCTCCTCTCTGCACGGACGAGGGCTCGAGCCTGGACCTCGGCTTGCCGACGGTTTCGCTCCTCAACCTCCAACCGATACTTGGCAAACTCCCTTTCGGTCTCCTCCGCTTTGAAGCGGGCCAATCGAGCAGTACGGAAACTTCCGTCGATTGACGCATTCCATACCCTCACGGCCTGCAAAAATAAAAAAAATCAAGGTCAAGCGAAAGGATAGGAAGAGTTTGCTTAAGTGTCGAAAACAAACCTCGTTAACCAAACGAGTGCCTTCCGCTGTCACCTTGTCCCTCTCCTCGTTGTCCAAGGACTCGTCACGGGTAAAAGCCGGGGGGAGCTCATCAAAGAAGTCATTTGGAGGAGGGTTCGGACCGGAAGCACCCCCGCTCTCTGCGACAAAGTCGGGATCATACCTCGATCGTTCGTTGTTTTCCGACGAGGCCTCGAAAGCGATCCCTTTGCCCTTCGAAGATTTCCCCCTCCGCCTCGAAGGAGCAAACACGAAGGATCCATCATTGATGAGAGGTCGCGTACCGCCTCGCGATCGGTGAAGCGCGACCGCCTTCCGAATCCGATCGAGATCGAAAGAATCCCAGGAACAGGCCCTCACCCTGAATATGTCTCTCTTGACAGTAAGATCGGAAGGGATGTGCGTGAGACACCTATTCTCTACAATAAGAAAAACGTGCACATGCATTCAGGGTTCGCCTTTAGATTTCTAAAATAAAAAAATGATAAATAAATAAAATTGCGATAATCTTACCACGTCGGTACAACCATTCCGTCGGGAATAGATGAAGGAAGCTCTCCTCGACAGACTCTCCATCTATCCTCACGAAAAAGAAACGTTTAACGAAGTCCTTAGCATGCGAGGTAAGCCCAGAAATTACCGAGTGACCAGTCCTCGATTTCATGGCAAATATTCCATTGGTTCTCACGCTCTTGGAAAGCCACAGCCCTTCAAAGTCCGAAGGGCTAAGATCCATCCCTAACTCGTAACTTAGAATCAAAACGCCAAGCCAGCTCTCTAGAGCCGGCACATTCAACTGGCTGATCGAGAGTCCGAAACGATCGAGAGCTTGGACGATGACCCCAGGGATCGGGAACCATAATCGACATTGCGTCAGGAATGCTTCGTAGCAAGTAAAGTAATCCTCCGGAGGACACTCCGGACTCTCGTCCCCAAGGGGAATGCGAAACACGACTTTCTCCGGAACGTTATAGAACTTTCGAAGAATCTCAAGATACTCGGGAGATACCTCGCTCAGCGAATCAGCTTCCATACGTGCCTTCACAGGGCGCCGGGGAATCGGAATCACAGGAAGAGGGGGATCGGAACCAAAGACGGCGTCACAGTACGCGTTCCTCTCGACCTCTGAAACCTCGGGCTTCGGAGCTTCCTCCTCGGCGTGTAAACTGCCCGAAGCAGAGCGAGACTGTCTCCTCGAGGGTTTTGACCTTGAAGTCATTCTTTTCTTGAAAATAGAGAGAGAATCTTTGAGGGAGAAATTGACTTAGGATTCTTGGGTGAAGTAAGAATGGTAAAGGATTCACAAGCCTTTATAGGCATGAAATTTTACTATTTACCCCGACCTTCGGCACGATTTCGTCTCCATACTTTCCTCACGAACCATACAGCAAGCTAGGACCTACGACCGCTACGGCTCCTAGCTAGCTGGGGGGCTAACTGTTGGGGTCAAAATCGGTCAAGACGAAATCGATGTCCGAAAAGTTCGGACAAAATACGAAAGATGTTAGAGAAGCATTAAGAGAATAAGTTTCATTCTAGAAAACTCGGGAAAATGTTAAGACATTCCGAAATCGACGATTAGAAACATTCTCTACACGATAAAATCTCCGGGAAGCAAAAAGAACGCGAAAACTCGCACGAGCCGGAAGAAACGAGCGACGATCCTGGATTGCCTCTAGGCGCCGGGCGCCTAGCGCCCGTGCTGCCTCTAGGCGCCGGGCGCCTAGCGCCCGTGCTGCCTCTAGGCGCCGGGCGCCTAGCGCCCGTGCTTGCCTCTAGGCGCCGGGCGCCTAGCGCCCGTGCTGCCTCTAGGCGCCGGGCGCCTAGCGCCCGTGCTGCCTCTAGGCGCCGGGCGCCTAGCGCCTGTGCTTGCCTCTAGGCACCGGGCGCCTAGCGCCCGTGCTTGCCTCTAGGCGCAGGGCGCCTAGCGCCCGTGCTTGCCTCTAGGCGCCGGGCGCCTAGCGCCCGTGCTGCCTCTAGGCGCCGGGCGCCTAGCGCCCGTGCTGCCTCTAGGCGCCGGGCGCCTAGCGCCGGGCGCCTAGCGCCGGGCGCCTAGCGCCCGTGCTTGCCTCTAGGCGCCGGGCGCCTAGCGCCCGTGCTGCCTCTAGGCGCCGGGCGCCTAGCGCCCGTGCTTGCCTCTAGGCGCCGGGCGCCTAGCGCCCGTGCTGCCTCTAGGCGCCGGGCGCCGGGCGCCTAGCGCCCGTGCTTGCCTCTAGGCGCCGGGCGCCTAGCGCCCGTGCTGCCTCTAGGCGCCGGGCGCCTAGCGCCCGTGTTGCCTCTAGGCGCCGGGCGCCTAGCGCCATGCTAGTTTGAGTTATCGGACGGCTAGTCCTCGTGCGTAAGTTCCGAGTTCTCAAACCGCCAGAAATCGAAGTTTTGCGACTTTCTTAAATCCCGCAAACCAAACTCCTTTTCTTCCTCCTGGCCTTCGGAAAACCCGTAAGACGTCAACGGATAGGAGAACTTCGTAAAAAAGCGGCAACGGTTATCTAAAAACACCATTTGCCACGTAAAAGAATCGAAGATCTTCCGAAAAACCCAATGTCCAAGTAGGAACGTTCTCTCGAGGAAATCGTAAAAAATAGCGGAAAACCGAGATACGGCCCAACGGAGACCAAACATGATCGGATAACCATTTTACGATTTTCTAAAAAGATAGATACGACTGTTTGCGATTATCTTCCCGAAACAGGATAAATGTCAAACTTCCAAAAAGATAAACATCGATTTTCCGAAAAGATAAATGTCAACTTTCCCGATAAACGTGAAGGCCGACGAAAATGGAAAAAGCCCAGCTCGCGCCGGCACGTCAGAAATAGACCGTCATATGGGAGTATATAAGCAAGTCTAGGAGCAGAAGGAAGGGGATCCGAAAATCACAAGGCAAACTACTCTCAGAGCAATTTAGAACTTAGGCTTTATTTCCTTTTTAGCGAGCTGCGACTCAATTAGGTTAGATCTAGGATTTCAAGACTAGCGACGATCGACAGCTCTTACGGCCGCGATCTCGACCTATTGTTCCAACGCTCTCCGCGCATCTCGGAAATAAAATTCTTTCTTTTTTGCTCTCTTATTTTACGTATTTACTTTCAACTTAGCCTTCTTTTAACTTTGTCGTGCGTGGCCCCGCAGATAGCTGGGATCCTCGGGGAAAACTAGGTCAACTTAGTTTTCCTACGTTTTAAACTTAACTAAAATCGACGGTGCGAATTTCGGTTCCCACAGGTCCAAAGACCTTCGGGTCCAAAGACCTTCGGGTCCAAAGACCTTCGGGTCCAAAGACCTTCGGGTCCAAAGACCTTCGGGTCCAAAGACCTTCGGGTCCAAAGACTTTCGGGTCCAAAGACCTTCGGGTCCAAAGACCTTCGGGTCCAAAGACCTTCGGGTCCAAAGACCTTCGGGTCCAAAGACCTTCGGGTCCAAAGACCTTCGGGTCCAAAGACCTTCGGGTCCAAAGACCTTCGGGTCCAAAGACCTTCGGGTCCAAAGACCTTCGGGTCCAAAGACCTTCGGGTCCAAAGACCTTCGGGTCCAAAGACCTTCGGGTCCAAAGACCTTCGGGTCCAAAGACCTTCGGGTCCAAAGACCTTCGGGTCCAAAGACCTTCGGGTCCAAAGACCTTCGGGTCCAAAGACCTTCGGGTCCAAAGACCTTCGGGTCCAAAGACCTTCGGGTCCAAAGACCTTCGGGTCCAAAGACCTTCGGGTCCAAAGACCTTCGGGTCCAAAGACCTTCGGGTCCAAAGACCTTCGGGTCCAAAGACCTTCGGGTCCAAAGACCTTCGGGTCCAAAGACCTTCGGGTCCAAAGACCTTCGGGTCCAAAGACCTTCGGGTCCAAAGACCTTCGGGTCCAAAGACCTTCGGGTCCAAAGACCTTCGGGTCCAAAGACCTTCGGGTCCAAAGACCTTCGGGTCCAAAGACCTTCGGGTCCAAAGACCTTCGGGTCCAAAGACCTTCGGGTCCAAAGACCTTCGGGTCCAAAGACCTTCGGGTCCAAAGACCTTCGCGTCCAAAGACCTTCGCGTCCAAAGACCTTCGGGTCCAAAGACCTTCGGGTCCAAAGACCTTCGGGTCCAAAGACCTTCGGGTCCAAAGACCTTCGGGTCCAAAGACCTTCGGGTCCAAAGACCTTCGGGTCCAAAGACCTTCGGGTCCAAAGACCTTCGGGTCCAAAGACCTTCGGGTCCAAAGACCTTCGGGTCCAAAGACCTTCGGGTCCAAAGACTTCCGGGTCCAAAGACCTTCGGGTCCAAAGAGCTTCGGGTCCAAAGACCTTCGGGTCCAAAGACCATCGGGTCCAAAGACCTAAGGGTCCAAAGAACCTCAGGGTTCCCCAGACTTAAGGGTCCAGAGAACCTCGGGGTTCCCTTAGACCTAAGGGTCCAGAGAACCTTAGGGTTCCTTAAGACCTAAGGGTCCAGAGAACCTCAGGGTTCCTTAAGATCTAAGGGTCCAAAGAACCTCAGGGTTCCTTAAGACCTAAGGGTCCAAAGAACCTCAGGGTTCCTTAGACCCAAGGGTCCAAAGAACCTCAAGGTTACGCAACATCCGGGTCAAGAACCTCAAGGCTCATAACGACCTTAGGATCTCGGATCTCATAAGATCCAATATTGCCATCATGGTCCAAAGTCTCCGGGTCCAAAATGATTCTAGGTGCCTTGGAACCTCCGGGTCCATCAAAACCAATAGGCCTTTATGGAATCTCTGGATTCGTAAAAGATCACCTAAAAGAGTCAGAGACCTTCGAGTCCGAAAGACCCTCGGGATTAAAGACTCAAAAAATCCTGATACCAACTTCGGAAAATTACCAAAGATCTTAGGATCCTAAGGTATTAAACTCCAGGTTCGGAATATCTCCTAAACCATGACTCCAAGACCCACAGGCTAATCCAGACCTCAGGGTTCAATGGGCAAAAACCCCCGGGTTCAAAAGAAGGCCTCAGGGCCCAGGTAAGGAACCTAAGGGTTCTAAACCCTAAGAACCTCCAAGTCCGAGGGTCCGAGAACTTAAGGGTTCGAACCAAGCTGGAACTCACTAGTTCCCAGCGAAGATCTTACATCCCTAAAACTAAAACACATGTTTTACAGACTGGATTACAAGATCTAATGCTTTCATATTTTCAGGTCCTTGATCTAATCATTGACGGGACTCAGGTCCTAGACGACGACTCCCCACAAGGATCAATCTCTCCTAAAAATCACTCAATCATCTTGTCAAGCAACTATGGCTCGAAAGCCGTAAGCACCTCTACCAAGAAGCAGTGCAAGATTCGAAGAAACAAAAGATGGAGTAGAAGCAAAAAGCAATAAATATTATTATTAAGGGTTCTTATTCGGAAGGAAGAAAGCCATTAAAAATTCAAAAGAAAAACAACGACATATAGCAAGAAAAGCGTAAGTATTGCGAGTTGGTCAGAGATGCGGCTCCCGACGGAAAGGACGGAAGGCACCAAGTCCCCCTTCATTGCTCTCCGAATTTTGGGTGGGACCTCCAACAGGTCCCCATCGGCCAGGTCCTCCAAACAGCCTACGTTGGCCGACATCCCTTGCCGACCACTCTCTCACAAGATCCCAGCGAGCTTGCTCCTGACCCCTTTGCACAATAAGAGCCTGGTTAGAGATCACTTCCCGAAGCTGCCTCCGAAGAAAGAGGATCTCTTCATGCGGGGGAACGCGTCGACCAAAGCTAGGAAACCTATTCCCCCTAGCATCCCTCGGAGCCAAAGGAGCCATTGTCGAAGGGATAGAAAGAGACGAAGCGCGAGGCCTTCTCCTCCTGAGGCCTAGCCCTACAATATTCCTCATACACTGACAATATTGAAGCTGTAGGGATCCCACCTGGAAAATCAAGACATCACCTAGTTACGACTATGGCAGAGAGAAAAAGTAAGAAATAACTTCATTACCCCAAATACGGCTGTGACGCAGCGATATCGGATGCATCAAAAACAGAATCTAGCGAAAGCGCCTGGGAATACCTTGCGCCAATTTCGCCAAAGTCTCACCAGCTTGGACAACTGGTCAAGCCACCTCTGCAAAACCCCAAAATAAATCAGTAGACACGATACTCATATCTGGGGAGATAAAAACAACTTACCCACTGGACGCCAGAAACAAGGATAGCTAGGGACGCCATCGACCTTCATGAACACATACATCCTATCCCAGGAATCACTCGTAGGGAAGCTACCACGAATACCCCGAGGAGGCTCGTCTACCAGAGGTTCACCATCACGGGACCATATCTGATGGAAGCCTTTCTTGCTCGACAAGGGAACAAAGGAGTAAGAGTACAGAACTTCGGATAATCCAAAGGGAATACTGTGGAGTTCGCCTAACACATGAATAGCCATCAAAGTGCGCCATGTAGCGGGTGTGAACTGTGAAGGGGAACATCCGAAGTACGATGCCACTTCCGCGATCAAAGAAGGGATACCTCCTCTAAAACCGGCCTCTGAATAGGCCTCAAAGATTGCTATCTCGCCCCTTCCACCGTCAGCAGCTCGTTCAAACTCTCCTGCACATCTTATCCCCATCGTATCTGGCAAGGAATACCTACGACGGATCTCCATCAAATCCTCTTTCTTAATGTCAGACATCAGGCCATCTTCATCCTCGTTCAAGGCGTTGAAGGAGCAAAAGCGACGTGGGCGAGTAGGAGCCATGGGAATCCCTTCATCGTCTGTTCCCGAGACCACGCTAGGCGCTAGGACTTGTGCCAAAGGGGTCACCAAACAAGCGACGGGGCCTGACATGTCCCCCAACACCGGGGGCAGGGAACGATTTCATGAAAGTTGGGACGTTCGACATCTGCTTTGGGTAAAGGGGATAGGATAAAACCTAAGTTTGTGCCATCTAATGGCATCGGAGCATCCAAATATATACCCGGAACAACTTTCCATTTTTTTCCTATAAATGGAAAGAAGAAAAAAGTAAAGGCAAGAAAATTGGAAAGATGGTCATAAATCCCCACTCGGAAAATTTCCAAAATTGTCTCCGAGATATTCCGCCGACCTAGCACCTTTGCGACCAGGCCGCGATCCTTATTTTCTTTGAGGCCCATTCTGTCCAAATGATTATGTCCCAAACCTAATTTCGGGTTGCAACAAGATTACGGCCCTTCTCTTGCTTGAAGAAATGACACCAAGGTCCAAGATTACACGTTATCCCTTGATTCCTACGAAGCAATCAAGGAATAAGGGGCAAACTGTTGGGGAAAAATATCCAAGGCCAAAGATTTCTCCAGCCTTCGAAGGGGCCTCGACTTCCGGACCCTCATTTGAGAAGAACCCAGGGTCCTTCCTCTACTTAAAGATCCAATCTCTGCTAAGAAGCTCCAGGATTCAACATCTATCGATAGGATCCAGGGTCCAGTCCCCACGAAGAGGTACCAGGTCCTAGCCCCTGCCAAGAAGAACCGGGGTCCGACCCCTCGCAACATTATGGAAGTTTTCCAGCTACGGGAAAACTTCTATTTTCCGGATATGGAAGAGTTCGCCCTACCTTAAGCCGAAATATATCAACTATAAAAGGGGAGCCCAAACCCTAGAACAAGGGATCGACATTCAGAGGCTTATAGACTAGAGAGTTAGGCGATAGAACTAGGGTTTATACACCCATAACGTTGTAATCCCACATATACTCAATAATATACGTCTCTTTGCCTCGATTTCTATTCTAAACTCACATAAACTCGTACATGTTCATTAGTCTTCTTGTGTTCCGTAGTACTTAAACGACCCTACACAAAAATACCATAGCAGTTGCAAGGGGAAGGTATCGCCTAGATGGCCCTTATCTGCTTCGGATTCACTTATATGCCCCTGTGAGTGACTATGTACCCCAAGAATTTCCCGGAGCTTACTCCGAACGAGCATTTGGAAGGGTTGAGCTTCATATTGTACCTTCTTAGGGTGGCGAACGCCTGTTGAAGGTGTGAGATATGATCTTCGGCGTCCAAGGGCTTCACTAGCATGTCGTCGATGTAGACCTCCATGGTTTGGCATATCTGATCGGCAAACATCATGTTGACCAGCCTTTGGTAGGTGGATCCGGCGTTCTTTAACCCGAAGGGTATAACCTTGTAGCAATAGATGCCCCTGGAGGTCATGAAAGATGTTTTCTCCTGGTCATCAGGATGCATTAGGATTTGGTTGTATCCGGAGAAGGCGTCCACGAAGCTCATTAGTTTATGTCCGGCAGTGGCATCAACCAGCTTGTCTATGTTAGGCAAGGGGAAGGGATCCTTTGGACAAGACTTGTTGAGGTCCGTGAAGTCGATGCAAAGTCTCCACTTTCCGTTCTTCTTCGTTACAACTACCACATTAGCAAGCCAGTCGGGATACTGTACCTCTCTTATGAATCCTGCGTCGAGCAGGTTTTTTACTTTCTCGTCAATGATTTCAGCCCTTTCAGGGGCGAACTTCCTCCTTTTCTGTCTGACTAGGAGATGCTTTGGATCCACTTGAAGCTGATGCATGATGATATCGGGGTCGATCCCGGGCATGTCCTCATGGGACCACGCAAAGGAATCGGACTCAGACCTTAGGAAGTCAATCAGTCTTCGTCTCAGGTCCTTCGGAAGTTTGGAGCATGTTTTAAGGTTTTGTTCTGAGTTCCCTTACACCAAGGGGACCTCATCCATCCCTTCAACCTCTGGTTCTTCGGTGTGAGGAACTAGAGGTAGCAGGACCTTGAATTTTCCTAATCTCCCTTGATGACCTTTATGCTCCAGGGAGTAGGAAATTTTACCAATTGATGGAGGGTCGATGGTACAGCTCCCATGTTGTGAATCCAGGGTCTTCCTAATATCACGTTGTAGGATGACGGACAATCGACGACCAGAAACTTAGTGGTTTGGTTTATCCCTTCAGCGTAGAGTGGGAGAAGAATCTCTCCTTCGGTCTGCTTCACCTCTCCGCTGAATCCCACGAGTGGGGTCGCTTTCCTGGTTAGTGTCTTGGGGTCCAGCACTAGATCCATGTAAGCTGAGTGAAAGATGATGTTGCAGGAGCTTCCGTTGTCCACCAGTATCCGCTTGACCAAGCAATTGGCTATGACTAGTGAGATGACGAGGGCTTCGTGGTGAGGAGCTAGGACCCATTCATGCTCCTTCGCGGTGAAGCTAATCTCGTCTGTTCCTAGGAATGGATGTTTGGGAGCCTCGGCCTCTTGACCGTTTCTGGCATTGCGGGTACTCCTTTTGGCCGTGGCGCTACTGATCCCGCTTACTTCTGACCCTCCTGAGATGACATGGATCACTCGGTCCTGCTGCGGGGGTAACACAGGAACGGCGTCGTTGGGAAGAGCGGGACCTTCCTTGTTTAGGAGGTTCCTTGCTTTATCCGAGAGGAATTCCCTTAGATAACCCTTCTTGAGGAGATCGGCAACCTCTATCCTCAGGGCTATACAATCTTCAATGGTGTGACCTCATTTTGGGGTTACGATTGGCATCGGGGGACCTCATTTTGGAAGGCCATTTAACCTGGACCCATTTGTCTCAAGACTCCGATGAGCTCCGGTTTGGATATCGCGAGATGAGAGATACTGGGCCAAGTGTAGACCATCATTCCCTCGGATAGGGGTATAGGACGGTTCTGATACCTGCCCCTACTCGGATTGGTGGATTCTTTGGAGGGTCGAGGGCGGATGGCCTCGTCGCGTTCGTACCTTGGGGGTCTGGAAGACTTCTGATCGTATTTGGAGGAAACCTTGGCCCTGCTTACGACGTCTTCTTTCCATCTCACTTGAGCCCATGCGCGGGATAACACATCCGCCATATCCCCACAACTATACTTTGTTAGTTCCTTATAGAGTTCTCCTTCCGGAAGCAGGCCCTTCTTGAAAGCTGAGATGGATGTATCATTATTGCACTCGTGAATGGAGACCTTCTCCTGGTTGAAGCAAGCTATATAGAAACGCAAGGACTCATTCATGTATTGTTGAACCTCGTAGAGATCATCTGATCTATTCTCTAGATGACGACTACTGGCGAATTGTTCCACGAACTTGTCACTGACGGCGGCGAAGGATTAGATGGATCCCGTGGTGAGATTGATGTACCATTGGAGGGCAGGACCGGTCAAAGTTGATCCAAATCCTTTGCACATGGTAGCTTCCCTTGCTTCTTTGGGGATAGCCACAGCTATCATGCGCTGCTTGTACTAAACGATATGGTTATAGTGGAAAGACTCCCCGGAGTCGCTCCCCCTATCCGGAGAAGCGACCCTAGGTCTTACTCCGACACACCTTTCATGAAAGAGATTGCTTCAGTCGAGATGCCTTGCAAGTTCTCTTTCCCGAGCATCAAGATGTACGAAGGAACGCATGATAGCTGTGGCTATCCCCAAAGTAACCATATCGCCCAGTACAAGCAGCGCATGATAGTTGTGGCTATCCCCAAAGAAGCAAGGGAAGCTACCATGTGCAAAGGATTTGGATCAACTTGGACCGGTCTTGCCCTCCAATGGTACATCAATCTCCCCACGGGATCCATCTCATCCTTCGCCGTCCTCAATGACAATTTCGTGGAACAATTCGCAAGCAGTCGTCATCTGGAGAAGAGATCAGATGATCTTTACGAGGTTAACCAATACAGGAATGAGTCCTTGTGTTCCTATATAGCTCGCTTCAACCAGGAGAAGGTCTCCATTCCCGAGTGTAATGCTGATCCAGCCGTCTCAGCCTTCAAGAAGGGTCTGCTTCCGGAAGGAGAAATCTATAAGGAGCTAACAAAGTATATGTGTGGGGATATGGCAGATGTGTTATCTCGCACCTGGGCTCAAGTGAAATGGGAAAAAGACGTCGTAAGCAGGGCCAAGGTTTCCTCCAAATACGATCAGAAGTCTTCCAGACCCCCAAGGGACGAACGCGACGAGGCCATCCGCCCTCGATCCCCCAGAGAATCCACCAATCCGAGCAGGGGAAGGTATCAGAACCGTCCTCTACCCCGATCCGAGGGAATGATGATCTCTACTTGGCCCAGGATCTCTCATCTCGCGATATCCAAACCGGAGCTCATCAGAGTCTTGAGACAAATGGGTCCGCAGGTTAAATGGCCTCCCAAAATGAGGTCCTCCGATGCCAATCGGAACCCCAAAAGGTGGTGCGAGTTCCACAATGATCACGGTCACACCACTGAAGATTGTATAGCCCTGAGGATAGAGGTCGCCGAGCTCCTCAAGAAGGGTTATCTAAGGGAATTCCTCTCGGATAAAGCAAGGAACCTCCTAAACAAGGAAGGTCCCGCTCTTCCCAACGACGCCGTTCCCGCGTTACCCCCGCGGCAGGACCGAGTGATCAGAAGTAAGCGGGATCAGCAGCGCCGTGGCCAAAAAGAGTAACCGCAATGTGTTATCACTCAAATTACCCTAAGGAGTGAATTACTCTCATCAAAAGAGGTCCAATCGTAGTACTTAGGGATCGAATCCACAAGGAGCTAAGGAACCTAATAGATCTAATAGTTTTATGATTAAGCTAGGCTAATAGGTTTTAAAGCAGTAAATAACAAGTAAACCAGTAAACAAAATGAACAATATGATTGTTCAGCTTGGCAAGGAGATGTTTGATGGAAGGATGGTTGCTAGATCTAGGGTTTAGGAACGTGAACTATAATATAGATAGGGTGTTTAAATGAGCTGATACACTAGGACTCAGCCGCTCACTTAATAGCACTATCGATCGATGGTCGAGAGGCAATATCGATCGACGTTCGACTCTCGATATCGATCGATGGCTGTGGCGAGTTGATTACCATTAAGAATGGTCGACCAGCTCTCGCATGTATCTAACAAACCTAACTCAATCAGAATACATGCATAAAATATACTCTCGCAGTATCCTATGTCCTAAGATCAAGGTCTAGTTAATTACTCTAGAACCATGCATTAAGAATACTTCTAATCAATGAGTATCAATTCTCTAACAATCCTATTTTGGGGCTAATTCATCAGAACCATATAGAACTCCAAATCTAACAGATGGATCTACTCAAACATGATAATTGTAACAGAAATCATAGATGAGCAGATATAAAACTGAAAGCAATAGATATAAAACCAATGGAGTTCCAGGAGGACTCTGATAGGAGTTCCTCCCTTCTCTCCTAACTTAGAACAATGAGTCAAAAAGGTGTAAAGAAAGCGTAGCCGTCAACAATGGCTTAGAATAACATAAATAGGATTTATGGTCGTCCAAGGGTATTATGGTAATTTGGGTTGTATTAGGGCTTCTGGTGGTCATGAAACATATTCATCCCACGTCCTGACCTTCATATCGATCGATATGGGTAATTCCCCATTGATCGATATACATTCATCTTCTCGACAGCCTTCTCTCGCGAGGCAGACTGACCACTCTTCAGTAAAATGAGCATAACTTCTGATCTAACCGATGGATTGACCTCAAACCGGTGGCATTGGAAAGCTAACTCAAAGATCTATCTTGTGTCCAAATATCAGCTCAATTTCACCGTGGAACGGTCTCCATCCATATCTAAACATCTGACGCGTCTGCGCAGTTCTGCACTTAAAGACTCCAAAAGACACCAAAAACATCATATTTCTCCAGAATGTACCTGAACCTGTAAATACTCTAAATAGACCCTATTTCATAGTAAATATATGTAAAACCACTTATATATCATGGGTAAAAGTGGGTCAAAATCATGGTATATCAACTCCCCCAGACTTACCCTTTTGCTTGTCCTCAAGCAAAACCAACAGGCAGTCTCTCTGAAAGAGGTTTGAAAATAGCAAGGACTCAAAAAGATTTTAAAAACTCAGTCATCATCTCTTTAGTAGTGCAAACCAAATCATAGACATCCTAACATTAGAAGCACATTATACAATATCCTAGTATAGCAACCAAATTCATCTAGTAATGGGCTTATCGCATCATATTGCATAGCCCAGGCCTATTGATATTCAGCTAACGGGCCGTATTTGGGTCCAATAGTTGCCCCCAGCTTTTGAGTAAAGATTCTTTGCCTCGGAAGCTAATCTTTAGCCGCTGATCCCAACCTCTTGTTGAGATATCGATCAATTAATATCTCCTTGGAGATTCGTTTACTCAATCCGACGGCTGTAATTACCCTCGATGAAATCAACGACCCAGATGGAGGGAGTTTAAAATATTATCCCGAATTTTAAGAATTGATGTGATATGAAGCTGTAATCATTAACTGCTACGCCTCCCCACTTTCTCCACGCCTGATTCGGTTTCCAAGGTAACTTCTCTCCCTCTCTTTTATTTTACTGCTTTCGATTTTTTTTTACTTTCAACTCTGATTTCATTATTGCTCTCTGTAAATCTCTTCCAAAAAATTTTGATCTACTTTCTTCTTCATCTTCCCCTATTATGGATCATCCAAAGGAAGGCTCCGGAGAAACCGGAATCACTCCCTCTGGAGCTAAACTGTTGAAGGTTAAGCAAGAGGTCAGAGCCAAGATGAGGAGAGAGAAGAAGAAGGCTAGAGAGACGAATGCGCCCAGGGTCTCTAAACGGAAGAAGAAAGATGATTCTATTGGGAGTGGACCTCACTCGCTTTCGTTATTGCAAAGCCAAGACGTTGTCAACCTCATGGTTCAAGCTCTCGGCCGGAAGGAGTTTGCTCGGGCCTGTAAACCCGACAAAACCCCCGAGAATGCTCTGGAGGGTTGGTTTTGTGTTCACGAGAAGTACATCTCCAAGTGTCACCTCAGATTCCCTCTCCTGACTCTTCTATTGGATCTTCTTGATCATTATCAGCTAGCCATCTCCCAACTCTGCCCCTCGGTTATTCGAGTGATAAATGATTTCGTCGAGGTGATGAAAAGGTGAGGCGGATGTTCCATTTGTCACAGAATTTTTTGAAGTCGTGGGATATGAATTGTCCTCCATTATCTGTTACGATTTTGTATGGGATGCCGTGCCTGCACACGATGTTTTTCCACACGAATCCTTCGACTTCGAATCTGGTTACTTGTTGGAAAGCTTTAGCTTCAATCCATTTCGTGAAATAGTCAGTTAGGACTAAGAGGAAGCGTAGTTTCTTTTTTCCTTTGCCTGAGGCTACTAGTGGTCCTACGATGTCCATGGACCACCTCATAAATGGATAGGGAGCGGATATGTTGGATAACATTTCCGCAGGTTGGTGTATAGTCGGTGCGTGCCTTTGGCATTTGTCGCATGAGGCGGAGTAGACCTCACAGTCTGCGATAATGGTCGGCCAGAAGTAGCCTTGTCTCTTGATTCGGATGGCTGGAGCTCTACCACCAGAGTGATTTCCGCAAGAGCAATCGTGCATTTCCTTCATGAGTTTCATAGCTACGAGGCCGTGGACGCATTTTAAGTAAGGTCTGGAAACGTTTCGTTTGTGGAGGGCTGATTCGATTATGCAATACCTTGCGCTTATTGCTTTAAGTTTTCGAGCTTCCCATTTATTGAGAGGAGTTTTTCCTTCTAGGATGTATTGCATGATCGGTATTCTCCAGTCCTCTCTTCCTATTATTTTGTTATGAAGAGACAAGGGAGGTTCCTGTTTGGGACCTGGTGTCGTGGTGCCCCCAGAGATATTCGTTGGATTAGGCTCTAGGGAGTCTAGGTTTTGAGGAATATCTCCAATTTCCTTGTTGTCTTCTGGGGTTTGTATAGTGCCCCCAGATGAGTTCTCGAGAGCGGAGCGACTTCTTGTTTTGACTCTGTAGACAAGTGACTCTGAGGTCTGGATGGTGCCCCCGGAGGTATTCACGGAGTTAGGCTCCAGGGAGTCTGAATTCCGGGGAATGCCTTCGTCGTTCTTCGGGTTTTGTGTTGCGTTCCCGGAGATATACTTCTTAAAACTGCGTATTCTGGCTTTCGCGAACCAGAATGTTGTGAGAACTTGGCAAGCTACCGTCGGAGGGTGGCTATCCACTGTTTCTACTTGGTAGCTATATCGATACTCGGTTTCTCGATTCCTTCCACGGGTATAATCTGTTTTATGAGAGGGTCAGATGTGGAGGCTAAAGCAGCAAGCACATCTGCTGAGGAGTTCTCCCCTCGAGGGATCCTCGTTAGCTCGAATTTTTCAAACTGCTTTGTCAGGTTTAGGAAAACTTCGAGGTATGTCCCATTCTTTCGTCCCTTGTTTCGTATTCTCCGTGAAACTTGTTAGCTACCGTGCACGGTAGCTATTTCGTCAGGTGTCGGGAATTTTACGCATTGGTGATAAGTTGAAGCTACTGCTTTCATCTTATGGATCAACGGTCTTCCAAGGATTGCATAGAATGGAGAGGGTTTGTCAACGACTATGAAATTGGTCATCTTCATGACTCCGCCAGCAATGATTGGGAGTTTGATTGTTCCCAGTGAGGTAGCTGTTTCCCCAGAGAAACCTACGAGATTGGATTTCTGGTCGATAATTTCGTAGTCGTATATTTCCATTCCTTTTAGTTCGTTGTAGAAGATGAGATCGACGGAGCTTCCGGTGTCGACCATGAGCTTAGGTACCTCGTACCCTGCTATGTTTAATGTCATGACGAGAGCGTCATCATGAGGTCTGTCGAGATATGACGTCTCACTTTCCCAAAAATAGATTTTAGTGTTGGACTCGGGTTTGGTCGGTTATGGCTGAGTGTTGGACACAACCTTCCGTACGTGACCTTTAATAGAGTTAACGGAGTCTTGACAAACGTCGGATCCTCCAAGAATGTAATCAACCCTCGAGCTAGGGCTCGATTGAGAAGGTGGTTTGCTCAGGAGGGCCTCGGTTTGTAGGCTTTTTCCTTGTGGGAATTTTCCAAGGATCATATCGACTCTCTTTTTGGGAGCTGGGGGTGGTGAGTCTGTTTCCTTTTCGGGTTGTTGGGGTCAAAAACGGTTCTCTAGAAATCAACGGCTAAAACTATTTATCATGCGCGGACTTTCCATAAAACAAGCGTCGAAAGCAAGACAAGTCGTATAGCTTAAAGAACCTATGTTAAAGTCGATCGTCCTTGTTTTACACGATAAACTTTACGAGAAAATCAACTAAGATTTAGTCGTAAAACCTCGATGATACAATCAAGAAGAACCGAGAGACATTAGGTCCGTAGCTAAGATGACACGACCATACGAAAGTATACGGAAGAAACGGGAAGTAATCTAAGTTTGGACAGGCCGAACAACAAAGAATCTGCCTTGAGACTACAAAGAGCCCGTTCTCTCAAACCGTAAGGACCCAGAAAACGAGCAAGATATCAAATCGAAGCCCTCGCCGAGACGCACGTGCTGGTCCTAGCCTCCCATGATGGTCCTAGCCGCCGGGAAACTTCAAAGAGCCCGTTCTCTCAAACCGTGAGGATCCAGAAAACGAGCAAGATATCAAATCGAAGCCCTCGCCGAGACGCACGTGCTGGCCGTAGGCGCCGGGCGCCTAGCGCCCGTGCTGGTCGAAGGCGTCGGGCGCCTAGCGCGCGTGCTGGCCGTAGGCGCCGGGCGCCTAGCACCCGTGCTGGCCGTAGGGGCCGGGCGCCTAGCGCCCGTGCTGGCCGTAGGCGCCGGGCGCCTAGCGCGCGTGCTGGCCGTAGGCGCCGGGCGCCTAGCGCGCGTGCTGGCCGTAGGCGCCGGGCGCCTAGCGCCCGTGCTGGCCGTAGGCGCCGGGCACCTAGCGCCCGTGCTGGCCGTAGGCACCGGGCGCCTAGCGCCCGTGCTGGCCGTAGGCGCCGGGCGCCTAGCCGCCGTGCTGGCTCGGGTCTTCGAGCGACAATCTTCTAGGCCCGACCGTCAGAAGTCTGTACTTTGCGTCTTTCCCAAGTTTTCGCGGAACGAATCATTGAGATTCCGCGTACGAAACTACCGTTCTTACTCCAAACTAAGACCGTCGGAAACACTTCGGAAACTCGTAAGATATCAACGGGAAGGAAGATCTTAAATTCTTCGTACGAAACAGTGATGGTTATCCTAAGACACCACTCATCTCAACTCTACGAAGACACTACTCATCGCAACTCTACGAAGGAATGAAGATCTTCTGAAGAAATCGTAGAAAACAACGGAAGTCCTAGAGACGGCCCGAAAGGGACCAAACGCGATCGGACAGTCCGTTTACGATTATCTGAGATAGATACGACGATTTACGTTTATCTTTACATAACAAGATAAATGCTAAATTTCTAGAAGGATAAATGTCAAGTTTCCCGAAGATAAATGTCAAGTTTCCCGATAAACATAAAGGCCGACGAAAATGGAAGAAAGCCCGCCTTGCGGCCCAGGAGGAGAATAGACCGTCATAAGAAGGAGTATATAAAGGAGCTTTGGAAGAGAAGAAAAGGCAGAGCGAAAATCATTGAGAGACTTAGAGAGCAGACCCGAGATTTTAGACTGAGGGAACTTAGAACTTAGGTGATTAGACTAGCAAGGCATGGCCTAGGACGTCTGGCCGCCTCTCGTTCTACCTTCATCTTGTCCGCAGACTTCTGTTCCTTCGGAAGAAACTAACAATCATTTTACTCAGAGTTCCGCACATAGAAACCCTAGGCGTTATTCTCGACACGCCCGTTTCTATGACAAACGCTCGTACTAGACGAACTCCGCCAGGCAGTTCGATCTCTTGTTCAAATCTTTCTAACTGAACTACGTCCGACTTGATCCTCGAAAGGGGTACGTAGGTAGCCTTTCTCAAGGTCCAGTCCCAACTCTTAACAAAACCTTTTTTGTGCGATTTTCGTCTTTTGTTATCTTTCCATATTTTCCGCACTTGTTCGGTCACTTGTCGTTGGCTGTCGCAGAGAATCTGGACCTTCAGGGAAAGTTGGGTTAACTTGGCTTTCCTCCGTTTTTTACTTATCAAAATCGACAGTGCGAATTTCGGTTCCCACAGTTTGGCGCTAGAAGGAGGGGGGGACGGATTACTCTTACTCTTACGGCCGCAAAACGCTTGATCAAAGCAATGTCTGTAAATATGAAAGACAAACTCGCAGCTCACATCGACACTGGAAAAAAAACGTCAGTAGTGACTGCTCCTACGACCAACGCTTATGCAAACAGTTATTTAAGATTATCATCTTACGGACAAACGTGCCGAGAACGGACCATCCCGACCAAGTTCGGGTCCTATCAACCATGCGCCCCCGTCCAAGTTCCTGCAACACGGTCCTCGGGTCCATGGACACAACCCCCCTCGCTCGAAAAAATTCAAAAAATGACTTGGTAGTCGAGACAGATTCCTGTCTGCCGTATACAACGGCTATGGTTAGCTTGAACACCAGTTGCCTTAACTATACAGGGAATCGAAATCCTTTCGGAAAAACCAGCGTCACATCAATGGCTTTTTCAAAAGAAAAATCGTAAAAACGTCTAAGTCCCAAGACGGCCCAAAAGGGGCCCGAATCACGGCTAAACGACCCACATACGATTTTAGAGTAGGATCGAGCCCAAGGCTGGTATGACGGTCTGATTACCGAGCAGAGTTTGGATTGGAAATGTTTTTTCAGAATTTCTCGGAAAAATAAAGACATGTTCTCCTGGAAATCGCGGAGAAACCCCAGATTACTCATGAAACAGAAGGCACGACTGATCGGGTTACCAATCAGCGTTTCTAATGCTAAAATTCGATAACATTTTACGGAACACCTTTCGTAAAATAAATTCTCGAAATATTTCACGAGACAGCTTTTGCACGATTAAACTCGACAACATTTTACAAAACAGTTTCCGTAAAATTACCTCGACAACATTTTGTGAAATAACTCTCGTAAAATAAAAGGTCAACAACATTCAAAGAAACAATTCCTTGCTGGGATCATGATGAAATCGATGTCCGAAAGTCTCGGAAAAACAATTAAAGAAACCTCGAGAGACTAAGTGTCGATCGAGAAACCTCTAAAAAAACCGAGAAAAACAGGCGGGTCCCGCGAGGAAGCACAGTCCCGGGCGGGTAGCACGCCCGTGCTGTCCCTAGGCGCCAGGCGGCTAGCACGCCCGTGCTGTCCATAGGCGCCGGGCAGCTAGCACCCCCGTGCTGTCCCTAGGCGCCGGGCGGCTAGCACGCCCGTGCTATCCCTAGGCGCCGGGCGGCTAGCACGCCCGTGCTGTCCCTAGGCGTCGGGCGGCTAGCACGCCCGTGCTGCCTCTAGGCGCCGGGCGGCTAACACACCCATGCTGCGCTGGTCGCCGGGCAACAAAACATTCGTCAAGCACGGCCAATCCTCGTAAAGATTGACCCAACGACTATCCAAACTAATTTTACGAAACAATTTCCGTAAAATTAACTCGACAACATTTTGTTGAATAACTCTCGTTAAATAAAAGCTCGGCAATATTTTACGAAACATCATTCGTGAAGTATAACAAGATCGTAAGCTTCTTGACCTGACCAGTTCGCTCATAGCTTGACGAAACAAGAAGCCCCACTCAACTGACATCTTGCCATTCGTTTTCACTTGTCTACCCACCTTAGCCTTCTTCGAGTTTCGCCTACTTCTCCTCCCTTTGCTTCAACGATTCTGCAACGATTATGCACTGTTCCTTCGGGTTTCATCAAAAATCGATTCTCGATTCAGTGTCAAAGACTTTTTGAAGACCTTGGACAATGAAACGTTAGAAGACAAAGAGGAACGGACATGAGGCAATGTCGAGTAATCAATGAGACTAAGGTATGTCCGACTTAGAAAATTTTATCAAGGTTTTAATATTTTCGTAGGAAAAGAATGGTAACGTCTTGTAAACTGCCGAAATTAAGGGAACTTAGGGCATGATTATTGGTTTCCTTGCACTAAAGTCCCTAAGAAAAATAATATGTGTATGTATATATTATATAATCATGTGTAATTGTGGGTTAAGGACTTTACAGAAACCAAAGCCGAAAGTTCCATAATTAAGGAACTTTCGGCTTTGGTTTCCGTAAAGTCCTTAACCCACAATTACATACGCTTATATAATATATACATACATATATATGAATATTAAGGACCCAACATGAAGGACATCCAATAATGATGCTCTTAGGACCTAGGTGGATAGTCTAGCAAGCTAAGTCTTAGGCATTTTCTTCCAGTTTTGTTCTATTGTTCCTTGACTGTCTACGCAGAAGATGCAGACCGATCTAATCTCTCGAAAAACCGAGAAACGATCGCCACGCTTCCTTGGCATACTCATTCTACTTCATAAAGAAAAAATTCCTTTCAAAAGGCAAACGATACTCTAAGATTCGTCCGAAACGCTAGCGGCATAACGGCGTGGTCAAATCGTTACAAACATAGTCTTGAAAACTCTACACCATCTCTTGTTGCAATCTCGCAACAAGAAACTCGTACAACGTCAGACTAATAGCACGACGGTGAGCTACAAAATTAACAGAATAACCTTCGGTAAAACTCCATGAGTAATTCGAAGCAACTTTCGCCAAAAGACGAAATCAAAGCGGAAACATTGGAAAGCTAACTCAAAGATCTATCTTGTGTCCAAATATCAGCTCAATTTCACCGTGGAACGGTCTCCATCCATATCTAAACATCTGACGCGTCTGCGCAGTTCTGCACTTAAAGACTCCAAAAGACACCAAAAACATCATATTTCTCCAGAACGTACCTGAACCTGTAAATACTCTAAATAGACCCTATTTCATAGTAAATATATGTAAAACCACTTATATATCATGGGTAAAAGTGGGTCAAAATCATGGTATATCAACTCCCCCAGACTTACCCTTTTGCTTGTCCTCAAGCAAAACCAACAGGCAGTCTCTCTGAAAGAGGTTTGAAAATAGCAAGGACTCAAAAAGATTTTAAAAACTCAGTCATCATCTCTTTAGTAGTGCAAACCAAATCATAGACATCCTAACATTAGAAGCACATTATACAATATCCTAGTATAGCAACCAAATTCATCTAGTAATGGGCTTATCGCATCCTATTGCATAGCCCAGGCCTATTGATATTCAGCTAACGGGCCGTATTTGGGTCCAATAGTTGCCCCCAGCTTTTGAGTAAAGATTCTTTGCCTCGGAAGCTAATCTTTAGCCGCTGATCCCAACCTCTTGTTGAGATATCGATCAATTAATATCTCCTTGGAGATTCGTTTACTCAATCCGACGGCTGTAATTACCCTCGATGAAATCAACGACCCAGATGGAGGGAGTTTAAAATATTATCCCGAATTTTAAGAATTGATGTGATATGAAGCTGTAATCATTAACTGCTACGCCTCCCCACTTTCTCCACGCCTGATTCGGTTTCCAAGGTAACTTCTCTCCCTCTCTTTTATTTTACTGCTTTCGATTTTTTTTTACTTTCAACTCTGATTTCATTATTGCTCTCTGTAAATCTCTTCCAAAAAATTTTGATCTACTTTCTTCTTCATCTTCCCCTATTATGGATCATCCAAAGGAAGGCTCCGGAGAAACCGGAATCACTCCCTCTGGAGCTAAACTGTTGAAGGTTAAGCAAGAGGTCAGAGCCAAGATGAGGAGAGAGAAGAAGAAGGCTAGAGAGACGAATGCGCCCAGGGTCTCTAAACGGAAGAAGAAAGATGATTCTATTGGGAGTGGACCTCACTCGCTTTCGTTATTGCAAAGCCAAGACGTTGTCAACCTCATGGTTCAAGCTCTCGGCCGGAAGGAGTTTGCTCGGGCCTGTAAACCCGACAAAACCCCCGAGAATGCTCTGGAGGGTTGGTTTTGTGTTCACGAGAAGTACATCTCCAAGTGTCACCTCAGATTCCCTCTCCTGACTCTTCTATTGGATCTTCTTGATCATTATCAGCTAGCCATCTCCCAACTCTGCCCCTCGGTTATTCGAGTGATAAATGATTTCGTCGAGGTGATGAAAAGGTGAGGCGGATGTTCCATTTGTCACAGAATTTTTTGAAGTCGTGGGATATGAATTGTCCTCCATTATCTGTTACGATTTTGTATGGGATGCCGTGCCTGCACACGATGTTTTTCCACACGAATCCTTCGACTTCGAATCTGGTTACTTGTTGGAAAGCTTTAGCTTCAATCCATTTCGTGAAATAGTCAGTTAGGACTAAGAGGAAGCGTAGTTTCTTTTTTCCTTTGCCTGAGGCTACTAGTGGTCCTACGATGTCCATGGACCACCTCATAAATGGATAGGGAGCGGATATGTTGGATAACATTTCCGCAGGTTGGTGTATAGTCGGTGCGTGCCTTTGGCATTTGTCGCATGAGGCGGAGTAGACCTCACAGTCTGCGATAATGGTCGGCCAGAAGTAGCCTTGTCTCTTGATTCGGATGGCTGGAGCTCTACCACCAGAGTGATTTCCGCAAGAGCAATCGTGCATTTCCTTCATGAGTTTCATAGCTACGAGGCCGTGGACGCATTTTAAGTAAGGTCTGGAAACGTTTCGTTTGTGGAGGGCTGATTCGATTATGCAATACCTTGCGCTTATTGCTTTAAGTTTTCGAGCTTCCCATTTATTGAGAGGAGTTTTTCCTTCTAGGATGTATTGCATGATCGGTATTCTCCAGTCCTCTCTTCCTATTATTTTGTTATGAAGAGACAAGGGAGGTTCCTGTTTGGGACCTGGTGTCGTGGTGCCCCCAGAGATATTCGTTGGATTAGGCTCTAGGGAGTCTAGGTTTTGAGGAATATCTCCAATTTCCTTGTTGTCTTCTGGGGTTTGTATAGTGCCCCCAGATGAGTTCTCGAGAGCGGAGCGACTTCTTGTTTTGACTCTGTAGACAAGTGACTCTGAGGTCTGGATGGTGCCCCCGGAGGTATTCACGGAGTTAGGCTCCAGGGAGTCTGAATTCCGGGGAATGCCTTCGTCGTTCTTCGGGTTTTGTGTTGCGTTCCCGGAGATATACTTCTTAAAACTGCGTATTCTGGCTTTCGCGAACCAGAATGTTGTGAGAACTTGGCAAGCTACCGTCGGAGGGTGGCTATCCACTGTTTCTACTTGGTAGCTATATCGATACTCGGTTTCTCGATTCCTTCCACGGGTATAATCTGTTTTATGAGAGGGTCAGATGTGGAGGCTAAAGCAGCAAGCACATCTGCTGAGGAGTTCTCCCCTCGAGGGATCCTCGTTAGCTCGAATTTTTCAAACTGCTTTGTCAGGTTTAGGAAAACTTCGAGGTATGTCCCATTCTTTCGTCCCTTGTTTCGTATTCTCCGTGAAACTTGTTAGCTACCGTGCACGGTAGCTATTTCGTCAGGTGTCGGGAATTTTACGCATTGGTGATAAGTTGAAGCTACTGCTTTCATCTTATGGATCAACGGTCTTCCAAGGATTGCATAGAATGGAGAGGGTTTGTCAACGACTATGAAATTGGTCATCTTCATGACTCCGCCAGCAATGATTGGGAGTTTGATTGTTCCCAGTGAGGTAGCTGTTTCCCCAGAGAAACCTACGAGATTGGATTTCTGGTCGATAATTTCGTAGTCGTATATTTCCATTCCTTTTAGTTCGTTGTAGAAGATGAGATCGACGGAGCTTCCGGTGTCGACCATGAGCTTAGGTACCTCGTACCCTGCTATGTTTAATGTCATGACGAGAGCGTCATCATGAGGTCTGTCGAGATATGACGTCTCACTTTCCCAAAAATAGATTTTAGTGTTGGACTCGGGTTTGGTCGGTTATGGCTGAGTGTTGGACACAACCTTCCGTACGTGACCTTTAATAGAGTTAACGGAGTCTTGACAAACGTCGGATCCTCCAAGAATGTAATCAACCCTCGAGCTAGGGCTCGATTGAGAAGGTGGTTTGCTCAGGAGGGCCTCGGTTTGTAGGCTTTTTCCTTGTGGGAATTTTCCAAGGATCATATCGACTCTCTTTTTGGGAGCTGGGGGTGGTGAGTCTGTTTCCTTTTCGGGTTGTTGGGGTCAAAAACGGTTCTCTAGAAATCAACGGCTAAAACTATTTATCATGCGCGGACTTTCCATAAAACAAGCGTCGAAAGCAAGACAAGTCGTATAGCTTAAAGAACCTATGTTAAAGTCGATCGTCCTTGTTTTACACGATAAACTTTACGAGAAAATCAACTAAGATTTAGTCGTAAAACCTCGATGATACAATCAAGAAGAACCGAGAGACATTAGGTCCGTAGCTAAGATGACACGACCATACGAAAGTATACGGAAGAAACGGGAAGTAATCTAAGTTTGGACAGGCCGAACAACAAAGAATCTGCCTTGAGACTACAAAGAGCCCGTTCTCTCAAACCGTAAGGACCCAGAAAACGAGCAAGATATCAAATCGAAGCCCTCGCCGAGACGCACGTGCTGGTCCTAGCCTCCCATGATGGTCCTAGCCGCCGGGAAACTTCAAAGAGCCCGTTCTCTCAAACCGTGAGGATCCAGAAAACGAGCAAGATATCAAATCGAAGCCCTCGCCGAGACGCACGTGCTGGCCGTAGGCGCCGGGCGCCTAGCGCCCGTGCTGGTCGAAGGCGTCGGGCGCCTAGCGCGCGTGCTGGCCGTAGGCGCCGGGCGCCTAGCACCCGTGCTGGCCGTAGGGGCCGGGCGCCTAGCGCCCGTGCTGGCCGTAGGCGCCGGGCGCCTAGCGCGCGTGCTGGCCGTAGGCGCCGGGCGCCTAGCGCGCGTGCTGGCCGTAGGCGCCGGGCACCTAGCGCCCGTGCTGGCCGTAGGCACCGGGCGCCTAGCGCCCGTGCTGGTCGTAGGCGCCGGGCGCCTAGCCGCCGTGCTGGCTCGGGTCTTCGATCGACAATCTTCTAGGCCCGACCGTCAGAAGTCTGTACTTTGCGTCTTTCCCAAGTTTTCGCGGAACGAATCATTGAGATTCCGCGTACGAAACTACCGTTCTTACTCCAAACTAAGACCGTCGGAAACACTTCGGAAACTCGTAAGATATCAACGGGAAGGAAGATCTTAAATTCTTCGTACGAAACAGTGATGGTTATCCTAAGACACCACTCATCTCAACTCTACGAAGACACCACTCATCGCAACTCTACGAAGGAATGAAGATCTTCTGAAGAAATCGTAGAAAACAACGGAAGTCCTAGAGACGGCCCGAAAGGGACCAAACGCGATCGGACAGTCCGTTTACGATTATCTGAGATAGATACGACGATTTACGTTTATCTTTACATAACAAGATAAATGCTAAATTTCTAGAAGGATAAATGTCAAGTTTCCCGAAGATAAATGTCAAGTTTCCCGATAAAAATAAAGGCCGACGAAAATGGAAGAAAGCCCGCCTTGCGGCCCAGGAGGAGAATAGACCGTCATAAGAAGGAGTATATAAAGGAGCTTTGGAAGAGAAGAAAAGGCAGAGCGAAAATCATTGAGAGACTTAGAGAGCAGACCCGAGATTTTAGACTGAGGGAACTTAGAACTTAGGTGATTAGACTAGCAAGGCATGGCCTAGGACGTCTGGCCGCCTCTCGTTCTACCTTCATCTTGTCCGCAGACTTCTGTTCCTTCGGAAGAAACTAACAATCATTTTACTCAGAGTTCCGCACATAGAAACCCTAGGCGTTATTCTCGACACGCCCGTTTCTATGACAAACGCTCGTACTAGACGAACTCCGCCAGGCAGTTCGATCTCTTGTTCAAATCTTTCTAACTGAACTACGTCCGACTTGATCCTCGAAAGGGGTACGTAGGTAGCCTTTCTCAAGGTCCAGTCCCAACTCTTAACAAAACCTTTTTTGTGCGATTTTCGTCTTTTGTTATCTTTCCATATTTTCCGCACTTGTTCGGTCACTTGTCGTTGGCTGTCGCAGAGAATCTGGACCTTCAGGGAAAGTTGGGTTAACTTGGCTTTCCTCCGTTTTTTACTTATCAAAATCGACAGTGCGAATTTCGGTTCCCACAGTTTGGCGCTAGAAGGAGGGGGGGACGGATTACTCTTACTCTTACGGCCGCAAAACGCTTGATCAAAGCAATGTCTGTAAATATGAAAGACAAACTCGCAGCTCACATCGACACTGGAAAAAAAACGTCAGTAGTGACTGCTCCTACGACCAACGCTTATGCAAACAGTTATCTAAGATTATCATCTTACGGACAAACGTGCCGAGAACGGACCATCCCGACCAAGTTCGGGTCCTATCAACCATGCGCCCCCGTCCAAGTTCCTGCAACACGGTCCTCGGGTCCATGGACACAACCCCCCTCGCTCGAAAAAATTCAAAAAATGACATGGTAGTCGAGACGGATTCCTGTCTGCCGTATACAACGGCTATGGTTAGCTTGAACACCAGTTGCCTTAACTATACAGGGAATCGAAATCCTTTCGGAAAAACCAGCGTCACATCAATGGCTTTTTCAAAAGAAAAATCGTAAAAACGTCTAAGTCCCAAGACGGCCCAAAAGGGGCCCGAATCACGGCTAAACGACCCACATACGATTTTAGAGTAGGATCGAGCCCAAGGCTGGTATGACGGTCTGATTACCGAGCAGAGTTTCGATTGGAAATGTTTTTTCAGAATTTCTCGGAAAAATAAAGACATGTTCTCCTGGAAATCGCGGAGAAACCCCAGATTACTCATGAAACAGAAGGCACGACTGATCGGGTTACCAATCAGCGTTTCTAATGCTAAAATTCGATAACATTTTACGGAACACCTTTCGTAAAATAAATTCTCGAAATATTTCACGAGACAGCTTTTGCACGATTAAACTCGACAACATTTTACAAAACAGTTTCCGTAAAATTACCTCGACAACATTTTGTGAAATAACTCTCGTAAAATAAAAGGTCAACAACATTCAAAGAAACAATTCCTTGCTGGGATCATGATGAAATCGATGTCCGAAAGTCTCGGAAAAACAATTAAAGAAACCTCGAGAGACTAAGTGTCGATCGAGAAACCTCTAAAAAACCGAGAAAAACAGGCGGGTCCCGCGAGGAAGCACAGTCCCGGGCGGGTAGCACGCCCGTGCTGTCCCTAGGCGCCAGGCGGCTAGCACGCCCGTGCTGTCCATAGGCGCCGGGCAGCTAGCACCCCCGTGCTGTCCCTAGGCGCCGGGCGGCTAGCACGCCCGTGCTATCCCTAGGCGCCGGGCGGCTAGCACGCCCGTGCTGTCCCTAGGCGTCGGGCGGCTAGCACGCCCGTGCTGCCTCTAGGCGCCGGGCGGCTAACACACCCATGCTGCGCTGGTCGCCGGGCAACAAAACATTCGTCAAGCACGGCCAATCCTCGTAAAGATTGACCCAACGACTATCCAAACTAATTTTACGAAACAATTTCCGTAAAATTAACTCGACAACATTTTGTTGAATAACTCTCGTTAAATAAAAGCTCGGCAATATTTTACGAAACATCATTCGTGAAGTATAACAAGATCGTAAGCTTCTTGACCTGACCAGTTCGCTCATAGCTTGACGAAACAAGAAGCCCCACTCAACTGACATCTTGCCATTCGTTTTCACTTGTCTACCCACCTTAGCCTTCTTCGAGTTTCGCCTACTTCTCCTCCCTTTGCTTCAACGATTCTGCAACGATTATGCACTGTTCCTTCGGGTTTCATCAAAAATCGATTCTCGATTCAGTGTCAGACTTTTTGAAGACCTTGGACAATGAAACGTTAGAAGACAAAGAGGAACGGACATGAGGCAATGTCGAGTAATCAATGAGACTAAGGTATGTCCGACTTAGAAAATTTTATCAAGGTTTTAATATTTTCGTAGGAAAAGAATGGTAACGTCTTGTAAACTGCCGAAATTAAGGGAACTTAGGGCATGATTATTGGTTTCCTTGCACTAAAGTCCCTAAGAAAAATAATATGTGTATGTATATATTATATAATCATGTGTAATTGTGGGTTAAGGACTTTACGGAAACCAAAGCCGAAAGTTCCATAATTAAGGAACTTTCGGCTTTGGTTTCCGTAAAGTCCTTAACCCACAATTACATACGCTTATATAATATATACATACATATATATGAATATTAAGGACCCAACATGAAGGACATCCAATAATGATGCTCTTAGGACCTAGGTGGATAGTCTAGCAAGCTAAGTCTTAGGCATTTTCTTCCAGTTTTGTTCTATTGTTCCTTGACTGTCTACGCAGAAGATGCAGACCGATCTAATCTCTCGAAAAACCGAGAAACGATCGCCACGCTTCCTTGGCATACTCATTCTACTTCATAAAGAAAAAATTCCTTTCAAAAGGCAAACGATACTCTAAGATTCGTCCGAAACGCTAGCGGCATAACGGCGTGGTCAAATCGTTACAAACATAGTCTTGAAAACTCTACACCATCTCTTGTTGCAATCTCGCAACAAGAAACTCGTACAACGTCAGACTAATAGCACGACGGTGAGCTACAAAATTAACAGAATAACCTTCGGTAAAACTCCATGAGTAATTCGAAGCAACTTTCGCCAAAAGACGAAATCAAAGCGGAAACATTTCCCGTGTAACCCATAACTCGGAAAACTCCGCTAAGATTTGCATGTCTATCTCAACGAACGCTATTCGGCCATCGGCCGACTACATCTTTCCATAAAACCCGAACCTGAATTCGGCATCACCATTAAGGACAATCGTGAACCATTATGACCTTAATGCGAAAGGATCGCAGTCTGATCGTTTACCAACTCCTTGGTTAAACGGCTGAACACAGCCTTCACGCCAAGACAAAACAGCTGAATGATCGCCGCTCCAATCACTTAAGGGCCAAACAATAATCCACGATTTGTCATAAAACTCCAAGTGACCATTTACGTGAGCAACTCTGTCGCATGGCCCAAAAGCGGAAATCATGCGATGAATTTCTCGTAATAAAATCAGTCCTAACAGCCATACGGTTAACGGAAAAATTTGAACTTAACATCGACTGATTAAGTTCTATATGCCCCGTAAACAAAGCATGAAAAGAAACACTCGTGACAAAGCTCCAAGAGTTATACGAGTCGTCCTTAAAATCCCGGAAGGCCAACACTTCGCAAAGCAAATCGAAGGTAGACGCTTCTCCCTGGGTCAAATATACGCGACCCTGGTCCTAATTCCTCGATCAAAATTTTATAACTTGCACGTCCAAACTGAAACAACAGTTTCCGACTACGGCCATTCGCAAAACATCTCCAAGCCCGCGAAAATTTGAAATGCGTCACAAGGGAAAATTAACTCGTACACATTTGAAATGTGTATGCTTGTATAATCCCACGTTTTTTGAAGAAACCGGATTTTCGAAACTCTTTACTAACACAGAAACCGAATTTTCGAAACTCTTCGCAAACAAACTCGCCAATCACTAAACGGCCTCAACAATGGATCCAGTATCCACCAAATAAATCATAAACTATCGCCCGGAAACATTCCGCGATTTCTAAAAGCCCATAGTCCTTTATGGCATAGGAAAAACAAATTTCAAAGCACTGCGAGACGTCGCTTCGTGCCTGAATATTCATTTTTCGATTAAAACCTTCATACGCCTTCTAAACGGCATCATATCGTTGTTGCTGATCACAACAAACGAACTCTAACGTCCTAAATAGGCAAGCCACCTAAGGGTAGGCTCTTTTACATCAGACAAGGATCCCATAGCGCGCTATACAAAAAATCCAAATTTGGTTCAGCACTTCGTAAAGGAAGTAGCTCGATTCGTGCCCAGACAAATCATATAAGCCGATACCACTTCGCGGATTTTAAAATGGTACGAATCAGGTTAAAATCACAAACAGCCAAAACGAAAGCCGATTTGTCATCGCACAGCCTCAGTCTGAGAGTAAACCTAGGTCTTGCCCTAAACCCAGCCTTGCTGGTATCTTAACATCTCATATGCAAAGCGTCAACGACGCGAGATCCCAAAACTTGTCTCTTCACTCAAGTCTGTACGTTTCCACGAATTTTCGCGTAAATCGTAAACCGCGGGAAAATTTTGCTTTGTACAAACGACGGATACGGTGATCATCAGGGAGGCAGGAATGAGACGACAATTCACACCCTGTCCCTCTAACTTCGATAGACAGAAGTTCTGAAAACGCAACATTAATATTTTATAAAGATTGAGCCGCAGAGTTCAACAGATGCCCTGAAAAAGGCCGGAATTCGAAGCCACCAACGGCCAGTCCCACAAATGTACATCATGGCCTCTTAACGGCCGAAACACAATCAAAATAAAAATCTCTGAAGGGACTGATAAACCTAGACGCTCCCCGGAGCATCACCTTCATCCTCAAAACTCGCCCAAAGTAGGAACGGTCTCACCGTCGCCTCCATTGGTCGCACCACCGCTGCGTGTTTCATATGCGCCGGCTTCACGATCCTTGACTAAGTAGTCCTGATCCTCAAAACCCTCCGAATCCGGGGCAAGGGTGCACACGGGTTTCAGACCAGCGAGAATCTAGTCAAAGTCCTCTCCGTCAAACTTGCAAGTCCCCGTCTCCTCAAGACTCTGAATCTTCTCTTGAAGACGACGGACTTTCGAGGACATATGTTCTTCTCTTTCTTCACATTGAGCAACGAACTCACGGTCTTTCCGACGTCACGTTCAAGATTGCCAATCAAAGGTGATGTGGATGTCCGCGATGAAATATTCTTAGCCACAAATTTCGATTTTCAACTCATAATCTTCCGCCCGCAAGATCGTCTCCGCGTCTTACAGGCTGGGGGCTAACTGTTGGGGTCAAAAACGGTTCTCTCGAAATTAACGGCTAAAACTATTTATCATGCGCGGACTTTCCATAAAACAAGCGTCGAAAGCAAGACAAGTCATATAGCTTAAAGAACCTATGTTAAAGTCGATCGTCCTTGTTTTACACGATAAACTTTACGAGAAAATCAACTAAGATTTAGTCGTAAAACCTCGATGATACAATCAAGAAGAACCGAGAGACATTAGGTCCGTAGCTAAGATGACACGACCATACGAAAGTATACGGAAGAAACGGGAAGTAATCTAAGTTTGGACAGGTCGAACGACAAAGAATCTGCCTTGAGACTTCAAAGAATTTAGCAGCCAATTGTCGTTGGAGGTCCCAGCATTCTTCGGTTGAATGTCCTTTCCGATCGTGGTAAAAGCAATGATTGCTCTCGTCATAGCCTTTCGACCAGGGGGCTTTAGCTGTCGCGGCGACAGGTTTTTCTTCCTTATCTTCCTCGACTACGTAAGAATGATCTCCCTAAGTCTTGTTATTTCGGGAACTTCCCCTTTTTTGAGATCCCTTCCCGTCGGAGGCGTCGCCTTTCGAGTGACTCTGGGGTTTCTTGTGGAGTTTATCCAATGCTGATGTTTCCTCTTCTAAGGTAATGTACCTAGAGGCCTTATGGAGGGTGTCGTCGATAGTTGGAGGAGGGTTGAGCGTTAACTCCGAGAAAAACCCTGATTTATACCAGAGACCTCGTCTTAGAGCCTCAATGGCTACTTGATCGTTGGGGTTCGAGAGCTTAGTTCTCACTGCCCTGAATTTCTCGATGTAGACTCGTAACGAGTCTCCCAGTCCTTGCCTGATTTTCCATAGGTCAGCTTTGGACGCTTGTTTTAGGATATGGGTCAAGTATTGCTTCATAAAGGGATTGGCTAATTGATCGAAACTGTCTATCGAGTTTGGCTCGAGGCCAAAGAACCATTCAAGGGCTGTTCCGACCAGATTTTCAGCGAATGTCCTCCAGTATCCTGCCTCTCATTCTTCCTTCGTGAAGTGAGCTTTGACCAGATCTGGTTATCTCCTCGAATCGTTACTGCCGTTCGGCTAGCTGTTGCATCGTTCGCTCGGTTTCCTGAGCTTTGTCTACTAAGTGGATCATCATCTGACAGATCTCAGAAAGTTGAGCTTCCGTTTGATTCAGAGCGGATTGATGCAGTGGATTATTGAGGGCTGAAGGCCCAGAGTTGGTCCCACTGGAGGCTCTGGGGTTAGTTGCCCCCGGAGCAGTGCGGCTCGGTGAGTTGTTGCTCTGGTACGATTGATCGGGGTTAGATGGGTTCGTTGTTCCATCGAGTGGATTCATCCTTAAGCTTTAGAGTAAGGGATTCGATTATTTGTCCCCACAGACGGCGCCAATTGTGAGAGACTAGATTTCACTTCTCGAATTTAGGTTAGATTGCGAGATATAGAATGAGAATCGTGGGCTGAATCTCGTAATAAACTTGGAGAATGAATACGTCTTTATTGATGATTTGGAAGGTAAAGAACACAAGAAATATATTGTGAGGTGATTACAAAGGAAACAAATAATGCTTTTGATCTTGTACGAAAATAGGTATGAATGAGTCGATCCCCTTCTCTTTAGTCTTCTTTCTCTTTAAATAGCACTAAGCTCCGCTGATTGCTACTCAACTGATCTCCGAGATATTCGGCTCCTATCGTGTGATTTGTACCAGCTTCCTCTTGACCGAGTCTTACGCATCTTTCTTCAAGATGCCAGCTACCTCCTCTCTGTGACCTTTAGTTTGAATATCCTTTGGTCACAGCCTCCGGCTTGATTCCTAGCTCCCTGTTTGGGTTAAATCGTAATGGGCTTATCGCGTCCTATTGCATAGCCCAGGCCTATTGATATTCACCTAACGGGCCGTATTTGGGTCCAACAGCTACCGCCATCAAGTCTCAGGTTCTTGCCGACTTCGTGGCTGAATTCTCTCCCTCCATGCTTCCAGACCTGGATCTAGAAGCTACGCTTCGTGGAAAGGAGGCGGAGAAATGCCAATGGACCTTACATGTTGACGGTCCCAGCAAAGTGGGAGGTGCATGAGTAGGATTGGTTCTAACTCCCCCCCACAAGGAGAGTCAGCCTCGAGAGCCGTACGTTGCAACTTCAAAGCAACCAACAACGAAGCCGAATACGAAGCCTTGATAGCGGGTCTGGCGTTAGCTAGAGAAATGGGAGTGGAGGACATCAAAGTCTTCAGCGACTAACAGCTCATCATCAGCCAAGTCCAAGGAGACTACCAAGCCAAGGACCCGAGCATGATCAGATACCTATCGGTAGCCAAACGTCTGCTTGATCAATTCGAAAACTGCGAACTTACTCAGATCCCTAGGGAACAAAACTCCCAAGCCGATGCTCTAGCAAACCTACGTTCCGCCTTAGAAACTAAGGAGCACATGAGTATTCCCTTGTTGGTCCTACAATGGCCAGCAACCGAGAAAGAGGTAAAACCAGAGGAAGTAGCAATAGTAGACGAAGGGGAAACCTGGGTGACTCCCATTACCAACTACCTCAGGAACGACGTTCTACCCGAAAATCGAGATGAAAGCCGCAAGATCAAGAGTCAAGCAGCCAGTTACTGCATCTCAGAAGGAAAGCTATATAGGAGTTCCTTCTCAGGACCGTACCTACGATGTCTAACCCCTAGAAAAGCCGCACGAATACTTGAAGAGCTCCATGAAGGGGAATGTGGTTATCACTCCAGTGGAAGAAGTCTGGTTCTCAGAGCAAGGAGGGCCGGCTATTACTGGCGAACCATAGCGAAGGACTCCCTCAAACAGGCTAAGACGTGCAGCCAATGCCAGAAACACGCTCCAATCTCCAACTTACCACCAAAGAACCTCAAATCCCTAAGCTCCCCTTGGCCTTTTCGCAAATGGGGCTTGGACATCGTGGGGAAATTCCCTATGGCGCCGGGGCAAAAGGTCTTTCTCCTAGTAATAACCAACTATTTTACGAAATGGGTAGAAGCCAAAACCTTGGCAAAAATCACAGATCTCCATATCAGAAAATTCATCTGGACGAACATAATCACCCGCTTCGGAGCAACTCAGGAGATTGTTACCGACAATGGACCCCAATTTACCAGCAACGACTTCCAGAACTTATGCAAATAATGGGACATCAAACTCTCATATTCAGCACCACGACATCCCCAATCGAACGGACAGGCAGAATCAACCAACAAAACGGTGGTAAACATGCTCAAGAAGCGCTTGGAAAAGGCCCACATGCGATGGGCAGAGGAGTTACACGGAGTTCTCTGGGCCTATCGGACAACCCCGAAGACGGCTACCCAAGAAACCCCTTTCTCACTCGTCTACGGCACCAAATCGGCGGTACCCACCGAGGTGCACGTTAAGACCACGATCTCCAACATCCTAACTCCAAAAGAGAATGACGAGCTTATGTACCTAAGTCTAGACCTACTAGACGAAAAAAGAGAAGCAGCCCGCCTTAGGAACGCATCGTACCAAATAAAAGTAGCCAAGAGTTACAACAAGAAGGTGAGATCCAGAACCTTCCAAGAAGGAGACTGGGTCCTAAGGCGAGTCTGCCACCACACAAGGGACAAATCAGCCGGAAAATTACCCCCGGATGGGATTGGCCTTATCAGGTAATAGGGGTGCAAGGGGCATGAGCCTGTAAACTGCAAGACAGTAAAGGCAAGGTCCAACCCAACTGCTGGAACGCCTTGCACCTCAAATTCTACCATTTCTAAAAGCAAGATCTTCGGATTAAGCTTTATATATACTATTATACTATATATTTAAATATTTTGGTTTTCCTACTCCTATGTATAACGAGAACGTCTTCGGACTAGGCTTATAAAATACACTTGGTTTCGACTAAAAGGAGTTAAGGGAATACCAATATACTTAAAGGGACATATTAGCTGGATCAGGACCGTAGGGACCTCAGATCTTAGTTAGCCCCCTAGCTGGTGAGGCTACTCACCTAAGGTGCAGACAAATATGGAAGAGGTCTGATCAGCCATGTACCGATGTCTGCACAACAGGGCCCCGCGTAAAGGCATATAGCCAAGAGTTATGCGGGGACCACGTACTAAATGCTACCCAAACCCTCGTTAAAAACACTATGAGCTAAACAAACGCAGGGGGCATAACGTACACGGCCAAGTACTGTAATCAGATTCTAGCGGCTGATATGCAGGGAGCAAAGTGCAAAAAACTGGTTAAGCACAAACAATTTAATACCTATCCAGACGTAGAAGGCAGTGTGTTTGGGTTGAAGTCGCCCTGCGGGGGGGGCCACCCCAGACCATAGTAAGTCTGAGAGTGACCTTTCTGAAGAAAGGTAGAGTGCAGCATTGAGACTTTCGAGAATGGCCTATGCCTACGGCTAGCACAGTGCGATTTCTCAATTTAGATCAAGAGTGGCGCGCCTCCGGGCAGGGGCCAAAGACCTCAGGGTCCAAAGACCTCAGGATGCAAAGACCTCAGGGTCCAAAAACCTCAGAGTCCAAAGACCTCAGGGTCCAAAGACCTCAGGGTCCAAAGAGCTCAGGGTCCAAAGAGCTCAGGGTCCAAAGAACCTCAGGGTTCAAAGAACCTCAAGGTTCCAAAGACCTCAGGGTCCAAAGACCTCAGGGTCCAAAGAACCTCAAGGGTCCATAAGACCTTAGGGTCCAAGACCTCCGGGTCCAAAGAACCTTAAGGTTCCAAGACATCAGGGTCCAAAGAACCTCAAGGTTCCATATGATCTCAGGGTCCGGAGAAACCCCAGGGTCTCGAATCTCTCATGGTTCAATGTTTCCATCACGGTCTAGAACCTCCGGGTTCAAAATGATTATAGGCTCCTTGGAACCCTCGGGTCCATCGAAACCAATAGGCCTTTAAGGAATCTCCGGATTCGTAAAGATCACCTAAAAGAATCAAAGACCTTTGAGACTAAAAGACCCTCGGGGTCAAAGACTTCAAAAGTCCTGATAACAACCTCGAAAAACTACCAAAGATCTTAGGATCCAAAGGTATTAACCTCCAGGTTCGGAATATCCCCTAAACCATGGTCCTAGGACCCATAGGTTAACCAAAACCTCAGGGTTCAATGGACAGACCTCCGGGTTCAAAAATGGCCTCAGGGCCTAGGTAAGGAACCTAAGGGTTATAGACCCCAAGAACTTCCGAGTTCAAGGGTCCGAGAACCTCAGGGTTTGAATCAAGCTGGAACTCTCTAGTTCCCAGCAACGATCTTACATTCCTAAAACTAATACTCAAGTTTTTAAGACTGGATTAAAAGATCTAATGCTTTGCCAAATAATTTCAGGTCCTTGATCTAATCATTAACAGGACTCAGGTCCTAAACGACGACTTCCTACAGGGACGGGTCCCTCCTTTAAATCACTCAATCATCTTGTCAAGCAACCACGACTCGAAAGCCGCATAGCCGCACACATTACCACCCAAAGACGATCTTGATGCAAGATACAAGCTTAAAAAAACAAATGGTCCAATAAATATAGGCCACGAATGGCAATCATTACAAGAGAAAATCCCTAGGATCTACCGCGCCTGGCCGAAGGAATGGCAGGATCATCTTCAAACGTGGGGGGTTCGACATCCTTGAGTGCCGCTTCAGTCGAAACTACTGTTTTAAACTGAGAGAATTCTTTGGACAGATCCCATCTGGAGGTCTGTCCTCGAAGACATTCCCTCATCACCTCCCAACGGGCAACCATCCTTGCCCCGCTCACGGCCATGATCCTCTCGTTCTTTAAAGTCTCTACCTCAGATCGAAGCTCGGCGACAGTTTCTTCTAACTCTTGCTTTTCTTGACTCAATTGAAGGGATTCAGCTGAAGCAGCCTCCACCGAACCTTCAATGGCCTGGACCCTATCCTGCAGATCCCGAAGTTCCAATTCTTTAGCGACTCATTTATCCTTCTCATAGGATAGCTGTCTGGACAATTCCACCATCTTGTCCTGGTTCGCGCCCTCCTTTATCACCCAGTCCTTCAAATGATGTAATTCGGAAAGAACCTGCACAAGAAGAAAAACGTGAACCAAAGGATTAAAGCAAGAGACCAAAAGGTTGTCACCTACATGAAGAAGTCCGCTCTGAATCTATCGCACCACCTCTGAAGGACTCTTATCCGAAAGAGAAGCCTGAATCTTGGCGAATACGCCTACATTCAAATAATTTAGAACCGTCAATAGCCTTCCGAGCAAACATCTGCTTAGTGGTAGCTGTTGATTCATCGGACTCAAATCTTCCCTCGATCCATAATCCCGAGACCGGAGGAAACATCTTAACTTCCCGTCATCCTACGCTTGCTCCCAATAGTCGCACTCCCTCTTCCAGCCACTCCTCGGTAGGCAAACCCTTCTTTGCCGAGATTGCATCGGTGGCCCTTTTGAAAGAGGTCATCGGATCCTCTGAGTCCTCCTCCATCATACCCCCTGATTATAAAATCCATATGATCAACCAAGCAGCAAAAGACTCTGTGCATTCTACAAAAACTTACCCCATAGTTTGCTGCGGCGTAACACCTCTGGGCTAAGAAGGTGAGTCACTTGGCGTCGCTCAATAGGGATCTTCCTTGCCCTAAGAACGTTGTCCTTCCCATCAGCGGGAGCAGGATGAGTTCCCTCTGCGAAAGAGTAAAAGAGAAATAAGCAGAGTCCAATCACAGATTGCAAAAACATTCCTTACCTATGAAGTTCCATCGGTAAAAAGATCCTGGAAGGGTCGTAAAAACATATTTCTCAGACTACTTCTTCTCGAAAGCCAACCCTTTGCCATCAATTTTGAGAAGCTCCTCAACTATGGGAAGACCTGCACGAGGACGGAGATGAAAACGCCCTTCATCACCACTAATTGGAGCCAGGTGGTAGGCGAAGAGCACCTCGTTAACCCCTAAAGTCAAACTCTCTTCATCGCCCAGGTTCTGAATCGCCACAAGAATACGCCATGCTGGAGGATTAAGCTGGGAAGGCGAGATATGAAAATAGTTGCAAAGATTTGCGATCAACAATGGCATGTCGCCTCTAAAACCAGATTTAAAGAAAGCTTCATAGACAGCAATCTCTTCGGGCATACCGTCGGAAGCACTTTCCGATTGTTCGGGGATACGGAGAGCAACTGAGGAGGGGAGTGCGTACTTTCTCCGCAAATTACGTATCTCATCCTCTCCAATCGACGATGAAGGACCCACTGACGGAGATCCGAGAGGTATGAATGGCGAAGGGGTAGACGTCCGGAGATCCTGCCAGAAGTAGACGATATAGGCTCAGTCCTCTTCCTCGAATCATCTACCTTTACCATTGTAAAAAGAGAAGAAAGGCTCTGGGTGGAGGGATTAGTTTTAAATATTCAGAAAGGAGGAGACGATGAAGACAATCAAAAATATAAAGTCTGGAGCATATATTTATATTATCATCAAGGAGAAAGAGCCGTTAGACATCACCTCGGGGAAGTCGTCAAATTCAAAATCTCGCAGCTTTCGAGGCAGAGTTTTGAAAAATTGAATTATCCCGCTCCCCAAATCTTTCGAGATTACAGCTTCCGAAAAGGAAAGAAAATATGGACCAGCGAGACCCATTCAAATCAGTCTTTAAACTTCGAATCAGAAGTTTCCAAGTCAATACTCCGTACAAATCATCATATTCCGAACCTCGGGCTACAACAGGACTATGGCCTTTCTCCTGCTTGAAGAAACGCCAAGGTCCAAGATCACATGTTATCCCTTGATTCCTACGAAGCAATCAAGGAATAAAGGGCAAACTGTTGGGGAAAAATATCCAAGGCTAAAGATTTCTCCAGCCTCCGAAAGGGCCTTGATTTCCAGACCCTCACTTAAGAAGGACCCAGGGTCCAACCTCTGCTCAAAGGTCCAATCTCTGCTAGTAGGCTCCAGGATTCAACCTCTATTAATAGGATCCAGGGTCAAGCACTAAGAGGTACCAGGGCCTAGCCCCTGCCGGAAGGAACAAGGGTCCGACCCTCCGCAACAATATGGAAGTTTCCCAAATCATGGGGAAACTGATATATTCGTGAATATATGGAAGTTCGCCCTATCTTAGCCGACAAACATCAACTATAAAAGGGGAGCCCAGACCGTAGAACAAGGGATCGACATTCAGAGGCTTAGAGATTAGAGAGTTAGGCTAGAAAACTAGGGTTCATATACCCAAAACGTTGTAAACGCTAAAGATACTCAATAATATTGTTATGATATTTTTGTTTAGGGTCGTTTTAGTACTACGGAACACTGGAAGACTAATAGATTTCGTGTATTTGTATGTGTTTAGAGAAGAGAAACTGAGGCAAAGAGATGTATTATTGAGTGATTTTGGGATTGCAACGTCTTAGGTGTATAAACCCTAGTTCTATCGCCTAACTCTCTAATCTCTAAGCCCCAAAGTGTCGATCCCTTGTTCTAGGGTTTGGGTTCCCCTTTTATAGTTGATGTAAGTCGGTCAATCTTGGGCGGCTTCTGTAATATTCAGGAATATATTACTTTCCCCTTGATATGGAAAACTTCCATATTCATGCGGAGGATCGGATCCTTGGTCCTTACGGCAAGGGCTAGACCTTGGTTCCTCGATACAGGGACTGGACCCTGGATACTTATTAAATGGAGATCGGACCCTGGTGCCACCTGGTGGAGATGGGTTCTTTGAGTAGAGGAGGGACCTTGGGTCCTTTCCAAACGAGGGCCCGGAAGTCAAGGTCCCTTCAGAGGCTGGAGAAACCTCTAGCCTTGGATATTTTTCCCCAACAGTTTGCCCCTTATTCCTTGATTACTTCGTAGGGATCAAGGGATAATATGTAGTCTTGGATCTTGATATTATTTCTTCCAGCAGGAGAAGGGTTTTATTCATAATCAGGTTCCGGAATCTGAGACATAAGAACTTGGCTGGTATGACGATCTGAAATATTTTCGATTCGAAGTTTTCAAAAATCAATCTGAACGAGTCCTGCTGATCTGGATTCTCTTTCCTTTTCGGGAGCTGATATCTCGGAAGATCCGGGGAGCGGGCTGATTTGATTTTTAAATCCTGCCTCGGAGACCGTAGGATTTTTGAATTCGGCGGCTTTCTCGAGGTAATGTCCAACGGCTCTTTCCTTTTCCTGATAAATATGCGCTTCGGATTTTCGATTGCCTTCATCGCTTCCTCTTCTTCTTAGTCTTCTAGAATTGCGTTCAGATTTTTCTTCTTCTCTTTTATTACAATGGCGGAGACGAGAGATTCGGGGAAGAGGGTAGAGTCTAGATCGTCTAGATCTGGCAGCCCTCAAGAGCTTCGAGCGTCTACGCCGTTCATACCACTCGGATCTCCACTGGTGGGCCCTGCTTCGTTAATCGGGGAGGATGAAGTACGCGACCTCCGGAGAAAGTACGCGCTCCCTTCTTTTTGCTCTCCGCATTCCTGAGCCGTCGGAACGTGCGTCCGGCGGTATGCCTGAAGAGATCATTATTTATGAAGCTTTCTTCGAGTCGGGTTTTAGAGGCGACGTACCGTCATTGGTTGCGAGCTTATGCGACTATTTTCATATCTCGCCGTCCTAGCTTAATCCTCCAGCTTGGCGCATTCTCACGGCGATCCAGAATCTGGGCGACGAAGAGAATTTGACTTTGGGGGTCAATGAGGTTCTCTTTGCTTATCACTTAGCTCCAATAAATGGCAACGAAGGACGTTTCCATCTTCGCCCTCGCGCGGGTCTTCCTATATTTGAGGAGCTGCCAAAAACCGATCGCAAGGGGCTAGCCTTTGAGAAAAGATGGCCCGAGAAGTATATTTTCATGACCCTTCCTGGATCCTACTATCGATGGAATTTCACAGGTGAGGAATGCTTCTGTTGTCTGTAGTCAAATTTTGCTTATTTCTTTTTGGTTCTTTTGCAGAGGGGACTCGTCCTGCTCCGGCCGATGGGAAGGATAACGTTCTTCGTGCGAGGCAGATTCCTGTCGAGCGGCGCCTACTACCTTATCTTCTTAGCCCAGAGGTGTTGCGTCGTAGCAAACTGTGGGGTGAGTCCTTCTTTTTAAAGTTGGTCGGGTCTTTTATTATCGTATTGATCGTGTGAGTTTTGTGATCAGTGAGTGTGATGGAAGAGGATTCGGAGGATCCGGTAGCTTCTTTCAGGAGGGCCACTGATGCGATTTCGGCCAAGAAAGGTCTGTCTATGCAGGAGGTGACTGGTAGGACGAGTGCGACTATTGGGGTTAAGCGCAGGATGATGGACGTCGAGGATTCTTCCTCGGGTCGGGACCGTGAATCGAGGGAGGATTCGACTCCGGCGAGTCGACAACCACCACCGAGCGGACATTCGCATGGAGGGCTAGCGTCGGTTTTGAACAATTTGAATGAGAGCGTATTTCCCAAGATGCAGGTTCTGTTTTCGGACAAAAGTTCTTCAGGGGCAGTGCGGCAGATTCAGAGTGGGCTTCTTCAGGTGGATAACGGTTTTTTGTTTCTTATTTCAAATCCTTGGTTCACGTCTCCCTTCTTATATAGGTTCTTTCGCAACTATACCATTTGAGCGACTGGTTGGCGAAAGAGGGCATTAACCAGGACAAGATGGTGGAAGTGTCCAGGCGATTGTCCCGTGAGGAGGACAGACGAGTTGCTACGGAATTGGAACTTCGGGATTTGAAGGACAAGGTTCGTGCCATTGAGGGCTCGGTAGAGATTGCTTCGGCTGAATCCCTTCGGTTGAGTCGAGAGAAGCAAGAATTAGAAGAGGCTGTCGCAGAACTTCGATCGGAGGTAGAGACTTTGAGGAATGAGAAGATCATGGCCGTGAGTGGGGCAAGGATGGTTGCCCGTTGGGAGGTAATGTGGGAATGGCTCCGGGGACAGACCTCCCAATGGGATCTGTTCAAAGAATTCTCTCAGTTTAAGACGGTGGTTTTGGCCGAGGCGGCGCTTAGGGGTGTCGAGCCTCCCACGTTTGAAGACGAGCCAGCTATTCCTAGGCGTGGTAGATCTTAGGGATTTGTAATGATTGTCCTTTAAGGCTTGTTGTCGAACTGAGATATTCTTTTCGAATTTGTATCTTGATTTGCCCTGGGATTCGAAGCCTGTTTTTGGGCCTGAAAATAAAGCCGTGTTAGATCTCGCAATCCTGTTAAAACGCCCTTTTTCAAGGATGTGAAATCGTTGTCGGGAACTGATGGGTTCCGATCTGATTTGAACCTTTAGGTTCTTGATCCCTCGAACTCGGAAGTTCTCAGGATCTAGGTCCCTTAAGTTCCTTACTTGGGCCCTGAGGCCTTACTTTGAACCTGGGAGACTTTACCCATTAAATCTTGAAGGAGTAGGAGCCTTTAGGTTTTCTGGACCCTTAGGTCTTAGGAGCCTTTAGGTTCTCTGGACCCTTAGGAACCTTGAGGTTCTTCGGACCCTTAGGTCTCGGGAACCTTGAGGTTCTTTGGACCCTTAGGTCTATGGGACCTTGGGGTTCATTGGACCCTTAGGTCTATGGGACCTTGGGGTTCATTGGACCCTTAGGTCTATGGAACCTTGAGGTTCTTTGGACCTTTAGGTCTTTGGACCCGAAGGTCTTTGGACCCGAAGGTCTATGGACCCGACGGTCTTTGGACTCGAAGGTCTATGGGACCCGAAGGTCTTTGGACCCGAAGGTCTATGGAACCTTGAGGTTCTTTGGACCCTTAGGTCTTTGGACCTGAAGGTCTTTGGACACGAAGGTCTATGGACCCGAAGGTCTTTGGACCCGAAGGTCTTTGGACCCGAAGGTTTATGGACCCGAAGGTCTTTGGACCCGAAGGTCTTTGGACCCGAAGGTCTATGGACCCGAAGGTCTTTGGACCCGGAGGTCTCTGACCCGAAGGTCTTTGGACCCGAAGGTCTTTGGACCCGAAGGTCCTTGGACCCGAAGGTCTCTGGACCCGAAGGTCTTTGGGACCCTAAGGTCTTTGGACGCTTAGGTCTATGGACCCGAAGGTCTCTGGACCCGAAGGTCTTTGGGACCCGAAGGTCTTTGGACCCTTAGGTCTATGGACCCTTACGTCTTTGGACTCGAAGGTCTTTGGACCCGAAGGTCTCTGGACTTTTATGCTTTTGGGGAGTCTTTTTGATCGCTCTCTGCTGCCCGGAGGCGAGCCACTCTCGATCTAAATTGAGAAATCGCACTGTGCTACCCGCGGGCATAGGCCATTCTCGAAATTCTCAATGCTGCACTCTACCTTTCTGCAGAAAGGTCACTCTCAGACTTATTGTGGTCTGGGGTGGGTCCCCCCGCAAGGTTCTGTCATCCCAGACACACTACCTTCCACGTCTGGATAGGTATTGAATTGTTTGTGCTTAACCGGTTATTTGCACTTTGCTCCCTGCATATCAGCCGCCAGAATCTGATTACAGTACTTGGCTGTGTACGTCATGCCCCCAGCGTGCGTTTAGCTTACAGCGTATTTCACGAGGGTTTGAATGGCACTAGTACGTGGTCCCCGCATAACTCTCGGCTATAGGCCTTTACGCGGGGCCCTATCGCACAGACATCGGCTCAGGGCTGATCAGACCCCTTCCATATCTGTCTGCACCTATGGTGAGTAGCCTCACCAGCTAGGGGGCTAGCTAAGATATGAGGTCCCAAAGGTCCCTGATCCAGCTAATATGCCCCTTTAAGTATATTGGTGTTTCCTTAACTCCCTTTAGTCGAAACCAAATGTATTTTATAAGCCTAGTCCGAGGACGTTCTCGTTATACATAGGAGTAGGAAAACCAAAATACTTAAATATATAATAGTATATATAGAGCTCGACCCGAAAATCTTGCCTTTAGAAATGATATAATTTGAGGTGCAAGGCGTTCCAGCAGTTGGGTTGTACCTTGCATGTGCTGTCTTGCAGCTTATAGGCTCCTGCCCCTTGCACCCCTATTACCTGATAGGGCCCTTCCCTCCGGGGGCGAGTTTTCCGGCTGATTTATCTTTTGTGTGGTTACAGACTCGCCTTAGGACCCAGTCCCCTTCTTGGAAGGTTCTGGATCTCACCTTCATATTGTAACTCTTGGCTACTTTTATTTGGTATGATGCGTTCCTTAGGCGGGCTGCTTCTCTTTTATCGTCTAGTAGGTCTAGACTTAGGTACATCAGTTCGTCATTCTCTTTCGGAGTGAGAATGTTGGAGATCGTGGTCTTCACGTGCACCTCGGTGGGTATTGCTGGCTCGGTGCTATAGACGAGTGAGAAGAGGGTTTCTTGGGTAGCTGTCTTCGGAGTTGTCCGATAAGCCCAGAGAACTCCGTGTAACTCTTCTGTCCATCGCCCATGAGCCTTCTCCAAGCGCTTCTTGAGCATGTTCACCACCGTTTTGTTGGTTGACTCTGCTTGTCCGTTCAACTAGGGATGTCTTGGTGCTGAGTATGAGAGTTTGATGTCCCACTCTTTGCAGAAGTCTTGGAAGTCGTTGCTGGTAAATTGGGGTCCATTGTCTGTGACAATTTCCTGAGGTGCTCCGAAGCGGGTTATTATGTTCGTCCAGATGAATTTCCTGATCTGGAGGTGCGTGATTTTTGCCAAGGCTTTGGCTTCTACCCACTTCGTGAAGCAATCGGTCATTACTAGGAGGAAGACCTTCTGCCCCGGCGCCATTGGGATTTCCCCACGATGTCCATGCCCCATTTACGGAAGGGCCATGGGGAACTTAGGGACTTCAGGTTCTCTGGTGGTAAGTTCGAGATTGGGGCGTGCTTCTGGCATTGGCTACAGGTTTTGGCCTGTTTGAGGGAGTCCTTCGCCATGGTAGGCCAGTAATAACCGGCCCTTCTCGCCCTGAGAACCTGGCTCTGTCCGCTGGAATGTGAACCGAATTCCCCATCGTGGAGTTCCTCTAATATTCGTGCGGCTTCTCTAGGGGATAGGCATCGTAGATAGGGTCCTGAGAAGGACCTCCTATATAGTTTTCCCTCTGAAATGCAGTATCTGGCCGCTTGTCTCTTGATCTTCCGGCTCTCCTCTCGGTTTTCAGTTAGGACGTTGTTTCTTAGATAGTCGGTGATAGGGGTTATCCAGGTTTCTCCTTCGTCTACTACCGTCACTTCTTCCGGTTCAACCTCTTTCTGGGTTGCTGGCCATTGCAGGACCAACAGCGGAATACTCATATGTTCTTTGGTTTCTAATGCGGAACCCAGGTTTGCTAGAGCATCGGCTTGGGAGTTTTGTTCCCTAGGTATTTGGGTAAGCTTATAGCTTGTGAATTGGTCTAGGAGACGTTTGGCCACCGATCATGCTCGGGTCCTTGGCTTGATAATCCCCTTGAGCTTGACTGATGATGAGCTCCGAGTCACTGAAAACCTGGATGTCTTTTACTCCCATTTCCTTAGCTAGTTCTAGACCTGCTATTAAAGCCTCGTATTCTGCCTTGTTGTTTGTTGCTTTGAAGTTGCAACGTACAGCCCTTGAGGCCGATTCTCCCGTAGGGGAGGTCAGAACCAGTCCTACCCCTGCGCATCTTACATTGCTGGAGCCATCCACGTGCAGGGTCCATTGACCTTCTTCCGCTTCTTTTCCCTGGAGTGTAGTTTCTAGATCTGGGTCTGGAAGCATAGAGGGAGAGAATTCAGCCACAAAATCAGCTAGGACCTGGGACTTGATAGCGGCGGCTGGGCTGAAGATCACGTCGTACTCTCCCAATTATACGGCCCATTTCGCCAATCGTCCTGATACCTCGGGTTTATGAAGGACTGCTTTGATGGGAAAGGAGGTGACTACCACGACTTGATGGGACTGGAAGTAGGGACGTAACTTCCGGGCAGCGACCACAAGGGCGAGGGCTAGTTTCTCTAGTTGGCTGTAGCGAGTTTCTGCGTCTAGCATGGATTTGCTGACGTAGTATATGGGATGCTGCCTTTTTTCCTCCTCCCTTGCGAGGACTGCGCTAACTGCATGCTCGGACACGGCGAGGTAAAGCAATAGGGTTTCCCCTTCTAGAGGTTTAGATAGGAGTGGTGGAGTAGTGAGGTAGGCCTTGAGGTCGGATAGCGCGGCTTCGCACTTCTCTGTCCACTGAAAGTCCTTAGGGTTCTTTAGTGTTTCGAAGAAGGCGTGGGACTTGTCAGAAAGCCTGGAGATGAATCTGCTGAGGGCTGCCATTCTTCCCGTAAGTTTTTGAATCTCTTTGACGTTCTGTGGGGGAAGAATCGCCTGGAGGGCCCTTATTTGCTCCGGATTTGCTTATATGCCCCTGTGGGTGACTATGTATCCGTGGAATTTCCCGGAGCTTACTCCAAAGGAACATTTATAGGGGTTGAGCTTCATATTGTATTTCCTCAGGGTGGTGAATGCTTGCTGGAGATGTGAGATATGATCTTCTGAGTCAAGAGATTTTACCAGCATGTCGTTGATGTAGACTTCCATGGTCTGGCCTATCTGATCGGCAAACATCGTGTTGACCAGCCTCTGGTAAGTGGACCCAGCATTCTTCTGACCAAACGGCATGACTTTGTAGCAGTATATGCCCCTGGAAGTCATGAAGGACGTCTTTTCTTGGTCGTCGGGATGCATCAGGATTTGGTTGTATCCCGAGAAGGCGTCCATGAAGCTCATTAGTTGGTGCCCAGCGGTGGCATCCACCAGCTTGTCTATATGAGGCAAGGGGAATGGATCCTTTGGGCAGGACTTGTTGAGGTCCGTGAAATCGATGCAGACTCTCCATTTTCCGTTTTTCTTTTTCACAACCACCACATTAGCGAGCCAGTCGGGATATTGCACCTCTCTTATGAACCCTGCGTCGAGCAGGTTTTTGACCTCTTCGTTAATGATTTCATCCCTTTCGGGAGCGAACTTCCTTCTCTTTTGTCTGACAGGAGGATGCTCGGGATTCACTTGGAGCTGGTGCATGATGACGTTGGGGTCGATTCCGGGCATGTCTTCGTGGGACCATGCAAAGCAATCGGAGTTAGATCTTAGGAAATCGATCAGCCTCCGCCTCAGATCCTTCGGCAGCTTGGAGCCTATTTTGAGGTTCCGCTCCGGGTTCCCTTCTATTAGGGGGACCTCGTCCATGTCTTTAACCTCGGGTTCTTCGGCGTGAGGAACGAGAGGCTGCTTCTGTAATTGCTATAAGGCTTGGGTCCTTCCCTTCAGGGTAGTTTGATAGCAGGATCTAGAATTCTCTTGGTCCCCTCTAATGACCTTCACGCCCCAAGGGGGTAGGAAATTTCACCAATTGGTGAAGGGTTGATGGTACGGCTCCCATGTCGTGGATCCAGGGCCTTCCTAGTATTACGTTGTAAGACGACGGACAGTCGACGACCAAGAACTTGGCGATTTGGTTTATCCCCTCGGCATAGACTGGAAGAAGGACTTCCCCCTCTGTTTGCTTCACCTCTCCGCTAAATCCCACGAGCGGGATCGCTTTCCTGGTTAATGTTTTAGGGTCTAGCTCTAAATCCATATAGGCCGAGTGGAAGATAATGTTGCTGGAGCTGCCATTGTCCACCAGTATTCGCTTAACTAAGCAGTTGGCTATAACAAGCGAGATAACGAGAGCGTCATGATGGGGAGCGAGGACTCGTTCCTGCTCCCTCGCAGTAAAGCTGATTTTGTCCGTTCCCAAGAGTGGGCGCTTGGGAATCTCGATCTCTTGACCGTTCCTAGCATTGCGAGTACTCCTTTTGGCTGCGGCGCTGCTGATCCCGCTTACTTCTGATCCTCCGGAGATGACGTGGATCACTCGTTCTTGTGGCGGAGGTAGCACAGGGACCGCTTCATTGGGGAGAGCGGGGCCTTCTCTGTTAAGGAGATCCTTTGCCTTGTCCGAGAGGAACTCCCTTAGATAACCCTTCTTGAGAAGCTCGGCTACTTCCAACCTTAAGGCTATACAGTCCTCAGTGGTATGGCCGTGATCGCTGTGGAACCCACACCATCTTTTAGGGTTCCGGGTAGCATCGGGGGACCTCATTTTAGGTGGCCACTTAACTTGTGGGCCCATCTGCCTCAAGACTCCAATGAGCTCTGGTTTGGATATCGCTAGGTGGGAGATACTGGGCCAAGTAGAAACCATTATTCCTTCGGACCGAGGTAAGGGGCGATGTTGGTATCTGCCCCTGCTCTGGTTGGTGGATTCCCGGGAAGGTCGGGGTCGGATGGTTTCTTCACGCTCGTCTTTCGAGGGTTTGGAGGACTTCTGATCGTACTTAGAGGAAACCTTGGCCCTGCTCACGACGTCTTCTTCCCACCTTACTTGGGCCCAGGCACGGGATAGTACATCCGCCATGTCTCCGCATCTGTACTTAGTTAGCTCCTTGTAGAGCTCTCCCTCCGGAAGTAGGCCCTTCTTGAAGGCTGAGATTGCTGTATCGGCGTTACACTCGGGTTATGGAGACCTTCTCCTGGTTGAAACGAGCTATGTAGGAGCGTAGGGATTCGTTTCTGTACTGTTGGATCTCGTAGAGGTCATCTGATCTCTTCTCCAGGTGGCGGCTACTGGCGAATTGTTCCACGAGCTTATCGCTGAGGGCGGCGAAGGATGCTATGGACCCCGTGGGGAGGTTGATATACCATTGGAGGGCAGGACCGGTTAGAGTTGACCCGAAGCCCTTGCACATGGTGTCTTCCCTTGCGTCTTTCGGAATAGCCACGGCTACCATGCGTTGCTTATACTGGGCGATGTGGTTGTCATGATCTCCTGTTCCCTCGTACATCTTGATGCTCGGAAAAGAGAACTTTCGGGGCATCTCGATCGAAGCAATCTCCTTCACGAAAGGTGTGTCGGAGTATGACCTGGGATCACTTCTACGGATGGGGGGAGCTACTCCGGGGAGCCTTTCCACCATGGATTGGATGGTTCCGAATCTTTCGGATAACACCTTTTCTAGGTAAGCGGCTAGAGCTGGATCTGAGATCTCGGGATGATCAGGTGAATACTCTTCGTCCTCTGTATCGGATTCGTCTTCTTCTTCTTCCCGGGTTACGTCTCGAGTGTTTTCTTGATCGCCGGGTTCGTCGCCGGGTTGTTGAGGCGTTTCCTCGCCGTCGTGCGGGGTGTTGAGCGAAGCCATAGGTCGAACTTTGGTTCTGAACCGTTTTCGTTTGTTCCCTACTGCCCCGAGGGATCGGTTTTCTCGTCTGAGAGCGATGTTCTCGGCTTCCATGGCGTCTAGCTTCTCGGCGCTTTGCTGGAGTTGCTTGGAGTGTTCTCCAAGTTGATCTTTTAGGTATTGAACTTCCTGGACGAGTTCCAGACCTGCAGGTGCGGTCTCCTGAGCCTTGTGAAGGTCGGTAATTTGACTCTGAAGGGTTTCGAATCGGCTCAGAAGCTCCTTCTCCTTCGGGGTCAGATTGGCTTGATTGGACTCATCTTCCGGTGCCATCGTCACGTAGTTGAGTTACTCCCCTCCTTCTAGCGCCAAACTGTTATGATATTTTTGTGTAGTGTCGTTTTTGTACTACGGAACACTGGAAGACTAATAGATTTCGTGTATTTGTATGTGTTTAGAGAAGAGAAACTGAGGTAAAGAGATGTATTATTGAGTGATTTTGGGATTACAACGTCTTAGGTGTATAAACCCTAGTTCTATCGCCTAACTCTCTAATCTCTAAGCCCCAAAGTGTTGATCCCTTGTTCTAGGGTTTGGGTTCCCCTTTTATAGTTGATGTAAGTCGGTCAATCTTGGGCGGCTTCCGTAATATTCAGGAATATATTACTTTCCCCTCGATATGGGAAACTTCCATATTCATGCGGAGGATCGGATCCTTGGTCCTTACGGCAAGGGCTAGACCTTGGTTCCTCGATACAGGGACTGGACCCTGGATACTTATTAAATGGAGATCGGACCCTGGTGCCACCTGGTGGAGATGGGTTCTTTGAGTAGAGGAGGGACCCTGGGTCCTTTCCAAACGAGGGCCCGGAAGTCAAGGTCCCTTCGGAGGCTGGAGAAACCTCTAGCCTTGGATATTTTTCCCCAACAAATACATCTCTTTGCCTCGATTTCTATTCTAAACACACTAAAATTCGTATCCTTTCATAATTCTTCTTGTGTTCCGTAGTACTTAAATGACCCTACACAAAAATACCATAACATCTCGAGCAGCTTCTTGGTTGTCGGATCCGTCGTTGGGCTACTGAGGTGTCTCCTCGCCGTCGCGTGGGGTACTGAGCGAAGCCATGGGTTGAACTCTAGTTCTGAACCGCTTTCGCTTATTTCCAATCGTTCCGAGGGATTGGTTTTCTCGTCATAGAACCCGGTTCTCGGCTTCCATGGCGTCTAGCTTCTCGATGCTCTGTTGAAGTTGCTTGGAGTGTTCTCCAAGTTGGTCTTTTAGGTTTTGAATTTCTTGGACGAGTTCTCGACCTGCGGGTGTTGCCTCCTGAGCGTTGTGGAGGCCGGTGATTTGGCTTTGAAGTATTTCAAGATGGCTGAAGAGCTCCTGCTCCTTTTGGGTTGGTTCGGCTCGGTTGGAATCGTCTTCCTGCGTCATCGTCACGTAGTTGAGTTACTCCCTTCCTTCTAGCGCCAAACTGTTATGGTATTTTTGTTTAGGGTGTACTACGGAACACAAGAAGACTTATGAAAGGGTATGAATTTAAGTGTGTTTAGAATAGAAATCGAGGCAAAGAGATGTATTATTGAGTATCTTAAGCATTTACAACGTTTTAGGTGTATGAACCCTAGTTTTCTAGCCTAGCTCTCTAATCTCTAAGCCTCTGAATGTCGATCCCTTGTTCTAGGGTTTGGGCTCCCCTTTTATAGTTGATGTATGTCGGCTAAGGTAGGGCGAACTTCATAATATTCGCGAATATATTAGTTTCCCCGTGATTTGGGAAACTTCCATATTGTTGCGGAGGGTCGGACCCTGGTTCATTCCGGCATGGGCTAGACCCTGGTACCTCTTATTGGGGACTGGACCCAGGATCCTATTAGTAGAGGTTGAATCCTGTAGCCTCCTAACAGAGATTGAACCTCTGAGCAGAGGTTGGACCCTGGGTCCTTCTTAAGTGAGGGTCTGGAAATCAAGGCCCCTTCGGAGGCTGGAGAAATCTTTAGTCTTGGATATTTTTCCCCAATCGTTTTAAACGCTCAAAAGACTCAATAATATACATCTCTTTGCCTCGATTTCTCTTCTCTTTACTTAAATCTTCCTGTGTTCCGTAGTACTAAAACGACCTTACAAAAAAATACCATAACACCAGGCATGGTTTCCTGAATCTTATGTAGATCGGCGATTTGGCTTTGAAGAGCTTCAAGCTCGGTTTCCCTCGGAGTCGCCTCGACTTGATTGGTGTCATCTTTAGTGTCATCGTCATGTAGTTGGATTACACCCCTCCTTCTAGCGCCAAACAGTTATAGTATTTTTGTGTAAGGTCATTTTAGTACTACGGAACACTAGCCGATTTGAATGTAAATAAGAGAAATCGAGGCAAGAGAGATGTCTATTACTGAGTTTACTGTTTGGGACTACAATGTTGGTGTGTTAACCTAGTTCTATCGCCTAACCTCTAATTTCTCGGCCTCTTGAAAGTCGATCCCTTATTCTAGGGTTTAAGCTCCCCTTTTATAGTAATCGATGTCGGTTGGAGTAGGGCGAACTCTTACATATTCGTAGAAATAGAAGTTTTCCCATGATGGGAAAACTTCCATTTTGCTTCAAGAGGTCGGTCCCTTTCAAGGGGTCGGACCCAGAGCAGGGTTCGGTCCTTGGTTCATTCTCGGAGAAGGGTCCGGAAGTCAAAGGTCTATCCGGAAGCTGGAGAAAACTTAGGCTTGGATATTTTTCCCCAACACTTGAAGCACACACTACACAGACTTGATATTCCCCTCAACAAAGATCAGAAGATCATCAGCAAAGGAAAGGTGCGTCAGTTTAATTTTCTCACATTTTGAATGATACTTGAACCTCGACTGAGATGCCACAGAGTTGAGCATAGGGGAAAGGCAATTCATTGCAATAACAAAAAGGTAGGGGGAGAGAGGGTCCCCTTGCCTCAGTCCTCTTGTTCCTTTAAAATATCCATTTACTGTACCGTTGTAACCCACCATAAAACTTGTCTTGCAGATACAAGATGAGAGCCAGTGAACAAACTGTTGCGGAGCACCACGACCAAGGAGGCAGGAGAACAAAAAATCCCAAGAGAGAGTGTCAAAAGCCTTGGCTATATCAACTTTGATGGTAATCTTTTTAGTTCCTCTAGTTTTATGATATCCATTGATTAGCTCGCTTGCTAGGATAGTATTCTCAAGAATGAGTCTCCCTTGGACAAAAGCAGTCTGACATTGTAGAATAAGATTAGGCAGTATCGGCTTCAATCTCTTTACTAACAATCTAGAGATGACTTTGAAGATAGTATTGAGGCATGAGATTGGCCTAAACTATGTTATCTTTGATGCTCCAGAAAATTTAGGCACAGGAGTCAAGATAGTGGCATTAGCTGAGGAGGGGAGGAACCCTGTTAGGAAGAACTGAGTGATGGAGCTAGTGACTTCACTTCCTAACGTATCCCAAGCCGCTTTGAAGAACCCTGATGTGAGTCCATCTGGCCCTGGTGCCATGTTGGGATTGAGTTTGAACATTATGCTTTTAATCTCTTCTGCTGATGGGATCTGAAGCATTTGGCTTTTCTGTGCAGCTGTGATCGTGTAGTTCAAGAGGATTTGAAACCATTCCCGAGTGGTGGAGATGGACGTAGGTCTGTTATCCAAACACCTGCAGTGGGTCTGGATATCCAAACACAATATCGAGCAAGAGTGTGAAACAGCTAGGTCGCTCATCTCCAGTGGGTCTGTTATCCAAACACCTGCAGTGTTGAGAAATGCTCTTACAGCGTTGTAGCTAGACCGGACCTGGCAGATTCTATGGAAAAAGCGGTATTGAGATCTTCCTCCCTTAGCCAATTTATTCTAGACTTTTGTTTGAAGAACGGATCTTCTACATCTCTCAGAAAATTCCACTTCTGGTGAAGCTCTTTCTCCACTTGATAGTTTATTTCAGTTGGATCTTGCATCACTTGTACATGCGCAAATTGAAGCAAACTATGAGTTTCTGAAACCCTCTCCTGAATTTTTGAGTAGTTCTCTCTCTTTATCTTTTTAAAGTCACTCTTTATTTGTTTCAGTTTCCAACACAACTGCGTTAAAGTGTGACATAAGCTTCCAGACTGAATCCAAGCATCCTGAATCAACTGAGCAAACCCCGGATGCTTGGTTAAGTAGTTTGGGAATTTGTAAGGAGAGGTACCAGCTTGGGGTAGGGAAAGGGCGAGGTTTAGGAGGCAGGGAGTGTGATCTGAGGTTTCTTGGGGGAGGAAGGAGGCTACAGCATGAGGGAATGAAGAGATGGTGACATTGTTAACCAACAGACGATCTAGTTTCTTTGCAATAGGGCTCTCAGGTTGGTTGTTTGTCCATGTATGGCACGAACCAAGGTAGCGCAAGTCAAAAAGACCTGCTTGGAGGAGACAGTCCTGCAGTTGGTGTTGGGCCCAAATATGGCCCACTAGCTAACGGCGGAACCTGAATGAGTTCTGGGCCAAGATTAAGCCCAGTACATATCAGCGACCTCAGCTGGAGCTCAGCGCGGACCCAAAGGCAGAAAGCTAATCACAATCCCTGGAGGCCACTTCGAAAAGGAGGCTGACATCACAGACAGAAAGAGCGCATGACCCGGTCAACAGGGAGCTGTTGTGAGTTCCTCAACAGAAGGAGAAGATCTCGGAGATTAGTTAAAAGCAATCGGAGGAAGGTTCGAAGCTATAAAAAGAGGACCTCAAAGACCAAAGGGGGATCATGCCATATTTTCGATTACACACCAATTATATTATCTCTTTCATATCTTGCAAACATTCTCAGACGATCTCTTTCGTTTTCTCTGTAATTCTTGTTATTCAAATCATCAATAAAAAGTACTTATTCATCTTTAAAGCTCATTACGGGATTCAGCCCACGAATTTCCTTGTACCTCCTCTTGACCTAACCTAGAATTTGAGGGTGAAACCTTGTCTCTCACAATTGGCGCCGTCTGTGGGGACAATTAATCGAATCCCTTTCTCCAAAGCTTAAAGATGAATCCACTCGATGGAACTAATCCATCTAACCCCGATCAATCGAACCTGAGCAATAGCTCACCGAATCGCACTGCTCCGGGGGCAAATAACCCGAGAGCCACCGGAGGGACCAACTCTGGGTCCTCAGCCCTGAATAACCCATCGAATCAATCCGCTCCGAACCAAACGGAAGCTCAGCTTTCTGAGATCCGACAGATGATGCTCCAGTTAGTAGACAAAGCTCAACAAACCGAGCGAACGGTGCAACAGCTATCCGAACGGCAGAAACAGTTCGAAGAGATAACCAGATCTCAATCCACAACAACCCAACCGTCCGTCCACCAGGGAAGAGGGATCACGTTCCATGAACGATTAGCTGACCCCTCCTTCCCTCGAGAGCGTCTGAACTTCTCCCCTGATAGCTCTGGAGCGGATGGTCAGGAACCTGCTTTCCAAACGCCTCGCGCCAGGACAGCTCCTACGTTTGTCCCACCAGTCATCAGCACCATGGGGAGCAACGTAGCGACAACGAGCTCCGCGCCTGATCGAAACACCGCTGGGAGCACACAATTGCCTCCACCGCCACCTCCTTCGGGGTCTGGAGCAGGAACCAACATTCCGTCCGGGGGCAGAACATCAGCTCCGGTGTTTCAAACTAGGGTTTCAACCCCAAGTACCGACGGACTTCAAAGAACGGATGCTGATCCTGCAACTATCCGCACTAATCTCGCTCGGAACCTAAGGGCGAATGAACGACCTGTTTCACCAGCTAGCTGGGAAAACGATCGAGCTAGATTCCGCCAGGAACCTATGCGCCGAGTACCCGAGAATGATCCGAATGTCCTTCCCTTTGAAGGACCTAACGCGATTCGCAGATACATGGAGCGAACCCACGCAGCTCTCCAAAAATTGGGAGCTCAAGTTCACAAAGCAACGAGCTCAGCTCCCGAAATCGAGAGCCTAATCAAGGAAACTCGTGGAACTCCGTTCACTGATAGAATTGCTAACTCTTACATAAGAGACACTCGAAAAATTAAAATTCCCGAGTACGATGGGAACGCAGACCCAAAGGCTTATTTAAGAGCCTTCCAGCTAGCCATCGTTAAAGCTCACTTCACGATGGAAGAATGCGACGCAGGATATTGCAGAACATTTGCTGAAAATTTGACCGGAATAGCTCTGGAATGGTTTTCCGGCCTCGAACCAAACTCTATAGATAGCTTCGATCAGCTAGCTAACGCCTTTATGAAGCAATATTCAACCCACATCCTGAAACAAGCCTCTGAGGCCGATCTCTGGAAGATCAGACAAGGATTGGGAGACTCACTGCGAGTCTACATCGAGAAATTTAGGGCAGTAAGAACTAAACTCTCGAACCCTAACGATCAAGTAGCTATTGAAGCCCTTAGGAGAGGCCTCTGGTATCAATCGGGCTTCTTCGAGGAGTTGACCTTAAATCCTCCTCCAACTATCGACGACGCCCTCCACAAGGCCTCTAGATACATTACTCTGGAAGAAGAAAGAGCAGCGTTAGATAAGCTCCACAGAAAATCCCAGAATCATCCGAAAGGTGAAGCCTCCGATGGGAAGGGACCTCATAAAAGAGGAAGCTCCCGAAATAATCAGACTCAGGGGGAGCATTCTTATGTAATCGAGGACGATAAGGATGAAAAACCTGTCGCCGCAACAGCCAAAGCCCCCTGGTCCAAAGGCTACGATGAAAGCAAACATTGCTCTTACCACGATCGAAAGGGACACTCGACCGAAGAATGTTGGGACCTCCAACGACAGCTGGCTGCCAAATTCGCAGCCGGAGAAATCAAAGACGTGGACCTTAAAAAACCACCACCGTATCAAAAGAAAAATCCCCGGGACAACTCTCCGAAACGTGAGAGGTCACCTGAAAAAGAAACAGATTCACCACCTCCAGCTCCCAAAAAGAGAGTCGATATGATCCTTGGAAAATTCCCCCAGGGGAAAAGCCTTCAAATCGAAGACCTCTTGAGTAAAACACCTCCCCAATCGAGCCCTGGCTCAAGGGTCGATTACATCCTCGGAGGGTCCGATGTGTGTCGAGACTCCGTTAACTCCATTAAAAGTCACGTACGGAAGGCTGTGTCAAACACACAGCCCAAACCGACCAAACCCGAGTCCAACACTAAAATCTCCTTTTGGGAAAGCGAGACGTCAAATCTTGACAGACCTCACGACGACGCCCTCGTCGTAACCTTAAACATAGCAGGGTACGAGGTACCTAAGCTCATGATCGACACCGGAAGCTCCGTCGACCTTATTTTCTATAACGCATTAAAGGGAATGGAAATAGACGATTACGAAATTGTCGACCAAAAATCCAACCTTGTAGGTTTCTCAGGAGAAACAGCTACGTCATTGGGAACAATTAAGCTCCCAATTATAGCTGGCGGAGTCATGAAAATGACCAACTTCATAGTTGTCGACAAACCATCCCCTTTTCACGCAATCCTCGGAAGACCTTGGATTCATAAGATGAAAGCAGTAGCTTCAACTTACCACCAATGCGTAAAATTCCCAACAACCGACGGAATAGCTACCATTCACGGCAGCCAGAAGATCTCCAGGATCTGTTACCTGGGAGGATTCGAGATCATAAAAGAATCCCCCCAATAGCAATTACAGATCTAGGAGAGTCGCGAAATGCAACAAAATATCCGAGGTCCCCCTAAGAACCTCACCGAAAAAGTTAGCATCGACGACTCAAACCATGAAAAATAGGTGAGCATCGGATCAGAGCTACCTCCCGAAACCAAAAAGGAGCTCATCGAATTCTTAAAACAGAATGTCAAAACCTTTGCATGGTCTACCAGCGACATGAAGGGCATAGACCCAAACGTCACCGCCCACAAGCTCAATGTAGACACCACATTCAAGCCGATCAAACAAAAGCGCCGTAAGCTAGGTCTCGAAAAAGCCCAAGCTGTCAACGACGAGGTCGACCGACTAACGAAAGCTGGGTCGATCCGAGAGGTCCAATACCCTGATTGGTTAGCAAACCCAGTCGTAGTGAAAAAGAAGAATGGGAAATGGAGAATCTGTGTAGATTTCACTGATTTAAACAAGGTCTGTCCTAAGGACAGCTTCCCATTACCTCACATCGACCGTTTGGTCGAAGCAACGGCTGGACACCAGCTCCTGTCATTTATGGACGCCTTCTCAGGATACAACCAGATTATGATGGATCCTGAAGATCAAGAAAAAACCGCATTCATAACCGAGCGCGGAACCTATTGTTACAAGGTTATGCCATTTGGCTTGAAAAACGCAGGAGCTACCTATCAAAGGCTAGTGAACAAGATGTTTGCTGGACAACTCGGAAAAACTATGGAAGTCTACATCGACGACATGCTGGTCAAGTCTTCGATCGGAGAGGACCACATCTCCCACCTTAGGGAATGCTTCGACATCCTCAACAAATACGACATGAAGCTAAATCCAGCTAAATGCACTTTTGGAGTACCCTCCGGCGAATTCCTAGGTTACCTAGTAACCGAAAGAGGCATCGAAGCCAACCCGAAGCAAATAGCGACATTCCTAGAAATGCCATCGCCTAAAACAACTAGAGAGGTACAAAGATTGACCGGACGAATCGCAGCATTAAATCGATTCATATCCAGGTCCACCGACAAGTGCCTCCCATTCTACAAACTTCTGAAGAATAATAAGAAGTTCCTATGGGACGAGAGGTGTGAAGAAGCCTTCAAGCAGCTAAAAATCTATATCTCGGAACCTCCGATACTGTCTAAACCTGTAGTCGGAGAACCGCTATACCTGTACCTCGCCGTATCAACAGCTGCAGTCAGCGGAGTGCTGGTACGAGAAGAGCAAAACGAACAAAGGCCTGTCTATTACACTAGTAAAAGCCTACTAGACGCCGAGACGAGGTACCCAACCATGGAAAAGCTACCCTTAGCAGTTGTCACAGCTGCCAGGAAACTGCGACCCTACTTCCAATCGCACTCAATTGTCGTAATGACATCACAACCATTACGAACAATCCTGCACAGCCCTAGCCAATCCGGACGATTAGCTAAATGGGCTATAGAACTTAGCGAGTATGATATCGAGTACAGACCTCGAGCAGCAGCGAAAGCTCAAGTCCTCGCCGATTTTGTTATCGAACTGGCATCCGAACGTCTAGACCAAGAAATAGAGGTTCCAAAGTGGAGTCTGTACGTAGACGGAGCCTCATCCAGGCAAGGCTCCGGCGTCGGTCTAAGACTAACCTCCTCAACTGGAGAAACCATCGAACAATCCTATAGACTCGGGTTCAACGCTTCCAATAACGAGGCTGAATACGAAGCACTAATTGCTGGCCTAAAACTCGCCCTGAGCCTCGGAATCCGAGAACTGAATGCCTATACCGATTCACAACTGGTAGCCAGCCAGTTTCACGGGGAATACGAAACAAGAGACGAGAGAATGGGGGCATACCTCGAAGTCGTCCTAAACCTCACAAAGCAATTCGATAAGTTCGAGCTAACGAGGATCCCGCGAGGGGAAAATTCATCGGCAGACGCCCTCGCCGCGTTGGCTTCTACATCAGATCCCCTCGTGAAACGAATTATACCCGTGGAAGGAATCGAGAAACCAAGTATCGACATAGCCACCAAAGCCGAGCTGGATAGCAAACCAAAGGAAGTCGAGGATAACATCCTTCCGCCGATAGCTACCCAAGTCCTCACGACATTCTGGTTCCCTAAAACCAGAGCACGCAACTTTGGAAAACCAACCCCTGGGAACATAATCCAGAGCCCAGGAAACGAGGATCAAGCAAAAGGTATCCACCAGGGTTCAGGCTCCGAGGAGCCCAACTCAGCTAATACCTCCGGGGGCACCATCCAAACCTCGGAATCGCTCGTCCTCAAAGTACGAACAAGAAGCCGTGCAGCTCTTAAAAACTCATCTAAAAATGATATGCAAACCACAGGAGATAACGAAGAAATTGGAGATATTCCTCTGAATCCAGGCCAGGAGCCTACTCCGACAAATATCTCCGGGGGCACAACGACACCAGGTCCCGTACCGGAACCTCCCACCTCCCTTCACAGCAAAGTGGTAGGAAGAGAAGACTGGAGAACACCGATCATGGATTACATCCTCGAAGGAAAAACCCCACCCAATAAATGGGAGGCTCGAAAACTCAAAGCCTTAGCAGCAAGATACTGCATAATTGAGTCAGCCCTCCATAAACGAAGTGTCTCCGGACCCTACCTAAAATGCGTTCACGGTCTAGTAGCTATGAAACTTATGAAGGAAATGCATGACGGTTCCTGTGGAAACCATTCTGGAGGTAGAGCCCTAGCCATCCGAATTAAAAGACAAGGCTACTTCTGGCCTACCATCATCGCAGATTGCGAGGCCTATTCCTCATCAGGTGACAAATGCCAAAGGCATGCACCGATCATACATCAACCAGCGGAAAAGCTATCTAACATATCAGCCCCCTATCCATTCATGAGGTGGTCCATGGATATTGTAGGTCCACTAGTACCATCAGGCAAAGGAAAGAAATTACTAAACCTTCTGGTCCTAACCGATTACTTCACGAAATGGATCGAAGCCGAAGCCTTTCAACAAATTAACAGATTTAACGTTGAAGGATTTGTATGGAAAAATATCGTATGCAGACATGGCGTCCCATACGAAATAGTAACCGACAATGGAGGACAGTTCATATCCCACGACTTCAAAAGTTTCTGCGATAAATGGAACATCCGTCTCACATTTTCATCACCTCGACGACCTCAAGGTAACGGCCAGGCGGAGGCTGCTAATAAGTCGATTTTAGCAAACCTCAAGAAACGCCTAGGAGCCCAGAAGGAGCTCTGGTCAGAAAAATTACCCGAAGTACTATGGGCCTGTCGAACCACCCCACGAAAAGCTACAGCAGAAACTCCTTTCTCTCTAGCTTATGGGATGGAAGCTGTTGTCCCAGCAGAAACCACCGCAGGCAGCCTCCGACGGGAGCTCTGCCCCTCGAATCCCGCAGCTAATAACCAGCTCCTAATGGATAGCCTCGACTTGATCGAGGAAAGACGAGACCAAGCCATGCTTCGCATTCAGAATTATCAGCAAGCAATGGGGCGGCACTATAATCCCAAAGTAAGGCCCCGACAGTTCGCTGTGGGAGACCTAGTACTCAGAAAAGTGTTCGAAGGAACCAAAGAACCCGGAGCTGGGAAGCTAGGAACCAACTGGGAGGGTCCCTACCGGATTATCCATATAGTACGACCCGGAGTCTACAAACTCCAGAAGGTACGAACCGGGGTACCTGAAATCCGATCGTGGAACGCCACGAACCTCAAAAGATATAACCATTAGGTACCCAAATCCCCTTGAACTACGTTTGGCTTGATCCCTTGACTGGGTACGTAGGCAACTCCGTTACGAGTGCAGCCCCAACCTTTCTCCTCAATCGAACTTCTCATCCAAGCAAAGGGGGCACGTGTTACCAAAAACACATAGTCCAAAAGCAGTTGATGATGGAATAATTCAAATCATGTATCAGTCGCTATATGATTATCAATAAAACGATTTATTCCGTACCTATACTCCAAAGATTACAGAACTTTCTAAGAAAACTCAGGTCTCTCCAAGTCGAGACCTAACTACGAACATATCCAGGTCCCTAAAATCCTGAACCTGAGGTCTTAAAACCCTTAACAATCATCGAGGTCCTAAAATCCTCCGAAGAAACATAGGTTCCCTACAATCGGGACCTAATCTCGTAAACAACTCCGAGCACGTCCAGGTCTCCGAAAACCTGGAATTAAGGTCCTAAAACCCTTAACTAATTTCAAAGGTCTTGAAATCCTTGCCAAATCCTAAGGTCTTGAAATCCTCAACAGATCCATAAGGTCTTAAAATCCTTAACAAATTTATAAGGTCTTAAGACCCTTAACAAATTCATAAGGTCTTGAAATCCTTAACAGACTCTTAAAGGTCTTAAAATCCTTATCAAACTAATAAGGTCTGAAAACCCTTAACGAAATCCTAAGGTTTTGAAAAGAAAGCCATGAGATCTTGAATCCCTTCAAAGGAACTTGATTCCCCAAAACGAAACAGGTTCCGCAAAACCTGAAGCTAAACCAAGCTCGATTATGAGTCGATATCGTAACCAATGGTTAAAACAAAGGATGAAATCCGAAATAGCCAAGATTAAAATTAAAAGAAATGTTTAAAAGCCTCCCCAGGCTATAAGTCTTAAAACACATAAAGGTTTAGAAGCCCCCTCGGGCAATAAATCCTAAGAACGAGTAAAGGTTTAAAGGCCTCCTCAGGCTAATAAGTCTGGGAAAACAAGCAAAAGCCCCTTGGGCAAAACAGTCTTGAAAGAAAAAGAGCATCAGCTCTTAAACTCCTTCGGTTCCGGGACCAGCGTCGACTCCGGGACCAGCATCAACCTCCTTATCTTCCTCGACAGGACCTCCATCCTCGGCAGGAACCTCCGCATCAGCTTCCTGATTAACATCCCCTGGATTTGTTTCGACTGGAGCTAATTCAGGAAACACCGAATCCAAATTATAACCATACTCTCCGGAAAATGTCGGGTTAAACATATTAATCTCAAGAGTACCTGAGCTCTCAGAGAGTTGAGGGATGGGAAGCTTGCTAACTGAGAAGTCGGAGACCTGAGCCCTATCGCAAGCAGCAGCTGCGTCCGGAATCAAGGCCATGAGACGATTGTATTCCTCCTCAGCATCGTCCACCTCCTTAGTCAACAAAGCTTTCAAAAGTTCGGTGTTTGCCTGAAGCTCCTGGGCGTAGATCAGAGCGTCGGTTTCATCATTCTTTTTGGCAAATTTCTCCTTCACCGAAGTCAGAATTTTGTTGTAAGCATCAGCTACCTCCCTCTTGCCTCTCCTAACAGCAAACTTGATCTCAGCTTCCTTGTTCCTTTGACTATTTTGAGATGAGGCAATCATCTCTCGAACCTGATGCTCGGCTATCTTACGAGCAGCCTCCAAGTCGTTGATCTTCCTGCTCTTCACCTGGATGTCAATGGCTTGACTCTCGATCTTCCCCTGTTGAGTATCGGCCTTCAGTCCGAGCCTCTTAACCTCAGCTTGAAGCTCAGACACCTGGGCACGAGCCTGGTCAAGCTCCATCTTGGTAGCCTTGAACATATCAGTAGCCTGGGTCAACTCCGCAGCAGTAGGAGCACCACGCACGGTCTCCTCAAACTTTAGTTGAGCTCTGTTGATGGCTCCGGCTAGCTACAAAAACAAAATGCAAAAAAGTCTTTTAGGTCATGGAAAACCTAAACCTAAAAAGAGAAAACCGAGAAAAACTTAAAGTTATATACCTGACCCAAGTGATGAGCTATCTCGACGTATTCGTCCTTGTTGGTCAAGCTGTTGAGAGAGGGCATAGAGCACCCCACCATCTTCAGATGCCTCAGAATGGTTGCTAAACCCCAATAGTCATCCAAGATTGACCCTGGCCTAGAGTGGGTGAAGCTCCAACCAACGGTTCCACCTCGCGAGGATGAGGAAGTGGACCGGGCGGGCCTATCTCCCGCCTCAATCCGAGACCTCTTAGGTCTTGGAGGCTCAAGTTCGAGGGGACCTCCGGCAGCACGAGGGTTATCTATGGCTGGCGAGACCTCAGGGTGAGGAACAACATCTCGAGCTCCAGTTTCAACGGGACCAACGTCCGTGACAGGAGCTGAGGTTCCATCATCGAGGACCTCCTTCAGCGTGTTAATAAAAACACCTCCTTGAGATTTGTCGCTGCCCCGTGAAGCGCCGGCAGCCGCAGTTGACCTGTTTCGATTACGGAAAGAAGGCCTCATCTTAGGAGCTGGAGTCTTTTCGTTCTCAGAAGTGCTAGCTCCGGTTGAAATCTAGACTACGTTGGGACCTTCGGAAACTAAACAAAATAACAAGAATCCTTTTAGCTACCTCTTAAAACGAGGACGAACATAACAAGATAAGAGACTACCTTCTAAGTCTTCAACAGGGATCGGGTCAGGAAGCTGGATGTTGTATCGTTCCGGGAACCTAGCTGATCCAATACGAGAAGTTGTAAACAATGACCAAGCGTTGGAACTTTGATGTAACCTCCTAAAGAGAGCCCTGGACTGCTTATCAGAGAGCTTGGGAGGATCGTCGATACCTACGTTTAGAATCAAGATATCAGCAAGTAGCAATAATCTGAAATGAGCAAAACAGGATCCTAAAAATCCTAACCAGATATCTCGGGCCAAATGACCGAGAGAGCACGACCCATTGGGACGGTTGAAGGATCGACCTTAACAAAGAAATATTTTTTCCTCCAATCATCGTCGCTACCCGAGGATTTAAAAAGACTAAATCCAGGGCGACAAGGAAAATAGTAGGTACTGCTACCACCATCTTTAGTAGAGCTCTCTTTGATCGTATAGAGACTCATTAACTCAGTTAGACCAACAACGATTCCCTCTTCTTTGGCCCTGGTAATGAACCCGTTTACTACCCGGATGACCGAGGGACAAAGCTGAGAGAGAGCTAACTGGTAATGATCAAGAAGATCCAGCAGGAGGTCCGGGAGCGGAAACCTGAGGTGGCACTTCGAGATATACTTCTCGTGGATGCAAAACCAGCCCTCGGGGGCAGATTCCGCAGTCTCATCGGAGGAGCAGGTCCTGGCTAACTCCTTTCGGCCATGAGCCTGAACCATGAAATTAACGACCTCTTGACTCGTCAACAAGGACGGCGAGTGAGACCCCAAAGAGGAACTCCTGCCGGAGCCATCCTTCTTCTTCATACGCTTAGAGGCTCTTGTCGCGACTAAGTCTTTCGCCTTCTTCGTCTCTCTTTTGGCCTTCTCGCCTATCTCTTGCTTGACCTTCATTAAGCGTTTGCTGGCAGGGGGAATTCCGGTTTCGCCGGAGCCTTCTCTCGGAGGGTCCATTAAACAGAGGTGTAAGGTTGAGAGGATTGAAAGAAGAAAAGAGGAGGATCGAAATAGTCCTAAAAGTTTCGAAGAATTCTAAGGAATTCGAAGAGGATCAATGGCGAAATAGAGAGATGAAAGTAAAAAAAAAAAAAAAACTAACTAACACAGTAAAATAAAGGAGTGGAGGAGAAGTTACCTTGGGAACCGAGTGGAGGCGTGGAGAATATGGAGCGAGGCAGTTAATGCCCGTCACTTTATATCACGTCCCGTCTCGAGTCTCGGAGTAAATCATTCAAAACTTCTTTCATCCGAGCCGTCGATTTCAAACAAAAGAGATCTAGACCGTCGAATTAAACGAATAATATATTTAAATCAGATATCCTGTAATCATGATCTCAACAGTAAAATCTAGGTCGGCGATTTAGGTTAAGCTTCCGAGTAAGGGAAATCTTATCTCAAAAGCTTGGGGGCAACTGTTGGGCCCAAATATGGCCCACTAGCTAACGGCGGAACCTGAATGAGTTATGGGCCAAGATTAAGCCCAGTACATATCAGCGACCTCAGCTGGAGCTCAGCGCGGACCTAAAGGCAGAAAGCTAATCACAATCTCTGGAGGCCACTTCGAAAAAGAGGCTGACATCACAGACAGAAAGAGCGCATGACCCGGTCAACAGGGAGCTGTTGTGAGTTCCTCAACAGAAGGAGAAGATCTCGGAGATTAGTTAAAAGCAATCGGAGGAAGGTTCGAAGCTATAAAAAGAGGATCTCGAAGACCAAAGGGGGATCATGCCATATTTTCGATTACACACCAATTATATTATCTCTTTCATATCTTGCAAACATTCTCAGACGATCTCTTTCGTTTTCTCTGTAATTCTTGTTATTCAAATCATCAATAAAAAGTACTTATTCATCTTTAAAGCTCTTTACGGGATTCAGCCCACGAATTTCCTTGTACCTCCTCTTGACCTAACCTAGAATCTGAGGGTGAAACCTTGTCTCTCACAGTTGGTACATGATATTGTCGATGTGATCAACCGAAGGGCTTGAGTTCTCAAGGGGAAACAAGATCTCGTTGAAGTCGCCACCTACTACCCAGCTGCTAGTATCAAGGTTGAGAACTGAGTGATCTTGCAGCAGGTTTGTCCAAAGCTCAACACTTTCATCACTTAAATTAGCAGCATAGATTGCTGTATAAGTGATAAGGGAATGTTTCGGGATAGTGATTGAGCAGGTGATGTGCTGCCTCGACTGAAACAGTATTTGGACAACCAATGGCTCTTTCCAGATTAGAATGATACGGCCATCATGATCAGATAGGTGGTTATAATGATACTTCCATCTAGGGCAGATTTTAGTAATAATAGGGTGAAGAAAGGGTTCTTTTATATGATTTTCTAGAAGAGCACCAAAAAGTGGCTTTTGACTATTAAGCCAATCAACAAAAGGTTTGTGCTTATTTGGGTCATTTAGGCCTCGGACGTTTCAAAAAAAAGTTTTGCACTCATTGGAGTAGAGAAGGAGGATCCTCATGGATAGGAGGTCCTCGATCAGCAAAACAAGAAGGTCGTTCCTGGGAATCAAAAAGTGCAGCTGGAACAGTGGGGGGGAGGGTTTCAGAAAGAGGCAGAAAAGGGTTTTTTGTGGCCAAAAAGGGAATTTTAGTGGTAATTGGGGGGGGGGGGGTAAGGATCAGGGAGGAGCGGGAACGCTTTAGTGGAGGACGGAGGGTATTATCAGGAGTGGAAAAAGCGGGTATGTTGGGGGAAGGGGGTTTGGAGGGGGCTTGGAGGATGATGAAGGGGGTAGGTCTTTAGCTACAGGTTGATATTTTTTCTGGGATTTCCTGGATGATTTGGCTTGGGTGAAGGTAGATTGGGGAGTTTGGAATTTTTTTGGGGGTTTTTTTAGAAGGTTTTTGGGGAGTTTTTTTGGTATTGAGGTTGCAGTTTCCATTGGCTGATGGTTCGTTTCTTGTCTCAGGGGCAGGAGGAGTGAAAGTGAGGCAGTTACGCACAATATGGCCAAGTTCGTGACAGTGTGAGCAGGTTGGGGGAACCCAGGGATAATGGAATAGGACCTCCACAACTTCACCATTTTGTCTTTCAAACTCGACCACATCAGGTAAAGGCTGAGTCGGGTCAACTTCAACCTTTACATTAGCCACAGTGAGACTAACCAAATTCTTTGTGAACTCGTCTATCTCCTTCGGCTCACCAAGCAGGCCCGCCACCAAGCCGAGCCCTTCATCATAACAGAGATCAAGTGGGATTCCAGTGAGATGTGCCCAGATCTTAATGGCTTTCAGAGGAGGGGTAGACATAGTGTGTTCAGAGTTCCATTGGGCTGTATGAAACATGGAGTCGCCAACATACCAAATGCACTTGTCAAGAATCTTATATCTAAGGTAATCGCCCTGGATTCTGACAATGGCTGAGTGATTGAGTGGATTGTTATGAATTTCGAGTCTCTTTCCCTTGCCCCACATATAGTTAAACACGCTTTGTATCTGATTATAAGGTGGAGATTTCCCATTAAAGTAGCATATTATGATATCCTTATGAATCTCTGCTCCCTTCTTGAAAACTGAGTCAGAGATGACCACTCTAGGGAGTCCAGATGGAGCTAAGAAGACAGGGCAAGGCGCCGGAGAGTTTTATCAGTAGAGGCTCTTAGTTTCTCAATCATAGATTGTTTCTGAGGAGCGACATTCTCTGATTCATTAGGAGTAGCAAGGGGAGTTGGTTTCGCAGGTGTTAGAGGGTTAGGTTGGGTTTGACTTGGTGATGAAGCTAGGTTAGTTTTGATGGGGGACGAATCACGGGGAGGGAGGATAGTGTAAGTTTGATTAAGGTTTGATTCTGAATTTTGAACTTCAACTGTAGCAGTTTCAGATCTATTTTAGGAACAGTGACAGTAGTGGATAAGGTAGTGTTTTCTTCCTCTATCTCCATTGAAATGGTTCTAGAGTTAGTAGTAGTCTTGTGTCTTCTGCTGAGCAGAAGCAGTAGTTGCTGGGAGCTGTATCCCCCTTCTGGATCCTCACCTGTTAGTTTAAGTTGGGTAGTGATGTTTATCCCAAACAGTATATATCTGAATAGAAAGAAGAAACCCTACAAAGCATGAAACCTGCATTTTCTTAGAATAAAATACACAGTAATGTTATAATCATGTCTGTTGCCGATTAGCTTCTTCTAGTGTTATAAGCTCGCTGAATAAAGAGCGTCTGAGCTTTTTATAAAGCTCGTCCTCTAAATCCGAAAACCATATAACAATACAAAATATATTAGTACTCAGAAGGCAATTCATTTTCTTTAGAGACAGTTCATCAAACTATAAATATTTAGTTCTAAGAATAACCATAATTTATAAGCAGAGGTATAACAGAGCATCAAGTTGAACTTTTCATTGATTTATAAAACAGCTAATATTTAGGCGAAGATTGGAAACCATTACAAATATCTTCTTCGAGAATGTGATTCTAAAGCAGTTTATAACCATTACTACTTATAGGATCAGCTCTATCTAAGCCGCAGAATATTCTACCCGTTCTACCAGCGCATCCTTATCATGTGCGCTGTGGCATCAGTCTTTCGTTAACTCATGCAGTCCCGGTATGATATGGTGTCGACGGGTGTGGATCTGAAATTGGGTACAGATATTGTTCAGCATGGAAGGTTCATGTGGTGGTTCTACACACTGTGCTTTAGCGGCCGCCTCTCGTCTAGTTTACTTATGATGGCTGCCATAGTTTGCAACATATTTATGAGAAATATACCAAAAATTAATAACCAAACAAACCAAAAATAAAAGCAAAGAGCAATATGAAATATCAATCGAAGAACATTAAGCTGGAATCATGAAACGTTAAAGAGACTCATTTTGGGTTGTAAAGAGGGAAAGATGATGGTAAGACCATCTCTAATGGTTTGCACTACTTTTTACTCTTAAATAGAGTGATTCTACAATAGAGTTGAAGTCTGTTCCAATGGTAGGTAAGAAATAGAGTGATGAACAAATAAAAAACAACTTACTCTATATTTGGAGTAAACTTATTTCTCACTCATAATAGAGTGAGAAATAGAGTACTATTAGAGCATTTTTACTCAAATTATATTTTAAAATAAAAAATAGAGTGGAGTTGGAGATGCCTAAGAGAGAGATGAAGACTCACTTTTTTATACATGAAGATTCACCGACTCAAAGTGAAGGGAGATGCATTGGATTGAATGAGGGGTCGTGAGTGGGATAAAGGAGTTAAGATGGTCACTAATGACAGGAACATTAATTCACTCCAAACGACACCAAATAACTGTTGAAGACGAAGAGGGAGATGAACCATATGTTCCGAAACGACATTGTTTAAAATTTTGTGTTTTTCGCAGATGGACTGGGTTTCCTAAAGACAATATAAAGCCCAAAGACACAACGAAATCCACATATATTGCAGAGCGACTTAATGAAACGATGATTTGTGTGGCTCTGTGACACGTATCATCACGATATCTCATGAATTAGTGACGAGTAATCAAACGTGGATAGCCTAGGAAGGAAAGAAACTGTATAGTATATAAATATAGATAGATTGATAAATGTTAAGTCCATATATTTATTCTATTTATTTAAAGAACCATTTATTATTCACTCTGAGAATTCGGTAAAAGAAAAACCTCAACTTTGCACAGATTATCAAAAGAGATATGAACTTTAGAATTAATTAACAATATTTTCGTTGACTTACAAATTTAACATGCTGTCAGCATATTTAACAGAAAAGTTTGACGTCGTTTATTGTTAGCGTTAAATGAAATGATGTCGTATTTTACGAGTTGACCCATGTATTCGAACTCGGGTTATTTGGATCAAATGGAAAGGTATTTTACCTCTGTACTAGTGGCACATTCAATAGTGTTACTAACACATTTAATTTTATTTGGTACTGATTGAATATAAAAAAAATCTCTAAAAACTTAAAAAGATCTTTCGAATTTTAAGATATCGAAAAAATAAAGAATTGTTTTATAAAATTAGTTTTTAAATTAAAATTAAAAACAAGATTTTATTTTTTCCTTTAAAAAATCAAAAATCTTCGAAAATTTTCATTTAAAAAAATTCCAAATTAAAAAGAAAATTTTCATTTTTTGGATTATAAAAATAAAATTAAAAAAAAATAAAAAAATATAAAAAAAAAATCGAATAAAATTTTCCGAAAAAAGTTATACAAGATTTTCAAATGTGAACATATAATTGGAAAATATATTATCCGAAAAAAATTGAAAAAAATTAAAAAAAAGTTTGAAAGAAATTTCCCAAAAAAAGTTATTAAAAAATTTGAATCTGAAAACATATAATCAAAATCATAATTATTTTGGAATTTTTTTAAAATTTTCATTTCAAAATCCAAAAAATGAAAATTTTGGAAGATTTTTGATTTTCTAAAGGAAAAATAAAATTTAATTTTAATTTTGGTTTTGGTTTCAAAATTAATTTTATAAAAAATTATTTATTTTCTCAATTTTTGGAATTTTCAAAATCTTTTTAAGTTTTTAGATTTTTTTTTATATTCAATCAATACCAAATAAAATTAAATGTGTTAGTAAGTCCATTGAAAGTGCCAGTAGCACAATGATAAAATATCAGAGTAAAGTTGGTCACCAATTTAAAAACTCACTTCCGGAAAGTACGATGTCCACCTAAGATAAAACATTTGTTATGGCAACTGATCTCGGGATATATCGCAGTTAAGAAAAATTTATGATTTGAACCAATCATCCCTAAATATTCAACATGAGAGTATGGGAACATATTATGTCATTCATTATTTCCTAAAGCCCAATTCGACATTTTACCACTTGCTTCTTTCTTGTCCTGCTCCAAAATAGAGTATTATCTAAACTTGGAAATTCCAACCAACCACAATTCTAAATCATATTGTTAAAAACAAAAAGTTATATGCGTGACGCAGAACACTATTTTGTATTTCATGGTTCCATGTAATTTCATTAAAGTCACCAATAATAAACCATGGTTTATCGCGAGCAATACCAATTAGTATTACTCTCTCCCAAACTTGATACCTCAAAAACTTTAGTTTGGTTCCTCATAAATAAATGATATAAATATTTCCTTCCCTTCATATTTTGTTTCCATGTTAATAATTCTATTATTTGATGAAATAATATTAACTTTATAAGAAGAATAATAAAATAGAGGTAAAACATAATTTCTCCCTCGGGGATCTACCGTATGAATATGACAATAGCTGGATTAAAATTGAAACTGTTATTATTTTTACTTTTTATGTTTGATAATTTTGGTTTATTTAATTTTTTTGTAGATTATATTCGTTGACAACATGTGTTATTAATGTTCAAAAACTAAAGTAGTATATTATTTAAATCAATTTTTATTTGATACTTATTATTTCTAAACGTACCATTTATTATATTTCTAAAGCATACAATTTCTAGGAACATTATATTTTGTACATGGTGTTTTAAGTGACTTATTATTTTAATAAATTTTATATATAGTTTACAAATTTAAATACTGGTGAATTTTATTTTAAATGAAAGTTTTGAAAAAAAAAGTAAAAAGGTTAATTTATTAATTTAATATAATTTTCTATTTAATTTGTATAGTATTTTTATTTTAATATAATATAAGCCTATAATTAGAAAGTTTACGATAATATGTTACAATTTTTGTTTTTATAATAAAATCTTAATTAACATTGATCTGAATAATATTAACTGATTCATTTGTTATTTAAACCAGTAAGGCAGTGACTGAAAATTTCTGTAACTTCTTATTTAAAGTGAAATTGCTCCTATATCAACAGAAAAATAATCGTTAAGTATTAACATTACATCAGTCAAAGCCAAAGAGGGTTCATCAATTTGTTCATGGGTGCAATCGTCCAGATACCAAAGGAAATAGGTTTGTTGGCAAGACACTGTTGGTTTCTACAACAAACAACTGCATATGGATAGAAAGACTAAGGTTGCTGGCGAACGATTCATTGGTCTTTAGAGTTTCGACAACGGTTGGAATCGTTGTGTCAGTTTAGAATTAGATGAACACGATGTTGCACTTGGATGAAAGTCTTGGGAGAGACAGCAGATTAGCTCGCAAGAACTCACCGTCACTGTTATTCTCTTCTGCGTCAGCACAAACTTTCACAGTTTCAAGACATTCCAACTTCTCCAAAAAATGTCTCATTTGTTTAAGCTCTTGAAAAGAACCTCCATACTCTGAAATCTCTAGCACCTTCACTTGACATGTCGATAAACAACAAATTTCTTCCTCATCCTTTACAGTTCTCCTCTTCTTATGCTTAGGCTCGTCAGGGCTGCAAGGGCATGCATCTCCGCACCTATTTGTTACTCTGTGCACAAGACCCTGAAATCAAGAAAGAGACCAATGATAATGGGAAACAACAACAACCACAACAGAAAAACACGATGTGTTAGTGAAGAAAGTAAAATACCTTGATGACTAGAGTGTGTAGATTTGGACAGCTCTCGAGCAGAAGAGGCATGGCTTGCCAACCTTGTGCCTCGTCACTCTCGATAGATAAAGTAAGGAGGTTGGTGAACACGGGCATGGACTCACAGCAGAGATGAAACAACTCAAGAGACTCAGGAGATAGGTGAAGTGTCGTAATGTTGCTTATACCTGCAACTAAACCTGTAATATCAGCAGATATTTTTGCCGGTCGTCCATCATCATAATAACAATCATTGTCAGAATCATAATAATAAACATCATCATGATCATCATCATAGACGCTTGAATCCCATAACATGAGATTTAGCCTGGCTTCGACGAGCATATCCAAATCGACAAAGTTATACACGTTGGTGACATAACCAGAATAGTCAAGGAACAAAAGACTTGGTGCTTTTATAAAAACTGTGGTGTCTTCAGTATACGAAAGCTTAGCAGTAATCACAAGCCGCTTGAGGGATGCACTTTCTACGAAAGCTGCACAACATGGCAGAGCCCAAGGATGAGTTTCGGTTATGAGTAAGTCTTCCAGGACAGGGCAGCCATCGAGGAGCCGATCATAGTTGGTCCCATCAAGCCAATTTGATAAGAGAGAAAGAGATTTGAGCGCTGGAAGAAATACACGATCGACTCTAAGATAATATTCACTTGAGAGTGTGAGCTTCACCAGTGTGTTGCTCGTGAACAGCTCTGTCGACAGATAAAAACCATGACCACGTGGGGACGGGGTGGCGTGCAGATGTAGCTCCGATAAACCGCGTCCCAGCGCGGTCCAGATCCAACGGTTGACACGAGAGCAATCATCGTCACGGCCTCTTGTCGGAAAATGAGAGAGAGAGAGTTTCTTGATGACGGGAGTTTTGCTTAACAGAGTAAAAGTGTTTTCGACGAAATCAAAGAAGCGATGTGAACCACTTGCTGCTTCTTCTTCATCGTTGGGATAAACAACCATGGACTCATCAAAGCAAAGGCTGTCGATAAGACCCAACAGATTCCTCCACCTCTTGGACAGAACCGACGTAGAAGCAGCCTCTTTTGTCGGAGCTAAAGACAGGATTTTTCCAAGAATCTCATCTGGCAAATTGCTGATCAAGTCCGATCCCATATCAAATCAATTGGGATTTTTACCTAAACCACGATTAGGGGTAATCACAGTCTCTTCCCGTAAGCAAAGATGGTCAATTCGAATTAAAAGAGATGGTAATTCAGGAAGAGGATTTCAGACAAACTCACAGGGCCGGAGGAGGGGACGAAGGTGATCTATTAATCCCTTGCTTTGCGTTGCTTTGGGTGGAAGCGGAACCAATAGAAGATTGCATTCCAGATCTATTGTTATATAGTTTCATGTTCCCTGTCTGCTAATCGATAGTTTCCGGTTTCAGTTGTACTTTTCCTTTTCTTTTTTTTTTTTAATTGGGAAATTGCCCTCTATGATGCACAATTTTCTTTTCTTTTTATAATTCACGATTTAACTATTTCACTTTTTTTTGACCAAACTCGATTCTTCAAAATTAATAACTAACGTAATTGCAAAGAGATGGTAATTCGAATTGAAAGAGATGGTAATTCAGGAAGACGATTTCAGACAAAGGAGATCGATTAATCCCTTGCTTTGGGTGGAAGGGGAACGAATAAAAGATTGCATTCCAGATATATTGTTATAGTTTCCTGTTTCCTGTCTGCTAATCGATAGTTTCCGGTTTCAGTTGTACTTTTTCTTTCCTTTTTTTAATTGGGAAATTGCCCGAATTAGGCCTGAGCATTCGGGTCTTCGAATAGGGTTCGGATCGGATCTTATCGGGTTTGGATCGGGTCCTATCGGGTCTGGATCCTTCGGATCATGGAAGTTTATATCCATACAGATATTTATAATGTTGTGGGTCGGTTTCATGTCGGGTTTTGTCGGATCCGAATCATTTCGAATCTATAATTTTAAAACCTATAAGATACTCATAATTTTTTGGGTCCATATCGGATCCGGATTGGGTTCGGTATTTAAGATATGAAAAATACATGACATACTCAAACTCAATCAAGTTAATCAATATTTGTCATATATCTAAATATTTGCAAAATAACTTAAATTAAACTATTAATAATTGACATAAAACATTTTTAAACTCTAAATTTTATATTTAAAAACTTCATATTACTTAAAAATGTTACAAAATAATTATAAATATTGTTAATAAAAGATATTGCAGTTAAATAAAATATATATATATATATATATATATATATATATATATATATATAAAACCGAACACAAAAAATAATAGTTTTGAATATACATGTTTTTAAGTCGAGTACAAATAGGTTTTTATCGGGTCGAGTCTATTCGGATCGGTTTCTTTCGGGTCCGGATCTATTCGGGCCGGTTCTCTTCAAGTCCGGGTCTATTCAGGTATAAGAAATTTAGATTAAAAAGATACTTGTAAACTTTCAGGTCGGGTTCGAGTCGAATATTCTTAGACCGGTTCCCAGTCGGATCTTTGGGTTCAGGTTAAAATGCTCATACCTATCTATGATGCACAATCATTTTTATATAATTCACGATTTAATTATTTCACTTTTCAAGTAGCCACAAATAAAACCTAAATAACTAGAATATATATAAAACTTGGTTTTTCTTCAAAAATAAAAATTAACATGATTGCGATATGTGTCAAAGCAGCTTGAATCCGCACAGAATCAACAAAGAGCTTAAAAGTGAAGAACTGAGACGACAATCAAAAAAGAACCCTAAAACAATATGACGTAGAATATTTTGAAAAATAAAATAAAATAAAATAAACGGGCACTCTTCTATTTTACGGGTAAGCCTGTTTAAAAAACACCCTTAACGGACCGACCCTGTATAAACCTGTTATAAATTTACTTAGAATTAAACGGACACGGTCTTAGAAATTTCCCGTCAGGCCCGCAGGCTACTTACCCGTTTTTTTTTTGTCAACATTTGCTTTCATTAGCAAAATAAAGCCCAAAAATCATTTTACATGGTACAAGCTTTTAAATACGGAGCCCAACAACAGAAAGTTGCATAATGAAATTAATAAAATTAAAGCACAAAGAAGGCAGCTTTGGTTTTACACGTATCAGATAAAGGTGTTATTACGAGACACGTAGAACACACGTGTCCTTTACCCTAGAGACAGCAAGCTCGGCTGTCAATAGAGCTTCTCCGCCGTAGAAAACGACCCCGCCTTCACATCTTTTTTCTTTTCCGTCGTTGTTTCTTCGAACATTTCACCCGCACCATAGAAACTCTTCCGCCTTCAACCATCGTTTCTACATCTCTGGATGTTTGCTTATGGGATTGCTCAGACAAACCAAAACAGATTCTTCGTTGGACCGCTCAACTCGAGCGCCAAACTCTACTGAATCACCTTGGAACGGCTGAGATAAATCTAACATCTTCTCCTCCTTTCCATCCAGAAAGCTCAACCCAAAACCGATTTACCGGCAAAATTTCAAACGGTTGAGTCTGATTTCTATAAAAAAGGATTCAAAGTTTATCTTTCAAGGTAGATTTTCCATCACAAACTGAACGGGATTTGAGTTAAAGCGCGAAAGAGTTGAAGCGTCAACTCATAACAAAGATAGATGAAGAAACCGTGTAACAGTTGCTCTGATATGAGTTGAAGTACACAACAAAAACACATCGCCTTGCGAACAGAGAGAATCGCCTATGCGAAGACTTATTTGATTTTAAGAACAAAATATTTACAAACCAAAAAACAAAATAGAAGATGGTAACCGGCGGTAATGGCCAGCGGCCACCGATGCTTAATACTTAGATCGAAATTTTTTTTTGAGAGAAGGGAGAGCGCTTCTTACCCGTTTAAACATCTCAAAACCTACTTACTAATACTAAACAAAATCTATCAAATAAATTAAACAAATTTTAACAAAATAAAGTAACGATCTCTTAAAAAAGGTATGATCTCCATAAGTAACACATGATAGTTTGTACTGACAAAAGACGACAATTAAGAAAACAATAGATGCATCCTACGACCATCAACTTTGTGATTAAATTTGTGATCCTTGTGATCCCCCTTCCTATATAAAACCCATAAAATTTTTGAAATCTCAAAAATCTAATATATTAAACTTAATTTCCTTAGTTATCAGTTAGTTTACCTCTAAGTATCCTCGTCATGTTTTCTCTATGTTCTCTTATTGTCGACGTCTATATTTTTACCGTTTTATGGCTATTTTCTATAACTTGGCTCTAATACCATATTAAACCTCGTTCTATCCTTCAATATTGATCTTCAGAGATTGAGATGAAAGAGATCTCGCGAGCTCAAGATGATGAAGAAGATGATAAAATTTTGTTATTCAGCTCAAGTGTCAGTTACATCACGACTAACACATATATACACTTGATTAAGCTAAAGAAAACTTTAACCAGGTAAACCATAATTAAATCTAGCTAACCGGACTATAATAAAACCGGATTATATCCAATACACCCCCTCAAGTCTTTAGCTTCATATCAGGAAGAAAAAGACTTGATAAAGATAGCCGTTGAATCATGGAGAGAAAAGGTACGGGATGTAAAGCCATGGTTAGAACATCAGCCAATTGGTTACCAAAAGAGACATGAAGCGCCTGAAGTTGAGCAGCAGTGATTTGATTCCGAACTGTGTGACAATCAATCTTGATGTGTTTAGTGCGTTCATGAAACACCGGATTAGTAGCAAGATGAATCGCCGATTTGTTGGAACATGAAGATCATGTAGCAACTGTTGTAACCAAATAAGCTCACAAGTAGCTAATGCAAGACTACAATACTCCGCCTCTGTACTGCTTCTACTCACGACTGACTGCTTCTTGGACTTCCATGAAATGAGTGTAAGTGTAAGTGTAACAGAACGCCTTATGTCTCGACAAGTCACCCAATCAGCATCAGCAAAAGCGTTCAAGCAAAGCTCTGTATCAGCAGAGTACATAAGTCCTTGACCCGGTTGTTCTTCAGATACTGAAGAACTTTGTGAGCCGCCTGAAGATGAATATCAGTGGGAGCAGAAAGAAATTGGCTCAACTGATGAACTGCAAAGGTAATGTCAGGCCTTGTGATCGTCAAATACAACAGACGACCAATCAACTCGCGATATTGGGTTGGATTGACTAACAGCTTTCCGAGATCCTTTGTCAAATGAAGAGTAGGATCCATCGGAACAGAGCTAGGTTTACAACCCAATAAGCCAGAGTCTTCAAGAAGAGTCAGAGTATACTTTTGTTGGCAAACAGAAATACAGAAGCAGAGCGAGCAATCTCCAAGCCAAAAAAGAAAACATGACCAAGATCCTTGATTTTAAACTCTGAACTGAGTAACTCTTTGAGCTTTTGAACAGCAATGTCATCATTACTTGCAATCAAGATGTCGTCCACATAGACCAAAACGGCCACAAAAGAGTCACCAACCTTCTTCACAAAGAGAGTATTGTCTGCTGGAGACTACATCAAGACAGAAGAGAACCGCTTATACCATTGCCTTGACGCTGTTTCAAGCCGTAGAGAGATTTATGAAGACGACACACAGGGTTGGGAGGTAAGCAAGTTCCATCAGGAGGCGTATAGCCTTGAGGTAAACTCATGTAGATTTTCTCATCAAGATCACCATGTAAGAAAGCATTAGAGACATCCATCTGAGTAAGACTCCATCTCTTAGCTGCAGCAAGACCAAGTAAAAGCTTCACACTTGTGAGTTTAGCAACATGGGAGAAGGTTTCCAAGTAATCAATGCCTTCTTGTTGTGTGAAAACCCCGTGCTACCAACCGAGCTTTCTATCTCTCAATAGTCCCGTCTACATTATACTTGATAGTAAAGACCCAACGACACCCAACAACATTCTTTCCCACATGCAGAGAAACAATATCCCATGTTCTAGTTTCTTTAAGAGCACCAAGTTCCACACTCACCGCATTGTCCCACACTTTAGATGCCATGGCTTCCTTAAAATTTTTAGGCTCACGTTCTAAGGTGTAGGCAAGGGTATAAGATTGAAAATGAGGAGCTAAGTGGTCATTGGAGAGAACTGAGGAAATAGGATAAGGAGTGGGAAATACCGGTTGAGGTTCAAGGGTAGGGGTTGAAGTAAACGTTGTAAAAGGGATAAGGTAACAATGATACTCAGAAAGATAGCTAGGAACCTTAGTTTGATGCTTAGTCCTAGCTATAGGAACCTCAGTAGCTATTGTATCACGTGTCTAAGTATCATTTCCTAAAGATGCATGTAGTGTTGCAGATGATGTAGATGATGCATTATCAAAATGAGAATCAGGTAATGGCATAGATTCCATAAATGCAATGGAGCAGGTAAAGGCAGCACATAATTAGGAAACATATTCACTGAGTCACGCAAAATATCAGTCGTCTTAAAAAGAAAATTAGATTCATGAAAACATTGCGTGAGATGAAAACATTGTAAGATTCCAAGTCCAAGAGCTTATATCCTTTATAACCAAGAGGATAACCCAAAAAGACACATGGAACAGCTCTGAGAGAAAATTTATGTCTATCTTTAAGCAATGTGGAAGCATAACAAAGAGAACCAAAAGTCTTAAACTGACTGTAATCAGGAGTTTTACCATTTAGTTTCTCAAATGCTGAAATATGCTTAAGCAATGGTGAAGGTAAACAATTGATCAAGAAAGTAGCAGTAGTACAACAATTACTCCAATATGGTAAAGGGATGTTAGACTGATAAAGCAAAGCACGAGCCACATTCAAAAGATGCTGGTGTTTACGTTCTACTACCGAATTTTGTTGTGGAGTGTATGCACAAAAAAAGTAATGCATCATGCCATACTTTGTCATAATATCAAGAAAAGCAAGTTCAGGTGCATTATCAGATCTCACAACTTTGTATTTAAGCATATAAACCCATGTAAATCTTGTACAATCATCCACAATGGTAAGAAAATAACGAAATCCCTCAATTGAATCAACACTAAAAGACCCCACCCCAAATATACAAATGAATCTAATCAAACGGCTGAGAAGCCAAATAATTATGAGAAATAAAAGCAAGATATTTTGTTTAGACAAAGGGCAAATAGAACAATGAGAATCTTCAGTAGCAGGCTTGAAAGCAGACAAAACATAAGACAATTTTTTCAAAACACTTGATGAAGGATGTCCTAAACGATGATGCCATAAGTGTTCACCAGCTAACAAAGATCCACAAAAAGTATCATGTAAAGACGATGGAGGAAGCAATGCAGGTGGAGACGACGATGTATGTTCAAGAATGTAGAGATTGTTATACATGTTACCCTTCCCAATCATCAAGTCCTGAATAAGTGTCTGAATGAAACAACCATTTGGAAAGAAATGAGCTGCACAGTCAATACTAATCAAATTGAAACGAAGATCAGGCACATGAAGTACATCATATAAAATCAGAGAAGATGTAATATGAATGGTGCATGTGTGTGTGATTGGAACCTGTAAACCATTAGGAAGTGATACTGAGACACTAGAGACATGAGATAGGGAGGTAAACACAACAAAGTCAGAGCATACATGACTAGAGGCTCCACTATCTAGTATCCTTTAAAAGTTTGTTTTTCAGCTCAAGTGCCAATTACATCACGACTAACACATATATACATTTGATTAAGGTAAAGGAAACTTTAACCAAGTAAACCATAATTAAATCTAGCTAACCGGACTATAAACAAACTGGACTATATCCAATAAGGATGAATAATAAGAAATTGTATGATTATAATTTATAAGAAAGTAAGTTTACAAAAAAGAAAAATTATAAGAAAGTAACATTGCATACCATACTGATGTGATGAAATGAACAAGGGAATGACTCCCAAGAAGTAAAACCATCGATCTGATAGTTATTCATCAACTTTTTTTTAAGGAAATGGAAGCCTTTTCAACTTTACATCAAAGGAAAAATATGAATAATGTGAAGGTAATCTTTTTAGAAAAAAATATTTTTAAGGTTCATTTGTTAATGTGATGTGGTTTGAATATTTAACCTCTGATTTATGCGGTCAAATTATGAATATAGAACTACATCACAGAATCGGATAAATATGTAATTTTTTTTTCAAATATGTAAAAGTTGACAACTAAAAGCATCTTAAGAAAAATGCTATTTTTCATTTCAATAAAAACATTAGAGTATATACTTGGAACAAGGAATAATGTGTGTTTTCTATTAGATAAGAAATTACAAAGAGATATAACTACAAAAAACATAGAGATGCCAGAATATAACTGAAAATAAGATATGAGCTACAAGATTCATAGTTTAGGTTTGTATGAGTAAAGCTTATATTTTAACTACCACAATTTAAAATGGATGTGTAGATATTATGATATAGTATTCAATTGGAGAAAGTATATTTTTATGTATCATTAGGACAAATTGCCTCTTTGTGTAAGATTATTTTTAATGAGACATACTAGATGATTATATTCACTAAAACATAAACACTATAAAGAGATTTATGAAACTTGAAAATAAAGAAGATAAAACTTTATTTTACTGGAATTTCATTATATTTCTCCTTAACTCAAACGTCTACAAAAAGTTTATTTTTATACATCTACAAAAAAATTCATCTATTTCCTGTCTTTAGCAACTAGTCTCACACCACTTACAACTAGTTTCATATCTTTCAGTTATGATTGTGATGGTATTCATATCAAAGCTCTCCTAAAGCTCATAGCTAGATGGCTAGTTCTCAACCCCGCAATGAATCAATGGCCGAGAAACTGTTGTACAGCTTCATACCAAATTAAGACCCAAACTGGATCTAGTTAAAAGTTTAATTAGGGTCATGTTCATCCAGAATCTTTCTTATATATATATAATTTGGGTTCTATTTTTAGTTAAATGTCTATTTAATTTGTTTATAGTTTAATATAAAAACTGTAAGCCAATTATAACACAGTTTATGGATTTTAGATTTTGAACTTTAAATACGCCTCAAACTATTTTTTTATGGGGAACTAAATTATGACTATTATTTCGTGAATATATAGATGTAGTCATAGTTTGAAAGACATTTGATGCTATATAATAGTTTTCGTGGGAAATAGTTTGTTGACTCACTCTATTAGATGACGTCCAATGAATAGTCATTGTGAGATAGCATATATTGTTAAAATATATAATTCAAATTACTTTGGCCAAGGTTATTACAGTTAGAAAAGAAAAAAATCATTAACAAAAAATCCATTGTGTAAAATCATACAGTGCCAAAATGTATAAAAACTCACTCTATTACATGTGTTCTTTTCTGGCTAAAATGTATACTTTATGGAAGTTTTGATGGGACATCGTTAGGATTTGGTCTTGTCACGATAACTCTTTTAGTGAGTTACTTCCATGTTCACATGATTTTTCTACCTCTGCCTACAAGTGTTCCTGCTCTTGTTGGACTTCATTTCATGAGTAACAAAGCATGGTGGTTAGATATGTTTGGGGAAACCGCATTTTAAATATTGAGGCTGAACTTCATGTTTGACACTTAATTCTAAACAATGAAACAAATTTTAGTAACATATTAGACACTGAAATTAACTTTCTTGTTCGTTAACTAAAAACTACACCCAATACTATTCTTTTCGAAATAAATATTTTAAGTTATTTTAATTAATAAAAAAATATAAAATAAAACTAATATAATAACTCAAAATAAATTTAAAATTTCGAAAACACATAAACAATTAGATAAAACTCATAAACAAACAAATTAAAAACATATTAAAAAAGTCAATAACTATTCAGAAATCAATATATTAAAAATAAAAATTTAAATTAAAAAATCTAACATTCAAAAAATATTTTTTAAAGAATCCTACTATGTCGTGATATCTAGAAAATTGTTATTGTTACATTGATTTATTGAATTTCCTATCAGTGTAAGCAATAACAATTACTTGATATCATGACATGTAATAAGCTTATTATAAAAAAACTATTTATTTTTGAATCTATAAATATAAATTTTTAAAAATTTTTAATTTTGAATTACTAAATTCAATTTTTTCCGTTTTTTTGCATTTTTATTTCTTTCATTTATTTTTTTTTTATTTTTGAACTGTATTTTTATATTTTTCTGAATTTATCTAAATATTTCGTATTTTTTATTAAATTTATTTTGAGTATTATCTCCTATTTTTTATATTTTTAGAAATTAAAATAATTAAAATATTGTTGTAAAAAAGTAATACCACATGACATGTTTCACCGAGAAAATATTAAATTTGACTTAATGAATAAATAAGTTAATTTTAATGTTAACATTTTTACTAAAATTATTCTTATTGCTTAGAGCGTTAGATGTTAAACATAAAGGTTTAAAGTGAACTTTATCAATTTTATGATTTAAAATGCGAATTATTGATATGTGATTTTTCTTTGAGTCATTTGGATGAATATACATAGAAAAGATGGTAATTAGGTAGGTAACGATAATGTATTTAGGTGAAATAAATATGAGAACAAGCATAAAGACAACATTGCCTTTACCAAAGATGAATAAATGGCGTGTAAACAATAAAGAGTTGTTTCGTTGGAGAAATTAAAGCACAAGGAAAATAGATACATTACATCATTCTTGTTGCATATCTGATATAAATCCAGTCTCCTCCTGTATCTAACATTTTCTATCATAAAATAAACTTTTCGTCTAAGAAAAAAAGAGAGAAGATGTTTTCACAATAACTACAATAGCTACACATACAAAGAGAGTCTGGAAAAAAATAGAAACCTGGAGTTTTCATCAGAGAGCTGAAGTTTTTCTTTCAGAAATCTAGAATAAGGAATCTAGTGATTTGTAATGTTCCAACATGATATTTGCAAAAATAAGAAAAATATCCTAATTGGAACGAAATGATTCAGAAAAAAAGAAAATGAAGCTTTCAAAGAAAGAAAAAGATGAAAGGAAAAGATGAATAAAAACATGGATGAGAAAATAAATAAATATATATATCCGACAATTTATCCTGATAAACCCATATGTCAACTATTCTTTATTAATGTACTCATAGGGTCTGATTTGGCATTTGAAAAATGCACAATAATTTATGTCAGTTATCTAAGACCATGATTAACCCAAAATTATTAGGTTGGAGTTCTCAGCAGAAATTAAAAATTATTTCTTAATTTTTAATAAAAATACTAAGAATCGGTTTTTAAAATTCTTATTTAAGAATCAGTTCTTAGTTTTTTAGTTAAAAGTTCAATTCATAATCTTTCGATAAAAAACTATTCCTTAAAAACTCTTGATTAATCATACTCTAAATACACGAAAGTTGATATATATGATACGTAAATTCTCTTTTTCTTTTAAAATAGTGAGATTTTTTTTGTTTCTCTGGCGTGTATGTTTAGTGCATAAAATTATTTAAAACGTCTAATCTTGAACAATTATGATATTTTTCTATCTATAACATGAAAGTGTATTTGGAACAAGGGATAATATGTTTTTTTCCTATTAAAATAATGTAAACAAATTACCAAGATATTTAATCAAAAAAATATAGGGATGTCAGAATATAATGAAAAATTACAAGATTCATAATTTAGGTTTATTTGAGTAAAATATAAATAAATGGTAGAAATTTATTGATAAATCCAAAAAGTAATAGTTAAAGTATATTTATTTGTTTCTTAATATGTGTGAGAAATCTTAATCATCATTTTTTTAAATACAGAGGGAGTAAAAAGAAAAATACAAACTCAAATAAAAAAAACTTGCATAGTAGTAAAACGAAAAAAAAGAATCAACCAATTTAAAACATACAAACCTAATCTCCACGTTTTAAATATTAAATCTTAAGCAATAATTATTAGATCCTAAATGTAAATATTCTAGTTTTTTTTTGAAAATATTTTGAAAAACTAATTTCAACTTAGAGAATATTCAAACAATTTGTTTCTATTTTACTCTCTCTTTTTTTTTCCACACAAAAGGAAAGCAACCGTCTCTGAACTATCCACTGTCTCTCTCACAAGTCCTTTTTCTCCTAAGATATATCTTCGAGAAACAAAGAAAGAAAATGGGTGAGAATCCTCCATGGCAGCCTCTTCTCCAGACCTTCGAGAAACTATCAAATTGCCTCCAAACCCATCTCTCCAATTTCATTGGCATGAAAAGTAGTCCTCGTTCTTCATCCACAATCCAAAACCCAATCTCCTTAGACTCTCCTCCACTAATCACAACCAACAATTCTAATCTTCAGAAACTTCCTCTCAAGGTACGAAACTTCTCTTTAAAATCTAATCAGGGATTCGATTAGTTTTAGGGGTTTGTTGTTGCGTACACTCTTCAATACATTTACCTGCTTATGATGATCACCACCACCAAGTGTTCGATGAAATTCCCCAACGAACCGTTTCTACCTTATCTTGGTTTCATTTAGTTAAACTCAGATACCACTTTTTACATGATATCATTACGTGTTTGTGGTATGATACTTTGAAAAGCTGTGTCCTGCTTCTGTATGTTAAGGCTTTCTTGCTAAAGGTTTCACCTTTAAACACTTACTGAAAAAGGGTTTTATGAGTAAGTGTGTAAGCCCATCTTCATTTCACTGCAATAGATTTTGTTGGTACGAACATGTGTAAGCTTACTCCATGTTTTTTTTCAGGACAAGTCTATAGGTCCTGTGACTAAAGAAGATCTCGGGAGGGCTACTTGGACTTTTCTGCACACTCTTGCTGCGCAGGTTGAGTTTTCTTATGTTTTCTCAGTTCTAATCGTATTTTTTACACTCTCGTTACTATCTTTCTACACAATGTAACCATACTTTTCTTCCTTGATGCATGAGGGGTGAACATGATTAAAAAGGGTCTTTTGAGTATCGGTTGTTTGGTTAGAACTTTCTGGGCTAAAGGAGAGGTGAGAGTAATTTTGGTTCACTTTAGGTTGCCCTCTGTTCAGTGATTTACAGTGTGAAATAAAGAGTCCTGGTTCTGTTTTTGTCATTCTTTTGTGTATATCTTATAAGATTAGGGATAACTCTAGCAGTTTATAAGTAGATGTTTGTGAATTGCTTAAACTCAGGTACGTGTTCTGAATCATATGTTGCTTTCTTTTTCTCATCAGTATCCAGAAAGACCAACAAGGCAACAAAAGAAGGATGTTAAAGAACTGGTACAACTCTTCCTACTCTATATAATTTATAGACGTCAGTTTATTAGATCGAGTTGAAACTGGTAGTAATGCAGCCCCACGTGTTCTGAACATTTTTCGGTGGTGTAGATGGGGATACTTTCTCGAATGTACCCTTGTAGAGAATGCGCTGATCACTTCAAAGAGATCCTAAGGTAAAACTTATCTTGTAGCTCATTGCATCTTACTGTAGTTGGTTTCATCACCAGTTCGCTCTTCTTTGTTTGGTTCATGATAGATCGAATCCTCCACAAGCTGGATCTCAGGAGGAGTTCTCGCAGTGGCTTTGTCATGTACACAACACTGTAAATAGAAGGTAAATTGAAATTAGCGTTAAGGGTAGGGGCATTTTCGTGCATCTCATAGGGGGGGGCATAGTTAAAAAACCGAAACTTTCGAGGATCTGTAATGAACGAATTGAGAACTTATAATTCATATGTACAATTCAAATATTTTGCAGTGTGGGAAAATTGGTGTTCCCTTGCGAGAGAGTGGATGCAAGATGGGGAAAGTTAGAGTGCGAGCAGAAAAGTTGTGATCTTCATGGAACTACTATGGACTTCTAGATAGAAACTCCTAGATATCATTATATTTTTACAAACTTACGACTTCATTTCTTTAACTCTTTTTGTATGGAAACATTATTCCAACAAAGTAAAATTAGGTTATATGTTAATTGCAATAAGATAACTGGTTGAACAAATTGATGTTAATTTTTAAAATATCTATTAATATAAACCAAAAACGCATGCATATATCCAGATGATACAAGTTCAATGGACTGAAAGAGTAGACTGAGCAGTAGCGCAAAACATATAAGCTCGTGCTTAAATTAGCGGCCTTCATTTCCTGTAATTTGTGTAACGAAACTTGGGAACAACCAAAATCCAGTACTTAAATCACATATTGGTTTTGACTTTTGATTCAAGGGCACTCATAATTAGATAAGTATACTGAGTAATTACTTGGCTATGCTAACTAATTTTATAATATTGTACACCAAACAACAGTTCCCCATGTGTATCATGTTTTGTGCAAACCCCATATTTCAAATAATAGAGGAATAGTATTGAATTTTGATCTGTACACAAAACCGGCCTTGAGAGAAACAAAAAGCTTGGATTCCCAGACCAATTTATCCATGTCATCGGCAAAAAAAAAATTAAGGTGCTCGAGAAGTTTAGTGGTAAATGTAGTTGGTTATGAAAAAATATTAGCAGTTCAACTATTTTCATATCTATTTTGAAAAATATATATTTTTCGTAAAGAACACTACTATTAACTAACGAACCCTATTTTTTTTCTTAATTGTTTCAGATTTGTATATTCTCAGGACTGACACTGGTCTTAAAGTAAGAACTATGCTTGAAGTAAAATATAGAGAATATTCTACTTGGGGATTAACTAAATTTGCATTCTCCATTACACATTTACACTTGTCACACAAGATACTTGTTCGAGACAAAATATTTGGAATTTTGTGTAGTTTTTCTTGGTATGATGTTTGGTATGGAAATTTGTGTAGTTACTACACCACAGAAACATATACACATTAAAGTTCTGAAAAAATTGGTAGGCATGCGAGAAACTTTGTGAAAATTTTATTGTTTTAATCACTAACAAATAGAAGCTCACTTCGGTTGTACAATCTCAAAAACTATATAGAGAGAAATAGAAAAAGGAAGGAATACATATATATATATATATATACACAGTGATAATGTAAGAAAAATCTCACTAAAAATGCAAGAAGAAAAAACTTTTGAATTAGAATGTGTTGGGGTTAAGTGAAAGGATGCTGCTCTGGAAAGTAGAAAGGTGAGAATATTAAATGATTACCAGTTAATTGTTAAAAAGGGTTTTGAGTATTTTAATTACATTCAAAGTTGGCTAACTAATATATATTGGTCTCTCTGGTGAACAAACAAATATGATTAGCCAATTATCTGTGAAGTATTGTTCAAGTCACATAATCTCAAAAAAACTTCGCTGATAAAATAATTAAATCCATGATGATTTAATAGAGCCCTTATATACAGTAATGGACACGGATCTTACAAACATACTAATAAAACGCCTAATTTAGACCTAACATTTGAACTTATATCAATCTTTAATGTATTTTGGGTATACAAATCTAATATTTTCTTTTTGTCAAACAAGTACATATCTTTCTCTTAAAAATTTCAACTACTATCTAACAAATCTATCATCTATTGAAATGACAATTCGTTAGAATAGTCATTGTGATGTTATCATATTGTGTTTAGATATATAAATCAATTACTTTGAACCTATAGCTAGATGATTGAGAATATTCTACAGTCGAAAAAAAAAATTATACAAAACTTCCGCTATGTAATACGATATAGTGCTAGATATTGTGACTTCAAGAACAAAATATAATGATAAATCTGGATTGGTTGGTCAAGTAGAAGGAATAATTTTTAATAAGGTTAAGTTTGGATATGTTTGAGTAAATTATATATATATATATATATATATATATATTTAGAATGCAGGAAAATGTATTGGCAGTTATAGGTCCATAGTTTTCTTTTGGGTACAAAGGTCTATATAGTTTATCTTAATAAACTTATATTATTATTACCTGAGAATATGTTCCATCCAGATAATAGGAAGATATTTCAAGTAGTTTGTATTACTATCTTCGCTGTGTCACAAAAATAAGCAATGGAAACTTCAAAAGGAAAGAACACGCACACAATTGCTTTTTAGTGTAATGAAGTTCTCGAGGTCGTTAGATAGTGTTTTGTGTGTGTTAGATAGAGATGTGACTATCCCCCCCCCCCCCAAAAACGCTCTCTGGCGACTTTCTCGAGACTAAAGCCTTCTGGTTTGGTCTAACACCCACGGTTTTCATCCACCCCGGTTTTTTCCCCCTTTTGGTTAATTTTTGTGGTCCCCTGCATCTGTCCCTTTTCAACCACCAAGTTTCTTACCCAAAAGGGGTCTCTTTTCAAAACGAAAACCACCCTCCCTTACCTCGGGGTTTTCCCCCGCCGGAACCTGACCGGAAAATGGGCCTCCACCCCCCCTTCCCCCCCTGCACCTCTCCAGCTCACCCGTCAACCGCTAACTCTCTCTGCTCACTCTCTTCTGTAGCTTGAAAGTACCTGGAGTCGACTTGTTACTCCTTTGGGTACGGAGGACCTATCCACCACCGAAGTGAAAATGGCCCACAGATTCACGGCGGAAGAGAAATGGAAAAGCTTCATCCCAACCGACACAGTAACCACACGCCGATGTATTAGAGCCCCGGAATTAGATACCTCCACCTTAATCCAAGAAAATTCACTGACTCTTATTGGAAGATTAACAAACCCTCAAGAGCAAAGTGTGAGGGATATCATATCCTTCCTCCCAAAGAAATGGAAGATCGAAGAGCCGACAACTGGAGCAGATCTGGGACAATTCCGCTTCCAGTTTCGTATGAGCTCGGAGAAAGATCTTAAGGCGGTTCTCGACAACCGACCCTACCACCATAACAACTGGATGGTCATAATAGAACGGTGGGAACCTATTATCTCGGACGCCTTCCCCTCTCAAATTCCTTTCTGGATCAAACTCCAAGGACTCCCTCTCCATTTCTGGCACCATCTAATGATCTACGAAGTTGCTCTCGAGATTGGGGCGCTGGAAGACTATGAAATTACCAAGACCTCAGCGAGGATGAGGGTTCTGATTAATGGACTTAACCCACTAGTCAAAGAGAGTATGATTGACTTTGCAAAAGGCGAGGAAAGTCTTCTCACATTGGAGTACGAAGGACTGAAGAACCATTGCTCTATATGTCTCAGACTCTCACACCTCGCAGCGGACTGCCCAGAGATCAGACCGGTGACCGTATCTCCCCCTGCTGCATCCCCGATGAGGCTTGCTCGTACGTCGCAAGTCCCTCCTCCCCCAGCTCCCTCAAGAATCAATGAGCAGCCACGTGCCTTGACTATCCCAGAAGCAGCGACCTCTCGAAGCCGGGAGCAAAGTCAGCGGGTGAATCGTCCTTTTGAACAGCGCCGTGACAGACACGGTAGACCTTTTGGGAGTCGTATTACTACCCAACCTTCCCTTGTACGTCCTCTCAGAAATAAGATTACACCAGAAGTCCAGATCTCTCCCAACAGAGAAAATTCTCGAGTGAGTCCTGCTCTCCAGAATCTACGAGGACGAACTACCAACCCAAACCATAACCATCGGGATAGAGAGGATGAGCGCAGAGAAACATCGAGACACAGAGACAGATCGCCTCATCTTCCAGTTTACCAAACAGGAGCGCAGAACCAACGACACCAAGGGGTGATGAACAGAGTCAACCATCGTAACATTGGGTACAGAAGGAGGGATAAGCACAGAGACACCACCCACGACCTCATCCTTCCCCTTCCCCACACTGGTAATAGAGAGGAACACAACACATCTACTCGCAGCCGCCACCAGCCCTCTCAGGAGAGACAGATGAATCCGACTAGCCACAGAGGGGAAATTGCAGCAGTGAGACCACCGCAAGCAATAGAAGAAAATGAAGCTGAGAGCCACCCTCCTCTACCAGCTCAAACCTCCTTGCAACGACCGCCTTTGGAAAGAACAACTCATGGGCGATGCCTTACGATATGTCGACGTCCCGGACCCGGTGGAAAGCGAGGCCCGACGCCAACGCGTCCTCGAAAGCAATGCACGTGGAGAAATGGAAGCAACTGCAAACCGTATCATAGCTGCAGCAAGAACATCTACTTCAGTCACGTCACCAGCCCAACAGATCATCACTTTCCATCCCGACCCTGGCTATATGAGCGGTACGGGGGAAGGTACCCTTCTCATGTCCACCAATGAAGAGGATGAAATGGTACCAAACCGAGTCTCTCAAGGCACGTCCAGACACGCCCGCCCCCCAAAACCAAAAAGGAATGCCCCCTCATCTTCAAGAGGTTTACTCGGATCCAACCTGCGGAAGCACAACTTAATCATGGCTCAACGCTCCCCGGCGATCAGGCCACAACCAGAGGACAACACTGCAGTTACTCCAGGTAGAGCGTCGAACAGAAGAGCAAGACAAAGAGCTGAAGGTAATACCACACAAGAGGAGCACTCCCCTTCTCATCACACGCATGACCCGCAACGAGACAATCAATTTGTACGAAACAGTAGGGGGCCTGTGGCTGGAACGACTACGACGGTGGATTTTCACCACCTAGGCCGGGATCTTCCTTAGAAATAATTAGCTGGAACTGTTGCGGTTTGGGGAACCCCGAAACAGTCCAGCGAATAAAGGATATGTGCTCTACCATATGTCCTCATGTAATGTTCCTCATGGAAACAAAAAACCCAGATGCTTTTGTTATTAATGAACTTGTTTCTGTCTCTTCTTCACTGCAAAATCGGTTTCTTGTCCCACCCCACAGCCCGGGAGGAGGGGGTCTCGCCCTCTTATGGTCTCAAGAGGTTTCCTTAACCGTCCTTGCCTTTACAGATAACTACATTGATTCCTTGGTAGCCTTTCAGGGAGCTAACGTCCATATCACCTTTGTGTATGGCCAACCGGACGTCCCGAGACGTCAGGCTGTGTGGGATGCCATCACAAACCTTGCGGCCGATAGGATAACCCCCTGGCTTCTCTCCGGGGATTTTAACGAGATCATCGATAATTCGGAAAAGTCAGGAGGTCCAATACGCCCGGAAAGATCCTTTACTGCGTTCCGAGAATTCTTAGCACGGAATGATTTGTTCGACCTCCGCCACACTGGGAACTACTTGTCTTGGCGAGGACAGCGAGGAAACCACCTTGTCCACTGCCGTCTAGACAGAACCATGGCTAACAGCTCGTGGTATGATGCTTTCCCCCAAAGCCGATGCCACTACCTCCGCTTCGAAGGCTCTGACCACCGTCCGGTCCACTCTACCTTCAGTCCCAAACGGAGAAAGCAGGGGAAGATATTTCGCTTCGATAGACGTCTGAAAGATGTACCAGAGGTTCAACAACTCATCGACGCCACTTGGAACAACCACCCTCATCTCTCTGTCTCTTACCGCCTTATAGAGTGTAGGAGAGCAATTGTTAACTGGAGCCGCCTCCATCACGCCAACAGTAGAAAGCGGATAGAGGAACTACGGGGAAAACTTGACGCTGCAATGTCCGATCAGACACCAGAAGATATCATCTCTGCCATCCACAAAGATCTGTTGGAGGCTTATAAAGCGGAGGAGGCCTTTTGGAAGCAACGGAGCAGGCTTTTGTGGCTTACTTTGGGAGACAGAAACACCGGTTTCTTTCACGCAATCTCAAAAGGACGACAAGCAAGGAACAAACTTACTCTTTTGGTGACCCCGGCGGGTGAAGCGCTGTATGAAGAAGAGCACATTGCGGCTGAGATTGCCCGATACTACACCGAGATCTTCACATCAGTGGGATCTGAGGGAGAATCAATTGTAGACAGAGCCCTCACCCGTCGAGTTACTGCAGAGACTAATGCAGGGTTGATCTCTATCCCCTCGGAACGCGAAATCCGTAGAGCTCTATTTGCCATCCACCCCGATAAAGCACCAGGACCGGATGGTTTCTCGGCGTCCTTCTTCCAAGCCAATTGGACGTCAATTGGCCCAGCCATCGTCGATGAGGTCCGCGGTTTCTTCACCTCGGGAGTTATGCCAACGCTGGTGAACATGACACAGGTCCGACTGATACCGAAAGGACTGCAGGCTACTCAGGTCGCAGACTATAGACCCATTGCCTTATGCAACGTCTACTACAAGATCATCTCGAAGATACTCTCCCTTCGCCTCAGACCTGTTCTCAATGATATCATCTCGGAGAACCAATCAGCTTTCTTGCCAGGACGAGCCATTGCGGACAACGTGCTCATTACCCATGAGATCCTCCACTATTTAAAGAACTCAGAGGCAAAGGTTAACTGCTTCATGGCGGTCAAGACAGACATGAGTAAGGCATATGACCGCCTAGAATGGGACTTCATCCGATTGGTGTTTGATAAACTCGGTTTTGATCCAATTTGGACCAACTGGATTGTCCAATGTGTCTCTACAGTTTCATATTCATTCCTGGTTAACGACGCAGTACTCGGGCGGGTCACTCCTCAACGAGGGATACGCCAGGGCGATCCACTCTCTCCTTACATCTTTATTCTATGCGGAGAAGTTCTCTCAGGCCTTTGCCGTCGTGGGCAAGAGAGCGGAGACCTCACAGGAGTTAAGATTGGTTATCACTGCCCTCGGATAAATCACCTGCTCTTCGCTGACGACACGATGTTTTTTACCAAAGCATCACCAGAGAACTGCCAGGCCCTCACTTCCATCCTCAAGGACTACGAGAAAGCATCGGGACAGCTCATCAATGCCTCTAAATCCTCCATATCCTTCTCTTCTAAAACACCACAGGAGACCCGAATCAGGGTCAAACATATCCTTGGTATAGAGAAGGAAGGAGGAATCGAAAAGTATCTTGGACTACCGTAGCTCTTCACGAGGAATAAACGAGACCTCTTCTCCTCCATTGTTGACAGGATCAAACTCCGTGCGGCCTCTTGGTCCACCCGACGACTTTCAGCAGCGGGGAAGCTAACCATGCTTAAGTCAGTCTTGGCTGCAATCCCCACCTATTCAATGTCTTGTTTCTTGCTACCAGTGGGGCTTTGCGACAAAATCCAATCCGCCCTTACTCGCTTTTGGTGGGACCAGGACCCTACGTCTAGGAAGATTAGCTGGATTTCCTGGGACTCTCTCTCCCTCCATAAAGACTGCGGTGGGCTTGGTTTTCGTGACATCCAGGTTTTCAACATCGCCATGCTAGCTAAGAACACATGGCGCATCATTACTAATCCGAACTGCCTCCTGGCCCGCTTACTCCTAGGAAAGTACTGCCACGACGAGAGCATCCTCACCACCTCATGTCCCTCTTCGGCTTCTCATGGCTGGAAAGGAGTGATCGCAGGACTCCAAATCCTCAAACTCCAACTCGGTAGAGCGATTGGCAATGGCCAAACCACGAAAATCTGGTCGGATGCATGGATCTCCCCCACATCTCGACTACTCCCGTTTGGCCCTCCGACAGAAGGAAGCAGAGACCTTGTTGTGGCTGATCTCATTACACGGGAATCAGGTGAGTGGAACAAACCCCTGGTACTGTCAATCTTCCCAGATCTGGCGCATCTCATTTTCCTCATCAAACCGAGCCTCCACGACGTCGAGGACTCCTTTGTCTGGTTGAAAACAAAAACAGGGACATACAGCGTAAAATCAGGCTATTATGCGATGCGAGAGGAATCTTTGGAAACTCTGGCCTCGCCCCTCACCCTCGCTTTCAAGTGGCAGCTACATGTCTTGAAAACAACCTCGTCGCCGAAACTCAAGCTGTTCCTATGGAGACTTGGCCGCGGAGCTCTCCCTCTTGGATCGAACCTCCAAAGTAGGGGGATTAATACTCCTAGTGGTTGCCCTCACTGCAATGAACCGGAGACGGCTCTGCATTTGTTCTTTCAATGCCCATATGCGATCCAAATCTGGAAACAATCCCCCTTTCAAGCCGTCCCCGACTTCTCCACTGCGTCTATACTCCATGAGTGTTTCCACACTATGTCGACTCTTGTTGCTCTCCCACCCACAGGGATCTTAAACGACCTATCTCCTTGGATTTTATGGGGTATCTGGACAACCAGAAACACCATTATATTTGAGAACAGAGCCATTCCGGCATCGACGGTGGTGACGAGAGCTCTGGCTGCAGCCCGAGAATGGTCACTGGCACAGGGAACGATAAAGAAGTCACCTGCACTGATTCATGGGTCCATGGAACTCCCAATTCAACGCCCTAACCTGGTTCTGTGCAACACCGATGCGGCTTGGGACGCTTCCAGGAGAGCAGGCCTGGGCTGGATATTCAACATCGTTCCTAGTGGTCTCTCCAAAGTAGGATCCCACGCTTTGGAACACATATCATCACCCCTCATGGCGGAAGCGCTGGCCATGAGAGAAGCCATGCTGGATGCAAAGCGCAACTCCCTTTCCAACGTCTGGTTTCGTACCGACTCTCAGGAGCTCGCTAGAGCTATCAACTCGAAGTCACATTCTGTGGAGCTCTTCGGAGTTCTCATGTATATCGAGTTTCTATCTTCTTCTTTTGATTTCTGCTTTGTCTCTTTTGTTGGCCGAGATTCTAACGTGGTTGCTGACTCACTAGCTAAGTCCGCACTGCATAGATTTGTCTCTTCTTTGTACTGAACTCTTCTGGTTTAGATTTATATATCAGTTTGTTTGTTGCCAAAAAAAAAAGATAGAGATGTGACTCTTATTAAAAGCATTTTCCTTTCTTTCCAATTAATAACAAACTAGATCTCGACCCGCACAACCGTGCGGGTATTATTTTTACTTTACTTAAGCATTTAATTTTCTATGTATATATATTTATTTTAGATCATTATTTAGTTTTAGTCTAATATTAAATGTTTCTTTAATAATTTCAAATATAATAATTATTAGTTTATATGTTGTAAAATGTTTAAAACCATCACATGTGCTGATGACATAAAAAACCACCACATGTATTTTTTCTTCTTATTATATATTTATATTATTGTATTTTTATTTAATTATTAAACAAATTAATATTGCATGAAAAACATATTTGATAATTATTTTGTATTTAATTTATGTTAGATTTTTACCCGTCCTTTAAAACTGGATTTCATTTTAGTAATATTTTTATATTTCTTCATTTACATAATACATTATTTTATATAAAAAAATCTAATATATCTTGTTTTTATACATGTATTGTAGTCTTTCATCAAATTATTATGTTAACATAAATATTTTATATGTATAAAAATTCAAATATTTATAATTTTTCACTTTAATATAACTTTTTCATATGTACTTCAATATAATAATTTTCTTTTAACATGTATAGTTATGATTATAAAATAGATAAGTGTATGATGGAATTTTTATTTAAAATTTAATAAATACTAACTATATATATATTATTGCATCATAATATTTCATTGGTAATTAAAAAATTAGTGAAATATTTACATACGTTTTTTGAAAATTAATATATTGTTAAAATATTTAGGTCAACATAATAATTTGCTTTTAATATGATTTATTTTGATTATATAATTGATAAAAAAAAGATAGAACATTTATTTTCCATTTTGTAAACAATAACTGAATATATTAGTGTATAGTATATTCAAAAATAATCACGAAATTAATTAACATATTTACATATCATTTTTGAAAATTAATATCTGTTAAAATCTTTTTAAACAGATTTTTTTTCGAAATTTTAATATATATATATATATATATATATATATATATATGATTTAAATATAAGTTGGATTCAGTATATTGTTAATTTTATTTATGAAATCCCTAAAATATTGGGAAGTTATTATCTTTTATATAATATTAAAATTATTAAATGTTTGAATAATGTAATGTATTTTATCAAATATGAAAATTAATGATGATTAAAATATGATGTGACCAACGAGTAACCGTTTTAATAAATTTAAACTAATAGAACTTTATAAATTTATCTATTATAAAAATTACAATTTACCATAATGTAAATTAGTAAAATGTATAGAAAAGTTTAAAAATATATCAGAAAATATTTTAAAAACACTTTTACTGCAAACATATTTTTAGTATATTAAGTTTTTGTTTGGCTAGTTGGATTGTTCTTTGGGTTAATATATGTATGTGTTAAGTAAAATAGAGCCAAAAGTATTCCTCGGCGAAAATTCTAAGAAAAGTATATCAATTTAAGCACATGCAAATGTTCAATCGTTGTTAACAAAAAAGAAGCAAATGTTCCCAGTTGCAAAAAAAAAAAGAAACAAATGTTCAATCAGCTTTCTAAAAAGCATAAAGATAAGCCATTTTTTTCATAATGATAATTATTCTCAAGAATGATAATATAAGATTTTATGGTGGTCAAATATATGTATGTATCAGAGAAGAGCCAGTATCATTTTGGTTAGTTATGAGAATTCGTTAAAAATATAATTATTTCATGTCATATAAATCAGCCACGGTAGCTGGAAGCGGTATTATAATCTACACAATTTCAAATTTCAAATTATGCTAATTAGCTAAGGGGTGCACTTACCATAATAGATCACAATAGGCTGAAAATTTAACGGACCAAAACTTGAACTAAAAGAGAAAAAAATAAGCAGCAACTTACCAAAAATATTGTTTTTTAGAAGTACAGTAATTTGATTATGAACAAAATACTCATTCAAGTAATTATGAATAACAAAGTATTTTTACCAATAGAAAAGAATAGATTATTTTTATTTCTTTACTCAAAAATAATAATTCAAAATGATTAAACGATGGTTATTATTAGAAAGGTCTGATAATACTTTAGAAAGTAGAAAGGTCAGAAACGAAACTAACTTCTGATAAAATCATAAACAAACAAATAATTAAGAATAAACATTTCCTCATTCTAAAAAGTTGATGTAAACCTCTGAAAAAAGCCAAAAAATAATAACATTAAAAAGAGCTCATATAAACCAAGTTTTTGAGGAAGACCTCTAACCCCAAATCCACAAACCCCCACTTGCAATTTCTCCCCCATCTCCATATAATTAAGAAGAAGAAGAAGAAGAAGAAGACAAGTAGCTGGAGTAATCTCCAGCAGCACTGAACCAAGAAACCCACCTCGAGATCGACCCAACAAGAAGAAGAAGAAGAAGACCTCTAACCCCAAATCCACAAACCCCCACTTGCAATTTCTCCCCCATCTCGAAGAAGAAGAAGAAGAAGAAGAAGAATTTTCTGTAAGAGGCACTATAATGGTAGCTGGAGTAATCTCCAGCAGCACTGAACCAAGAAACCCACCTCGAGATCGACCCAACAATGTCGGATGCGGACAAAGAAGAGCAAGAGGCAAACAGGTTCCCTCTCGCTACTTGTCTCCTTCTCCTTCTCACTCCCTCTCCTCCTCCACCACCACCACAACAACAACATCCTCCTCTTCATCTTCTTCTTCATCCTCTGCCATTCTCAAGACAACTAAACGATACCCATCTCCCTTACTCCCTCGCCCCCCCAATTCCTCCTCTAATCCCATCAAAACGACGTCGTCATTACCTAAACGGTCGCAATCCGTGGACCGCCGCCGACCCTCGGCGGCTCCGGCCGAAATGTCGGCGGCGACGAAGATGCTCATCACTTCCACTAGAAGCTTGTCTGTTTCGTTCCAAGGCGAAGCCTTTTCGCTTCCCATCAGCAAAAAGAAGGAAGCTTCCACCACGCCGGTTTCTCACCGGAGATCGACGCCGGCGCGCGATCAGAGAGAGAACTCGAAACCAATTGACCAGCAACGCTGGCCCGGAGATTCCAGGAGAGGAAAGTCCGAACCTTTGGCGCCGAATCGAAGCTTAGACTGTGGGAGTGATAGAGTGATGAAGCTCGGATCTAATGGGAGTCCTAGGGTTTCTATTAGTGGAAGTCCTAGGGTTTCTTTTAATGGAAGGTTGAGTTTAGATGTCGAAACTGGAAGAAGACCAAAGAACAGTGTTTCTTGTGACTTCACTGCTTCTTCGGATACTGACAGTGTTTCTTCTGGTAGCACTAATGGAGAAGTCTTCTCCAAGTCAAGGAACGTTATGGCTTCTGCTAGGTTCTGGCAAGAGACTAATACCCGGTTAAGGCGGTTACAGGATCCCGGTTCGCCTAGTGTATCCTCATCTCTTCGTGGTATGGTGGCTTCTTCTCCTGTAAGAGGTGGTGCTGCTGCTATTCGCTCTGCTTCACCGAGCAAGCTTTGGGCTACTACTACTTCGTCTCCTGCTAGGGCTCTCTCGAGTCCTTCTCGAATGAGGAGTGTTGTGGTTTCTGATCAAATGAATGGTTGTTATAACCGCAAGGACACGACTTCGATTCTTAGCTTCTCTGCTGATATTAGGAGAGGGAAGATTGGGGGAGATCGTGTTGCGGATGCACATTTGCTGAGGCTTCTGTATAACCGTTACTTGCAGTGGAGGTTTGTCAATGCGAGGGCAGACTCTGCTTTAATGGCGCAAAGATTGAATGCAGAGGTATGGTTTTTAGATTTTTTTCATTTCCTTTTATGGATTGTAGATGCTTTTAGCCACCTGTTGCAGATTTAGAAAAGGGTGTATGATTAGTTCGTCTATGCTTAGGATCTAGTAGATGCTATAGAAGCAAGATTTTTATCAGCATTTGTGGAAGCTTATTGTTTAATCTCATTCTAGATTACCAACATCCCCAGATAAATCATAGAACAGTGGAAGAGTAGCCTGCACAGGAAGAGAGTGAGAGTATTAGTTAGTTGAAATTTTTCAAGAACACGGTTTAAGTGTAAACTAAAAGCCATTGTTCCTTGTGGTTTCTGGCATACCATAGAATGTGAATTTACTTATTTTTCTTGTTTCTCTTTTTGCCAGAAAAATCTGTGGAATGCATGGGTATCAATCTCTGAACTGCGCCACAGCGTTACATTAAAACGAATCAAGTTGGTTTTGCTAAGGCAGAAACTGAAAATGGCTTCTATTCTGAGGGGACAGGTAAGAATGTGAACTCTTTCTATTAAGATTTGTTTCTTTCTGTTTTTCTTTTGAGAAAGAAGGCAGATTATTCTGTGGAATTTAGATTAGTGATGATTCCTTCTTGCTGTAGGAAGAAAACAAAGTTTTGGATATAACTTAATTTAGTGCAGAATAGTAATGATTTAGCAAATGAATCTGAACTCTAGTTAATTGTTTATGTATAGTAGCATTGGTAGGTAAAAATGGTTGTATCTACCACTAGATGGTAATGGTATGCTTACTTGCTTAGAATGATTACTTGCTTAGAATGATCTCAAAACATTCTCTGAAACTTTGACAAGGAAGCATGTCTTACTTAAAATTGAAACTGGCTTCTCTATTCTGAGGGGGACAGGTAAGAAAGTTTTAACAATGTCTTACTTAAAAGGGACAATGTCTTGATTAATATTTTGTGGGAAGGAAGACAGATATTCTGTGGAATTTATAGCGATCCTTTTTCTTGCTCTAGAGACAAAAAGAAAGTTTTGGATATAACTTAAATTTAGTGCAGAATGATAACTTAATGTTTTGTATGTATGGTAGGTAAAAATGGTTATATAGATGTTGGTATACTTACTTGCTTAGAATCATCTCACATTATTCTGAAACTTTGACAAGGAAGCATGAGAACTGTTAGTACTAGTACATTCCCATTGGTGATGCACATAAAAAGAAAGAATAGCATGGGTGTTGTTTTTGTTATTAGCAATAATAAACTTGCTTGGGTATTTTGTCAAAATTGTAGATGGGATATCTAGAAGAGTGGTCTCTTCTGGACAGGGATCATTCAAGTTCTTTGTCTGGAGCAACCCAAGCCTTGAAGGCCAGCACTCTTCGGCTACCTATTGTTGGAAAAACCATGGTGAGTTCTCCTCTGTGAGACTGTGACCATAGGATGATAGCCTTTTGGCTTAATTTTGAAACCTTTGGTTGATAAAAATTAAAATTCAAATATGATTACTGAATTGTATAGGTTGATATCAAAGACCTTAAGCATGCTGTTAGTTCAGCTGTTGATGTAATGCAAGCTATGTCATCTTCCATATTCTCGCTTACTTTGAAGGTAAATGGCTCGGTCTCTCTCTCAATGATTAACTTAAAAAACACATGTCTTGAGTCTATATTGTATCTCTTGGGTCTGAAAATGTTACTTAATCATGGCTAGGTTGAAGAAATGAATACTGTAATGGTGGAAACGGTGAATGTCACTGCAAAGGAAAAGGTTTTGCTTGAAAGATGTCAAGGTCTCTTATCAAGAGTAGCAGCTATGCAGGTGATGAATCTTCTTGCTTTTTTTATTTGGTTTAGATTTTATCTGCAATATCTACTCTATTCTGATATTGATTTGGGTAAACGCAAAACAAACAGGTTACAGATTGTAGCATGAAGAAGCACATAATACAACTAAGACCAATCACAAGCAGCTTGACTTGACAACTGTAGAAAGAAAAAAGCTGATCTTTCGCAACAGAACAAATGTGTTCTTTTTGACTACAACAACAACTATTCTCACCAAGAACAGATTTGCTAACACGGTGTCCTTTTCCTTTCTCGAATCCCAACCTTATAGTTTTCAAACCAACATTAAGGTGAGATCGTGGATTTATCATCGTCATCTCCCTCTTACTAGCTCTTGCTTCTCGTAGTTCTACGTTTTTTTTTTTCAAAATGTAAGTTTGCAGGTAATGTCTCTAAAGTAAGTAAGCTTAGTTTTTTGTATACAAAAGTTTTTTCTCTAATGGTTCTTTGGCTTGTGTACATATAACAGATGTAGTAAATGTAATGAATCACTGATTTTGTCTTGCTTTTTTATGATGTTAATTAAGATGTCTTGTCGTTCTAGTTCCCGTCAACGCCTTGTTTGCTGTCTAACTATTACTTGTTTGAGATCATTGAAGAAGAAAGTAATCTTCATTCATTTTCTGTTACAGAGTTTGTTACAACGGTTACTCTTTATAGATAGAGTGAACCGGATCAACGGTATTAAACCGGAATCAATTACAATTCAATTAAACCAGATAAATCGGAAAGACTAATACTTTGATACTCCAATATCCTCCCTCAAAATAGCATGTATAAGGAAATGAGTGACATCTTGCGGATGAGAGTGTGAAAGTGACCCGGTTGCAGAGGCTTAGTGAAGGCATCTGCTAATTGATCCGTAGTCCGAACGTGAAGTCTTGATGAGACGTGAAAGCACCTTATCACGAATTTTGTGACAGTCACGTTCAAGATGTTTGGTGCGCTCATGAAATACTGAGTTGTTGGCAATATGAGTTGCAGCAGTAGAATCACAGTAGAAAGCAACTGATTGACGTTGAGGACAGTCAAACTCAGCCAAGAGATTCACTAGCCATTCTACTTCTTTAACTGCAAATCCCATCGCACGATACTCTGATTCGGCAGATGAACATGAAACTGTATCTTGCTTCTTTGACTTTCAAGCAATGAGAGAATTCCCAAGGAACATACAATAACCTGATGTTGATCGACGGGTATCTTTGCATGAGCCCCAATCAGCGTCAGTGAATGCCTTGAAAACCAAGTCGTTGCTGGAAGAAAAGAAGAGACCAAGACCAATAGTTCCCTTTAAGTAATGCAGAATCTTATGAGCTGCTTTGAGATGTGAAGACCGTGGAGCAGAGGTGAATTGACAGAGCTTGTTGCAACGGTTACTCTTTATAGATAGAGTGAACCGGATCAACAGTATTAAATCGGAATCAATTACAATTCAATTAAACCAGATAAACCGGAAAGACTAATACTTTGATACTCCAATACTAAGCTTGCAGAAAATCTGTCAACAACGCTAAATGGGACAAATAGTCATTACTTTTTTTTGACGTCCAATAGTCATACTCATAAGACTCAGAACTACTATGTGCATATTCAATAAAATTCGATAAAGATGGAATCCATTGGTTTAGGTAAAACTGTGACTTTTTAAGAGGTGGTATCACGATTTTTGTCATATACACTTGCAAGTTATTCCTTAGGGCTCTATATATTATAACGTGTGTTTCTATATATGTTTAAACGAATTAATAAAAGGAGAGTTTAGTTGAAAAATTAGGAGTTTGCCGGCGCGGTTTTGCTAATATTGTTATGATTTGACTATAGTTTTATAATTTATAACATTTTCAACATTATTTTAAAAAAAAAAACAAAATATGTGTATGATCATATGAAATTTATTAATTTGATTTTAGTCTTTGCATAGTTAACATGAAAGAAATTTAAATTTAAATATATGCATGACAATTTGAAAGTGCAATAGCTGAATTGTTTATTATTTGATTGAAACTTATTAATTTAAATTATGATTTAGATTCATTTATAAATATGGGCTTCATCTTACCATGATTATATTAAATTAGAGTTTATACATATGTATTTATATGTACATATACATCAATAATTAGATATGATAGTAAACATGTCTAAAAACTTAAATTGATAAATCCATACTAATTAGATAAACTACATTTTTTATTTATCTTTTATTTTGCATCATCTCATTTGGAATCATATGAATTTTTTTGTCACGTTTTATACTATCAGCTTTGTATTTGTTGGGTTCAACTCAGGTTACTCTTCAGTTATCGGCTAAAACGGAACCGAATCCGAAACCCAAAGTAAATGAAATTGATCGTGTTTTTGCTTAGATCCGTAACTGAACCGAAATTCTTACTTCGGATGATGTTTGGATTCGAGATTTATGCCCAGACCTAGTTTGTATATTGGGGTGATGGGAAGGTGTTATAATAGTTTGATGCTTTGGACTCTGCTAGGTTGATTTCAGAGAATTATATTCTGTGAGCGGTGCTTATGATGATAATTTCAAATAATCGTAGGTGTCATATTAACCGCCAGTTTATTCTCGCTCTGGATTTGTCAAAATTAAGAAGTTGTGACTAGAATTTTAACCAATCAGATGTAGATTGATCATAAAGATAGATTCAAAGTTGGTACGATGTATTTTTAATCCTAAATCTTAATAATGAGAATTTGAAAAATTTGATATTTGTTGCTGTTGGGTAATTTTTTTGGATGATATAATTATGTGGTTATTTCTATTTGTTAAGAGCATTATTTAATGTTTTTATTGTGTTATATAGTAATAGGTTATATGTTTATATATTTTGAGTTTGTGTTTTTTCAATAATATGTTTGTGTATATAATAGTAAAGTCTCTGATGTAAAGCATATTGAATTTCAATAACTTTGCATTTGTTGTTTAAAGATTAACAGTTTAACGTTATAAATTATATTTTATTTTTATTTTAATTATTTGAACATTGATCTTTAAGATGTTGGTGTTCTCTCTCCAAATTTTGACATTGAGCCGTCACCATCTTTATATTCCGTTTATCTTTTCGGTGTGCTTTGTTTTTCACCCTCACTGAAACATATTCCCCTCTGTGTCTTTGTTTTCCCTCTGATTGTTTGGTATTTGTTATAGATTTGGTTTATAAGTTTCATGTTATGTAGTTGTTACTCACAGCGTTATAAGTTGTTCTGGTCAATATTGGCTGCTCATTTTCTTACTTTTTGTTGATGTTAGGAAGTGCATCTCTTTGGGTTAGGTCCGAGTCTAGTCGTCTTTGATGTTGATTTCATCTTCGTTAGCTTACCGTCCATAATTCCTGTTCGGTATGGTTTTCAAGATCTGATTTTTGATCATCTGACTTTTATACTCTCTTTCATAATTTGAGGATAGCTCCAAGATTTGATGATTTCATCACTGCTCGCGTTTCTTGTGGCTCTCTATTTTTTCTAAATTTGCGACTCCATATTTAGATAGTGTTTTATTCCGTGTATGCTCTGTAGATTTATAATGTGTGTCTGGTTTTTTCGTGGTTAACTTTCATTCTCCTTCATTCAGGCTGTATGTTTTCTTCCCCTGCTTTTCTTAGTATAAGTGTGCGAAGTTTGTTTCACGGAATTTTGGTCTTTTTATCTAAAGTTTCGTAATTTTCCGCTGGTGTGAGCGTATTTTCTGTGCTTATTTAGTTTGTGAGGTGCTTTGTACATCTTAGCTGGTGGCTGCGTTTATGATGTGCTAAATATTTCTCTTTTTGTTTCATGGCGATTTTTGCCTTCTGTTAAATATTTTTGCTCTAACATGCTTTCTTGGCTCTTTGTGTTGGTATTTAATCGCGTTTCTTGGTATACGAAAGATGCTTTGTCTCGGAGTTTATCTTTCTACTCTTCTCCGACATCTCTTTGTTATGACCAAAACATTCTATGATAAAGTGAACTAAATTAGTTTTTGTTCTTGATATCGTTTCAGCTCTAAACATATACTTAGTTAGTTTGTCTTTGTCATTTTGTTTTTCTCTATGATTATAGAGGTTTTATGTTTCGATTATGAGTGGTGTTCTAGTTTATTTTTCTTAACTTGATTGATATTAAAAATAAAAATATAATTTGTAAATGAAATAATAGAAAATAGTAACAACAAATAAAATATTAAATTTTATGTTACTTTTAGTTGTTAATAAATTAAAATTAAAAATATATTTATATTATTTTATTCATTTTGTATTTTGTAATTAATAAAATATATTTTCAAACTTAAAAAGATGATGATTATTGTGAAAATGATTAGGTAGTGAATAATTAGAAAGTTGTGAACTAAATTATAGTACTCTAAAATAAAAATGATCTAAAATGTAAAAATATAGAAGAAGGAGACACATGTCAACAAACTCCATTTTCACATGTCACAAGAAGAAAAAAAAATCTATTTTATATATATATATATAGATAGATTATATTAAGATTGTAATTTGTAGAACACTATTAAAACATTTATTTCAATACATAAGAAACGTTACAGTAGAATTTGCAAAAGTATTCAATTCATAACGACTTTGTGTTGTTGACTTCAGCCTCCAATGCATCAACAAACTTATCAGCATAACCACTCAACAGTCCAGGACTAGTTAAAGTCTCTTTCAGTTTCATACGATTCCTCTTCACTATATTCCCAATCTCACTATCTTTATCCATCACGGATTTAACTGCATCTCTCAAGCTCTCTTTGGAAAACCATCCAGAATCTTCTCTTTGAACTTTCACAGAAACTTCCAGTTCCTCACTCAACAATCTTGTGGTGAGAACTTGATCACCTAGCTGAGGGATAAAGACAATCTGACAATCACTAACCAGAGATTCCCACATTGAACCGGATCCACAATGGTTCACAAAGCAACCTACTGACTGATGAGCCAATATCAAAGGTTGTTCCACCCATCCTCCCCAAACGATTCCACGCCCTTTAACCCGTTCTTCGAACCCTTCTGGTAACGCTTCTCGAACCGTTGATGAGCCTCTTGGCGGCTTAACCGCTACAAGAAATGGTAAACCAGTTAGCTCCATTCCTAAACAGAGTTCTTGGAATTGATCTTTCTCTAGAAATGTTTGGCTGCCAAACGCACAAAACACTACCGAAGCCTGTTCAAATCCGTTTAACCAGTGATTCCACTGATCTTCTAATGGTTTAATACTCTTTTCGTGCGGCTCACGGAACACTGGACCGGTAAAGAAAACTTTCTTCTGACATTCTCTCGCGACGAAACTACAGTATTTATCCTCGATTTCCGGGCAAGTCCTTATGGAAACTACATCACAGTTCCTGATCGCTGTGGTGATCCGAGCAAATAGCGCTGGGCGGGAATTGGTGAACAGAGAATAGAGGTTTGCGTCGTGCCCACGTAACCCCACTTTGAAGTTAGGATAACCTGGTGGTTTGAGAAACCCTAACTCGGCACCAGGTGCAAGAGCCATAGCTACACAAGCCGCGGATACGATCTGGTAACTCACACTCTTGACTCCAAACTCTTTCGCCATTTCTGGAACCCAAGGAACAAAATCAAAGAAGATTAGGTCTGGTTTCAAAGCACGGACCTTGGCTTCGATTTGTTCGCGTAAGAGATCCATGGCATCAGAGATGACTTTCCCGGTCGTGTTTGGTGGGAGATCTGAGGTTGTCTCTGCGCCAACAGGGAGACCTTCAACAGGAGGAAGAGTAAGAGGGTCGAAGACAATACTTTCAGGGAACATATTTAGAGGTTTGAGCTGTTTCCCAGCTTTCTTGGGGAGCAAGAAGGTTATGCGATGACCTTTCTCAGCTAGTTTGTTGGCTAGATGAAGATATGGAATCAAATGACCAAAAGCAAAACATGGGTACATGAAAGCATGAAACTTTGACCCCATTTTCTCAAGTGAACAAAATGAAGAAAAGGTTTTTTTTTCCCCTCAAATTATAGAAGAAACTCCTCTGCTCAGTTTCTCTCTCTATATCTATTAACTTACCTCGTCTCTCAAAGGATGTGTAGTTTTTCATTGCGATTTAGTCAGGTTAGGTGGTGCTAATTGGTGGGATTGCATGTATCACGTGTTAAATGTATCAGGTCAGGTTAGGTGGTGTTAAATGTCAGTTTGCGAGTCTTTTTCCCCAAATTATATAGAAGAAAGTTTGCTTCTTTAATCTGCTTTAGATGTTCCAGGGACCGAGATGTTTTTCCTCTGCTCAGTCTACTCTCTCTCTCTCTCTCTCTCTCTCTCTCTCTCTCTCTCTCTCTCTCTCTCTCTCTCTCTCTCTCTCTCTCTCTCTCTCTCTCTCTCTCTCTCTCTCTCTCTCTCTCTCTCTCTCTCTCTCTCTCTCTCTCTCTCTCTCTCTCTCTCTCTCTCTCTCTCTCTCTCTCTCTCTCTCTCTCTCTCTCTCTCTCTCTCTCTCTCTCTCTCTCTCTCTCTCTCTCTCTCTCTCTCTCTCTCTCTCTCTCTCTTATATATATATGAAATAATTACATAGTAAGACATTTTTTTCATCTTTATTGACATTCTAAATCACTTTCTACAACTGGCACATTTTTTTTCTAGGTGGCATTGAGTCCTAACTACTTAGTTTCCTTCTCGTTACACATCAAATACATAGACTCTTCCCAATGTTATTTTAGGCGGTCAAATGATGCTAACCGTCCATCTCTCATTTTTTACAAAGGCTGAGATTTAACCTTGCAGATCTGGAAAAGACACATGTCTGACATTTTCACCCTAGCCGTTAGATTAACCTTTTAGCTTCGACGGTTCAGATTAAATTCATCTAACCACCATTATCTTTCACCGTAAAGTGTAATATCTTTTCTTAGTTCTTCATCACATACTAACCTCTCAAGATTAGTCAAATTTTCCACGAGCTATCATATTACTGGACCGTAATCAATGGTGTGTGTTTTAACCTTCTTCCTCCACCTTTGTATTCTGCATCTGCGAAGTTTTGACCCACGATCTTTTTTGTTGCAGGTTTCTTCTCAGGCGGACCACTGTATGGTCATCGCCGGCGAATGGAAGACTTCCGGCGACGGCAGCTGGAACTTTGAACTCGACAAACATCAAATGTCTCGTATCGTCACTCTCTCTCCCAATATAACCTTGGCAGAACTCCAAAGCAATGTACTAAATGAGTTCTTTGCTGGCACCGAGCCCCAACCTTCAGCATCTCTGAGCTACTGGCCTCCTAATACTAAAGAGCTTGCTATTGGGATCACAACCCCACCGGTCATGCTAACACACGACGGTTCTGTCTCCTACTTCAACCGTCATCTTGAAGCCCATAGGGGTATGAATTTGTTTGTTACCTTCAAAAGTAAACCCGTCCCGCTCAATATCAGCCAAGTTGGTGACAACCCTTTCTCTTTCACCACCCCTAACCAGCCTATAACCAAACCCCCTCCCTTTTCAACCGGGTCTCTGGCTCACGTCCCCTAGCTTTCGGTATTTCCCCTCCCTCCACCGGTTCCTTTAAAATACCCGGATTCTGTCTTTTCCCTGACGATGATTTTCTTGAAGATATCCCGACTAAGCCTTCCACCAGCTCTCAATCAGGTCCATCCAAGATCCGACGTTTCTCTCTCGTCGATGAAACAGTTTTTGAAGGGGATGAAATGCTTGAAGAGATGTTTAGTGAAGATCCCGACAACATCCCCGACAGCTGGAAGATGGACGCCGATGCGGTGGAGGAAAACATATCTGAGACCTCCCCTCCTCCAGGGTTCGAAGATGTTGAACCACGTAACTACGACCATAACTTTTGGGATCCTTTGCTAGAGAAACATCTTGGAGGTTCAGACGCTGCAGAAGTGATGGCCGGCATCAACGTCCCAAAAACCGCTCCTCACATCATCCATTGTTCCATCGGCGATGCTTTTGAACACCCATAACGCGTTCCGGTATTTGCATTGACTTTATAGTCCACCAGAAAGACTCACGCCCCCACGGGAAATCAAGAAACTTGCACAGACACGAAAGCCTCTTTACATGCTTCAATGTTACCTTCGGCTCAACAGTCGTTGCTAACAACACACCGTCCACCAGTATAATCAAACAGAGCTTCAGCTTCCTCGACGGCAGCAAATCCGTTCCCTCAGCAACCATGGCCGCCACATCCTTCACTTTTAAGTCGCGCCTTCCACCAAACAGCCGGACCCAGTAAACATAGTCATTTTTCTTCGGCTTTGTCTTATCATCCACCACATACCCTGGCTCGAACTCACCACAGGGAAGACCCGTTACCTCGCCGAATTCAGCAAACGAGAAACACAGAGGCTGAGCTCCAAACGCATACCACATCTCGAACCTCTTCTTTGTCACAACTTGCCTTGTTATTAAACCATGCACCAGCTTACCATAGAACGAACACCTCCTTACAGGTAATCGGAACAAAGACCCAAAACAAGAACCCATAAGCATCTCAAACTCATCTGTTCCTTCCAGGACATCCCTTATCAACAACAGATACTCCATTGTCGCGCTGCAATTTAGCCGTTTCGAGGGATAGCGGTCTGTTGCAAACAGCCTTGGCGGGAGCAACTTATCAACCTCTCCGACGCTGTCTTCCTCCGATTCTGTTACGGAAAGCCGAAAAAACTTAGATCCATCTCTCAAACATTCAGAACAAACCCAAAGCAACTATAAAAACTAGAAAATGAAACTCAAAAAAGGAACTTCGAAACCAGAAAAGCAAGAAATGGAGTTTAGCGGATTCAGGACCATACCTTTGGCTTTCCCCCTCTCAGGCGCTTCTCTCGTGAAGACATCTTCGCCGCTTGTTCTTCAGTTGAACTAACCGTCGCACAAACCATCCCGCAAACGCCGCAACCACTTTTTTCCCAACGGGAGAGAAAGTAAAAAAAAGTAGTTTTAACCCTAATCCGAGTGAAAGTAATTTGGGCACATAAATATTTATCTTCCTAGTTTAATTGACGAAAACTGAGCCCAAATTCAAATTTCAAAATCGTAACTAGCCCATTCTTTGGTTAGGTTCGCAATTACCACAAACACCCCAATTGGTTAGGAATCTTAAGGTCAGGGTCGTAATTAGACAACAGAAAGTGTCTCTAGAGCTACAACTGCTCTACGGTGATACTAAAAACGAAAAAGTGACCCAGAGTAACATAAACTCTATATATATATATATATATATATATATATACTATTCCGGCGCTACGCCCCGGGTTGATGTTTTATTTCTTTGTTGAGTTTAATTTGTTATTTGTTAGTTGTTTTTTTTGAGAAAGTTATTTGTTAGTTGTTAGTCCTGTATTTTAATCTGTTTTTATCGTTTGATTTAATTATAAATAGGAGAAGTAGGTTGAACTTGAACTTTAAACATAAAGTAAGTTGATGTTCCAAAGAAAAATTAATATAAATGCATGTATTTGTTTTGTGAGTATCTTGGCTTTGCATGTCCTGTTAATGCATTTTTATCTCCTGCTGAGTTATAATGGAAGAGGTTTTACTAATGGAAGCGAGAAAATGTTTTTTTCACTACTAATTGTTTTACGGTTTTTATGTATTGATCTCTGCTTGGATGATTGCTTGAAATATGATCTTGTGTATTATTTTGCCTTAGGTTTCAGTACATAAAGAGTGATAATCATTTTAAAAAAGTAAAGTAAACAACAGCATAATGACGCCACTACAATGACATGATGTCTTTCCAACACTGATTTCATGTAGTTTTCATTCGTGTCGATCCTAATTTGTCTAAGTATGTTTTCCGAAATCCATTCCCCAATGCATAACTTTTTAATGATGTATATGTCTATCTATGTTGATATACCAATCTCCTGTGGAGGTTTGGAGATATCAGACTCCTAATCAGTATTGTTTGTTTAAATAGAAATCTTCTTATTTGTCTCTGATATAGTGAACCTTAGCGTTTCCGAGAAAAAATATTTGGCAGTTAAGTCGTTGTAGTTTGTCAGCGATGCAAATAGATAGCCTGCCAAGAGGTTGATGTTGGTTTTTTTTAATACACGGAGCCGATTTGGCTAATAAAAGTGAGGATTCCATAATCTTGCCAACTTCTCATGAAGGATGAGAGCGTCTCTACCGATAATACTAAAGATAAATGTAGATAAGCAACACATGTTGTTCAAAAAAAATAACACGTGTATGAATAAAGGTTTGTTGAAGATCGAGGAATAACTTGGTAACACGAATCATTTACATAATAAGTCGAGTAGTTAGTCCTGGTGATAGACCCCTAAAACTTTGCAACCTGAGCATATAGACACACAGAAACATTGTATCTAAATGATAAAAAGGATGATAGATGCAAGAAACTCATAGCGGCGATAGCAAACATATCATCGAACAAACATATCACTGAACAAACTAAAAGAAGACGAAACAATCAAAACCTGAAGATCTATGTGAGATCAGCTTCTGTTTGGAACGATCTTCTGCTGCAGTTTCCTGTTTAAGACAAAAATATAGAGTCAAAACTATTGTTTCTATCACAAACATGGTAGCAGACAATATTTCAGTTTCGAGACTTGCAATTTCATACCAATCAAATAAAGAAACAATCTTTGCTACTGCTCAAGCTATAAGCCTATAATTCACTTTTCTGAAAACAAATAGGAACAAATACCAGATGGAGGTTATTATTTGTTCTTGTCGCGGTGGTGTGAGGAATCTGCCGCTGTTGAATCTCCACTACCAGAACCGGCAGCTTTCAAATCGGTGAGCAGGATGAAGGATTGCCCCATTGTTTTGCAGGGATCGTACTTCAGTTTTCGCAGATGCAATGATCTTCATCGTAGGGAGTAGGATGGAGGTTTGTGCCATTGTTGAGTTGATGATTTGCAGGGATCGTTCTTTAGTTTTCGCAGACGCCATGACCTTTCATCGCTGAGAGCAAACACATTTTTTTGAACACAACCTGAGAATCAAGAAGGAGCATGTGGACTCCCATAAGCTCTCCACCAGGTCGGACGTTCTGGCCTCCCAAAATCAGAGGAGTAAGAGCGGCCAGTCTGTAGATTGGAGAGGAAGACCATACCGTTAGCCATGAATCAATCTTTTTGTATACTGGTTAGTTTGGACGAAGGATGATTTTGAAAGCATGAACTTGTACTTTTTTATAGCAGAACGTCCACCGCCTTGCCCTCTCCAATGTCGTATTGAATGGAGATCGTGTGTGGTTGATTAATGAGGCCTTTATGAGGGGGTATCAGTTACTAACTCGTCTTGCAGCGATGGAGGAAGGGTGGAGACACAAGAGAGAGAGAGAGACCACGAACCCCAGTCGATATGCGACGTTTAGTGATTGCAAAGATATACGGGCCTGATCAAGAGGAGGCAGCCCAACAGAATTAAAAAGATACTAATAATCAAATAACTGGAAATAAAGCAAGATGGAGACGTGTCGCAACAGTAGAAATTTTATAAATTAATAATCTATAAATTAATAATTTCTATAAATTAATAACTTTTGTCGGTTCCAAGTTGGCCGATGTTAAATATAACACAAATCGATAAACTAATAAGATAATAATATTTTTTAAAACTTCAATGTAAATATAAAGTCCCTTTAAAATCATAAGTTAATAATCTATCTATATATAATTTTTATATAAGTACAAGCTAAATATTATATTGTTGGTTTTATATTCATAATAAAAATTCTTTATTTTTCTTGCATTTCAATATATTTTGATAATATTTAGTAAAATTCTACCGAAAATCACTTAACAATTCTATGAAACATAAAAATATACACAAAATAAGATAGTAAGAAAATATAGAAGTCAAATTTTTAAAATTTAAATAATGTACATACGGTAAAATAAAATATTTCATTTTTTTTCTATAAATAAATATTTAAATATAGAAAAATCTAAATAAGGAAATTTTTGTAAATTAATATCTATATAAATTAATAAAATTTCAAAATCTCAACATTGTTAATTTATAGAGGTTTTACTGTACGTAGAAATCGGTTTGGTGAGTTTGAATAAAGTAATGTTATTTTGTTATCCATAATGTTTAAACAAACGCGCGACATGGAAATATAAATCAATGCGCGACATGCAAATAAAAAGCAACACGCAGGAGTTAATGAAAGGAAAAAAGTTTCTCAGCTACACGAAGTTTATACTAATATGGTGGAAACCATCCAATGTATAAAAATGTGTCAATAACTACACGAAGTTTATGTTAATACATGTCACATGTACGAATTAAATAATAATATGGTGGCAACATCACAATCGGGTTTAATTGATCTTAAGCAAAGTTAATGGGTCAATCTCTAATATATGAAACTTAATAAACTTAATTGATTTTATTAATAAAATTAATAATTATTAAACTTAGTAAAATTAATAATTTAATAAAATTAATAAACTTAATAAACATAATAATTTTTAAACTTATTAAACTTAATAAATTTATTAAACTTATTAAATTGATAAAACTTATTTAATTTATTAAACTTAATATATTAAATTAATTTTATTAATAAATTTAATAATTATTAAACATAATAAAATCAATACCGAGCCGACACGTTTTTTAAAATGCCCCTATCTACATAGTGACGTGGAAGGCTGTGGTAACAGCTCAAGTCTATTTTATTTAGGGTGATTACGTAGAATATTCTCACTTTGGACTCAAATTAGTCAAATGCACATGAGTTGAGATAAAAGGAAAAACAGTATCCTTTTGGCCAGAGAATGACGAAATTGCCATTACTTTATCACTAACACCAATTTTGACACAAAGTTGTTTGATGGTGTAGGTCTGACCATAGGAGATGCTTCACCGAAAATCAGATGGATAAAAAGTAGCAGCCTCTGATATTTCTAATTACTTTAGTCAAAACCAAATCAAATAGATCGATTGAACAAAAAAGAAGAAGAAACAAACAAATGATGTAAGCTTCAAGAAAACAGCATCGATGGTGGATTAATGCTGAGAATGTATATGTATATATATATATATATATATTGATAAAAAATTGAGGATATATTGAATGTGTATTAGGTTTATTTATGTTCTTATTATTAGAAAGAGTGAGGAAATTTAAGATTCAACAGAAGTGAAAGAGACAAGGGACGCATATAGTAAAAACATAAGATATCACGTTAACGATAAGATATTCTATAGCACCTAATATATTATGTTACATATCTAATATATATTAACGGTTAACTTTGTTGTTAGAGGAGCTATTAATTTTGTTGTTAAAAGAGATTGCTAGACTTTATAAAGCTATTATTGTTCAAAAATTCACTCGTAAAAACATATAATCGCTGATTATTAACGGGGAGCACATTCACAACTTTTTCAACCAGCGTTATGATCAGACTAAGATGTTCTAGAGAGTTACATCGGAAACGGCATGAACTGCATACCACAATTTTAATACACATGTATTTCACTTTCTTTTGCAGTCTTAACCTTGAAGTGTATGTTTGTTGTTTGTAAACCAATTTGTACTAAATATAGTGCATTTACCGCTGTGGACTTTATTCATTAAAGTACACGCTGACAAAAAAAATTACAGATACATGTTAACATATCCAGGTAGCATATATATAATTTTTTAACCGATAACAAAGAACTCGTATAATATGTACATGTAAAACTTAATTGTTAGATAACATAGAATGTTCACGGTAACATAAGTCAGTATCGGCTAAGTCCATGCATTTTTCAAAATTTATCAGCTGTTAATCTATAATTTAGCAGGTAGATGAGACATTTTGGATACAAGTTAACATATACGATAATGGAAACATATGTTAATATTAGCTAAGCCTACATTTATATGTGATGCATTTATTTTTTATATGGGTTTGAGATGATAAATATTTTATTAACTGATAAAATTAGCAATATTTGTTAGCAGTTAACTAGAAGAATCTAAGTTTTTTATCTATTCCTTACATGAAAAAATAGATGTTTACGATTAATCTAGAATTTAGAAGATAAACAATACAGCTGTTGGATATATAAACAATAAATTATAGCACTGCGGTTAATCGGATCTTCATCAGACGACTCTCCCTCAAAAGCATGTAAACAAAAACTAGATCTCATTTTTTTTGTTAACCTTCAAAAGCCGAACAACAACATACTGACCATACACGCCCAATAATGATGGATTCTCTTACAGTTAAGATCTTCGCGAGACTTGTATAAGAACTCTAACTCTTTAGTCTCTCTTCAAAAGCCCTTTTTCTTCGACAGCGAACATTCTACGGGGAAGAATAATTTTTTCCACTATACGATTGGAAGTGAAAAAGGGTAAAGGGATTGAGAGTGGTAATCAAAACTGAGAAGGGAGTGGCTTTTGGGGAGAGATCAGATGAATTGAAATGACAAATGAAATTTTTTTAGAGACATAAAAATGCAAATGGTGGTTCGAAAAATATAATTAATTTTAAAGAAACTCTTCAATTCTCTGAGAATAATCGATATCATCAACCTCTAACTTTTTTGTCTACTTCTGAAAAAGCTTCAAGACTTTGCATTATCCAATGTACTGAACAATGCATTCTGCACACTACAGATGAGCTAGACATAGTGGGGGTGTTAGGTTATAGGGGTAAAATGGTCACGAAAAGTCATTGGTTCTTTACATGGTAACACACTAATATATGCCTCATTCGTGGGTATTGAGACCAATTTCTCTTTTATTTATAGATAAATAAATAAATAAATATATATATATATATATATATATATAATAGCTTAATATGATTTGTCTTAGTCTAAGATCTTAGAGCATCTCTAAAAGCCCCCTTAAAACTTCAAATATAAAGTTTTGTGTACTCCAAAGCAACCTTAAAACCTTAAATTTTAAGGTTTGTACAGTGAAACCTCAAATATAAGGTTTCCATGTACAAAACATTATATTTCAAGTTCCTTATTTTTCTAGTCTTTTTACTTGTGCATCTTTCAATTAGTATTAATAACTTTTATGTTTAATTATTTTAGTCCCTTTTAATATAAATATTTAACTAATAATACTAAATAGTGTTTTACATTATATAATAACAGTGTGCATCCTTATGTATAACATAATTATTAAAGATGAACTTGATATGATACATAAATTAAAGATGTAAACTGGACCTCATTTTTATATGTTGAAATGACAAAAAATAGAAAGTTTTAAGCTTTTATTGTATATTTTATAGTTATTGTAAAAAATATGATTTTAGTTAAATTTTATTAGATATAAGGATTATTATGTAAAATACAAAAGTTTTAAAGTTTAATAGGTTTTGCTTTTGGAGAGAACCACCCTCAAACCTTATATTTGAGGTTGTGTCAGACCTTATAATAAGAGGGCTTTTGGAGATGCTCTTAAGTGAAATGTCATTGTTAATTGAGATTAGTTATGTTAGGTTGCGGTAATTGCATGTGCATATTTGTGCCTTTATTTTTGGGTCGAAATATGTGCCTTTTGTTAAGGAAAACTTCTTTGTCCATATTTTGCTTGGTTGGGGGTTTTGTCTTTTGCTGATAGTGTGATGTTCCCAAGCTATACCAATATACCATATCATAGAACTGGCAACAGCAAATTATGGAAACCAAATCATGAGTCAAGTTTTGGAAGCGATCTTAGGAAGAACTTGGCAGGGAAGATACATGGTTCTCAACAGACTTAAACTTGAAATATCATGAATTTGCACCCTAAATTTAATGGTATTACTGTTATTAATTACGCATCCATCATCTTTTCTAGTCTATATATATAGTTTTTTTTAAACACATTAAATTTGTATAAGAAATACATTATTTCTGCGATTACCAATTCTAAATAAAGTTAAACTGATAGTAACTCAATTAAAGTTTTATAATTTATTATCATTAAAAAACAGAAAATTTATAGAAAACACACAAAAATTAACTTCAAGAAACAATATTTTTCTCCAAAACAGTATCTTTGAGGATAGTGGGTAGAGTATTATTAACTTTTGGAATTTGTTGGGTTAGGTGGCCGTAATTAGTGGTTAGTGGATTGAATGTATATCATGTGCTAAATGTAGGGTGTGATTGGTAAACTTTGAAAGTAAAATTGGTGGAAAGTGAATTAGAGTAAAATGGTGAAAAAAGTTTTTGGTAGTGTTTTATTTTTTATTTGGCTGAAAAGTTTTCACTCTATAAAGAAGTGGAAAAATTTTCTCTCCACTTATGGTGGGCCCATGCTGATTTTTCTTTACTTTTAAGTTTCCACCATTTTGCGGTACAACATTACCAATCAAAGCCGTCATTTATCATTGTGATACAGATCTTTTGCAATATCTGATCAAAATATATGCTATACGTGGATATTATCTTTACATAATATTTTCTTTTATCTTTACAGAATAATTCATTTGTATTAGGTTTAGTCAATATTGAAATCCAACACAAAATCGGACTATTTATCGGGTCACTGGATCATTATACCAATCTCAAGTGAACCGCAGGTTAATAATTATATTATTTTATTATATAATAATATATTAGTTACGAAAATAAAAATATAGAAACTAAACTTAAATATTTTCTATGTATAAATATACAAAATATCAAAAATAGTTTAGACTATTAAAATTTTGTTTAATAAGTTATGAGTATTGACAACTAAAAAACATTCAAGACATAAAATTCTTAAAAATTTAAATATCTAATGTGAATAACAAGTTAAACTTCAAATCTAAAATAGACCAAAGCAAAACATCGTTGTAATAAATTGTCAATAACAAAAAGATGAAGGAGAAATAAAGTTGATAGGTGTCTGAAGAGAAAAAAAAACGGTAATAAATAGAAAACAAAATCTAACTTTTTAATTAAAAATTTAGAATATAAAACAGAATCTAAAAAGATACTTAAAACTAAAAAACAGAGTAAAAATGTATTTATTGGTTCAACTAACAGTTCAACCGATATCGGATTTTGGGTTTTACCGGATTTTTCTAGGTTTTTGCGGATTTTTAATTTTTGGTTTTTAACAAAATCCAAACAAAATTTACCTTGGGTCACCGGATTTACCGATTCAGCCGTGAATCAGGGTCGGATTTCAAAACACTAGGTTTAGTTTATTGTATCAATATACATAAAACATTTTTCTCATATTATGTTTTTGACATGGAATAAATAGCATTCTCATCTGCTTGCTCCTTTCCTTCTCGTACAAACAGTTATTCACGAGTACAATTCTTGCTTCTAATCACAAATCAAAATGGTCACGAACGAAATCATGAGTATATTTAAGAAATAGTTATGAAATCAATAGTCGCGAAATTAAAAAAAAAAACGTGACTTTTTAACACAAAAAGAAGACTATTCGTGTCAAATTTATGATTAAGGACATAACTGGTTTTTTCGCTACCACCTGTAAACGAAGCTTTTGCAGTTGGTAGCGGTTGTTGGCGTTTTGTAACAATCATTCAAACAATTACTAAAAAAAAGCCATTTCAAACCGCTCTAAACTTCTAAAATTCAAAAGTTAGTTACAACTAGCGTTGCGGTTGTGGAAGGGTAATTTTTTTTTCTTTTTCTTAAAATCAACAGAAATATAAAAATAAAATTTTATAAAAATTTTAAATTAGAAAAAAAATCTTAAATTAGAATTATGAAAATATAAATATATCTATTTTATTTAAATTAATATTATTAATTTTTAAAATAAAAATATTTCTATAATTAAAAAAATAAAACTAAAATTTTATGAATATATTTTTATATTAATTATAATATTATGATTTTTGATATTTTATAATTATATAAAATGTAAATATTATTAATTTATTTATGTAACCGTTGTTGCATCTGGTAGTTAACCAGTAATAAGTATCTCGCAAACGCGTCAATTTCTAACTGCAGTGCCAATCGTACAAATCTTTTAAAACTGTTAAAAACTGCAACCACTTGCAACCGCAAACTCCTGCAACTGCAACCCCAACCGCAACCGCTGCGTTTGAACATGTCACACTAAAAAATCATAAAATAGTCACCGATGAAAATTTGACTACAATTATATACGAGTTTATTATGATTTTCTTATTATGTACAAAATGATCACGAACCAAAACGTAGTTAAAACCACGAGTAATCCACAAAAATATATATTTTTCATAATTTAACCATGATATTTTTGGTGGCTACGAATTTGTCACAAATCTTTTGTGACTATTTGAAACCCTAAACCTATTTTTAAACCTAAAATAAATTTTAAAAATATGTATTTGAAAGGAAAAACAAAATAGTAAATATAAATATTATAAAAATCTTTATTTTTTTCAAATATATTTTCAAACCTTAGTCAAAAACTCTATAACCCATATTTCTCCATTAAACACTAATCTTTTCTATTAAAAAGAACTCCTAACTTTTTTTCATGCGTGATTTTTAAATTGGACAATTCTTAAAAAAAATTAGATATATTTATTATTAAACTCATATTAGCCTAACAATAATTATTTTCCAAACCAAAAGATAGTATGCAACAACCTTCCGATTTTAATTGGTACATTTATATTTCATATAATTATACATAGATCATAAATAAGCTTATGATTTTTTTATCAAAGATAAAAAGGGTCATTAGTATATAGTCTCACGAGCAATAATAAATATCATTATTTTGCTTCTAATCATGTGGGCCATGGCATACATATTAACCAAATAAATGGGTTGATTATTGAACCTAGACTACTATTTAATTTAGAAACAATTAGGTGACTCTTCCGTGCTCATGCACGGATTTAGATACTTATAAAGTAAATATTTTGTGATAATTTATTAATATTATATTTTTAAATTCAATTATTTTATATTTATACAAAAATATTTTATTGTTTTAGTTAGACATGTGATTTTGGATATATAATATACTGATTGGTTTGATTATCACTTGACTATATTAGATAGCATCAACTTCTTTGAATTCAACCATAATATTTTTTGGTTCTAAATAGATTAAATTGTAATAATCTGTGATTTTCATTTAGATATGTAAATGTATTTTAGTAATAATATTATATTATATCGTTTTGAAAATCAAATAGAAAAATAAATTTAAGTGTTAATCAATTTATAATAGATAAATAATATCTATAAATAAAATATATTTTTTGTCAGCTATAAATATAAATATAAAGAAAGTATTATATTAGTATATTTTATGTTATTTAAAAATATTTTTAAATGGAATATTACTATTTTGTGATATTTCCTTTTTAATGAAATCATATTATTTAAAAATATATTTTTGTTCTTAAATTTGCTTTTTAAACTTTATAAAAATTTCCTTTTTATTATAAATGTTATTTGGAAATTTTTTAAAAGGAAACTAAATTAAAGATCATTAATAAAATTTAAATAAAATATTTTTACTTCATTAAAGGTATCAATGTAATCAACCATCGTGAGAGTTAACATGAACGCGACACATAAGAAACTGACTTCTCAAATAACTTTATACAGATTACATTGAAAGACAGTTTATGAGTTTTAATAACACAATGAGATAGTTATATACTCACACACTTTTGTCTAACTAAAGCTTATTTTCACTTAAAAACTAACTAAAAAATATTGACAGCTATTATCCATTACACTAACTAAAACAAAATGGGACAATGTCAAATAAAGTGAAACCCTACAAGCTGTAACATTTTTCTTCCTCTCCCATTTTATAGATCCCTGTAATTTTTATAAATGAAATCTGATTCTTCAAAATTCATTTTTCCAGAGAAGTTATCTTTAATCATTGTCTCTTTTTATAAGTTATTTTCTGAGATATGTCAAGATATATGGCTGATGGTGGTGTAGTGATGGCATATTTGACGGCAACATCAATGGTGGAGACGTCGGCAAGAGAGTCTTTGGACTACCAGAAACATCTTCTTCTCCTCCCTCTTATTCATTATTCTCAACATCACTATCTTACTTAAAGCCATGGCAAGAAGCTGGAGACATCAATGGCCGCTTTTGGTTTTTTTGCACCTTTGGTCCTTACAATTTTGTATAATTTTTTAATTGTGTGTATGTCTACTTGAATTAACCCCTAACTTTTTGATTGATCATTCCAGTCCATCATTATAATTGCACAAATGGTCCTTAGTTTTTGATTTCTTGGTTTTCGTACATTGATGTCCACATGTACAAATCATATGGTGTACCAAACCAAACTGCTCATAATAACCATCGTATAGTGTACAAAACCAAACTGCTCACAAAAACTAAGATCGTATCCATGTGGTTACTCAATATACTCGTGTACATGAGCATGATGTACATAGAAAATGCAACATGGAGTTTGTTTATTTTATCCAAATAAATTAAAATTTAAGACGAACTTGATGTACATCTCCAACTCTGTCCGAAATAATCAAAATTTACATAATTAAAACAATTTAGACTTTGATTTGAATTCTCATGTGTCATAAATTTTGTGTACATATATTCACCATTTGAACATACAATATTGAAACTTGTAAATCTATGTTGCAAATTCGTAAGTGTCTAATTAAATTTATTGTTGAGCTACTTGTAATATTTCAAATTGTACATGTTGATAGTGGTAAACAAGTGTACATGTAGATATTAAATCGAGTTTTACAATTGTGTACACATCTATAGTTAAAACAATGTACAAAATGATATCTTTACAAGTACACATCGTTAAAGCTCACAAACCACTATGCAATATGTCTTTAATGAGTGACGTTTTGTGATAACTTTTCTTCTTCTTTTTAGGTCACAGAAAACTCTGCAATTTTCTATTAGAGCTGCCATCAAATTCTTTTCACTTAATTGAATAAGTGATAACCACAAACTCAAATTGATTTCTCTTTTTACAAAAAAATGTACATATGAATCGTTGTACATGTGGATAGTGTAATTGTAATGTATGTAAAAAAAATCATGTACATATTAATCATTTATTTTTTCTTATTTTTTTAATGAGTGGTATTTTCGTAATTTAACTTCATTTTCCCAAAAATCAATTAGGATTTTCTGCAATTTTCCTCTATGGCTGCCTGCCATTATCCTCACTTGAATCATCATCTTTTTTTCATTTTGCTTGTTTATTATGCCTTTAAACATGTAGATATACTGTATAATACACAATTTCTTCATGCTCTACATTACTATGTTTCTACAATAAAAATGTAATTCTTATTTCTTCTTTTCATTATTGTCACAGTGCGAGGCAGATGAGTTGCAGAGCACGATGTGGAGGAGGAAGCTTGGTCGTGTTGATTCTTGGCAAAGGAGAAGACGAACAACAATCGAGCTTTGCTGAGGTTCATCGGAGTCATAGATCATCACCACGAAGCACAACGAAGAGGAGTTGTGACATAGATGACATGATGCACCATGTAGTTCTTGAAGAATTATGTTTTTATTTTATAAAATTAGTCAACTAAAAAAAAACAAGATCTGAGAAAGAAGAGAAGATAATAAAGTTGTGGGTCCTATATATTGTGTTCTAGTTATACTTTAGTTAGTAATGAATGATTGGTCAAGAAAAAGTGTCTTAGGAGTTGAAAATGTCTTATAGTGTAATAGAAACTCAGAAACTGCCTCTAAGTGTAAATGACTCTTTAATTTAACAGTTTTTTGGTACAAATTTACTGTAGATTTTTCCACCAATATTTTATAACTTTAAATTTTAAAATAAAAATAAAGACATATATTCAAATAACACTAAAATACACCACCTAAAATATCATTTAAATTGTACTCTACACAAAGATATCATTCGAGTTGTGATCTAAACATCAAACCAATTTACTAAACAAGTTCAATATTATTATTTTAAAACTACAAGTTTATTTTTCATATTAGAAAAGCAAATATATATATGTTTAATATCAAACCGGTTTGAGTCGTACAAACATGTAAGAGCTGTAAAATTATCATAAAATGAAATTAAATTACTAAATTCATAAAAAAAAATATTACTTATACTTTTAAATATGATATTTAAATAGTATATGAGTTAAATAAAAAATGTATACTAAATCATTTAAACTTTGTGTATATATTAAGTTATCTAATAATTAAATGAAAATCCAATGACATAAATAGAAAAATAATTTAAAAATACATATGACCAGTATGTAGGTGACAAGTATGTAAACTATAACATTATTGTGTTTGAAAAAAATCATAAATATTAAAAATATGGTTAATATTTAAGAAGATATGACCAGTTTTTTGCAAGTTATCTGGAAGATATTAAAGCTTTAAAAGAATTTTTTTTCAGCTCAGAGATCATTCATGTACCAAAAATGCATAATTTAAAAGCAGATAATCTAGCATGCAGTGTTAGGATACAACCGTCTTTCGTCGTTCACATGAATGCGGAGCTCTCGGTTTGGTTTATAAAATCATTACTAGAGCTGGACCCGTCCGACCGGACGGATATTTATTTTCATTTTTTATAGAAAAATAAATATTATTTAAATGTTTATCAGTTTATATTTTTAAATATTTACATATTTCTAAGTTTTTATAAACACAACAGTTGAATAGTTTATGTGTTGTAAAAATAGTATTCCGTGCTTGTTATTAAACTTTTGAAAAATTAATATTGACCTATTGATAGTTTGAATAATATTTCTTGTAACATCAAACTATTTGCCTAATGTAAAAAAATTAGAAATTTTGATCAAATATGGATAATATGGTAAGATTAGATACATTATAAAAATAAATTTGGTTATAAACATTAAACATTGATTTACAAACAATTCAAATATATTTACATTTCAGTATTAATTTTTTTGGTTGAAAATAATTAATAGCAACCAAAATAGTTAAATATATACTTTAAAAATTCTTGAAAAAAATATATAATCTTAGGTGAGATTTAATTATATTAAAATAATACTGAGTTACAAATATTACATCTTGTTCTATAAGTAGTTTAAACTATTTAAAATCTTAGCATATATAGATTTTAATATTCAAAATAATTAATGGTAAGTTAAACATATATTTTAAGAATATTCAAAATATTGTTTTAATGTCGAATTTAAACTTGAATTTCGTTTACAATAATTAATCGTAACATTATCCAATTTTAACATTGTTAAAATAAATTTTAAATATTAATATTCTTAAAAATCAGTTAATTTATTTTATAAAATATATTAAATATGAAATTAAGTTAAATTGATTTAGGAAACTGTTTAATAAATATAAAAAACAATAATTTCTTAAATATATGTTCATTTAATGGTTCATTTAATTACTTCAGTTGAATGCCATTGTAAATAACACTGAAAATTAAGGGGTGATTTATATTTGTACTTATATTTTAATAATAGAGATGAGGTTGTTTAAGCTGATGACAAAAAAAAGTTAAGAAGATATGCTACTAATGATGTAAAAACAAAATTATTACATTCATAAAACAAAACTGAAATCATACATTCGCGCGGATCAGATCTAGTCTTAAACTTAAACTTAAGAAAACCAATACGATCATATCTTAAATGTGGTACAGGAAAAAAGATCAGTTCTAAAACACCAACAAATATTAAACTTTTTCAAACCTCAATGCAAATCTTTAAAGTTGCTGGATGGTGAAATACATGAGCCTAAATGATGGCCCATTACGAGACAATTCACAGCCCAGTTAAGCTCTGTTAGAAAACCGCATTTTACTGACACACAACCAGGGGTTGACGTTCGGGTACCTATTCTGATTCGGTTCAGATATATTCAGGTTTTGGGTTTTTGAGATCAAAATTTTCAGTCTTATTTAAATATTTTTAAGTTTTAGCCCGGATTCGTTGCCGATACTTTCGGATTCAATTTGGATTCGGATAACCCAATTAAATTAACTTTACAATTTTAAAGTTCATTATATATTTTAAATTTCACAAAATATATAAACAAAATAATATATTACATATAATTTGAGTAACATATGTGAAAATACATAAACTTAACATATAAATTGATTTTTTAAATATTTAGATAGAAAATCAATAAATATTTTAAGTATTTTTAGTGTTTTGAATATAGTTTAATTCTTTAAATATTTATTTTTGACTATTTGTATATATTTTCAAGTATTTTGAACAACTAAAAAGTATCAGAAATATTTTTGATGTTTTAATATACAATAAATCTAAAAATAATTAATATATATATATATATATGTATATTAATCTTTATCGGATACATCTGTATATCCAAAATATTTTGGTTCAAATCGGGTTCGTTTTCGATTCATTAAATACCAAAATGTTAAACCGAGTCAGATATTTAATTAATTTTAGTTCGGGTTAGATACTACTTTTCTGGATTGGGGTTGGTTCGCTTTTTCGGTTCGGTTTTTTTTGCCGAGCCCTACACACAACACAAGATCTAGTCTTAAACTTAAGAAAACCAATATGATCATATCTTAAATGTGGTACAGGAAAAATAAAAGATCAGTTATAAAAAATATTAAACTTTTTCAAACCTCAATGCAAATCTTTAAAGTTGCTGGATGGTGAAATACATGAGCCTAAATGATGGTCCATTACGAGACAATTCACAGCCCAGTAAGCTCTGTACAAGAGAAGTCAGAAAACCGCATTTTACTGACACAAAACCAGGGGTGGGTAGGCTTGGGACTTAATATCCGGATATGTGATCCAAAATCCGGGATCCGGTCCGATCCGATCCGAAAAAATGGGTATTCGAGGGATTTGGATCCGGTTTTGGGTAGTGATTTTACGGATCCGGGTAATGAAATTTTTGATCCGGATATCCGGATCCGGACCTTTTATATATTTAAAATGTTTAAAATATAATTATATTTATATATGCATACTATATATAAAAATAACTAAAAAGTTAGTTTTATTAAATTTCAATAATTTTTCAGTTTTATTTTTTAAGAATAATTTTAATACACCAAATAAATAGTTAGTTAGTTGGTTTTTAATTTATTTTTTAAAAATAATATTCTTTTCAAATACCTGCTCGGATCCGGATATCCGCGGGTATCCAGATTTTAATCCGGATATCCTAACCTCGGATACCCGGAAGGCCCGGATCCGGATCCGGATAGCAATTTCACAGATCCTACGGATTCGGATCCGGATATCCTAAGATACCTCGGATATCCGGTCCGTTCTACCTATAGGGGTGGGTGTTGGGGTACCCATTCTGATTTGGTTCGGATCAATTCAGATTTTGGGTTTTTGAGGTCAAAAATTTCAGCTCTATTCAAGTATTTCTAAGTTTCGTTCCAAGTTCGGTGCAGATCCTTTCATATTCAGTTTAGATTCGGATAACCCATTTAAATTATCTTTATAATTTTAAAGTTCATTATATATTTTAAATTTCATAAAATATATAAAAAAAATTAATATATTACATATAAATTTGAGTAACATATGTCAAAATACATAAACTTAACATATAAATTGATTTTGTTTGAATATTTAGATAGAGAATCAATAAATATTTTAAATATTTTTAGTGTTTTGAGTATAGTTTAATTCTTTAAATATTTATTTTTAATTATTTGTATATATTTTTAAGTATTTTGAACAACTTAAAAATACCAGATATATTTTTGATGTTTTAATATACATTAAATCTAAAAATAATTAATATATATATATATATATGTATATTAACCTATATCGACTACATTTGGATATCTAAAATATTTTGGTTCGAATCGGGTTTGGTTTCGGTTTTATAAATACCAAAAAAACAGTTAAATCCAATCAGATATTTAATCAATTTCAATTCTGATTAAATACTACTTTTCTGGATCGGTTTGATTCGTTTTTTCGGTTCGTTTTTTTTGCCAAGCCCTACACACAACACAGATCCGACGTAGGAATAAAATTTGAAATTCAAACGCTCCTTTGTTCTCCCAAACCTACTTCTTTCCCCCTATCTCTCTCTTCCACGATAAACCCTAAAAATTTCAATTCGTCTTCTTTCACGATGACTCTGCTACCATCCATCGGTCGCGAGCTCTCGAATCCACCGTCCGATGGGATTTCGAATCTCAGGTTCTCCAATAGCAGCGACCATCTACTAGTCTCTTCTTGGGATAAGGTTTAGAATCTAATCTACTAGTACATTTGATTTCTTTACTGCTCGTTTTGAAACTCTGATCTGTCTCAATCTGATGATTTTGATGTGTGATTTGGGGTTCGAAGAGTGTGAGATTGTATGATGCGAACGCCGATTCGATGAGAGGAGAGTTCAAGCATGGAGGAGCGGTGCTCGATTGCTGCTTCCATGACGAGTCTTCTGGGTTCAGTGCCTGTGCCGATCACAAAGTTAGAAGGTTACTTTGTTGCTTTGCTCTCTACTTGATGTGCATAAAGTTTGAATCTTTATTTGGAGGGTATTGGAGAAAGAATGTTTCCAGTATAGTGCATGTCAGATTGATTTTTATTTTTTTTGTTTATCAACTATGATTAGTGATGCCTATTTAGATATTTCTGTGAGATTCAGGATCCTTGGAAGAGTACTTATCTGGTGTTGTTTAGCGAAAAATGTTTTGTGAATTCTTGATAAATGGCGTTTCTTGTTTCTCTTGTTGTGCATCAGGATTGACTTCAACGCTGGCAAAGAGGACATTTTGGGAATGCACGATGAACCAGTGAGATGTGTTGAGTATTCTTATGCTGCAGGTTGGTAAACTTCTATTGATGTTTCTAAGATGCTTAGTTCCTCTTGTTAATATGTTAGCGTTGATGAAATGTGTTAATATATTGCCTTTGTAAGCCAGCTTATAGCATTTTTGGTGCTTCTATTACATGAACACTATGTTTTTTTTGTGACGTTGTAGGGCAAGTGATCACTGGAAGCTGGGACAGAACGATTAAATGCTGGGACCCAAGAGCTGCAAGTGGGCCGGAGCGCTCACAGATTGGAACATATAAGCAACCTGAGCGTGTCAACTCTCTTTCTCTCGTTGGAAATCATTTGGTTGTGGCGACAGCAGGAAGGCATGTCAATATTTATGACCTGAGGAATATGGCCCAGCCTGAGCAGAGAAGGGAGTCCTCACTTAAGTACCAGACCAGATGTGTGCGTTGTTATCCCAATGGAACAGGTTAAATGGCTCACATGTTGCTTTTCCAACAGTTTAAGTTGCTTTACCTTCTTGTTCCAAGTATGCACAGATTCTTCTTCCATGCTTATGAGTTTATTAATGATCTGCAGGATATGCACTTAGCTCTGTTGAAGGGAGGGTTTCAATGGAGTTTTTCGATCTATCAGAGGCTGCTCAAGCTAAAAAGTTTGTCCATAATGCTTTTCCTGTTACCTCTCTCTTTATGACGGATTTAAATCTCTTTTTTTATCTGACGATTATATTTCAACCTCTTTGCAGATATGCTTTCAAATGTCACCGGAAATCCGAGGATGGAAGGGACATTGTCTACCCTGTAAATGCGATTGCCTTCCATCCGATGTAAGTGTTTATCATGGAAGGAATCTGATTGTCTCCTTTTCATAAACACGGTTGCCTTTAGATAGTTACAGTTTATAAGGGGGCAGAAAATTGTTAGTCGAGATGCTGAAAATCAAAATCTAGTGCTGAGTAGAACGATTAACTTTAAGTTCTGTCTCAATATAGCAACAGTGTCGCCTCTATTAACTTAGTGGTTTTGAAATGTATGTAGTTATGGTACTTTTGCTACTGGAGGTTGTGATGGTTTCGTCAACGTTTGGGATGGTAACAACAAGAAGAGGCTATATCAGGTTTAGCAATGACAACAACTTTTGGCATATATTCGTTCAATGTTTATTTTGTCAGACACATCATCAACTTTTGGTGTTTTTTGAGCAGTATTCTAAGTATCCAACGAGTATTGCGGCGTTGTCATTCAGCAGAGATGGTGGCCTACTAGCTGTTGCTTCTAGTTACACGTTTGAAGAGGGAGACAAACCGTAAGTAATCTCACTCTCTATAACGCTATAAGATCTCATCAGGCATATAGAAACATGCGTACAATCTCATTATTGTGTTTGATTTTGGATTGATCTCTTTTGTAGGCATGAACCAGACGCAATCTTTGTTCGGAATGTTAATGAAATCGAAGTGAAGCCGAAACCTAAAGTATACCCAAACCCCCCTGCATAGTCCCGAAGTATGGAATGAGCAGAGAGTAATTTGGACTTTTGGTTTTGCGTTGGTTGCCCAAAGAAGAGTGTAGCACTTTATGTTTGTGGAGTTTTTAAAACTTATTTTGACTGTAAAGTGAAGTGTTGGTGAGAAATACAATGGGCTTTAGAATCTGACGTTGTGTTCTTTTGGTATCGAGTAAAATCCGTGTTCAAAAATTAAAAAAAAAGTAAAGTCCATTTACTCTCTGGTGGTATGAAAAGATATTAATACAATGACTTTGGAACCTGAGCTTGTTGTGTTCCTTTTGTTTTGTCTGAAATGTTCATCAGCGTTTAGTTCACTCGAGCTCAGGCATATATGTACATTGAAAGTCCTAAACTTCATTTAAAACTTTCAAAGTTCACAAATCTAAACATACGTTCCCAACTAGAGAATCATCAACACACAAACACTACTTCTACCCTTCTCTTCTTTTCTCTCTGTCACCTCAAGAATGGATCATCTGCTGAACCAAATTTTGAATACAACCATTAGAAATGTATTTTCTTTGTCATAAACTTTATGTGTCTTCTGATAAAAGCGTGTGTGTTTTTACCACATTGCAGTTGCTTATGCCTTTCAGGGTCTTTGAAACTTCTTCGGCGAAAGCTTGAGCTGCTTCTGCTTCGGCTTCTGCAATCTCGGCTTGCTTTGCAGCTTCATCAGCCTCTACCATAGCAGCTTCTGCCTCTGCAACTGCCTGTGCTGCAATTTCTGCCGCCTCATGTATGTCCACAATCATCATTCTGGCTAACTCTGCATCATCCTCCGACTCTGTCTCAACACTCATTTCATCTCTGTCTGTTTCAGGGGATGACAAAGAAGTAACACTCTTCTTATCAGACGATGTCCCCAAATGTCTTTTCTTGTGGGAAGACAAAGGAGTGGAGTTTGGAATTCTATACTTGTGTTTATCCTGTAAAGATAAAGGAAAATCCTGATCAACACAACCATGAAGCAAGTCTTTGTTTTACTAACAACCATGAAGCAAGTGGATTGCATAAAGACTAATATGCACATGATATAACTCTTACCTTGATAAGCTTACCAGTACGACAAGCAGACAAGTACTTTAACTTGGAAGACAGCAACTTTTTGAAGTTCGGCGGTACCTCATATCGTTCCTATACAACAGAACAAAAGGAACAAAAGCAAAGTCAATCCACTGAGAATCATGAGATGGAAATGTAGGCACCATATGTTGTATTGACTAATATATAAAGTCTTTGAGAAAGTAAAGAAGTAAAAAAAAACTGAATACCTGGATGTAGTTACCAATTGCTGTTTTGCAAGAGCCACCATGCTCTTTCATGGTAGATATTGCTTCCGTTATTAGGCTATCCAGCCTGCAATGTTTTTTTACAAAAGTTACAAAACAGTCTGTAACAATGAGAGTGTGACTTTGCACAGTTAAACCTTCATCATAATGTCACAATTATAAAGCCATATCAATAAGATGCAACAGAAGAATCTCCTCTTCAATGAAAGAAACAGAGGTTAGATGATGTTTCTGACCAATTAGGAGTCCTTGGAGAAGAAACTTGCAGTGCAGAGGAGCCGGTGGCGATGGTGGAAAAGTTCTTAGTATCCACCATTCCTAAGATTTCTTCATCACTTGGCAATGAGCTGCCGTGTGTCCTTTTAAAAGCAACACTAGACTTTGAACGCGATCCGGATCCGGATCCATGCCCCATGACACAAATGTTTCTCCATTTGTCCTGTCTCAGTACAACAAAACAAACTTAATAATCATAAACAAAACACAACTGCATGAATCATTATAAAAGATCAAGAAGGAGTGATGAATGACCTTAAGGTCTACATTGGAACGAAGGTACAAGACTCGACTAAAGTCAGGGTCTTTGAGGATGGTGCGCCATCTACCAGGGCCGTGCTTGACAACGGCACATCTTAGAGCTGACTCTTCTTCTTGACTCCATTTATGCTTGGGAGCACCCATCACGAACCTACACTCTTCTGTTCTGCAAACAAGCATATGTAAAAAAGAAAAAAAAAAAGTTGAAAGATCATTTCTTTCACTGTAACCCACAATTCTCTCTATGCACGCAACCAAAACTAACAGTTTATACTCGATAAGAAGTTATGGAACCTTTAGTTGCAGTAAAAACCCTAATTCTCTGATCCTGCGGAAACCCTAAAAAGTAGATATCAAAACCCTAGAAAACCGAAAAAAAAATGTTCTTTCAGACTTGAAACCTAAATCTCATGTTGAGAAAGGACATAACAATCGAGAAAACGAAAAAAGATGAACTCACCAGATTTTCTTCAGAGGGGGGGAAATTGATCTTCGACTGGCCAATTTCGTTATTTATTCAGGTTTTGTGAGGTCTTCAGAGAAATAAAAATCTCGTCTATGGGACTGTGACAAATGGTGTCGTTTAATTTTTAAATGGTCCTGTCCACAAAAATAAAACTTTTAAATGGTCCTAAGAAAATTGACAACAATAATTAAACATTTTTAATTTCGCAATGTCCTATATATAGAATTTCCATATATATCCTAACAAATTAAATTTTAAAAATAATAAATTATATTATGTAAAAATACAAGTCTTTAGTTTAAAATTCTAGAATTTTGGTATTTGTTAAATATTTGATTTATTCATTTTAGTAAAGTGTGTAACAACTTTATACAAAATCTAAACAAAACAATAAAGTTGATGAAGAAGTATTAAAATAGTTTGTATTTGTCATTTTTCCCTCATGTCTTCATAACACATTTATAAACATAATTAAAATAATGCAAGACATAACCTTAATCGGTATCCAAAAATACGTTAAAAGTTTTTCCACCATACCAAATTGTTTTAGAAAATGAGACAATTAGATATTTAACTGAAATTGCAACCACATACAAGAACATGACCATATTTAGTCTTAACTATTATACCAAATCTGATTTTGAAAACTTCTATCTATTATTCCACACAATATATATGTTTAAAATAAATTTACTTATAAATGTCAACTAATATTTTTTATAATATTATTTCTAGATTCTATATTGATAGTTTTATATTTTCCGGTTTCCATATGTTGATATAACCACCTATCTTACACATGCAAATTCTTTTATTCAAATTTTTATTATAGTTTCTGTTTTGGTATTTCCTCTTCTACGTCTTGATATACATAATCGAACATGAATCTACTAATAAAACAAGTGTATACCAATTTGTAATGAGTTTCCAAAGAAAAAATACATGAGAGAAAGTAATGAATCAAATCTCTAAATAAAAAACTCATACATTTAGTGGCTTACTAGATAAAAGGATTTGAAAGAATTCAAAATTTTATTAAATCTAAAAGTCCAAGATTTGAGTAAATCTTAAAAACGTTTGTTTCAAGTTTTAAAGGTTTTTTCGAAAAAAATCAGAGTATTTGAAATAACTTTAGATTTTAAATATTTAATTAATAATATATAAATATATAGATTTTTAAAAATTGATTTTCAAATATTTTTTTATAATTTCATTTCAAATAGTTTCATTTCTTTCAAAAAATGTCACATAAAGTTTTCAAAAAAAAATCAAATATCTTCATAGGAGTTGATATTTTGATTCATTACTTTTTCAATATAAAATATCTTTAAAAACCCACCAAATTCATTTGATAAAATTTATTGACAAAATCTGTATTTTCTAATAAGATGAAATTCAAGGGAAATTATACAAATGACTAAAACTTGGATTTAATATATAATTTATAAATGTTAGATACAATAAGATAAGATTTGGAAAAAAATCTTCTCAAATCCTTAGTCTAATAAGACCCAGCGATGTTCCAAAACCTGTACATCAACTGTTCAAACCAGAAGTTATAGGAGATTCGATTCGTTTGCTCTTTTTTTCTTAAAAATAAGATGAGATGTCCAAATTTTCATCAAAATAGATTGATGTTGATTGTAATATGTTTAGCTGAGACTAGAAGTATCATTATACAAGGTTCAAATTAGCTCAACATTGTAATTAATAGTTTTCAGTGTTAAAAATTAAACGCAACACAGCTTTTAGCATGGATTATATCCTTGTTAAGGTTAAACGATACACATATTCATTACCACCGGAAATATGTCCGTTTTGTTATGACAAACCGATTAGAATATGTTTTAACACCTTAAACCGTGTTTATTTAAAAACCAATGTTAATTACTCAAGTAAGACCGTGCCGAGTTTTAGTTAATTACGGATTTTTAATTTTTAACACCAAATTATTTGAATTTTACAGGATGAGTTTTATTTTTTTTTAAAACATTGGTGTTGTGTTAAAACGAAAGTTAAAAAAAAAACAGTTTGTGTGGTGGTTTTAAACTCTTAAATATGTTGTTTGTGTGCCAGTAACAACATTATCCTCTTTTTTTGTCATATGCAATAAATATTTTAAGGTAATTACAAATTACACAAGAAAATATTTAAAAACTAAGAAAATAGTAGTAAGGAAAATAATGGGTTGGGTTTAAACGGGCTTGCGGTCTTACTGACTGTAGTGAGCTTTAAAACTGGCGGCAAAAGCACCTATATTGACATTTCTAAAAGATTTTCACCTTTCAAATATACCATGTTGATTTGAAAATGCTGCATCATGTTGAACATGTTAGCTAATGTTATGCAAATACGAGTTAGTAACCCGTCGTAAGAAGTTAACTATCGATAAATAAAAGATACAATTTTCAGAAAAAAGAGACTAGAATAGTTTAATTAGTTATAATAAAAATTGTATGCTTATATTCTTATCATTACACAAAATACAAATGAGACTCAACTAGATAAATCTTTTATGCAAATATGTAAATATTTAATAGTAACAATCCAATGATATTCAGAAAATGTATTGTCTTAAACTATTTTTTTTCCAAAAAAAATATAGTGAATTGTTCATAGAATTGTATATTCATATACTCATGCATCTATTATCTGCAATTTGATTTTACGAATTGTTTCATGTTCTTTATATTTTTGAAAATGTATTTATTTTCTAAACTAAGCTTCGTTAAATAGGGTTTGTTTTTTTACTGGTATTTTAGTTTTAAAATTTTTTTAGTGAGTCAATAATAATAAGTCATATCAACTAGTCAAGAGTTATACATTATGCTCAATCTTGGTTAAAAAAAAATTGCGAAGAGAATGTTTGAATGGTTGGTGGAGTTAGTTGTATACTTTTTGGGCATTAAGATGAGAATAATTTGCTCCTTCAAAAAGTTTTCAGGAATATGTAATCTTACACAACATAATCCTTGACATAATCAGACAAAGTGGGAAAATCGAAGTTTCAAAAAAAAAAGTGGGAAAATCTAGTCAAACCAGTGTTAATGCTTTATATAGTCCGGTTCATTTTCTATATAAATATTGCATTAGTGTTAATTACGTGCACGTGAACACAAAGCGAAAATAAGAGGAAGAAAATAAACAGTCAACATAGTTGCCCGCCTAACGTTTAACATCTCTGAAGTCATTTTAAGCAAAAGTTTTGAATATATAGCTCTCACAAATATCGTAGCTAGAACTTATCGAAAAGCTAACCAAAGAAAGAAAGTTGCAGAGAGTTATGGCGAAAATAGATGATTTTGCGCCATTTCCAATTAAAGATCAGCTTCCAGGAGTCGAATATTGTGTATCCAGCTCTCCAAACTGGCGTATGCCTTTCAATTTCAATTAGTTTTAAGTTACTTATATGTTATTATTGAAAAGATTTAGCAAGAGTTCTTGGTTTGGGGTACAAAATAATAGATTTCTTAGGAAAATAAATCGATAGTCACTTTAATATTAGTCGTCGAGTTATGTTTAATGTCTAATATAACGAATCCAAGGGTGTATCATTGGTGCTAAATGGGTAATAAAACTTGTTTTATTTGGGTTTATTGATGATGCAGCTGAAGGAATAGTTCAAGGGTTTCAACATTACATTGTAATGCTCGGAACTACTGTAATTATACCTTCCATACTCGTTCCTCTCATGGGTGGTGGCGATGTAAGCATCAACGTTAACCTCATCTTAATCACGACCACTATGTTTTATTAAAAACAGAGAAAAATTGAGAGATCATGACGTCATATCAGGTGCAGAAAGCAGAAGTGATAAACACGGTGTTGTTCGTGTCGGGAATAAACACGTTACTACAGAGTTTATTTGGAAGTAGACTTCCTGTCGTCATCGGGGCTTCTTATGCTTACGTCATCCCTGCTCTATACATCACTTTCTCTTACCGGTTCACTTATTATCTCCATCCTCACCTGGTTAAGTCACAACCCTTTTTCTTCTTTTTTGAAAACTTGATATCTAGTACTGAAAAATTGAAAGTTAATGTTGTCAATACAGAGGTTTGAGGAGACAATGAGAGCAATTCAAGGAGCTCTCATCATTGCTGCTATATGTCACATGGTCATGGGTTTCTTTGGATTGTGGAGAATCTTGGTTAGGTCGGGAAGAACTCATGTTGTAATATTACTTGTGTGACAAGTATTTTTAAAAGCCCTAATCTTTTGCTTATTTTTTTGTTAGATTTCTTACCCCTCTCTCAGCTGCTCCCCTCGTTATTCTCACCGGTATAGGCCTCGTCGTGCTTGCGTTTCCTCAGGTACATGATTCAAGATAAACTTAAAAACCACCAATTAGTTTTAGGGGTTTTTTCTTTAATTACGTGGAACTTGAGAAAAGTCTTTCTGTTGCAGCTTGCAAGATGTGTAGAGATTGGACTCCCAGCGTTGATCATACTGATAATCTTATCTCAGGTTTAAGTTAATTTTGTAATATTTTATATGTACCCATTAGTTCTATATCACTGACAATAATTGTGTGTATGTTGCGTGTGTTACAATCTACCAGTATCTTCCTCACTTGTTCAAATGTAAGAGATCAATATGTGAGCAATTCGCTGTTCTGTTCACGATAGCGATCGTATGGGCTTACGCAGAGATTCTCACAGCAGCTGGAGCTTACGACAAAAGACCCGACAGTACACAGCTCAGTTGTCGAACAGACCGGTCTGGTCTCATTAGTGCTTCTCCATGGTCTGCTCATCTTCCATTTAGATTTCCTCTGTTTCAGGATAAAAACCGAGGAATTTTTTTTTGAAGATTTCTTCCTACTTTCTCAGGGTGAAAATTCCATATCCGTTGCAATGGGGACGTCCAAGCTTTCATGGAAGCGATGCTTTCGCAATGATGGCTGCTTCTTACGTGGCAATTGTCGAGGTTTTGTCAACATCTCAGCTTACGTTCTTGTTTTACTAAAGGATCATCTTGCTGAAAGTTTAGGTCTTTATGTTTGATCTTTGCTAGACGACAGGTTCACTCATTGCCGCTTCAAGATTTGGTAGTGCAACCCATATCCCTCCCTCGGTTCTTAGCCGTGGCATAGGATGGCAGGGGATAGGCGTTTTGCTGAATGGACTGTTTGGAACAGCAACCGGTTCCACTGCTTTGGTGTAATGAAATAGTATTCTTGAATCAAGAACGTTTTTCAGGTGCCAGATCTTGAACTTTGTTTCTTTTGTTTGTTCTTGTAGTGAAAATTCAGGGCTTCTTGGATTAACAAAGGTTGGGAGCAGAAGAGTGGTTCAGATATCAGCGGGTTTCATGATCTTCTTCTCCATTTTTGGCAAGTTTGGAGCTGTTCTTGCCTCCATACCATTACCGATATTCGCAGCCTTGTACTGTGTTCTATTCGCCTATGTTGGTATGTATATCTCAAGAACTAGACTCTTTACTACTCCTTTTAGCTTTTCTATAAATGTGATTGAGATCAAGGAAATGACCTTTTGTGAACAGCTTCTGCAGGACTTGGCCTTCTTCAGTTCTGCAACTTAAACAGCTTCAGGACTAAATTCATCCTCGGCTTCTCCATCTTCATCGGTCTCTCTGTCGCACAATACTTCACTGAATATCTGTTTATCTCTGGTCGTGGACCCGTTCACACACGCACTTCAGCTGTAAGTGTACAAGAGTTTACAACTTTACATCATCAGTTTATGTTTGTTTGTCTTGTGTGTACTGATTCGTATGCCATGGACGCAGTTCAATGTGATAATGCAAGTGATATTCTCTTCGGCTGCAACAGTTGGGATAATGGCGGCGTTCTTGTTGGACTGTACTCATAGCTACGGACACGACTCGGTGAGGCGAGACAGTGGAAGACATTGGTGGGAGAAATTCAGAGTCTACTACACTGATACTCGTACCGATGAGTTCTACGCATTGCCTTATAACCTCAACCGTTTCTTCCCTTCTTTCTAAAGAGAGATATGTACCAAAAGAAAAAAACAAGATTCCAACTAGAGAACTTTTGTATGTTTCTTTTTTATATTGTGTTTGCTTACAGATTGTAACAGCTACATATCCCAGAGTGACTAGGCAAATTGAGATTCAAACTCTGGTTTTTTAATGGTGAGTTGATTGATTATCTTAGTCCCGCTGGAGATGTTGGACTGCCTCCTCCAGGTCTTCCCATGGCTCTCTGAGCAAGAGACCCATCATAATCCTAAACACACACAAACGCATTTTCCCATTTTAGCATGAATGAAGCCAACATAAAGATGACTTGGCTCTAACCTTCTAGGTGTATATATAAAGTATAACTTGAAACTTACTCGTTTCTCGAAGGAACTATCCTGCGAGTCAGCTATCTTGTCTGCGATTCCATAGTCAATGGCTGCTTGCGCTTGGAGATACTTAGGTCGCTTAATGTCCTCGTTGATCTGCTCTTTGGTTTTACCTGTTCCCTTAGCTAACAGCTCGATGTAGTACTCAGTATTTGCATCAAGTTCCTTGGCCTGCCAGAGGAGGAATATTCATTACATACAATACAAGTAAAGAAAATCACAAGGAATTACATACGTGAGTATAAGAATGTGAGGGTCACCTTTATCCACATGTCTATGGCAGCTCCGCTCGATCTGTTTACTTTTGGCAAATACAATTTAGCTGCACCATAAAGCATAAAAACTTAGAACCTAGTCAAGGGGTACTAATATGCATATCATGATCTAATGCAAGGTTAAAGTACCATACTTGATGAATGTGGCTGAACTGCACGGTAACCTTTTTTCCCAAGAGAAAGAAGCATTGCTGCTTGACCAAAAGCCATGCCACAGTTGATAGTGTATACATCTGATTTGCAATACTTTTTACCCCACACAAACAAAAAAAGATAAGAAACAGTGAAATGATTAACGTATCATCACATAAATATAAATGAATACACAGATTCTTTTAGTGAGATGACTTACAGAAATGGTGTCAGCTATGGCGTAAGCCTCTGTTTCTGACCCAACGGTCTCCATCTTCTCATTCTACATGGCGTTTAGCAAAACGAAAATAGCAGTTTAGATCAAGCAGGTTGTCCCGATAATTCTATCAACAAACTGACCTGAGTCCCGGGTGAATTTATGTATAGGTAGATGGGCTTTGCTGGGTTGTCATAGTCTAACCACATAAACTGAGCAACGAGTAACTCAGTAACTGCAGGTACAATCTGCAAGTAAAACGAAGTAAGATCAATGCCTGAACAGAGAGGAAACATAGTAAAAATAAGTTATCGAGACACCATGGAGAAGTCTTACAGGCATGCCAAGGTAGCATATGCGAGCATCCAAGAGCAAAGAAGGCAAATCTGGAGGAGCAGTTCTTGGTCTTGCAGATCCTCCTCCTCCGCCGCCACCACCTCTGTACATTTGGACACTCATGCTGTATCTCCTAGGATCTGCTGCATTCATACCGGCCATACTCCATGTTCCTCCATTGGCTAAGTAATTACTTCTAGACGAGATGCTTTCCTATTAACAACAAAGAAGACAATATAAGATTCATATCTTCGAGAAGCAACTTTATACTCCTCTTAGATTCTAAAACTGTGACTGGACTGAAATAAGATGGATTGAAAGAGAAAGTTAACCAACCTCTGTGACTTTCTCTGCTTGCCTACGGACAGGGCTATCCTCAGTCATGAACATATCCATTTGAGCTGGATTAAGCCCGTAGAAATACTGGGGTACATTCTTGAAGTTCTGCATCACTAAGAAAAAGGCAAGGAACATAGAATGTAAGATCAAGTTGAATGCAAAGTGTTGACGAATTGAAATCTCTCAAAAAAGAGTTGCAGCAATCAAACAAATATTTCAAAATTCCATTACACAAACAAGATATAAAAGACAAAAGGCTTACACTCTGTTTAAACTGGTGGAGCACTTAACCCCAAATAAATAACCTTTATTACATTCATCTTCCTACACTTAACATCATCACTGAAGCTTAATGAGGGTCACAAAAGCCTATCAATTACAGAGTTTAGTACTTAGGTAAGCTAATCAGCGGAAAGTAGAGAACTCTGTGACCCAATTCATCATCAAATACAACCAAAGAATGGATAAGGTTGAGACCTAAGAACAAATCTATACAAAGGAGAAACAACAAACGAGCTGAGGGATAAGTTTAAAACCTCCATCTTTGAGATTGTCTCCACGGAACTGTTTGGGGATGTGGTCAAAGCTCATATCTTTAGCAGAAGCGAAGCAGTTCGATCTTCTTGTGGTTCTAGGAACAGTGGAGCAAGGCATGTTCGAGGAGAAGAGCTTAGATCCCGACATGAAGGGTGATTTGGGAAGCACGAACTTGGAACAGACAGATTCATGGTGGAGCTGGGAAGTAAGAGGAGACACCATCGAATTCGCCATCTCCAATTGAAGAAGAAGAAGATTGAAACGAAGACGTTTCTTTTTGGTGATGTTTGAGGTGAAACTAGGGATTGCTTGTCGTTTTTGCTGCCGTCAGATGAAGAGGATGGTTTTTTGGTAAGTGGTACGGTTCGATCGGTTTGGTACAGTTCTTTATAGCTTCGGTTTAATTTAAAATTGGTTAGATCCGGTTTAAGGTTCCGCTCCTCCTTCCCAAAATTCAAGCGAATTTGAATTTCAAAAATGAGAGATAGAGAAACGGTCATTATCCCAAACAAACCTTAAGCTGGCCAAAATTTAAAATTAGAAAATACGCAACAGCTCCCTGTCATCTAACCATGGTCAGCAGTCACCCAATTATATCATTACACGTGTCCCACCGAGCCGTTACCCTAAAAATGGACGGTTCCGCATATAAATAACAAGAGCATTTGAGGCTTAGAAATCAATTAAGCCAGATCTATTTCAAGGAGAGCGTCTTCATACACGCCCTCCGTTTCCTTCTTCGTCTTCCCCAGCGAATCCCAGATCTTTTTACCCCGAAACGAAAATGAGGGAGTGCATCTCGATCCACATCGGTCAAGCTGGTATCCAGGTCGGAAACGCCTGCTGGGAGCTCTACTGCCTTGAACATGGCATTCAGGTTCGTCTCCCTCTCGTTTAGATCTGCCTTCTCTTTTCGCTATTTGATAGATCAGGTCTGACGTATTTGACTTGTTCTTAGGAATCTGTGTTTCGTTTCAATATCTTGTAAAATCTCTATAGCCAAAATCAAGATCCATATCTCTATTTCAGATGAATATCATGATTAGATCTGTATCTTATTGCAATGGTTGATTCGATATCGATTTGGAGTCCTTAGATCTCTTCGTTATGTATGTGTTTCTTTACTCATGCGTTGTTTTCGAATTTGGATTTGGTACAGCCTGATGGACAGATGCCGAGTGACAAGACTGTTGGAGGAGGTGACGATGCTTTCAACACCTTCTTCAGCGAAACCGGTGCAGGCAAGCACGTCCCTCGTGCCGTCTTCGTCGATCTCGAACCCACCGTCATCGACGAGGTCAGAACCGGTACTTACCGTCAGCTTTTCCACCCTGAACAGCTCATCAGCGGTAAAGAAGACGCCGCCAACAACTTCGCCCGTGGACATTACACCAGTAATTAATTTTACACTCTTCCCCCTTTGTTAAAAATCACTTTCTAGTGTTTACTAATTGTATTTGTATTGTAATCTTTGCTTTCAGTTGGGAAGGAGATTGTTGATCTTTGCTTGGACCGTATCAGGAAGCTCGCTGATAACTGTACTGGTCTCCAGGGGTTCCTCGTCTTCAACGCTGTTGGTGGAGGAACTGGGTCTGGTCTTGGTTCTCTTCTCCTTGAGAGGCTCTCTGTGGACTACGGGAAGAAGTCCAAGCTTGGTTTCACTGTTTACCCGTCTCCTCAGGTCTCTACCTCTGTTGTTGAGCCTTACAACAGTGTCCTCTCCACTCACTCCCTCTTGGAGCACACTGATGTCTCCATCCTCCTCGACAATGAAGCTATCTACGATATCTGTAGACGTTCCCTGAGCATTGAGAGGCCCACTTACACCAACCTCAACCGTCTTGTCTCTCAGGTATATAAACCCATTAGCAAAATGCTAATCTTGATGTTGATTCGTTTCTGAGTATTTACTAATTTTTGTTTCCATTTCAGGTGATCTCGTCCTTGACTGCTTCTTTGAGGTTTGATGGTGCTTTGAACGTTGACGTTACTGAGTTCCAGACCAACTTGGTCCCATACCCAAGAATCCACTTCATGCTTTCCTCCTACGCTCCGGTCATCTCTGCTGAGAAGGCATTCCACGAGCAGCTCTCAGTTGCTGAGATCACCAACAGCGCCTTTGAGCCAGCTTCCATGATGGCTAAGTGTGACCCGCGTCATGGTAAATACATGGCTTGCTGTCTGATGTACCGTGGTGATGTCGTCCCTAAAGACGTGAACGCAGCTGTCGGAACCATCAAGACCAAGCGCACGATCCAGTTCGTTGACTGGTGTCCCACTGGGTTCAAGTGCGGTATCAACTACCAGCCACCGACTGTTGTTCCGGGAGGTGATTTAGCTAAAGTGCAGAGAGCTGTGTGTATGATCTCCAACTCCACCAGTGTCGCTGAGGTGTTCTCGAGGATTGATCACAAGTTCGATCTCATGTACGCCAAGCGTGCTTTCGTTCACTGGTATGTGGGTGAGGGTATGGAGGAAGGAGAGTTCTCGGAGGCTCGTGAGGATCTTGCAGCATTGGAGAAGGACTATGAAGAGGTTGGTGCTGAAGGTGGTGACGATGAGGATGACGAGGGTGAGGAGTACTGATAAGTTTGTTTCGTGTTGTTTTCTGTTATCATTTGTGTTTGCGTGATTGTGCTCGAAACACTCTTGTGACGAGTCCTTTTGTTTGTGTTTTCTCATATCTGTCTCATGTTGCGGTTTGAACATCTATTATGGGTTTTACTACTCGATTTGTGTTTTAGTTTATGTTGCGGTTTGAACAACTATTATGGGTTTTACTACTCGATTTGTGTTTTAGTTCTTGTTCTCGTTTCTTATCACACTAGTTTAGCCACCATCTCGATATATCTCAGTTTTTAATAAACAACATAAAGAATATGAAAATGAAAGTTGAGTTGAATTTTTATTTTACTCAATCAAATTTTGCTAACACTTACTTATATTGGCTTTGTTATCCTGTTGTGTTTGCCATGTTTTCAAGGTTCTGGTTGTAAATCTCTCGCTGATCTTTGATCATATATTCTATTCTTTTGAGGAAACAAATATGTTTGATTTCATGAGAAGGTGAAAGTTACGCTTTTTTTTTTGTAACACAAACTTTTCTAATTAATAGTGAACCCTTTTTAAAAGGTGCACGCAACAATACAGAAGTAACATTACATTTTCTACAACCGTAATGATCAGAGAAAAGAAGATATATATACTTAGTGCAACAATATATTTAACTACTGCTTGTTCGGAGCAGAGGGAAGACGTTGTTGGTCCTAATTAAGACGAGGATTGATCCCAGAGATCCTCTCATCCTCCAACAGAGTATATGGATCAATGTAGGGTGGTGGTGAAACCGGGGTTCTGCTTCCATCATGAATGAAATCTGCTCCAAAGTACTTGCAATTTTCAAACAAAACAACACAATCAGTCCATAAGCAGAAACAAAACCTTACAAAAGAAACCATAGAAATCATTGACACAGTGTGGAAGACAGAAATGGGTCTATGGACGACTAGTTAGTTGTTTGGGAGAGTTAAATAGACTACTCTCCCAATACAGTTGGGTTTGATCACTAGTTCTTGTTCACTGAAATAGTTAAATTCAAGGATAATATTAAAAAATAACACTTTCTTGATCTAATCAACTTACAAGGTAAAGGGCAGAGAAGGCGCCAAGGGTTAAGACTATCAAGGGCCAAAAAGCCAAAAAGAAAGTCCCTCCAATCGTCAGCAAGATCCTAGCACGAGGAATCAATCCCTGCGCACAACAAATCAACCAAAAGTATCCCAGTTAAACGCAATCTCGACTGTTATTATGAGAAGGAACTGGCAACATAAGAAGTCAAGTAATAGATCTCTGACCTCAAGCCCTTCACTGTTTAAGGCAAGTGATCTCTCCCTCTGGTTCAGCAAGCTTTGGTCAAACGCAGGAGTAGTAGTTGCAGTCGTCTTAGAGCTGTTTCTAGTTTCTTTACCACCAGTTTTGATCTCATCTACATCAACTTCATAGTCTTGAAGCAATGAAGTAGGAGTCATACCTCGTCTCTTCAACTCTTTCATAAACAGAGATTCTGGAGGTTCTTCACCTACAAAACACCATCAACAACAACAGCAACAAAAAGACAAATCAAACTCCAGATTCAAGGAATTAACACAATTATGATAGTAAGGAAAAAAAAAATCAATGGGAGAGCTGATCAAAATAAAAAACAATCCTTATCTTGAAATTAAAATCAACTCTAATTCTAGTCCTATAGAAGAAAGAGCTGACCTTTTGACTGGTTATCGCCGTTGTTAAGAGCAGATGAATGAACCCTTACACATCGACCAAGAGTAAGACGAACCCAACTACCAGAATCGGCTAATCTGAAAACCCTTTTTCTAGATTCCAATTTTACTGGAGATTTATGGCGGGAAATCGATACAGGAGAAGCACAGAGTTTAACAATCTCCAGAGACGAACCCATCTTTTTGTTTTTTTTTTTCTTTTCTACTCGATTATCTCTTCAGTTCCCGGAAAGAATCATTGATTCCAGTCGCCGCCTGTTATAGCTAGGAAGGAAGCTTACCACAGATTCAGACGGAAAGATTCGATTTTTTCTCAGGGGAAAAATGGAGAAATTGTGTCAGAAGATTTCAAGCAAGTGGTGGGTGGCAAGACAAGGTACCAAAGTTATCACCTTTCGTTCTCGGCGCGTATGGTAGCACAAACACTTGTGGTTTGCTAAAATGCACTGAAACTCTCATGGTGTGTTGTGTGTGGCTGCTAAATTGCCGCAACGAGGTTGGTAACGTAACGCGAGGCTACACGTCTCGTTTTGTTTCGTCTTTTTTTCTCCGAATTATTTGGTCACCAAAAATAGAAGAGAAAAATCATTCATATTTAGTTGATACCAATGTGTAATGTACTATCTATCACATGCTGTTTTCAATCATACATACTGTCTCGTTTGGATACATTTAATAAAGATTCCACCAACTAGGCAAACAACAAACTCACACACAAGATTTCAAAATTACTAAAAGATAAAAGTTTTTTTAAATGCAACCTTTAATTTCATTATCTTAAACTTTGAACATCTAATAGCTAGAGAGAATTATCCAAAGAAAACCACACAAGTTAAATGAGACAATGTTCAAATGCATCGGAAGATCCACGGTAAAAAACAGATTCATAAACCATAGTTACCTTATGTTATTACGTTGAAAACCAACCTTTACCTCCATAACACATCATAAGACAAGTCAGGTTGCATACCGATACACAAATAGCAAAATGGTGAAGGACTTGAAAATCTTTGTCGATATTACAATTGGGATATGACGATCTCTCATAGAGAGATGATAGTTAATTGAGATGTTCTCTCCCGTAAAAGGAGGAGGTGGATTTTTTTTTTTTTTTTTTTTTTGACTCAACTTCAACTTTTGATTAACCAAATAAGGGTACACATGATTTTACACCACAAAGGTTTCAACCACACTTACAACAAAGAGATTAGTATCATCTAGAATCACTACATGGATCCTACACTACCAATCTGAACCTTTGCTGCAATTTTAACCCCAAAGAACACAATACTATTCCCACGACACAGGAATAGCAGGTTCTTAACCTCCTACTTGGACCAAGAAGACGAGAGCATTGTAGACTGAAAGTGTTCATCGCTAACCAAGATACCACATTGACGCTTGGCATCAGTCTCCTGAGGAGGAGGTGGATTTGATCTCTCGGTCATGTCTAAAGAAAGATTTGATAAATTTATTCATAAAGATAATTGTAAATAAATTCATTAAAGAGCTATATATTTTTTAACTGTAAATAAGCTTTCTAGTTTTCAACCAAGTTCGATAACAAACTAAATCCAAGCAAATGAAACTTGGTTGAAAACTAAAAAGCTTGTTTACAATTAAAAAATGTACAGGTGACCCATCTCACCAGAAAGGGCACCACCTGCAAAAATGTGATGCACAAACGCCTCATCATTGCCATTACATGCTCTGTCTTTGTTGGTTCTGAGAACTTGCATTACATTTTTACATGTTGAGCGGCAATTTCCTTCGATGCCACTAAATTTCATTGCTTTTCATACGGAACAGAACCTAAAAATTGGGTATTAATTCGGGTGTTATCTAATAAAGCTCTATCCTCGTATCAGTTCTTAAAAGTTAAAACCCACAACTGTTGCAAACAAGTATGTTCTTTGAAATTTTTGTATATTATAATACCTTCTCAGGAAACTTCTCTCTATTCCTAGCTAGAAGCCTCAAAACAATCTCAAAATCAATATGCAAGATTTGGAAAGATGGACGTGTTAGATACACGCATCAATAAATTAGAAAATACCATTTAATGAAGTAAAAAGAAGAATGTCGGTATAAGTCTAGATTTTAATGTCTTAGAAAACCATCGTCTACTGAAGGGAGATCTGGAAAAGGCAAACAGCCAAACACTATAACAATCTCAACAAACTTATAAGAATCGTTTATCCATTATCGTTATAGTTTACTAAGCTTCTTCTATAGAAATATAGTTCAGATAATAATTGCGGTGCTGATAATGTTGGTGATATAAGTATTCGGCGAGAGGTATTTTATGTGTCGCCTGCTAAATTTGTTTTGAAATTGTAGATATACAATGAAACTTTTGCAACTTACATGAACTGGGAAGGAGACACTATGCGACAACTATATATGGTAACTTAAATGAACTGGGAAGGAGACACTATGCGACAACTATATACGTCAGTTAAACGTATCAGTAAACGAATATCAAATGACAGTTTGGCCGAGTGGTCTAAGGCGCCAGATTTAGGCTCTGGTCCGAAAGGGCGTGGGTTCAAATCCCACAGCTGTCAAATTTATTTTGCTTATTTTTTCTGTCTTGTGGCCTAAAACCACTGGTTTCTGGCGCATCACTCAAACTTCTGCACATTGAGTTGTTTTTTTATGTATAAATGTAAAGTTTTACCCAAACAAAAAACCTGTTTTTTTTTTTCTTTTAAAAATTAATGCAAAATTCTTCAAACATTTCCCAGCTTTTGACCCAGAAAAGGAAACATTTCTCAGCTAGGTCGTCGTTGAGAACCATATAGACAAACTCTCATATCAATAAATAAAACAAATGGTTACTTTAAAATTTTGGATTACAGCCTCTGTTATTTCCTGATTGATGATTTGGACACTTAAAACAAGAACTCTTTATATAATCTTTCTTTGAACATCAATGTGACAAATTTTTATTCCTTTTGATTTCCACTATTTTTGCTTGATTTCTTTCTTCTTCATTTTTGTTTTTCTTTATCTTCACCTTCATTTTTTTTAATCAGCAAACGATTCTATTTAACAAGGCCATCGATCTCCACCATCCAACCCTTCTTATCTTCAACAACGCCCATCTGAATATTTGTTAACATCAAGTAAAGCTTGGTAGACAATGCTTCTTCCCCTGTCCTGTATTTTATCCTGCGATCAAAAACAAATACGAACCAAAATCAAATAGTGAGTAACCCTTGAGGTGGAAAGACTGAAGAATATAAGGAAAGTGTATTATGTAACTCATCACTTTTTGTCATGGAATGTCACGGTGTCAACAGCTTTAACGACCATTGCAGTCCCAGTGCAGAAAACTTCTTCTGCCTCTAATAGCTCCTCCACTGAAACATCACGTTCTTGAACCTGTGGTACATTTTGAATAACAATTTATGAATCTTGAATCCGTGAAAATGGTTATATAGAGTTGGAACCTGGTAGCCGATATCACGGGCTAGTTCGCATATGCTTTTCCTTGTGATTCCTGGTAAAATGGTTCCTGAAGTTGGGGGGGTGGACACAATATTTCCCTATAAAAAGAGTGATTACTAATAAGTTTATGCAAATGTGAATATAAACGTCGGAATTTCTTTTATATATAGATGTGATAAATACTGTTGAATGTTATTACCTTGGCAATGAAGATATTACATGTAGAAACCTCTTCAACGTTTCTGCCAGTTGCTGCGTCCAGGAACAAGATATCAGAGAAATCTGATGATTTAGCTTCAAGCAAAGATTTCACAACCTTTTCAGCAAGAAAAGAAATCTGATTAGACATATAAAATGGAAAATAAGAGAATTAATTACTCCATTAATAACTTGTCTCCCTAGATATTTATTTATGGTCTCTTACTGGAGAATAATTTGTGCAGCTCTTCACACCGCCCGTTCCACCGGTATGGGCACGGCGTTGCGTATGATCAACAATGAGGTTCAAGCCTGAGCTGGCCTACAAAGTTAACAGTCTCAGTTTTGAAAGTGATATAGCCTATATAGTGCACTACTTGGTTCCACAAAAATGATAACCATATATATATTTAGAGCCAACTTGTTCTTTTTTAAAAAAATATATACATAAATTATATATCTGTTCATGCCTTCTTAGTTGCAACACCAAGTTTACTTCACAATGTATTTTGATAACAAAAAGACTCACCGTATGGTAATTTCCAACAGGAGATACGTAAATGAGGAATGTATATTCAGGTGCCGAAGCTATTCCAAGAACAGCACCAGTACCTATGAGTAGAGGCCTTATATACAATGCGCCTTTACCAGGAGGAGGAACCTTGTAGCCCAAAAACATTAAAAATCTTTAGCTACCTATTAATATTGACAAGTGCTTTAATGAAATTGAAGACGAGGTTACCCATTTCTTATTGGCAAGCACAGTTTGCTGAACTGCTTGGACGAACAGGTCCGCAGAAGGAGATGTCATACAAAGCCTGTCCGCACCAGTTTGCATACGAAGAGCGTTTTGTTCAGGCCGGAAGAGTGTGATCCGTCCGTCTTCTGTCCTGTAAGCCTTGAGACCTTCAAATAGTCCCTAAAAATAACACAAAACCAATTAATATTAAATGATTTCTCTCAAGACTTTCTTATATGAACACTAAGGCTACATATCTTGCTTATAAGAGTACTTAATTTAAGATGCAAGTGAACATAACCGAATTCATAGGGAAAAAAGGTGAGAATAGTAAAGAGTTTTAACTTGATTAAATGGTTTACTTCTTATATATATATATATTGAAGGAGAACAAAAACCTGGCCATAGTTGAGAATCCCAGCACAAGGGCTAATTGAAATGTCCCCATAAGGAACAATCTCTCCTTCTGAAAATCTCTCTCCTTGTTCGCATTTCGCCACATACATATAATCTGTTGGAATCAGAGAGAATCCAAGCTCTTCCCATTTCACATTCGCATATGTTTCAGTTGCTTCACTGAATTAGTGCATGCAACATAAAAATAAAGAGTTTTCAATAAATAGAAAAGAGACAAACATGGTATATGAACACGGGAACCTCAAGCCAGTGATTTGTATATTGCTCCTTGTTCTTTATCTTTTTTTTTTTGCATGCCTAGCCTTTAGTTTTAGGTAGCTTATTGTAACATTTTCTTCATTTTTAATTGAATTAACATGCTTAGCAAAAAAAAAAAAGCTTCGAACCTTGTAAGGAGAGGTGATGAAGCAGGGAGCACAGAAGGAGCCATATTGGATAGAGCTGGGTAGGAAAAGAGAGCAAGAAAATGAGCTTTGGAGGGTTGATTTACTTTGAGAATGACTTATAACACCTGCCTTTTATAGGAACAAGAATTAAACAATCCCTTAGAGCATCATCAATGCTAAGTTTCTTGAGCACAGTTCTTTAGATAATTATATCAATATATTACTATAAATTTTTTATCTGATTAAATTTAAATACCGACAAATTAATTCTACTAATAACAAGAAGACATCTGTAGATATCTACTCTTCCCAATCGTTCAAAGTTTCTTTATAACGAAACTTATCTCACGATTTCTTCTTTCTCTTTCATACTTTATATTATTGTAATAATATTTTTTTGAGAAACTCCCCTAAAGAAACTAGCAATAAAGATGTTCTTAGAATTTCATAGCTCGTTTGGTCGTAATCAAATTAATTCCGTCTTTTTAAGGTATTTTTAAAGACTAAAAGCTTTGCGGTCAAGGGCTTGTCTAGAAGCAAATTTTGTAGCGTTTGGATATAAAATTATCAAAAGAAATAGAACGTAAACTTTTACCGACGAATACAAGATTTTAATTTTTAAAATAAATTATAGTATGATGAAACGGGAAATCAGCCATTCAAACTGTCTATATAGTACTTTTTTGTGTGCAAAATATAAGTAGTTTATCATTTATATGTTCTAATATGAGGGATAAGCTCGAAACACGTATAATTATGTTTCCACAACTTTTAAGTTTTTAACACACAAAGGCTTTGCGTGGAGAGTTTTTGGATCCAAATGTTCTAAAGTGATATGAAACTGTACTAACAAGTTTTACGTACATTAATCGCCAATCACGACTGTTCAGTCGTTTTATACCAAAAAGCCGGTCTTAGTTTATATACAGAATAGTACTATGTGTCCATCACATGCAACTTGTACAGACTTTAGGTATCAAAGTCTACGATTTTTTTTTTTTTAAAACTAAATATAAGATATGTAAATGGGACATTACCTCAAAAAAGACATTACCTAATTTCGTACTATTTTAAGACCAAATGATTAAAGTGCCGGTCTTGAAGGCCAAGCATCACATACAAGTGTCTATATGTACACGTTAAAGAACAGGAAACTGTACAGATATTGATTCATATGCTAATGATACACAACTCTGCCTTAAAAATGAAATATTCTCAACTTGTTTATACGGGCAAAGTCAAATCTGTTTAAATCTAAGTATTTAATAGTGTGAAAAGAAAAAAAAAGTATATAACCATTAGGGTAGAAGGGATATTAGTATATATTACGTTTACGGTTTATCTTTTTTTTTGTGACACAAAGTTTACGGTTTATTCTTTTTTTTTGTGACACAAAGTTTACGGTTTAACTATACTGTATACGAAACAGAATCACGATTCATAATTTTTCTCTGTTCAAATTGTTTCTGTTTATATAATAACTTATTAAACAACTATCAACAATGATAGTTTGGCCGAAAGGCGCCAGATTTAGGCTCTGGTCCGAAAGGGCGTGGGTTCAAATCTCACAGCTGTCATCATTCATAATAATTTTACTATTTTTGCATTAATGCATCATTTTGAACCATGGGTTATATTAGTTCCTTCATTTTTTATTCAACCTTTGTCTCGCTAATGATAATGATTTTACAATTTTTGCATTAATGCATCATTTTGAACCATGGGTTATATTAGTTCCTTCATTTCTTATTCAACCCTTGTCTCCCTAACTGAACGATGTCCTATAGGACCTTCAAACTGTGACCAACTCTGCCTATTGTATGGTTAAGAGTTTCTTTATATATTTTGCATAAAGCTTTCACAGCTGTTTTCAACCTTGGCAAGGATCGATCTCAACCATCCAACCCTTAGTATCTTCAATAAGAAGTGTGTGATAAAACTCGTCGACATGGAGTGAAGCTTCTTAGGCAATGCCCCTCTTCTCCTGTCCTGTATTTGATCATGCCATCACAAAACCAACATTAAGTAAACCAAGAACTGGAAAGATTAAAACCTTTGATGAAACAGGCTTGGTTAATCACTCTTGTTGTCATGAAAGGTCACAGTTTCAACAGCTTTAACGAGCACTGCAGTTTCTGTGCAGAAAAATTCTTCTGCCTCTAATAACTCATCCACAGAAACATCTAGTTCTTGGACCTGCGACACACTTCTTGAATCTTGATTTCATGAAAAATGTCTATACGATATTACATTGTAAAGTGAGCTGAATGTTGGAATCTAGTAACCAATATCAACAGCTAGCTCATTTATGCTTTTCCTTCTGACTCCTAATAAAATGGTTTCAGATGTTGGTGGCGTGGCTACAATGTTCCCCTGTAAAGAATAAATGATTACTAATAATGAGTTTTCACAATGAAGATGTTACATGTAGACGCCTCTTCAATGTTTCTGCCAGTTGCCGCATCTAGGACCAAAACATCAGAGAAACCTGATGACTTGGTTTCTACCAACGATTTCACAACCTTTCAAAATAAGAAGTAGATATATAACATTAATTTCTTGCCATGATAAGATGTATTTCTAGTCACTCTTTTACTTACTGGACAATAGTTTGTGCAGCTCTTGACACCACCCGTTCCACCTCAATGGTGTGATACTTAGGATCAACTTTCATGTTCAAGCTTGAGCTCAACTAAGCACACAGACAACAAACATTATAGCAGGAGTTGAGTATTCAACACAGGTAACACACAAACTCACCTCATGATAATCTCCAACGGGAGATACTCAGGTGCTGGAGCTACTCCAAGGATAGCACCACTCCCTAGAAGCAGAAGTCTTGTATACAAAGCTCCTTTACCCGGGGGAAGAACCTTCAACCCAATAAATAAGATAACACCCTTTAAAGAACTTCTATAGATGAGAGAAAGTTATTATCAAGAACCATACTGAATAGTGAAACATTGGTCCGTAAGTCCAACCCATTTGTTGTTGGCAAGGACAGTTTTCTTGACTGCTTCAAGAAATTGCTCCAGAGAAGGTGGTGTCACACAAAGCCTCTCCGAACCACTTTGCATACGAAGAGCGTTTTGGTCAGGTCGGAAAAAGCCTAATCCAGTTGTCTTCTGTCCTGTAAAACAGTGGAACCTGGCAAAACTTGTACAACCATACAACCAAGTTAGCATTGTGATTATAAGCTTATAACGATCATAACAAAAGATCATTGGTTTTGTAAGAGCGAGGAGAACCTGGCCATAGTTGAGGGTAGGGGAACAAGGGCTGACTGAAATGTCATCAAAAGAAACAATCTCCCCTTGACTGCATTTGGCCACATACATAGAAATAAGAACAAATTTTTTGTGAACGTTTAATTAAGAGATGTTCTACTTTACTATACTACTTTATTTATATCAATTAGACTATAAATAATATGTTTTTATTTTACCTTTGATTTTGGATATAATAAAATTGATTAGTCTATCTACTCATTTTGTGGATATGGTGATATATACTATTTTGTATTAAAGTACAACTATTATTTTTATTTCTATTAAGCCAAAACAGATTGATTTTATTTTTCACATCAGTTCAGTTTTTCATCTTATATATGTAAATATATTTTCATAAAATTTATAATAAATGATTTATGTTTATTTTAAAAAAAAATATTTAAAAATATAAAGCAATGATGAACAGAAAGTTGCATAAAAAAATAACTGATAAAATTTTGTAAACTCATGAACGTATCGATATCTATAATAATTAAAATATTTTTGAGAAATTTACTTTTTTTATAAAATCATATTATATATAAATATATTTTATTATTGTAAATTCGTCTTAATTTATAATTATATTTATCTGAAAAAACTTCTAATTAGCAGACATTATTTTTCAAAAAAAAGAAAATCAAATTTAGTATAATAATTATATATAATATTTTCAATTCATTAAATGTATCATCGTAAATAACCAATGTTATGTTAGTTCTGTTTATTTCTAGTAACTCAAATTTATAATAAAAATTAAAAGAACCTGTGGTGTTGAGAAATAAACATTGTACACTTAGAGGGGGGGGTGTATTCAAATTAACATTTGAAATAATTTGATTTCTAATAGAATTTCAGATGATTTCAGTAAGTTGAAGAGATTTAGGTGATTTTTGTTAAAACACTTTAGAATATCATCTAAAACCATGAGATTTGTGTTTAAACTTTTTTTAATTAAGAAACTCCAACCAAACACCCTAAAATCACTTAATAACTTTAAAACTCCACAACTTAAAATATTTTCAATAACAGTGGATTTCAGAGTACTATACGAAATGTCAAGTTCAATAATATTAGATGTTAAATGAGTTTTTGAAATTCATGTTTCAATAACAGTGGATTTGTCATTTTAATACAAATCACCTAAAACTCTCGGTTGAATACACCCCTCTTAGTGCTACCATTTAAAAGATTTTTGAAACAATATGTATTTTGTTTTGTATTTCTTTTGTTGTTATATACCGAAAATCTGTATATATACGTATAACGTATTTTCTATTTACTTTTTGTTTTTGTTTTTGTTTGTGTAAGGAGAAATAAAGGAGAAAAATAAATGAGATCAGGAGCTGAATATTTTTGATGATATCCCGGTTTGCTGTAGAAATCTCAACCTTTATGCTCCTTCCCTCCACATTCTCTCGATTCTAGCGACGGAGGAGGATTCTCTCCCTCGGACTTTCGTCTCCGAAGGACTCTTCCCGGCTGATACATGTGTTTCTTTGCTGCCAGGAACACAAGGTCGAAGCTCAGTCTCCGTTGAATCTGAGCGTTTCGGAATAATGAAATCTCACGAATTGGTTCTGTGATCAACGCGATTCACGCCGTCTTCTCTCTGGATCTGAGCTTTGATTTAAAAGTAATTTGATTGGTGAGGAAAGAGGAACCTTGGATCGGGGTTTCCTCCTGCTTAAAACTCACATCCACAAGTCACGTGTAAGTCATTCTTCTTCTTCTTTAGAAAACCCCTAATTTCTAGGGCTCTGCACAGTTTCCAAATCTTGAGCTTCCTCTCTGGATCTATGATTGTTTATTTCGAATGCGATCCTTTCTCTGTACCTTATATTGTTTTTTTAATTGCTCTCTCTCTCTCTGAACTCTCTCTTCCGTCACGTTTCGCAGGGTTTCTATGCATTGCTTGGTGGTTTCGGCTGAATAATTGTATCTGTTTAAGGAACGCTCTCAACCATTTGAAGTGATGTTATCATCAAGGTTTTCGTTTTTGGGGATCGGCACTAGTTCCAACGAGGTTAATGACTCTTTGGGTGATTCTGGAACAAAGCCTAAGCCGAGTCTGAGTGTGCAGACGGATAAAGATGTGTACAGGCCTGGAGATTTTGTATTTGTAACGATTGAGGTTGGTTACTCTCCTATGAGGGATCGTGAGAACGGGGCTAGTAGCCCTTCCGTTTTGGTTGACAAGCTTAGTTTTGAGGTTAAGGGAGTTGAGAAACTAGACGTTCAGTGGTTTTCTACTCTCAAGCAATCACCAGGAAGCAAAGGACGAAGAGGTACTTAAGGAGCTTTTGTTACTGTAACTATTAGATGTTATATCAGTTTGTCGATATTTTCCTAGTTGTTGATGGTTTTGCATTTCTTGATGTTGTACGCGTAGACTTACATGCGCACATATTCACACTCTGGAAAGTTAGGCTTGAATCTAGTTAGCTTATGTGGCCTAGCCTGTGAGGATAACTATGGAATAAAGTGAAATAGTCAAGAGAAATGATAATTATACATTTAAGGGAAACGGCTGTCAAGTTAAGTATAGAAATTATGTGATTTTTCTTTGTGTTGCCTTAATGTCCTAGACTTTCAGCCTTCATGATTCTTTCTCTAGAGACATTGCATATTGCATTCAAGAAATGATGTTCATTGCACTTTTATAGCATTTATGAAACTTAGTTGCCTCCACAAGTATATACTAGTGCAGTAATACATCATTTTTGTTATAAAAATATCAAGTGCTTCATTGTGACGAATTTTTATTGATCCTCAGAAGTTTGAGAGAACAAAATGATACTAGGCTCTATGCCTTGTATGTGTACCTTTGTAGTGATGTGCTAATCGTGCAATTTTTTTTTGGAGATTTCAGGTGAACACATCTTCCTAGACAGTTCAACACCATCCTTGATTTCTAATCAACTCCTATCTCCTGGTGCTAAGATGACATGTAATGATTTCCTGCTTCCTTTCATAATAATATATGAATAATAACATAGAGTCATAGACAATGCTGGATGTTGAGGGCTAGGTCTCACAATATCAATCTTTGAGCTCACAGCAATCTTTGTTTGTAATTCCATCTACAGTAATGGTTAGAGCTGCACTCCCACAGATTATACCACCTTCATATAAGGGGGCTACTTTACGTTACCACTACCACATCAAGAGCACACTAAGCGGAAGATTGATGGCATTGGAGAACAGTCAATTTTACAAAGACTCGACAAAAGACTTCATCGAAGTGGTTAGTTTACTTGACTCTCCCTGTTCTCTCTTAGGTGCTATAGGAAAAATACACTGTGCTTTGTTAGAAAACTAAACTGGGGTAGACCCAAACATTTGTAGCTTTCTTGTGAAGATTTGATTTTGTGAGAGTATGAGATTGGAATTAGTATAGTGCTTTGGTTTCTAGCCTGCTCGATGCCTAATTGATAAGACTATCAAACTACTGTGTATGCGTAATTCAACATCCTTAAGTCATCTACTCGTTGTTTCTATGTGACCATGGAATGGCTATGCCCCAGCAGGATTTCTGTTCAAAGTATGAGGTTGAAGCATGAGGTATAAAGCATAGGTTAGCGTAGATGTTCTAGGAATAAAAAATGGGTGCACATGTTCATACTTTGTTTTCTATGGCCGATTTGTCACTAGTGTGAGTTTAGTAGTTCGGTCAACGAATTGAAATATCCTTTTAATCAAGTAGAATTGTTGCCTTTCTTGATTTGGCATCCTAATAAAAATTTGTCCAAAAATTGGATGCCATGTTTCTGGAGTGGGGGTGTACGAGTCATATGTCTCAATAAAATTCAATTTACATGCCGTTATACGTCATGATGCTTGATAGAATAAATGGATGCTTTGGTGTCAGGATTCTTGTTTTTTTTTTCTGAATATAATTATTTCCCCTTTTTGTAATTAGACTTTTCTAATCGATTTTGGCATAATATTGACCGTGGTCCTGATTAATATATATCAACAGGAGACTCGAGTCCCAATTCAAGTATGGGCAATTCAGAAGAACAACGGGTTGCTTTTAGAGGAAAGTCACACCGATGGTAAGCTTTGTTCTCAAGCTTCTGATTGGGAATTTTAGTTTAGGCTTCAAACATGTTTATTCATAAGACAACAAATTACAGAATTTAGCAAGCTTTTTCCGTTATGTTTGGACGGCATTAGCTGTGCAACCTGATGAGACTCTTACGTTTTCTTTCAGGGATTGTTCCAACCAGTACCATCCAGACAGAAATATACTGGAAAGGGATGGATGGAGATTCAGAATGGGTATGTCATGTTCACAGCTGTACCATATTACTGTTTATCTTCTCTACTACTCCTTACACAGCTTTTTGTATACCCATTGGTGTCATTTGTATGCGGGTCAACATAACAACACTTAACGAAATGCATTTAATGCAGACTAGAGCAAATGACGCATATGATAACGGCGAGGATGGATATGACAGTTCACGCGATGAGATCTCCTCTGTTTCTTCCTATCCCAACAAAGGAAATCTAAACAGAGCTTTTGGAAGTTCAGTGTCCTTGAATTCTGGACCAAGATTATCTATGAATGCCACGTCATATATTGAAGGTGTTGGATCATCTCCAAAAGAAATGGTCTCTCAGTTATCAGCTGCTGTGGTGTCTTACGACTCTGGACCTGGTATGTGTTACTGTGCATGTAATTGCCTGAAACATTAATATTTTTTTATTGGGTCACTAAGAATGTCACCCCTTCATGCAAACCCCTACTGAAAGATGAATATGCCCCATTATCTATTTTGTTTATTAGCTCCATAACTGGTGGAGTAAGGAAGGGATTACTAAAAATTGCTTCCATCGTTTTCCTACTAGATGGCTTATCTCCTGGTAAATCATCATATTCCGGGATTCCAAACCAACAGCCCAAGCAGACAACTGGCCCAGGAGCATCAAACTCACCTGAAGCTGGAGCTGGAGAACCAATTCCATGTGAGCTATCTACTCTCGCAGTTTGAATATTTCACATGTTGTAGTCTTCGTTTGTCTGTTGATTCTGCTTATAGCAACTTATCCAGTGCATTCCTTTTCTTGCAGCAGAAAGATTCACACGAGGAAGATCTTACAACATCAGAATGGATGACCAAGTCCTACTTAGATTTTCCCCCAAGAATGCAGACTCTACTTATTACTTCAGCGATAACGTAATGGCATTTCCATGTCATTCCCCATTCTTTCCTAACATTTCCTGCCTTACTTACTTCCAGTGGGAAAATCGTTTGCAGATTGGTGGAACTCTTACTTTCTTCCATGAAGGAGCTCGAAGATGTCTTGAGGTAAAATCAAAAAAAAAAAAAAAAAAATTCTGGTGCATAACTCAGAAGTTGAGGCTATATGTTGATTTTGATAATCGATAACCGATTTCAGGTCTCGGTTACACTAGAAACTTCAGAGACGATAAACAGGAAATTTGTTCATCCGTCGAGGAGAAGTTCTCCAACGCATACTAAGGTACAAAATATAGTAGAGTTTACTCTTGTGATTGACTTCGTCTCTGCAAAGGAGATCTTTGCCACTACATTCCATAATATGTTGTCTTCTCTCAACAGGTTCAAAGCGATCACCATGAAGTGGTGGCAGACCTTATTCAGACCAGCTTTCTTTTCTCGATTCCCACGGATGGTCCAATGTCGTTTACTACACCCCGTGTTTCTGTGCAATGGATTCTTCGGTTTGAGTTCCTAATCACCCCCAAGGATGTGGACTTGAGCAGGTATTAATTCTCTCTCAGTCTTTTGAAGTGGTCAAGGTGTTGAAGTCAGTTCCTTTTGGTTCTGTTTGCATACACAGGTATGAGCATCCGTTGTTAGTCCCGGAAAGAGAAAAAAGCGAATGGGTTCTTCCGATCACGGTCCATGCACCACCACCCAGAACATCATCATCACCTGCTCAAAACCGAGGCGATAAGCTATTTGGTTTGGAGCCTTCTTGGATTCGCAGCTAAACCAACCTCATTCAGTATAATTTTCTTTTGTTTCTCTTATGGAATGCTTATCTCAAACTTTTGTTTTTCATTTTATATTTTTTTGTACTAGTTTATAAATAAAAGACCACCATCTTCTGGTTTGAGAGCGAGGTTATGAAGACAAATGCATAAGCTACAAGATTTCATCAATTTCAGGCAAAATCTAAATTGTGTGTGTGTGTGTGTGTTTTTTTTTTCTTCTTCTAAACCTAGTGAAGAGGAAATGAGTAGCATAGGTGTTAGATCACTAGAGGTTTTTTTTTTTCTCAACATCAACCTTTCATTTACCAATTGGGGGATTACAAAATTTTTAACCACAAGAAATTTCAACCACATTTACATACAAAGTGATCCAGTATCATCAGAAGATCACTAAATTAGGTTATAGACTAACAAATCCTATATTTTAATGTAACTAAACCCACTAAGAACAAGTTTTGTCTCAGACCAAGAGCTGTCTCTTCCACCCCCATCATTCTACCACACCATGTAACTAAACCCACTGAAAACAAATTTTGTCTCAGACCAAGAGCTGTCTCTTCCACCCCCGTCATTCTACCACACCAGTGAAAAATATAAGCCCGGATATTAGCTATTTCTAATCAAGATTAATCTAATAAACCCAAGTGCCAGACACCAAAAGATAGGAGTTCAGAGCTCGGATCAGCACATCAACACCGAAACGATGCATTCTTGACTGGAATAGCTTCACCAGCGACCATGTCTCACTCCTGACCCAGCAAACGGAAACGATCTGTACAGGAAAAAAAGAAAAGTCAGGGCCTTGGCGGAAACATCGAAACCGGAACAGTCTTCAAGCTTCCAATGGTGTGGGCTCCGCCATCGACAAGGTGGAGGCACCGTCGCCGATGCTGGGAAGCTGAGCTTTACCGCGAACCAGCTACAAAGACTTGCCTCATCAGTTGACCACTCCGACTAACCAAGCTCTACATCAATCTGTTCCCGAGAACCGGGTAACAAGACCATCTTCAGCTGCTGTCACGTCAATCCTCCAGCCTCTCACTGTCGCTCAGGAAGGTGAGGACGAAGTGGAAGATGCTTCCCACTGAGCCATCGCCGCCACCGAAGAGGAGAAGCCGTAGATCTGGAAAAGGGAAAACCCATATCTGGTTCTCAATCCAGCCCTAAAAGCCGACCTTTCCACCTCCGTTGCTCCGTAACCTCGCCATTCCTCCAAAAACGCCGATTGAACGCGTCTTCGTCCGCTTGAAACTCTGATAAAGCACTGACAGTCTCTGAACAACATGCATATCGGCTATGGAGAGAACAATAGGAGGGAGGAAAGGCAAAAGAAAAGGAAGGAAGGGTTGAAAGGACAGCCTCTGGTACCGACGAGGCCGGACCGGAGTTAGGGTTTCAAGCTCTGTGGAGGAGAGTTTTTAGAAAGAGAGTTTTGTCCGTGGTTCATGCTGAAAATTTAATTCGGTTGATTTTTTTTGGTTTATATTTTTTTTATTATTTTCAAGTATTTAGTTATATATTAAGAAAAATTGTCAAAAATACTACTTTTCTAATATTGCATTTAATTTATACGATGACCAACTTTACTATTAAAATTTTAATAGGTAAAGTACCATTATATCCAAATTGAACAATCTATCAAATTCTCTTAAGTGATCAAATCCGACGAGATTCGACGATTTTGACGAGCTCTCTGGCGAGATTCGGACGCCGCTGACAAGTTTTCTGATGAAATTTGACAATGTTGACATTCGACGAGATTTGGCAAAGACTACAAGCTCAAACGAACATAACAAGATAATCTCTCACTGTGGCGTATAACAAAAGTGAAAAGATAATATATGGTGATTTTCGTTCTGTAATTTTAGTTTGATTTTCATAATTGATCAGTTTCTGGAAAGGAAGACATAAGATTTTTCCATAAAGTTTTTAAATCTCTAATTTATAAATATTTATCAATGAAGAACATAGTGTTATGTATTATCATTTTTGATATTTTTTTTTGATCATTCCTTCCATGATCCCCATATTCTTATAATCAGGTTATAATGATCGAAACGTGTTCCATATGTGGAGTCCTCATCTATGTGTAACCATTAAAGTAACTACATGAAATTCCTTGCTAGCGTTTTAGTTTTTACGAGTTATCAATTATCTTACAAGGTAGTATGGAGTATTCATGATTTGCTTATTGCTAAAAGTATGTCATAGCAGTATTTATTACAACTTTTACATTTATAAGACCTTATAAATATAATTATGTATTTTGGAGATTCACTGTTAGTTTTATGTTTTTATAATGTTTCAAGAAAATAACTCAAGTATCACCAATGATTGTGTCGAATATGATTCAGACACATATGATATTTTAACTTCTCATGATTTGCCTATTGCTAGAATAGTAAAATCTCATTGAGGTATTTCTTACAACTTTTATATTTATAAGGTCTTCTAAAAGAAACTTTAAAAGATTATATATTTAGCCTTATGTTTTTATGTTTTCAGAGGAAACAAAAATATCACCTATGATTATGTCAAAATATCACCCTAATTAAAATTTAAAATTAATAAAAAATGGTTTTAATGTCAACCCCGGTCACCGGTTTTTTAACCGAGTTTTCCGAGCTTGTGAAATCTGGATTTTGAACCAAACCAGACTCGGCTTACTAAAAAAGTCGCAGTTGAACCGGTTTGACCGACCGGTCCGGTTTTCAAAACCCTTTCATTTAATGTTATTATTTCCAAGAAAGTTATATTTTTTCAATGCCACATTTCTGATTTTATTTTATGCAGAACTAGACTATTTCAAATATATAAAAATAAATATTTTATGATTTGAGATTCTTGATTTAAACTTTTTAATACCATCTCTTTTTAATACATGCCACTCTTATGATATTTTATTTAAATAAGATCCATTTTGATTTTAATTTGTATAAATACTATATTTAAGTTTTTTTTTATAATTTATCGTATTGGTTCAAATTTGGTTAGGAGAATACTAACACAATTTTAGTTAAGAAACTTAATAATTATATTGAATTTTTCCTAATAAATACCCAAAGTGTAGTAACAATCATGAAACTGAAAATGAATACAACATCAGGGCAACATGATATTAATTTACTTCCTCCAAAGAGACCAAATCACCAGCTTGGTTACCAGCTCTACGAAGACAATAATTCCATGTGTGTTTATTTCTTGAATTAACCATTGTTTCAATATCTTTATACTCGAAAATTGATAGAATGACTTGAGTTAATCCTAGATGACAATCTTTGCCACTATTTAATAGATGAAGACAAAAATCATTCGACAATTGTTGCTTCTTTGTCTCATCCAACATGATAAAGAAAATATTATTTCCACTATCCGAGTTCATTTTTTCAAGACGAGCCTTTTGTGCAAGTAATGATGAAAACGTTTCCTCTCACGTTTAACCACCTGTAAATTCTAAGGAGCTTCGATAGGAGATAATATCTCAACATTTTCTGGTTTCTGTTGGGAGTCCTGATCAATTTCTTGGGAGAGAGTTGGGTGAGATGTGAAAAATACAACTATATATACAAACAGTATCGCAAGAAGCGAATTTGTCATATTTCCTTTTGATGTTGGATGTTAAATTGGTGAGAATAAATAGAGATCTTATAGGGGTAAGTACGTTTGATTTGTTAAACCTTCAATAATTTATTAAACATTTATTGAAGTTATGTTATAAACTTCATGACTCGCAACATTTAACAGCTTTTTTTAAAATAAAAAATAATGTTTACAGTACAATTTGAAGGTTTTCAACTTTGTTTTGTATCGAATGGAATATGGCTAGAATGTGGGTAAACATGAAATAACACTATAATTTTCTTTCAGTTTATCACAAATAAAAGTCATTACTAGTCTTTGCAACACATTATACATAGAATAAGATAACGAAAAACTTCAAAGAAAGATTTGAATCACATTTGTCTGGTTTAGTGATAATTGAATGTAAGCTTTTGCGTTGAAGACAAAACTTTTAAAAATGAGAATTAGAACATTTTAATGTATTCTTTCTTGTTATTGCTTTCCAACTCGAACCCAAAATCTTTCTTATGTTCTTGATTCATATTCTCATTAATCTATGTGTATAGATATTACCAAATCCCTAGTGGTAGCAAAAAGAATATCCAAAGGTTAACGGTTTGATATTTGAAAGAAAATATTTTTCTTATTACTTTCCACCAAAGAAAGTAATGGTTGACAAATAATGATAAGATTTTTGGCTTGTTAAACATATTTCTTGCATATGAATTTAGCATTTTCACCATCTTCCTATCAGTTGAGCTCACACCATTTGTTAAGCCAATCTTTTCTTGAGCATCACCCATGAAACATTCCGAAAAAAACATCAACAGAATCTATGTCTAAATTCTTATTTTTGGGTGATTGGATCAAATTATTTTCTCAATGATTTTTTTAAACCAATGCAATAAAAAATTTGAATACTAAATTTTAGTTACTAATGTAAAAATAACTAATTTGACACTGTTAAAAAAATCTTGTAAGGTTACTTCAAGCCTTTTTACTTTATGTTTTATTTCAAAGAAAGGTTAATTCTTTTCGGCAATACAACACTTGTGTTCTAAGTTTATGTAGAACTAGACTATTTCGAGTATATACACATAAATATTTTATGATTAAAATTTCTGGATAATTTTTTTTAATACCCTCTATTTTTAATACATGCCATCTTATGATATTTTTATTATAAATTAGATCAATTTTTGATATTAATAATATATATATATATTATTTATTGTATTGGTTTAAATTTGGTTAGGAGAATATTAACAAAAAAATTGTTAAGAATCTTACAAATTATATAATTTTTTATTAATAAACACTGAGAGTGTGGTAACAATAATGAAAATGAAAACACATACGAGATCAGAGGGAGGTGATATTGGTTTACTCCTCCAAAGAGACCGGAGTCCCAGCTTGGCTACCAACTCTACGAACACAATCGTTCCATGTGTGTTTGTTTCTTGGTATATCCATTGTTTCAAAATTCTTATACTCGAAAATCGATAGAAGGATTTGAGCTAGTCCTAGATGACAAGCTTTGCCAGTATTTAATAGATGAAGACAACATTTATTCGTCAATATTTGCTTCTTTGTCTCATCCAACATGTTTTTGAAAATTTTATTCCCACAATCCGAGTTCATCTTTTCAAGACAACCATGAAGAAACTTGAGCCTTTTGTGTGAGTAATGATTAAGAAGCTCGCTCTCATATTTAACCACCGGTGAATTGTCAGAATCTTTGACAAAAGATGATATGTTGACATTTTTTGGTTCCTGTTGGGAGTATTGATCAATTAATTTCTGGGAGTTAGTTTGGTGAGACATGAAAAATACAACAATAGATACAAACATTATCATCAGAAGCGACTTTGCCATATTTGATTTTGATATTAGATTGGTGAGAATAAGGAGGAGATCTTATAGGGGCAACTACGTTTGATTTGTGAAAGATTAGTTAACTAATTAAACATTTATTGAACTTATGTTATAGACTTCATGACACGCAAAATTTAAACATATTTGTTTTAAAAAAACATAATGTTTACAATAAATTTTCAAGGTTTTAAAATTCTTTTTGTAACTAATGGAATATGGCTAGAAGTTAGGTGAACTTCAAATAACAGTATGATTGTCTTTCAGTTTATTACAAATCAAAGTCATTATTAATCTTTGCAACACAATACACAGATGATAAGATAATGGAAAATTTTCAAAAAAGGTTTGATTCGCAATTGTTTTGTTTAGCAATATTTGAACATAGCCCTTTCTTTGAAGAAATAACTTTTTAAAATGTTAATTTGAACATTCTAATGTAGTTGTTCTAGTTATTGCTTTCCACATCGAATCCTAAATCATTCTTATCATCTTGAGACATATTCATCATTAATCTATGTGTATTGCTATTACCAAATCTCTAGTAGAAGCAAACAAATTTATCCAAAGGCTAACAGTTTTATCTTTGAACAAGAATATGTTTTATCACCTTCCACAAAAGAATTAATCGTTAAGCCAATCTTTCTTAAGCATCACTCATGAAACATTCAGAAAAAATCATCATCGGAATCAATGCATAAATATTTTATTTTTGGGTGATTTGTACAGATTGTTTTCATGATGAAAAATATTTTATTAACCAATGCAATCTAAAATTTGAATACTAACTTTTATTTCAAGTATTACTAATGTAAAATTAACTAATTCCACACTGTTAAAAACTATTTTTCTAATGTAAAATATGTCATCTTATGATACCTTTATTGTAAATTAAATCCAGTTCTGATTTTAATTTATTCAATATATTTATGATTTTTTTTTGTTTTATGATTTATGGTTTTGGTTTAACTTTCTTAGGAGAATATTAATAAATATTTTGTTTAGAATCTTAAAAATTATATAATTTGTTTTATTAATAAACACCCAGAGTGTGGTAACAATCATGAAAATGAAAAAGCATACGACATCAAAGCGAGATGATATTAGTTTACTCCTCCAAAGAGACTGGAGCACCAGCTTGGCTACCAACTCTACGAACACAATCATTCCATGTGTGTTTGTTTCTTGGAATAGCCATCTTCTCAATATCCTTATACTCGTAAATGGATAAAATGATTTGAGCTAGTCCTAGATGACAATCTTTTCCAGTATTTAATAAATGAAGACAACATGTATTCGTCAATATTTGCTTCTTCGTCTCATCCAGCATGTTTTTAAAAATTTTATTCCCACAATCCGAGTTCAACTTTTCAAGACAAGCATGAAGAAATTTGAGTCTTTTGTGCGAGTAATGATCAAGAAGCTCCCTCTCATATTTAACCACAGGTGAATTATCAGGAGCTTCGGTAAAAGATGATATGTTGACATTTTTTGGTTCCTGTTGGGAGTATTGATCAATTAATTCCTGGGAGTAAGTTTGGTGAAATATGAAAAATACAAAAATAGATACAAACATTATCATGAGAAGCGACTTTGCCATATTTGATTTTGATATTAGATTGGTGAGAATAAGCAGAGATTTTATATGGGTAAGTATGGTTGATTTGTGGAAAATTAATTAACTGATTAAACATTTATTGAAGGTATGTTATAGACTTCATGACACACAACATTTAATAGTTTTGTTCAAAGAAAACCTTGATGTTGACTGTACAATTTGAAGGTTTTCAACTTTGTTTTGTATCTGATGGAATAAGGCTAGAATTTGGGTAAACCATAAATAACACTATAATTTTCTTTCAGTTTATTACAAATCAAAGTCATTATTTGTCTTTGCAACACATTACACATAGAATAAGATAACTAAAAAATTCAAAGAATGGTCTGATTCGCATCTTTGTGGTTTAGCGATATTTGAACGTAAGCCCTTGCCTTTAAGACATAAGTTTTGAAAATGAGGATTTGAACATATTAATTTAGTCGTTCTAGTTATTACTTTTAACATCGAACCATCTTATCTTCTTGAATATATTCGCCATTATTTTATGTGTATTGCTATAACCAAATTTCTAGTAGAAGCAAACAAAATATCCAAAGGTTAGCGGTTTTATCTTTGAAAAAGAATATTTTTCTTATTACCTTCCACCAAAGAAAGTAATGGCTGAAAAAGAATGACAAGATATTTTGCTTGTTATACAGATTTCTTGTATCTGAGTTTAGCTCTTTTGGAATCTTACTATCAGTTGAGCTCACAGCATTCATTAAGCCAGTTTTTTCTTGTGCATCACTAAGGATAAATATTCCAAAAATAATCATCGGAATCTAAGCCAAAATTTTTATTTCCCGGCGATTGGATCAAATTATTTTCTTAATGAAAAATATTGTAAAATCCAACGCTATAATAAAATTTGAACACTAATTTCTTATTGTATTACTAATTTAAAAATAACTAACTCTACACAGTAACAAAATATTTTCTATAAGGTAAAATATATCATTATTTTCAAGCATTTTCACAATGCTCTTAAAACCGGACCGGATACCGACTCGGCGTATTTACTGGTTTATTGGTCGAATCGATTAAACAGGTCAAACTGGGGTTTTTATTTATATATTATATTATATCTTATATTATATATATATATATATATATATATATATATATATATATATATATATATATATATTTAATTATATATAAAAATAGTATCATGAAATTGAAAGATACTATATCAAATTGTATGGTTAAAAACTGTTATATCAAAACTTCTGGTTAAACCATTAAAGAGAATGATAATACTTGTTACAAGTGCAGTACAAAATCTTGTGGCATTGGAAAATTCAGATGATGAGAATGGTGTACGATAGGAAAATGGAAGAGATTTCAGTTTCTTTTTTTCTGGAGAATTTTTTAACAAACGGCGGCGGTTAAATTTTAAATTATTAGTATCCAGGATTTGTCTAATATAAAACCCTAATTAAAATTTAAAATTAATAAAAAATGGTTTTAATGTCAACCCCGGTCACCGGTTTCACCGGTTTTTAACCGAGTTCTCCGAGCTTGTGAAATCTGGATTTTGAACCAAACCGGACTCGGCTTACTAAAAAAGTCGCAGTTGAACCGGTTCGACCGACCGGTCCGGTTTTCAAAACCCTTTCATTTAATGTTAATATTTCCAAGAAAATTATATTTTTTCAATGCCACATTTCTGATTTTATTTTATGCAGAACTAGACTATTTCGAATATATAAAAATAAATATTTTATGATTTGAGCTTCTTGATTTAAACTTTGTAATATCATCTCTTTTTAATACATGCCACTCTTATGATATTTTATTTAAATAAGATCCATTTTGATTTTAATTTGTATAAATTCTATATTTAAGTTTTTTGTTTTATAATTTATCGTATTGGTTTAAATTTGGTTAGGAGAATACTAACACAATTTTAGTTAAGAAACTTAATAGTTATATTGAATTTTTCCTAATAAATACCCAGAGTGTAATAACAATCATGAAACTGAAAATGAATACAACATCAGGGCAACGTGATATTAATTTACTTCCACCAAAGAGACCAAATCACCAGCTTGGCTACCGGCTCTACGAAGACAATTATTCCATGTGTGTTTATTTCTTGATATAACCATTGTTTCAATATCTTTATACTCGAAAATTGATAGAATGACTTGAGTTAATCCTAGATGACAATCTTTGCCACTATTTATTAGATGAAGATAAAAATCATTCGAAAATTGTTGCTTCTTTGTCTCATCCAACATGTTAAAGAAAATATTATTTCCACTATCCGAGTTCATTTTTTCAAGACGAGCCTTTTGTGCGAGTAATGATGAAAACATTTCCTCTCATGTTTAACCACCTGTAAATTCTAAGGAGCTTCGATAGGAGATAATATCTCAAATTTTTCTGGTTTCTGTTGGGAGTCCTGATCAATATCATGGGAGAGAGTTGGGTGAGATGTGAAAAATACAACTATATATACAAACATTATCGCGAGAAGCGAATTTGTCATATTTACTTTTGATGTTGGATGTTAAATTGGTGAGAATAAATAGAGATCTTATAGGGGTAAGTACGTTTGATTTGTTAAACATTCATTAATTTATTAAACATTTATTGAAGTTATGTTATAAACTTTATGACACGCAACATTTAGCAGATTTTTTAAAAATAAAAAAATAATGTTTACAGTACAATTTGAAGGTTTTCAACTTTGTTTTGTATCGAATGGAATATGGCTAGAATGTGGGTAAACATGAAATAACACTATAATTTTCTTTCAGTTTATCACAAATAAAAGTCATTACTAGTCTTTGCAACGCATTATACATAGAATAAGATAACGAAAAACTTCAAAGAGAGATTTGAATCACATTTGTCGGTTTAGTGATAATTGAATGTAAGCCTTTGCTTTGAAGACAAAACTTTTAAAATGAGAATTAAAACATTTTAATGTATTATTTCTTGTTATTGCTTTCCAACTCGAACCCAAAATCTTTCTTATGTTCTTGAGTCATATTCTCATTAATCTATGTGTATAGATAATACCAAATCCCTAGTGGTAGCAAAAAGGATATCCAAAGGTTAACGGTTTGATCTTTGTAAGAAAATATTTTTCTTATTACTTTCCACCAAAGAAAGTAATTGTTGACAAATAATGATAAGATTTTTGGCTTGTTAAACATATTTCTTGCATATGAATTTAGCCTTTTCACCATCTTCCTATCAGTTGAGCTCACACCATTTGTTAAGCCAATCTTTTCTTGAGCATCACCCATGAAACATTCCGAAAAAAACATCAACATAATCTATGTCTAAATTTTTATTTTTGGGTGATTGGATCAATTTATTTTCTCAATGATTTTTTTTAAACCAATGCAATAAAAATTTTGAATACTAAATTTTATTTACTAATGTAAAAATAACTAATTTGACACTGTTAAAAAAATCTTGTAAGGTTACTTCAAGCCTTTTTACTTTATGTTTTTATTTCAAAGAAAGGTTAATTCTTTTCGGCAATACAACACTTGTGTTCTAAGTTTATGTAGAACTAGACTATTTCGAGTATATATACATAAATATTTTATGATTAAAATTTCTGGATTAATTTTTTTTAATACGCTCAATTTTTAATACATGCCATCTTATGATATTTTTATTATAAATTAGATCAATTTTTTTGGTTAGGAGAATATTAACAAAAAATTTGTTAAGAATCTTAAAAATTATATAATTTTTTATTAATAAACACCGAGAGTGTGGTAACAATCATGAAAATGAAAACGCATACGAGATCAGAGGGAGGTGATATTGGTTTACTCCTCCAAAGAGACCGGAGTCCCAGCTTGGCTACCAACTCTACGAACACAATCGTTCCATGTGTGTTTGTTTCTTGGTATATCCATTGTTTCAAAATTCTTATACTCGAAAATCGATAGAAGGATTTGAGCTAGTCCTAGATGACAAGCTTTGCCAGTATTTAATAGATGAAGACAACATTTATTCGTCAATATTTGCTTCTTTGTCTCATCCAACATGTTTTTGAAAATTTTATTCCCACAATCCGAGTTCATCTTTTCAAGACAACCATGAAGAAACTTGAGCCTTTTGTGTGAGTAATGATTAAGAAGCTCGCTCTCATATTTAACCACCGGTGAATTGTCAGAATCTTTGACAAAAGATGATATGTTGACATTTTTTGGTTCCTGTTGGGAGTATTGATCAATTAATTTCTGGGAGTTAGTTTGGTGAGACATGAAAAATACAACAATAGATACAAACATTATCATGAGAAGCGACTTTGCCATATTTGATTTTGATATTAGATTGGTGAGAATAAGGAGGAGATCTTATAGGGGCAACTACGTTTGATTTGTGAAAGATTAGTTAACTAATTAAACATTTATTGAACTTATGTTATAGACTTCATGACACACAAAATTTAAACATATTTGTTTTAAAAAAACATAATGTTTACAATAAATTTTCAAGGTTTTAAAATTCTTTTTGTAACTAATGGAATATGGCTAGAAGTTGGGTGAACTTCAAATAACAGTATGATTGTCTTTCAGTTTATTACAAATCAAAGTCATTATTAATCTTTGCAACACAATACACAGATGATAAGATAATGGAAAATTTTCAAAAAAGGTTTGATTCGCAATTGTTTTGTTTAGCAATATTTGAACATAGCCCTTTCTTTGAAGAAATAACTTTTTAAAATGTTAATTTGAACATTCTAATGTAGTTGTTCTAGTTATTGCTTTCCACATCGAATCCTAAATCATTCTTATCATCTTGAGACATATTCATCATTAATCTATGTGTATTGCTATTACCAAATCACTAGTAGAAGCAAACAAATTTATCCAAAGGCTAACAGTTTTATCTTTGAACAAGAATATGTTTTATCACCTTCCACAAAAGAAATAATCGTTAAGCCAAACTTTCTTAAGCATCACTCATGAAACATTCAGAAAAAATCATCATCGGAATCAATGCATAAATATTTTATTTTTGGGTGATTTTTACAAATTGTTTTCATGATGAAAAATATTTTATTAACCAATGCAATCTAAAATTTGAATACTAACTTTTATTTCAAGTATTACTAATGTAAAAGTAACTAATTCCACACTGATAAAAACTATTTTTCTAATGTAAAATATGTCATCTTGTGATACCTTTATTGTAAATTAAATCCAGTTCTGATTTTAATTTATTCAATATATTTATGCTTTTTTTTTGTTTTATGATTTATGGTTTTGGTTTAACTTTCTTAGGAGAATATTAATAAATATTTTGTTTAGAATCTTAAAAATTATATAATTTGTTTTATTAATAAACACCCAGAGTGTGGTAACAATCATGAAAATGAAAAAGCATACGACATCAAAGCGAGATGATATTAGTTTACTCCTCCAAAGATACTGGAGCACCAGCTTGGCTACCAACTCTACGAACACAATCATTCCATGTGTGTTTGTTTCTTGGAATAGCCATCTTCTCAATATCCTTATACTCGTAAATGGATAAAATGATTTGAGCTAGTCCTAGATGACAATCTTTTCCAGTATTTAATAAATGAAGACAACATGTATTCGTCAATATTTGCTTCTTCGTCTCATCCAGCATGTTTTTAAAAATTTTATTCCCACAATCCGAGTTCAACTTTTCAAGACAAGCATGAAGAAATTTGAGTCTTTTGTGCGAGTAATGATCAAGAAGCTCCCTCTCATATTTAACCACAGGTGAATTATCAGGAGCTTCGGTAAAAGATGATATGTTGACATTTTTTGGTTCCTGTTGGGAGTATTGATCAATTAATTCCTGGGAGTAAGTTTGGTGAAATATGAAAAATACAAAAATAGATACAAACATTATCATGAGAAGCGACTTTGCCATATTTGATTTTGATATTAGATTGGTGAGAATAAGCAGAGATTTTATATGGGTAAGTATGGTTGATTTGTGGAAAATTAATTAACTGATTAAACATTTATTGAAGGTATGTTATAGACTTCATGACACACAACATTTAATAGTTTTGTTCAAAGAAAACCTTGATGTTGACTGTACAATTTGAAGGTTTTCAACTTTGTTTTGTATCTGATGGAATAAGGCTAGAATTTGGGTAAACCATAAATAACACTATAATTTTCTTTCAGTTTATTACAAATCAAAGTCATTATTTGTCTTTGCAACACATTACACATAGAATAAGATAACTAAAAACTTCAAAGAATGGTTTGATTCGCATCTTTGTGGTTTAGCGATATTTGAACGTAAGCCCTTGCCTTTAAGACATAAGTTTTGAAAATGAGGATTTGAACATATTAATTTAGTCGTTCTAGTTATTACTTTTAACATCGAACCATCTTATCTTCTTGAATATATTCGCCATTATTTTATGTGTATTGCTATAACCAAATTTCTAGTAGAAGCAAACAAAATATCCAAAGGTTAGCGGTTTTATCTTTGAACAAGAATATTTTTCTTGTTACCTTCCACCAAAGAAAGTAATGGCTGAAAAAGAATGACAAGATATTTTGCTTGTTAAACAGATTTCTTGTATCTGAGTTTAGCTCTTTTGGAATCTTACTATCAGTTGAGCTCACAGCATTCATTAAGCCAGTTTTTTCTTGTGCATCACTAAGGATAAATATTCCAAAAATAATCATCGGAATCTAAGCCAAAATTTTTATTTCCCGGTGATTGGATCAAATTATTTTCTTAATGAAAAATATTGTAAAATCCAACGCTATAATAAAATTTGAACACTAATTTCTTATTGTATTACTAATTTAAAAATAACTAACTCTACACAGTAACAAAATATTTTCTATAAAGTAAAATATATCATTATTTTCAAGCATTTTCACAATGCTCTTAAAACCGGACCGGATACCGACTCGGCGTATTTACTGGTTTATTGGTCGAATCGGTTAAACAGGTCAAACTGGGGTTTTTATTTATATATTATATTATATCTTATATTATATATATATATATATATATATATATATATTTAATTATATATAAAAATAGTATCATGAAATTGAAAGATACTATATCAAATTGTATGGTTAAAAACTGTTATATCAAAACTTCTGGTTAAACCATTAAAGAGAATGATAATACTTGTTACAAGTGCAGTACAAAATCTTGTGGCATTGGAAAATTCAGATGATGAGAATGGTGTACGATAGGAAAACGGAAGAGATTTCAGTTTCTTTTTTTCTGGAGAATTTTTTAACAAACGGCGGCGGTTAAATTTTAAATTATTAGTATCCAGGATTTGTCTAATATAAAACCCTAATTAAAATTTAAAATTAATAAAAAATGGTTTTAATGTCAACCCCGGTCACCGGTTTTTAACCGAGTTCTCCGAGCTTGTGAAATCTGGATTTTGAACTAAACCGGACTCGGCTTACTAAAAAAGTCGCAGTTGAACCGGTTCGACCGACCGGTCCGGTTTTCAAAACTCTTTCATTTAATGTTAATATTTCCAAGAAAATTATATTTTTTCAATGCCACATTTCTGATTTTATTTTATGCAGAACTAGACTATTTCGAATATATAAAAAAAAATATTTTATGATTTGAGCTTCTTGATTTAAACTTTGTAATATCATCTCTTTTTAATACATGCCACTCTTATGATATTTTATTTAAATAAGATCCATTTTGATTTTAATTTGTATAAATTCTATATTTAAGTTTTTTGTTTTATAATTTATCGTATTGGTTCAAATTTGGTTAGGAGAATACTAACACAATTTTAGTTAAGAAACTTAATAGTTATATTGAATTTTTCCTAATAAATACCCAGAGTGTAGTAACAATCATGAAACTGAAAATGAATACAACATCAGGGCAACATGATATTAATTTACTTCCTCCAAAGAGACCAAATCACCAGATTGGCTACCAGCTCTACGAAGACAATTATTCCATGTGTGTTTATTTCTTGCTATAACCATTGTTTCAATATCTTTATACTCGAAAATTGATAGAATGACTTGAGTTAATCCTAGATGACAATCTTTGCCACTATTTAATAGATGAAGACAAAAATCATTCGAAAATTGTTGCTTCTTTGTCTCATCCAACATGTTAAAGAAAATATTATTTCCACTATCCGAGTTCATTTTTTCAAGACGAGCCTTTTGTGCGAGTAATGATGAAAACATTTCCTCTCATGTTTAACCACCTGTAAATTCTAAGGAGCTTCGATAGGAGATAATATCTCAAATTTTTCTGGTTTTTGTTGGGAGTCCAGATCAATATCATGGGAGAGAGTTGGGTGAGATGTGAAAAATACAACTATATATACAAACATTATCGCGAGAAGCGAATTTGTCATATTTCCTTTTGATGTTGGATGTTAAATTGGTAAGAATAAATAGAGATCTTATAGGGGTAAGTACGTTTGATTTGTTAAACATTCATTAATTTATTAAACATTTATTGAAGTTATGTTATAAACTTCATGACACGCAACATTTAGCAGCTTTTTTAAAAATAAAAAATAATGTTTACAGTACAATTTGAAGGTTTTCAACTTTGTTTTGTATCGAATGGAATATGGCTAGAATGTGGGTAAACATGAAATAACACTATAATTTTCTTTCAGTTTATCACAAATAAAAGTCATTACTAGTCTTTGCAACACATTATACATAGAATAAGATAACGAAAAACTTCAAAGAAAGATTTGAATCACATTTGTCGGTTTAGTGATAATTGAATGTAAGCCTTTGCTTTGAAGACAAAACTTTTAAAATGAGAATTAGAACATTTTAATGTATTCTTTCTTGTTATTGCTTTCCAACTCGAACCCAAAATCTTTCTTATGTTCTTGAGTCATATTCTCATTAATCTATGTGTATAGATAGTACCAAATCCCTAGTGGTAGCAAAAAGGATATCCAAAGGTTAACGGTTTGATCTTTGAAAGAAAATATTTTTCTTATTACTTTCCACCAAAGAAAGTAATGGTTGACAAATAATGATAAGCTTTTTGGCTTGTTAAACATATTTCTTGCATATGAATTTATCCTTTTCACCATCTTCCTATCAGTTGAGCTCACACCATTTGTTAAGCCAATCTTTTCTTGAGCATCACCCATGAAACATTCAGAAAAAAACATCAACAGAATCTATGTCTAAATTTTTATTTTTGGGTGATTGGATCAAATTATTTTCTCAATGATTTTTTTTTAACCAATGCAATAAAAAATTTGAATACTAAATTTTATTTACTAATGTAAAAATAACTAATTTGACACTGTTAAAAAAATCTTGTAAGGTTACTTCAAGCCTTTTTACTTTATGTTTTTATTTCAAAGAAAGGTTAATTCTTTTCGGCAATACAACACTTGTGTTCTAAGTTTATGTAGAACTAGACTATTTCGAGTATATACACATAAATATTTTATGATTAAAATTTCTGGATTAATTTTTTTTAATACCCTCAATTTTTAATACATGCCATCTTATGATAGTTTTATTATAAATTAGATCAATTTTTGATATTAATAATATATATATATATATATATATATATATATATATATATATTATTTAATGTATTGGTTTAAATTTGGTTAGGAGAATATTAACAAAAAATTTGTTAAGAATCTTAAAAGTTATATATTTTCTTATTAATAAACACCGAGAGTGTGGTAACAATCATGAAAATGAAAACGCATACGAGATCAGAGGGAGGTGATATTGGTTTACTCCTCCAAAGAGACCGGATTCCCAGCTTGGCTACCAACTCTACGAACACAATCGTTCCATGTGTGTTTGTTTCTTGGTATATCCATTGTTTCAAAATTCTTATACTCGAAAATCGATAGAAGGATTTGAGCTAGTCCTAGATGACAAGCTTTGCCAGTATTTAATAGATGAAGACAACATTTATTCGTCAATATTTGCTTCTTTGTCTCATCCAACATGTTTTTGAAAATTTTATTCCCACAATCCGAGTTCATCTTTTCAAGACAACCATGAAGAAACTTGAGCCTTTTGTGCGAGTAATGATTAAGAAGCTCGCTCTCATATTTAACCACCGGTGAACTGTCAGAATCTTTGACAAAAGATGATATGTTGACATTTTTTGGTTCCTGTTGGGAGTATTGATCAATTAATTCCTGGGAGTTAGTTTGGTGAGACATGAAAAATACAATAATAGATACAAACATTATCATGAGAAGCGACTTTGCCATATTTGATTTTGATATTAGATTGGTGAGAATAAGCAGAGATTTTATATGGGTAAGTATGGTTGATTTGTGGAAAATTAATTAACTGATTAAACATTTATTGAAGGTATGTTATAGACTTCATGACACACAACATTTAATAGTTTTGTTCAAAGAAAAAATTGATGTTGACTGTACAATTTGAAGGTTTCAACTTTGTTTTGTATCTGATGGAATAAGGCTAGAATTTGGGTAAACCATAAATAACACTATAATTGTCTTTCAGTTTATTACAAATCAAAGTCATTATTTGTCTTTGCAACACATTACACATAGAATAAGATAACTAAAAACTTCAAAGAATGGTTTGATTCGCATCTTTGTGGTTTAGCGATATTTGAACGTAAGCCCTTCACTACAAGAAAACTAAGCATTTACTAGGAAACTTTACTAGGAAAATTATTCCTCGTAAAATTACTACGAGTTCACTTCCAGTTTACGAGGAAACCAGATTTCCTCGTAGGTTCCTCGTAAAGTTACGAGAAATACGTTTCCTCGTAAGGTCGTAGTACATTAACGTGGCCATTACGAGGAAATAGTCACTTTCCTCGTAAAGCCGTAGTAAAATATTTCCTCGTAAAATCCTAGTACAAGCTTACTAGGAAATTAGGAGGAACTGTTTTCTTACTACCAAATTAAGAGGAACTTGATAGTAAATATCCAATTTAAATTTTGTACCTATTTTTCCTAGCAATTTCCTAGTAAATTCTCAAATCTCTATAAATACCACCACATGTAATTCATTTGAAACACACCAAACAAATAGAAAATACTCAATTCGTAACTGAAAGGAGTTCACCGTCAACAGAATAGTTTGTTATCAACTCAGCGTAGCTTTTCCTCAACTTTTCTTGAAGTAGATAGTTCGAGGAAAGCTATGTGGGGTTGATAAAAACCGTTCTGATGACTGTATACTTCTATTAGTTTTTTTTTAAAAATTTGTGATTTGGGATTTAGGAAGATGTATAGGTATAAGTTATGGTTGTTGGTTTAGGTTTAGGGTTTAGGGTTTAGGTTTAAGGTTAGAGTTTAGGGAATTTAGATTATAGATGGTTAGTTTAGGGAAAATTTAGTTTTGAAAATTATTACTAGCAGTTTCCTCGTAAGGTCCTAGCAGAAATTGATGACATCCTACTCATTGATCCGCATAATCGTGAATACGAGTTTGTCGAAAATGATGATGTTTCTACGGATTATGAGAATGTATCCGAATGAATTATGTATGTTTTATAAGTTTGTTTAATCACAAAAACCAATTTCAATTATGTATGTTTTATAAGTTTGTTTAATCACAAAAAATGAATTTGAGATTTAGGTGTAGAAGAGGTTAGGATTTTAGTTGTAGAAGAAGCTATAAGTTATGGAAGTTGTGGTTTGGGGTTTGGGGTTTGGGGTTTAGGGATTTACAAACACTTTCCTCGTAAAGCCCTAGTAATCGAAAACACGGGCATAGCAATTTCCTCGTAAAGCAATTTCCTCGTAAAGCCCTAGTAATCGAAAACACGGGCATAGCAATTTCCTAGTACAGCTTTTACGAGGACCTTACGAGGAAAAACGGACACTTTCCTCGTAATTTCCTCGTAAATAGAAACACGGGCATAGCAATTTCCTCGTAAGTTCCTAGTACTGTTCTACGAACTTACGAGGAAACCTTTTCCTTATATAAACGCGACAGATCCGGATTGTCACTCATAGTAACTTCCTCTCTATTTTCTCTTAAGGTAGTCTCTAGTCTCTAGTTAGGTGATTAGATTAGGGAATTTAGATTAGGTGGTTAGATTAGGTGGTTAGATTAGAGAATTTAAATTATGTCGTTTGTTTAGGAAATTTAGATTAGCTTAGTTTAACTGTTTTAAAACATTATACGAGAATGAATTAATGTTTTCTGTTTTTTTTTAAATGTAGATGGTTAGAAAGAACAAAGTTGCTGCTGCTCAGTTCAGGAGGTCTCTTGATGATCAAGAGCGTGGGATACATTATGCGGATCTATTCGGGTCCGGCTCGTCTTCGTCAGCTCCTGGGAGTTCATCTGCAGGAGTTGCCGAGACTCAGCAGCCATCTCATCCTCCTCCACCTCCTCCTCCACCGGTCGGGATTCATCCTGATTTGCAGGTGCCGTCGACCGCACCATTCGCGGTGTACACAGTGGAGGACATTTTGGCCCTTCCAGGCAGAGAAGGACTGCCAGAGTTAGATCCGATCCGACGGAACGGCCAAAACATCTTATGGTACGTTTTAAATTTAAAACTTTTTTTATTATGGTATGCTCTAATTAATGATTTATTTTTCTGTCTTTCCAGGTTTGGTCTTGACAATTGTGTCGCAGCTAGCGTCACGGACTGTATCAAGGGATACTTTCCCGATCCAGCCCCAAACTGGAAGATGACGCCGAGCCACACCAAAAAGACGTGGTTCAAATCGTTCGCTGTAAGTTTAGTAAATCCACTTAATTTATATATTTTTAATCATTTAAATTTTGAAATATATTGAAGTAATCCGTCTTTTATTTTTTCTGGTTGCAGCAAAAATATCGTTGGTCTATTGGGATTCACCAGCTGGTGAAGTCAGAGTTCGAGGCCAAGGCAAAAGCCCGATTGTGCGACACGGTCTACAACTGGAAGGGCGACTATCAGGTATAAATTTATAAATTATAATATATGTATACTTTTAAAAATATATATATTATTGACTACTTTAATTGTAATTATTTTTAAATCAGGTGGACGGTTACGAGCGCGGGAAACCCGATTGCCTCACAACCACGGTGTGGGATGGCCTCATCGCCTATTGGGCGTTGCCGGAGTCGATCAGAACCTCCAACAAAAACTCCGAGAACCGCATGACCTTAGACGAGCATGGCAACACGAAGATTCTTCACACCACGGGCCGAAAACCTCACGGGGGAGTTCGTCTCGACATGGTATTTTTGTAACTTTTTACTTTATTTGAATATTCTAATATTCTACATTAATTAATGTTTAATTTTTAAAAAAAAAATTAGGCTAAAGAGACTGGAATTCTTCCATCTCTTAAAGACCTTTACGAGCGGACCCACCGGAAAAAGAGTGGGCAGTTTGTAGATCCTGCTTCCGAGCGGATCTTCCAGGAGGTTGCTGCCCGGGTTGAGGAACGCCAGACCCAGCTGACTCAGCAGACTGGGGCTCCGGTCGTATTATCCACTCTTGAAGTGGATAAGATTTACGAGGAGGTAAATAATTTGTTTTAATATATTAATTTTTATTATTTATTTAAATTTTCCTTACTTTATTAATATTTTTTTTTGCAGGTCGTCCCTAGGAAAAAGGGCCGTATTATCGGGATTGGCTCGGTGAACGATGTCCCCGCAGCGACATCATCTCATGTTCACCAACAAGTCGAGGCCAACGATCAGCTGCGGTCGGAGCTGCAGGCGACGCAAGGTCATGTGAGTTCGCTCACCGAGATCCTCGACGCTGTGGCGGTCGGGAACCCGCAAGTGGCGGAGTTGTTGCGTCAGAGACGGGAAAGCGGAGCCCTTCCACCATCTCAGTCGCAGCCGGCATCCAACACTGGAGACGACGACTTCGTCCAACAATTTCATGAGCAGCATCAGTTTTAGTTTTAAATTTGTATATTATGAATTTTAAATTTTAAATTATGAATTTTTAATTTTAAATTATGAATTTTTAATTTTAAATTTATAATTATTTAATTATTTAAATTGTTATTTTTAATTTGGTTTTTCTAATTTTTTTAATATATATATAATTTTTAATTTATAAATATTTTTTTAAAAGAAAAAAACATTTCCAAGCAATTTCCTCGTAAATCTTTCGAAGTAAAATCCTAGAAAGGTCCTCGTAATAGACTTACTACGAAATTACGAGGAAAGATTTTACTATGAGCTTACGAGGAAATCTTACGTGGACTTTACGAGGAAAACTTATCCACGCGTTTACGAGGAAATGTTTCCTCGTAAGTAAGCTAGGACTTTACGAGGAAAATAGGCTTTACGATGAACGCCTTTCGACGAAACGGGTTTCCTCGTAAATTCCTAGTAAATGCCCTTTTACTAGGAAATAACGAGGAGAACCCGTCCTAGTAAATGGCCTGTTTTCTTGTAGTGCTTGCTTTTAAGACATAAGTTTTGAAAATGAGGATTTGAACATATTAATTTAGTCGTTCTAGTTATTACTTTTAACATTGAACCCAAAATTATTCTTATCTTCTTTAAATATATTCGTCATTATTTTATGTGTATTGCTATAACCAAATTTCTAGTAGAAGCAAACAAAATATTTAAAGGTTAGCGGTTTTATCTTTGAACAAGAATATTTTTCTTGTTACCTTCCACCAAAGAAAGTAATGGTTGAAAAAAAAATGACAAGATATTTTGCTTGTTAAACAAATTTCTTGCATCTGAGTTTAGCTCTTTTGGAATCTTACTATCACTTGAGCTCACAGCATTCATTAAGCCACTCTTGTGCATCACTAAGGATAAATATTCCAAAAATAATCATCGGAATCTAAGCCAAAATTTTTATTTCCCGGTGATTGGATCAAATTATTTTCTTAATGAAAAATATTGTAAAATCCAACGCTATAATAAAATTTGGACACTAATTTCTTATTGTATTACTAATTTAAATATAACTAACTCTACACAGTAAAAAATATTTTCTAATAAGGTAAAATATATCATTATTTTCAAGCATTTTCACCATGCTCTTAAAACCGGACCGGATACCGACTCGGCGTATTTACTGGTTTATTGGTCAAATCGGTTAAATAGGTCAAACTGGGGTTTTTATTTATATATTATATTATATATATATATATATATATATATATATATATATATATATATATATATATTAATTATATATAAAAATAGTATCATGAAAATTAATTATATATATAACAAGATATTTTGCTTGTTAAACAGATTTCTTGCATATGAGTTTAGCCTTTTTGGCATCTTACTATCAGTTGAGCTCACACAATTCGTTAAGCCAATCTTTTCTTGTGCATCACTCAGGATAAATATTCCAAAAACTAATCATCAGAATCTAAGCCCAATTTTTTATTTTCGGTGATTGGATAAAATTATTTTCTTAATGAAAAATATTGTAAAACCCAACACAATAATAAAATTTGAATACTAATTTTTTCGTGTATTACTAATTTAAAAATAACTAACTCCACACAGTAAAAAATATTAAGTATAAGGTAAAATATATCATTATTTTCAAGCATTTTCACAATGTTCTTAAAACTGGACCGGATACCGACTTGGCATATTTACTGGTTTATTGGTTTAACCGGTCGGTAAAATTGAAATAACACTATAATTGTCTTTCGTTTTATTACAAATAAAAGTTATTGTTAGTCTTTGCAACATAGTACACATCGAATAAGATAACGAAAACCTTCAAAGACTGGTTTGATTCACATTTGTCTAGTTTTGCGAGATTTGAACGTAAGCCCTTACTTTGAAGACATCACTTCTAAAATAGGAATTTGAACATTTTAATGTAGTCGTCCTAAGTATTTCTTTCCACATCGAACCCAAACTCATTATTATCTTCTCGAGACATAATCTTCAGTAATCTATGTGAATTGCTATTACTAAATCTCAAGTAAAGGCAAACAAAAATATCCAAAGGATAACTTTTTGATATTTGAACAAGAATATTTTTCTTTTTTACTTTTCATCAAAGAAAGTAATGGTTCAAAAATAATGACAAGATTTTTGGCTTGTTTGACAGATTTCTTCCATATAAATTTAGCTTTTTCAGCATCTTACTAACAGTTGAGTTCACACATTTCGTTAAGCCAATCCTTTCTTGAGATCACTCATGAAACATTCCAAAAAAAATCATCATCGGAATATATGCCTAAATTTATATTTTGGGTGATTGGATCATATTATTTTTTAATGAAAAATATTTTATAAGCCGAGAAATAAAAATTTTGAATACTATATTTTATTTCATGTATTACTTTTGTAAAAATATCTAATTCCACACCCTTCAAATTATAAATAAAATTTTCTTTTAAGGTAAAACATATCATTTTGCCATGCATTTTTATTTTATTCATCAAGAAAGGTTAATAGTTTTTGGTATTAATATTTTCTTAATAAATACCCAGAGAATGGTAATCATCCTGAAATTTAAAACGCATACAACGTAAGGGCGAGGTGATGTTAGCTTAATTCCTCCAAAGAGACCAGAGCATACAACATAACGGCCAGATTCAAAATAGTGAGAAACGACGACAAGAGAGACGATCAAGATCAGAGATTGAGAGTAGAGAAGAATTGAAGACGTAGCTTGAGATCACGAGGGTGAAACTAGACGGCGTTGCAGAGGCGGTACACGGTCAAATTACACCATTCCAGCAGTGACTTTTACAGTTTCACGGAGGAAGCGATAAGCGAGCTAAGGCTCTAGTATAAGACTCTGTTTTCTTAGGATCACCGTTGTTGTGACCTTGTAACCGATAGTGAAGCAGTTGAGGGATTCTGGTTCTCTCCACGGTGTATTGTTGTTTCTAGTTTCCTCTCAATCTTTTTTTTTTTTTTTTTTTTGAAAAAGATTCCTCCTCTCAATCTCGAACCTGAAAACCATAAACCAGCGAAATCAATAACTCAATCCAAGCAAGATTAAACCTAGAAGAAATCGATCTAAAACTCTACAGCCCCGTGTCAGTTTGTGGTGTGAAGGATCAAAGCGTTTCAGCAAATCTATGAAGTTAATTAAGATAAAGATTTGTGTGTGGTCTCATTCTTTGGAGTTGATTTCTTCATCGAAGTTGTGGTGTAGCGTACTTTCTTTAGCTACGGATATGTACAGGAATGGGTAATATATACCAGCTTCTTTACTGTAGCTACATTCGAATAGTTATAGGGGCCTAAGGCAAATTTTAAAAATTAACTTACTTGCAACTATAATGAAAACAATTTTCTAATAAGATATATCAGTTTTACCAAATACACAAGTCTAACACTGTACAAGAATAAATTTATTACGTAAATATGCTATGTTATGTCATATAGAAAAAAAATACATGGATTCATAAAGTGAGTTAGTCGACTCTGGTGGAAAGGTTTTTTTTAATAAGTTCAAATCTCTAGAATAAAAATTGTTTTAAATTTTGGGGTCCTAAAAATGTCATATTATTCGGGGACCTGAGGCGAGTGCATTTTTCAATACACTGTAGTGTAGGCACGCCGCTATACATTCCTCTCTATTTTGACTGGGTTGTGGATCCGACTGACTCTGTCTTTAAGGCCGTTTGGTCTTGTTTGGAGTTATTGGAGTTGCTTTTGTGTTTCTTTTCTTTTGCAAGGAAGTTTCGTTTTAGGATTTGAAACTTTTTCCTAGGCATATGTTTCTATAGTAGTGATATTGGATGGAACCATCACTACTATTATCTATCTGATTTATTTGTATTGTATAAGCTTGTTCGACGGTAACTAAAGATAATTCGAGACAATTGAGAGTCAATCCCATTATTTACGTGATTTGTATTTGCATTTCAAGTGTGTTGGACGATAGCTTAACTAAAGCTAATTAAAGAAAGGTTGATAAATGCCGAGATTCTAAAAATCGGTCTAAGTGGCACCTAGACGTCCACCTATGCGGTAACTCGATCATATCCAAAATAAGTTTCTTAAATATTTTACTGATTTATATAATTTATATTGGTTTAAAATGTTCCAAATCAGATAAAATCGGTTTAAATAATTTAAAATTCAGAAATATGTTAAATTAAGTAATATTTTAATTACAAAGCTACTAATTTGTCTAATTTCTATTGTTTTGTATATCTAATTTTGATAATTCATCAAAATAATTTTATAAGTAAACTTAAAACTAATATATATCACATAAATGTATAATATTATATATAAATAAAATCAATTATTTATTAACATATAGACTTTATCTAGGTCCCTAACAATCTGTCTATACGCTACTCTTTTATAAAACGCCTAGGCGTAAAACATTGATAAAAACAACTGACGATGAAGACCAATAAGATTTATTGTCATGTTTTCATTAAAGCTATTAGTACGCCATCTGCTATGTTTGGAATAGGAACATCAAACTCACCTTATTTCCAAACCAGACTAGTTTGTTATTGGCTAATGACAGTTTTTCTAATTAGAACACTGATTATTCTATAGGGCATAAAGATGAAAACATGGAGTACTTGAAGAAAGATACAACACTGGAATTACTACAATATGATCTAATAAAGAAAAATAAGGAAAGAGAGTCACTGGTTGTGTAACACTTTAAAAAATCAAACTAACAAAGCTGAAAGTTTTCTTCAGAAGCCAAAAGGAGACTTAGTCCTGCTTCCTCCTTCACCATATTGCTCGTTCCATTTTCTCAGCTCATTCATGGTCGTCGCATCATATGCCACTGACGGGCTCACCTACAAAGCCACACATCATCCATACATATGATCACAATCACATCTTTGCTAACGCTAAAGCCAAACAAAACGCTAACTCAAGATACAAATCGTCTTCTGGCACTGATGCGATAAAATATACCTTAGCTTTAGACTGAATGAAGTCATCCAAACTCAGTGGCCGCAGACAAGGGGACGCATCTGCTCCTTCACCCTGAAGAAACAAACAAGGCAACCAATCAAGCAACAAGAAAATGCTATGAAAGCGTTTGATGTCATTGTACAATCTTATATTCTGTACCCTTTGTTCTTCCTGTAAAAGTTCTTGAACAGGTCTGTAAGCAGCAGCAATGCATAGATTCTGCAATATAAGAACCCACAAAAGAGAATGAATCAAGAACGTACAAGCACACACCACAAGCTGGTGTCTGGAGAAGAAGACCAACCTTCAAATCACTACCGGAGTAACCTTCGGTTTCCTTTGCGAGTTTCTCGAACTGGAAACCGGATTCAAGATTTTCCGGAGTGAGAAATATTTTCAGTATCTTTAACCGGTTCTCTGCATCTGGTAAGTCCACATATATCCTACAGTTAACAGTTCACCATTACAGCAAACAGCAGTAACAGATAACAAAACTTCATTAAGGTAAATGAACACTCTACCTTCTTGGTAGACGACGAATGACAGCATCATCAAGATCAAATGGACGGTTGGTGGCACCAAGAATGAGGATTCTATGGCTGTCTTTAGACCTAAGCCCGTCCCAAGCTGCCATGAACTCATTTCTCATTCTTCTTGTAGCTTCGTGCTCCGAAGATCCACCACGAGCACCTAACAGACTGTCAATCTATCAAGCAAACAGAGAAGCGCTCTTAGTCACACTCACTCATCATAAAAATGTTAAACCCTCTTTGAATCATGGACGTACAAAAACGGAATTTATACACAACATGCTCACCTCATCGACAAAAATAATAACAGGTGCTAATTTGGTGGCATAGGAAAATAGAGCTTTAGTGAGCTTCTCTGCGTCTCCGAACCACTACGCCAAACAAGCAACACATAAAAAGGAAGAGTCAGATCCCATAAGAAAATGATCAAAGTAGGCAAAAACTATATTGATCATATGAGAAGTGTATTAATAGAGGCCCTAGGGTCTAAGCATAATCTTCAAGTCCGTTAAATCTTCTTCATAACTAACTGAAACATACATACAAACAACACAAAACACTGTCCACGAACCTTTGATGTAAGAGTTGAGCCAGTTATGCTAATGAAGTTTGCTCCAGCTTCTGTTGCAAGAGCCTTGGCAAGGAGGGTCTTACCCGTTCCAGGAGGACCAAAAAGTAATATTCCTTTGCAGGGCTGCACCAAAAAGCTCATGTTATCATGGAAAGGAAAAACAATGCTGTGTACAAAAGACAATGTACTATACCCGCAAGAGATTGCCACGGGAGAAAAGCTCTGGCCTCCTCATAGGAAGAATAACCAACTCATTTAACGCCTTCTTCACGTTTTCAAGTGCACCAATGTCTTCAAATTTGACGCCTATTTCTCCAGGAGCAACAACAGCCGAGACAAAGTTTTTTTCATACTCATCCTTTGCAATATCCTGTAAGAAACTCTCTCTTAACATTTCAAGATCTATTCACAAGCGTCCAAGGGCAGGAGGAAACTAACCTTTAAGTTTTGTGAGGGTTGTAAAGAGTTATCTTCTAGCTTTCTTAACCTCGCAATTGAAATATCAAGGCTGGAAAAAGAAGGAAACAAAGGCAGTAAGATAACAGAATAAAAAAGTTACAGATTCACAATATAAAGCCACAATCATATATACCTTTCTCGAGGTAGAGACAAGCGGCCTCCTTTAACTAATGGTTCTGGACAAGAGGCTAAATAATGATTTCTTGCCCAGCCAATAACTTTCTCTGCTTCTGCAAAAAACAAAAACCAAAAGTGCTTAAACTCAGCAACTTAAAATGCAAACAAACCAAGTGGTTCAACCTGAGTTACTCTACTCACTTTGCTTGGTCAATATTACACCATCGGTATTCACTTGGAATAAGTCTGTGCATAATAACTCATGTTCTTCAAGTACCTGGGAATCAAAACATTGAGATACAACAATTTGTGAAATCATTACACGTTTCGCTCAATTTTCTCATTGAAATTTAGAACTAAATCTAGATACCTTAAGTAACTCATTTATATTGCTCCGAGATATCACAATTCTCCTATCTTCTCCAAGTTGTTTCTTGAACAGCCCAAGGGCATCTTCTTCCTACACAAAAATTTTAAAAGAAGCAATAAAGTACACTGTTATTTTCTTAAGAACTAGATAGAAGTCCATAACATGAACTAGATAGTTATTTGTTACTGTGATGAAAAGTTTAAATATGATAGTAGGCACACCTTTGGAGGATGTAGGCGCATAACATTAGTGAAAAGCTTGTTTATCTCATTCTCCTCTGATCGTTTATTTCCTGTTAATCCCTCTGTTAGACGCTTCAAGGGAAGAGGCTGTAACACACCAAGGCATATCAAGAAGAGAATAACATTGCAAGGGATGTCTATAAGGACAAACTAAACTGATACTTTAGTGTTAAGCTTACCAGTTTCGCAAACTGGCTAAAGTTTGGGAGCACCATCGTCTGTTTTCAACAAAAAAGAACAACTTGTTCATCCACTGTTACAGGAACAAAGACCGAACAATAATCAATGACGAGTGAGAGATATGTTGAAAGGCTTACAAGTTTCTCTCTTTCTTTTGAGCCGGTTTCTATCTTGTTCTGCCCACATATCATAACAATCGGACCAGATAATTTATCAAACATTTCTTGAACTTTGTCTACAAATTCTTTTCGTCTTGTTTTAGGCACAGCTCTAGACAACCACTGCGAGAAGTCTGGAAAATAGACTATAAGTGGTTGGTTGGATGCCAAAACCTACAAAGACATGACAACAATTGATTAACTGCAGGGACGATATGGATATACTTATCACCACATACGTATCACAATACACCAGTGAAAATATCAACGTTATGGGCCTTGACTTGGTCAGAGTATCACAATACACCAGTGAAAATTAAGGCAACTGGCAATATGAAGCATAGCTTGTTGTATACATATGATTATAAAATACACAAGAATCCAATCAAACTAAAATAAAAAGTTCTGAACACTTGATACTGTTGGCGAGATCATCTTCTAAGACATAAAAATTTACAACATGTATAGCTAAAAGTTCAGCCTGAAACTAAGACATGAGAAAAGCTAACAAGCAAAGTTACTGTAACTTCCAAAGTACCTCGTTTAAGGCCTCCATAGCAATGTAGCCATCTACTGCTTGCATATCCATGTCGTGTTTGAGCTCTTTAGCTGCGTAGAGAAAAAAATATATTAGTTAATTACTTTTAAATGATGTCAGCCACTTTATATATGGCGAGTGATTCTCTAGATTCACAGGGATGATGACATATCAGACAATAGGAATATTGTGAAGCAATACCATCTACCCAGTAGATAGGTAACGTTTGAGGCTGCTCTCCTGGTTTTTCCCCACTTCCCTCTGATGTTTTATTGTCACCAGAATCAAATATGACTGCTACACGGTTCCCACTCACTTCGTATACCTCTCCACGTTGTCCCCTGGACAACGGCCTGCAAGAATATAAACTATGGTTAAAGACGAAACATATGGCGTCAAACTTTCTTAGAGCTCTTCGAGTTCAATATATGTTGCAAAGGAGTGCACAGAAAATAGAAAGCAAATTTTGCAGGCAGGTCAAATTACAAAAACCACAGATGGCATCATCCTAAAAAATCATTCACCAATTGATAAAAGATAATGTTAACTGGGACTTGTGGAAGGCATCTGAGCAGAGTCATATCTAGAGAAACTATGACGCAGAAAGGAACTAACGACAACACATCAAAAGGCAATCATCATAACAAAAGGTTGCCTCACTTGCAGTGCTACATGCGAATTATCCAAACCCCAATGATTCTGAAAGGCAAATCCAACTCACTTGAACAATCAAAATGCGTTTGCTTATTAAAAATTTAAAACAATCAACAATACTACGCAGACCATGCTGCCATCGACTTAAATATTGTCAGACCAATGTGCCATGAACGATTTTTGTGCGCCTGATACTACAAGATGATAGGCCATAGTTCCGAAACCTTTTTCATAGCGCAAACTTTCACTACCAGTTGTAGACTTCTTCACAAGTTTAAGCCACTCGACAGGTAAAATGACAAAGTATATAATCATAAAGAAACAGACAAAATCTCACAAGAAAAACATAAAATATGAAGAAAGCCACTAAGCCAGACGCTAAGCGGAATCAACTCCAAAAGACAGACTATTGATGTAACGAAATTATCAACTAGACATGTGCTACATACATCTCGGGTCAGCTGTCGAAAATTTAAGAAACTCAAAACTCGAAGTACACTTAAACATGAAACAGACCAATCCTGCATCAAGTTCACTATCTAGACACCCAATGAGGTTTCCAACCTAGATCAAGAAATACATCTGAAAAAGAAACCTAAAGATAAAACCTAGAAATAACAAGACATTAATCTTTTTATTTACACTTGATGACTTACCAACCCACCTGCCAGGAATAACGGTAAAAGCACTTTTTTGACCATCAGATGTAGAAATCTTCCCCAATACGACCCTGTGATCCATTTACAAGCCAGCAAAATAAGGATGCAGTCATAATTACTAGCTTTAGTTACTAACTTACTAGAAGATGTTTCTAGCATAGGTAACATATACGGACATCAACCAACTCCAAACCACTAGTTAGAAGATGCAGGTTTACAGGGTGAAGGCTTTGATGCCTTATAAGAAACTTGGGCGATTATGAACTTGCTAGAAGGCTTACATATCTTATAGACTACAAAGAGACATTCAAATAAAAGTACATAAACAAGTCTAGAAACTTGATACGTATTTTAGACGACTATACAGGTCCAGAGGAATTAAACTGAAAAACCTTTTTTTATCCACTCAAATCTATAATAAATTAGATGGACATGGAAAAAAGGATATCAACACAAGAAACAGAGATGCACCAATTTTGCAGAATGGCACCATTAAGCATCAAAACGCACAAGTAGCTCTACATATCAATTTCCACTATATACGCTAAATGACAAAATACGAATGAAGTACAGAGCCAATCACTGCCAGTCAAAGGGTTGAGTGAGTTAAGAATTTCGAAGCTGTACAATACAGGATAGTTCTAAAGCAAGTAAAATATCAAACACAGTTCGATGACTAGAACATGAAAGAAAGACGGCATGCATTACTTATAAAACAAAAAACAGACCAAATTGTTTATCCAACACTATGAAAAAGGTAAACATCTATTCTTTTCTGTGCTATCCATCGCCATAACAACTATTAGATAAAATTTTCGAATGACCTCCAGACCAGTAAAGCTATATCCACGAAAACATTTTTAAGCACGAGTAAAGAAAAATAGATTCCCACAGAGGTGAATCAGTATATTACCTACGCTTTGCTTCGTCCTTCTTAGATGACCCAACATACCTAACTTGATCCCCTGCAAGCATGGTGGACAGGTTAAAAACTTCATAAATGAAAGAGGATAAAGCCAAAAGCCAATGAGAGAAAGACAACACAAAGAAAACATAATTCGATACAACGAAACGTTACTAAAACATGCCAACCCAATTCCGGAATAACTAAGAACATCTAGAGCTTCTACAACGATGAAGGGTGTATCATAGATCCTTGACAGTGATACAATACTATCCAACAAAGTAAACAAACATCCTTTGATGCAAATGAGGAAGATGAACGTGCTGAGAGTTAGCTACCTTTCTTAAGAGGCCGCTTGGCTTTATCACTATGATCAATAGCTATAGGTTTTGGCACCTCAGAAGAGCCAAGCAATTGTCCAGACATTCTCTGCCAAATGTATAATATAAATGATTGGAAAATGTCTATGATAAGGTAACGGAGAATCACAATGTCCAAAGGGAATGGCAAAAACATTATCATGGTAGATTTTATGAGTATCACATAAAACAGATCATACCTTCTCGATGTCCTCTATGTCAGCTCCAAGTTTCTTGAGAACTTCTTTAGAAATCTCCAGATATCTTTCTTCATCGTCACTTCCCTCTACTTTCGCCTCACTGCTACCCTCCTCGTCATTGTTTGCATCGGTTTCTTCCTCGGCTTCTGACTCTGCAGTCTCATCATCTGATTCTGCAGTTTCCTCATCTGACTCAGACTCATCATTGTAGTCATCAGCAAAATCCTAATCAATCAAAAACATCACGTTAAAGACATTCATAATCATAAATGGTTCCAAGTCATAGCAAATAAACATTGAGAAACTCACGTAAGGAGCAAGAACGCTGCTGTCAAGAATCAACAGAGGAACTTGTGAATCTCTAGCAAGTGCTCGTACCAACCTCTCACGGTACAGCTCAGTACCTGTATAATTAAAATCAATATAGATAGTTTGATTTAACAAAAAAAAAAAACAAGACATCCAGACACTGGACGAACCTGGAACACTCTGGAGCAATATTCTCCCACTTGAAGAATCTAAACGAGCACCATACGTGGACGCCACATTCCTTTGTTTAATATGCGAGCTAACACACTCTACTAGAGTATCTTTCGTGTGCTCACTGGTGAAAAAAAAAAACAGATAATATTAGCATTAAAAATTTGACTAGGAGATTACAAAACTAATAAGATAACAATAACAGATTTGGTTATTACTGGAGGTAGTAAGGAAAGGACTCAAAGGAGAGCTGTATAGTTTCCCAAGGTTGAATCCTCCGCGAGAACTCGTTCTTCAGTCTCTCTCGTTTATTAAGAAAAGGTGACTCTTTTTTGCTCTCACTCGCAAGCTTCTCGTTGTTAAGCCAATCTATTTGATCCTGCTTTCCAAGCTGAGCGTGAGAATCAAAATGGTTAACTCCTCCAAGAACGCTCTTCTCTTTCACTGTCTTTTCTTTACTCAGGTTAGCATTCCTTCCATCACCTTCAGAGCTAAACCGACGCAACTGGCTATTTTGAGTGAGACTCAAAGAGTTTCCAGAGGCAATAGGGAAACACTTTCTTGTGAAATGAGTTGTTAGTGCATCTGCTAATCTGTAAGATGGTGAACCGGTGAAGTCACGAGTAGGTGGCTTAGCTAAGCATTTTTCTTGCTTCAATACAAAACAACCTAGTCTCTGATTCCTTCTAATTAACCTTGAATACATCGTTAGCTACTTTCCTCGGTTCCAAATATCACTGTAAAACAAACAATAACAACATAAAGAGCAGTTCTTCCAAATTAATACTAAAGGCCCAAATCTCGAGAGTTTCCAATGTTAATACGAAAACCTAACAACTTGGGTAAGGTACAAACAAGTGTTGCCCTCATGTGTTCGTACCTGTCTTAGAAATAATAGATATTGACAAAATCGATTCATGCTCATTCCATCTGTAATAGATTTTAATCAGAGGCTTGGAGGAAGAGGATGTGCGGCGATGATTGGAGAGAACCAGAGACAAATTAGCTAGAGAGGGAGAGACCGAACTTGTTTAGGTTCCGGAACCGAGAGTTTCCGACCGTGTTAAATATTCTTTTTGCCATTTTTTCTTTTGTTTCATTTCCATATGGGCTTGAGAAAATAGGCCTGATTAAGGTTAGTGGACTTAGTGCTCATTGATTAATTTCCGCAGTCTATCATCCCCGCGTAGACCGCTAGTGTAGTAATTTTTACAAGTGATATCGGTTTTTTTTTTCTTTATTTTTTTGTCAGCTCCCATCTTCGTAGATCAATTGGTAGTCGAGTCTGAGACGTTCCGAAGAGACGCTCTGTCCGGCCGGATCTGATCTATATGGGAAAAAAGAGTACCGCTAATTCTTGCCTCCTTAGCAAGAGAATCTGCACGTACGTTCCTAGTCCTGGGTATGTGAGATATGGTGAAATCTAAGAAACCGTCTTTGAGGAGACGGAAAGACACAAGCTCCGAAGCAAAGGCCGGCCAGTCGGTGGCACTATCTAACATTTCCACCAAGGCAGCACAGTCTGTCTCCATGTGGATTGCAGTGCACTGGAGTTCTCTCAAACATGACATCGCCCAAATAAGTCCTTCCATCTCGGCATGGAGGGATGATAGGCTCTTTCGACATCCTTGTAGTCCAAATCTCTCGACTCCCATTGGATCCTTGTAAATCCACCCTAAACCACTAACTGTGCCATTATCAATCCATGAGGCATCAATTTGACAAGTCGGGCGTTGGGGGTTCCCAAGGAGAGTGGAGGTAACCGGCATGGGAGATATGTTCTCCTCCTCCTCTTCGTCCTCGAGTAAGTTTGCTCTTCTCCAGCACTCAGCTTCAACGGTTGCCAGCTGAAGGGTGTCCATCGGTGATATTTCCTTTCCATTGAAAAGTTTGTCATTCTGTGCTTTCCAAATATACCATAAGATCCACGGAAATGTCTCAATAAGTGGTTCCATAAAGGCCATGTTTTCCTTCCTCCAGAAGAGGAGGCTCATATTCTGATAAACAGATGTACTCGGGAAGTAACCCGGAAGGGACGGATAGTCCGATAAAGCCCACACCTGCAGGGCGGGGGGGGGGGGGGCATTCAAAAAAAAGATGGTTAATGGTTTCCTCAGGGTCACCGCATCTAGGACAGCTCCTATCAGTTCCCAGGTGTCTATAGGTGAGTCTCTCAGCCGTCGCAATACATCCTGTCAACGCTTGCCACATAAAGTGTCTCATCTTCCCAGGGGCAGGTATACTCCACATGTGGCTCTGTAAACCAGTGATACTCGGTTGTGCAATGAGATCTTCAGGTTCTCTCTCTTTTGTTGATTGTAGTCGGTTATATCCTGATTTGACGGAGTAAACTCCAGAGTTGGTATAATTCCACGCATACCCATCCATAGACCATGTATTACTTGGTCGTAACTTGAGAATTAGCGGGATATCCTCAGGGTGAAAGTACTCCATTAAAAGATTAGTATCCCAATCTCTTGTATCACGCTTAATGAAAGAGTGAACAAGGAGCTTTGGGTGTCTATAAGTAATGCGATCAGATGGTCTCGGTGGACGTGCATGAGTGTCTGGAATCCATGGTTCAGTCCAAACACAAGTGTTAAGACCGGCTCCTATAGTCTTCCGTATCCCTGATTTTATCAGTGGTTTCGCTGCCATAATGCTACGCCAACCGAAGGAAGGAGAGTAGACGTTACGATCTTCCAAGGGGTTTGATCGATTATAGTATCTTCCTCTCAAAACTCGGGCGAGTAAAGAATTTGGGAACTGTATCAATCTCCAAAGTTGTTTCCCTAATAATGCAATATTAAAATCATGAAAGTCTAAGAAGCCTAGTCCACCATGCTCATGTGGGACACAAATCTTGTCCCAAGCGATCCAGTGCATACCACAGTTGTTTTGGCTCGAGCTCCACCAAAAGTTGGAGGTAGCACTCTTTAGTTTCTCTACAATACCTTGTGGAAGCAAGTAACACGACATAGCAAAAGTCGGAACAGCTTGAGCCACTGATTTAATTTGCACCTCTTTACCTCCTTTCGAGAGTAATCTAGCCGACCACGAGGTAACACATCCATTCAGGCGATCTTGTACATATGAAAAAACTTTCATCTTTCGACCACAAATTTGCTATGGCAGTCCAAGATATTTGCCCATTCCTCCTTCAGTGGTGATCCCCAGAGCACGTTTTATATCTTGCTTAACATTAAGGTCAACTTTGTTCCCAAAAATGATAGAGGACTTAGACGCATTAAGTTGTTGACCTGAAGCCTTTCCATAGGATTCCAAAATATCAAGAATTTTTTTACACTGTCTCACTTCCGCCTTGCAAAAAAATAGGCTATCATCCGCAAATAGGAGGTGTGAGATCCTGGGGCTGGCTCGGGCAACACGCAGTCCTAGGATGCGCTTCTCTTCCTCCGCTCCTTGAAGGAGGGAGATCAGAGATTCAGTGCACAATATGAAGAGGAAGGGGTTAGTATAGGAGTTGTATTTTTGTAGAGATGGTTGATTCTAAAAGTCTAGAGCCTTGTTAAATTTGTAAAGAGTTTTTTATATTTAAAATTTTATGAAAATAATCTATATCAAGGATTTTAAGAATCTAAAGGAAATATGCAAGATTTTTAAAGTTTTATTTTATAAGTACAATAGTGTAGAATTCAATTTCCAATAACATTAGATTTGATGGAAACTTAAAATCATTAGAAACCAAATTTTATGAATAACAAGGGATTTTGTAAGTCATTAAACAATCATCAAATCAATAACACTAGATTTTATTAAGATTCTTAGAATCCACAAACCAATAAAAATATAATTTGAGAATTTTAACAATCGCCGCAAATTAATATCCTACTAACACTCCCTAAAACACTAGACGTACAAAAGACATGATAAACAACAATTTAAACCTAATGGAAGAGAAAACTCGCGAGTTCCCACATGTCTGTTTCCAGAGGCATCAAATATGCAGTCATGTTCCACACATCCATCATGCAATCTCCAGCAACCAACAGATTTCACCATCGTGTTCTCCGCAAACAACAGGTTAGTATTTTAATTAATTTTAAAATTGTTGTTTTTCTGCGTTGTATTTGAGAGGTTAAAAAGCTTTTTTTTTCTTTTGCAGGTGAAAAAGATCTCGCTGATTTCATAATTATGGACTGATCACGCAAGATGTGTTGCCCCGGGTTCCAGAACCAGCAACTCTTTTTGTGATCTCGGGAGACTTTCGTTTTGTGGACATTCTTGCGGACTGCAAGGAGATAGGGTACAATGTGTTGTCTGTTTGGAGAAAGGGATGTGGAGCAGTAGGGTTAACATCATTCTCATACCCGTGTGTGTGGTAAGAACTTGTTACCATCGACTAAAAGTGTCTTTAATTTCATGGTGTTTAGGATAGGAGCTTAATTGCTCTTTTGAGAGTGATTTATGTAGCTGTTGTTGTTTGTTGTTATCAGGTATTGTGTTGTTCTTTAATATTGTAGGCACTTTATAAAATGTATTGTTTTAAGCTCCTAGAGATGATTTCTAATCAAAAGGGTTGAATGTTTTAGATGTGTGATTAAGTGTACAGAACTTGAGCAGTTGGAAGTGACAGCATCGTAAATGTCACCAGTATACAAAAACTTTAAGTTAAAGCCGGTAATAAAATGTCACAAATGTTGCCTCTCATAATTATAAAATTAGACGACAAACCAAAAACACCAAAGCCATTAAAAGAGAGATCTTCATTTCATGTTAATCAGTATGAAGGACAAACATATGGTTTCAATTTCTTTGGTGGTGATTTTTTTTCCAGAGAACACCACATATAAATAGAAATACACACTATAATGAAACAGACATAAACAAACACAAAAGGTTATCTAGCAATCAGAAACTGAATAGAAAATAACAAAATTTCTCTTCTCCAGAAAAAAAACATGTTGTAAAATAAGACCTTTATATATCATCACATCACTTTAGTATCCATCATGACCCGACTTTTTCTATGTCTAAGACATGTGATGGAATATTTCACCGAGATTTTGTTGCTTTGCAAGTAGGGGATGGCAATTTTGGTCTAATTACGAGTTTGATTTGGGTTTGGTTCGGTTTATTTGGGTCTAAAAAACTTTAGCCATTAATCCAAATTAGTTTGGTTTGATTTGTGTTTGGTTTGGTTCGATTTTAATTTTGGATTGGCTTGTATTTGATTTAATTTTAATTTGGTTTGGTTTATGTTCGGTTAAATGTGATTTTGTTTGTTTTATTCAGGTCTAGTATAAACCCGGCCTCACCAGCGACCCATTTATTTATTTACGAAATTTTTTTCTCGAGTAGTGTTTAAACAAGTAGTGTTTCCTCCTGTGTTCGTACCTGTCTTGAAATTGATAGATATTGACAAAATTGATTTCTGATCATTCCATCTTTAATAGACTATAATCAGAGGCTTGGAGGAAGAGGATGTGCAGCGATAATTGGAGAGAACCTGGGACAAATTCGCTAGAGAGAGAAAAGGAGAGACCGAACTTGTTTAGGTTCTGGAACTGATAGTTTTCGACCGTGTGTTAAATATTATTCTTTTAGCCATTTTTTTTGTTACATTTTATCAGGCTTGAGAAAATAGGCTCGTTATATGCCCATTTAAGACCTAACTGGACTTAGAACTCATTGATTAATTTACGAAGTTTATCATCTCATTAAAGTGACCATATAATAAACGAAGACTTCAAATAACTAAGTTAACTAAACATTTTCTATAGACAGTTTTTATAAACATGTAATAGAACTGAGCGTAAGAATCAAAACTGAGCGTGAGAATCAAAACGGTTAACTCCTCCAAGAACGCTCTTCTCTTTCCCAGTCTTTTCTTTACTCAGGTTAGCATTCCTTCCATCGCCTTCAGAGCTAAACCGACGCAACTGGCTATTCCAAGAGGCAATAGGGAAACGAGATGTTTGCTATCTTGTGCAATGGTTCGTTAGTGTGTTTGCTAATCTGTAAGATGGTGAAACCAGTGAAGTCACGAACCGGTGGCTTAGCTAAGCATCTGCCTTGCTTCAATACAAAACAACCTAGTCTCTGGTTCCTTCTAATTAACCTTGAATACATCGTTAGCTACTTTCTTTGGTTCCAAATACCTTTGCAAAGCAGACAATAACAACATAAAGAGCAGTTCTTTCAAATTCATACGAAAGGCCCAAATCTCAAAAGTGTTTCCAATGTAATACGAAAACCTAACTTTGGTTAAAGCACAAACAAGTAGTGTTTCCTCATGTGTTCGTACCTGTCTTGAAATTAATAGATATTGACAAAATCGATTTATGATCATTCCATCTGTAATAGATTGTAATCAGAGTGTTAGAATTGTGATTATGAAAAAGAAAAGATGAATTTGCCTTCAGAAGTAGAGAGAAAATATGATTTCTGAAAGCTGATATTATTATTGATCGATGTGAATCTTTAGCTCTAGAGAGCTTACATATACAGTAAAACCTAGACATGTAAAAATGGATAATATTTAGTGAATCAACCCAAACCAAACCAAGCCATGGACTTTAATGAGTCAAGAAATTGGATCTTATTGGATAATTGGGTTTAATGGATAAGTGGGTTTAATAAGTTTGGTTTAAAATATGTTGAATTGATATGAGTTAATGAATAGCCCAAACCAAACCATTATCTTCCCTTTTCTTCTTTGTGGCCTCGTGAGATTAAAAAAAAAGCTTTTCACCTTCGGTAACGGTAACGACGATATCGATCCCTTCGTTCTAAGTTTTTCGTTCTAAGCGGCGATCTCGATCCCTTCGGTAACGACCCTTTCGAATCTCCTCTCCAACATCTCGATCATCCCTTTGGCAGCGATCCTCTCGAATCTCCTCTCTGACGAACCTCTCGATCACCCTCTTCGGCAGCGACCCTCTCGAACCTCCTCTCCAACGAACCTCTCGATCATCCCTTCGGCAGAGATCCTCTCGAATATCCTATCCGACGAACCTCTCAATCACCCTCTTCGGCAGTGACCCTCTCGAATCTCCTCTCCGACGAACCTCCCGAATCTCTTTGATTTAATCTCATCATCCTGAGCTCTCATCTCTATCTGCCGTATATTCGTTGTGAGCTCTCATCTCTATCTACCGTATCTCATCTTTGATTTGTTCTCATTTGATTTGATTCAAAACTGATGGAGTGTAGACTGTTTTTGAGTAGAAGAGAGTGTAGTTTTTGAGTATAGACAAGTCTTGAACCTCTTTGATAATAAGTATTCTTATTATATTGATATTACGTGCTCATTTGATGTGCTTAGAAAGCTTTGATATATATTGTGTGTTTACATCAAGAGCTTGTGTGTATTTCATATTGTTTTGTTGTGGGTTTTCAGAGAAAGCTCTGATTCTCTTCTTGCTCAGAGTAGAAGAGAGTGTAGTTTTTGTTCGTTTCTTAACTGAGCAGAGAGATCATACTGATGCTTTGGTCTTATATTATTCCAGTGTATGCTCTTTATGTTCATACCGAGAACTAACATATTTGGTCTTACATTATTTCAGTATCTAAAAGTGATAGACAATGACGAGGAATGTCTTCCTAATGGTGTTGGTGGTAGACCTAATGGTGGACAATCATCAAGTGCATCATAATATATACTGGTAAGTTCTTCTCATTCAAAAAGAACTAGAAGATCAACTGCATGAGATTACTTTACAATAGGAAAAGATGATAATGGCCAAGAGAGCGTATTGTAAGAAGTGTCCCAAAAACTACTTGTGGCATAGAAATAGTGGAACTTCTAACCTGAAACGTCACGCTGCGAACAATTGGCTTATATGGTGAAAGAAAAGAGAGGAAGTTTGATGATAATGTTGCTAGGGAAAAATTCAGTAGAGTAATTATCCGGCACAACCTTCCTTTCTGTTCAGTTGAATATGAAGAACTTAGGGACTATCTTAGTTATTTAAACCCAGATTATCAGTGCTATACTAGGAACACTGCTGCATCTGACGTGGTTAAAACCTGGGAGAAAGAAAAGCAAAAACTAAAGTCCGAGTTAGAAAACATTCCTAATAGGATATGTTTAACCTCTGACTGTTGGACTGCTTCAGTCTCAGGAGATGGGTATATAGTCTTGACTGCACATTATGTAGATGCGAAGTGGGTATTGCATAGCAAAATTTTGTCATTTTGTGATTTGCTTCCTCCACACACTGGTGATGTTCTAGCTAGTAATTCATGAATGCTTGAAGGAGTGGGGAATTGAGAGAAAAGTTTTCACATTGACACTAGATAATGACAATTCTAACAACTGTATGCAAGAAATCTTGAAGGATAGGCTGAATTTAGATGATAATCTCTTGTGTAAAGGAGAATTCTTTCACGTTCGGTGCTGTGCTCACGTACTAAACCTTATAGTACAGGATAGGTTAGGTGTTATTAGTGGTGCATTGTCTAAGATTCGAGATACTATGAAGTATTTCAAAGCTTCAACATCTAGAAGGATGGCACTCGCTGATTGTATAGAAGGTGATGAAGAAGCTGTCTTCTCTTTGGATGTTCAGCATAGATGGAATTCAACTTATTTAATGCTTGAGAAGGCTTTGAAGTTTGAGCGTGCATTAAACAGGTTCAAGGTGGTTGATAAAAGCTACAAACGCTATCCTTCGAGTCTAGAGTGGAAGAGGGCAAAGATTATCCACCAGATTTTGATGCCCTTTTACTGTATCACCACGCTAATGTCAGGGGCAAGTTATTCTACATCTAACTTGTACTTTGGGCATATTTGGAAGATTCAATGTGTGATGGAAGTGAATAGGGACAATGAATATAGTATCATTCGAGAGATGATTTCGAAGATGAGATTAAAGTTTGATAAATATTGGCAGCAGTATAGCGTTATTTTAGGAATGGGGGCTGTCTTTGATCCTAGGATGAAATTTAGACTTTTGAAGTGTTGTTATGATGAGATTGATCCCTTCAGTTCGAGAGAAAAGATTAAGCACCTTAAGGATGAGCTTTATAAGCTTTTTGAAGAGTATAGGAAAAAATATCATTTAACTCATGTTGTGAGCTCTACAAGAGTAGACTCTCGTGTTGCTAAAAGAAGAAAAGGGAACTTGGATGTACAAGATGTAAGTTCTGTTTGAGTTTTATTATGTTCGATTAAAAATTTTAGTTAAGTTTCAAATTATCTTTGATCTCTTCTCTTTAAATGATACAGGATCTGTTCGATTTAGATGATGTTCCAGACTATATGGAAGAAGGGAAGTCATCTTTGGATATGTACTTGGAGGATCCAGAGTTAGATATGAGGAGTCATCATAATTTGAATGTTGAAGTATTGGAAAGAAAATAGATATCGCTTTGGTGCTTTAACTAAAACCTCTATAAATTAATAATGTTGGGACTGTGAAATTTTATTAATTTATAAAGATATTAATTTATAAAAAAATTTCTTATTTAGTTTTTTTCTGTTTTAAATATTTATATTTATAATAAAAAAAAAGAAAATAGTTTATTTTATCATATGTACATTATTTAAATTTTAGAAATTTTGACTTTCATATTGTTCTATTATCTTATTTTTTGTATATTTTTATGTTTCATAGAATTATTTAGTGGTATTCGGTATAATTTTACTAAATACTATCAAAATATATTGAAATGTTAAGAAAAATAAAAGATTTTTCATTGTGAATATAAAACCAACAATATAAAATTTAGCTTGTACTTATATAAAAATTATATATAGATAGATTATTAATTTATGATTTTAAAGGAACTATATATTTACATGGAAGGTTTAAAAATATTAGTATCTTATTATTTTATCGATTTGTATTATATTTAACATTGGCCCAACTTGGAACCGGCAAAATTTATTAATTTATAGAGATTATTAATCTAAAAAGTATTAATTTATAGAGGTTCTACTGTATATATTAAAAGCTTTAACATAATTCTTCTATAAAATTTTCTCAATGTAGTAAAAAAAGGAAAACTAGTAAAATTGAAAATTAACTAAACCTTAATTGCATGATAATAATTTATTTCAATCTATCTTGCACATCTATATTATTAAAGTTCAAGTACATTTTGGAGATGTTTGGAAACTTGGATAGGAGTATTAAAATTTAGAGTGTTTGGAAACATGGATTGTAGTCTTTTTTTTAAAAAAAAAAAATATTGTTTGGAAACAATTATAGTAGTATTAAGTAAAAAATAATAGGCTTGAGTTATTAAATCTATTATAAAAAATGTTATCAATATATATATATATAAGAAAAATACAATACAAAGTCCAATTTGAATATCAACTCAAATTATGGTTTCTATATTTCATATTAAGATTTAAAAATATAATATATGCAATTATTTATATGATGGTACGTATAATATTAATTATATGATTACTTATATGATGGTACATATAAAATACGATTAATTATATGATGAAAATATATGATATATAATAATGACTAAGGGTGGGTTTTCAGGTATCCATACAGGTTGGGTTCTGATCGGTTTGCGTTTCGGGTTTTCGAGGTCAAAGATTTCAGTCCAATCAAGATATTTCTAAATTTTGTTTGAGTTTGATTCGGATCTTTGCGGGTAATTGATGGGTTTGTATAACTCATTTAAATTATTTTTATAGTCTTAAATCACTATATATTTTAAATTTCTCAAAATCTTTGAATAAAATAATATATTACCTATAAATTTAAATAACATATGTTAGAATACCTAAGATTAACATATTAATTGGCTTGATTAAAATTTTTGGATAAGGAATCAATAATTATTTTAAGTATTTTTTTTTAATTTGAGTATACTTTAACTATTTTAAATATTTATTTTTGACTATCTTTATATATTTTCAAGTACAGTGAAACCTCTATAAATTAATAATGTTGGGACTACACCGAAACTATAACTTTTTTATTAATTTATAGAGATATTAATTTATCGAGATATTAATTGAACCAAAAACTCAATTTGGAACTATAAAAATATATTAATTTATATAGATTTTTAGTGTATATTAATTTATCGATTATTAATTTATAGAGGTTCTACTGTATTTTAACCTAATTTAAAATTATCATTCTTGATGTTTTATATACGTTAAATATAAACATAATTAATATATATAAGTATATAAATATATTTTTAGATAAATTCAGGTACCCAAATATTTTGATTCGGATCGGATGTGGTTCTCTAAATAACAAAATATTGAATAATTCGAATATTAAATCAATTTATGTTTGGGTTCCGTACTATATTTTCGGATCAGTTATGTTCCTCAGATTCATTTTACCAAATTCTAATAATTACATGAAAAAAAAATATCATCATATTTTTTCAAAATATACATCCGAGCAAGTGCGCAGATCAAAGTCTATAATCATTTATTTTAACAACAAGCAAATAAATATGTTGATTAGAGAGAAAATAAAACAAAGCCAGAGAAATACATAACTTACCAGAGACACTAAATGTGTTGAATTTATTATAAAGAAAGTTTTACTAAGATAAATACATTCAATAATTACAAACAAATAATATATTTCATAAAAGTGAAAAATAATATATGCGCTTTCGAAAAATCTAGTATTATAAATAAAAATTGTTTAGAAACATAACTAGTAGTAACACATTAATTGTATTTCTATATTTCAGTTAGCTTAATAATATTATTAATTATATCACCTTAACGATAATACACACTATTAATTATATAACCATAATAATAATAGTGCAGATTCTTACTTATTAGCTAATCAATAGAGATTTTATGCCAATTATAAAATCAAAAATGTAAATAACTAAGTTTTATATATGGTTAAATATTCGATTTAGTAAAAATAATTATTTTAGTTTCAACCGGTGGAAAATAACGTAACCAAAAACATTATTCAAAGCCATGTTCTTATAAATAAAATAATAACTTAAATAAAAAAAATAAAAATGTTTTACATTTATTGTCACTTAGTTTCTCATTTAACATAATTATTTTACTAAACAAACAATATTTTTATCAGTTTATAAAATCAGTTAGGCATGAACATCTATAATATTAAAGCAGAATAATACTTATGAATATGACCCTGACATTTCCAATTAATTACAAATATTATTTGTATATTTTTGTCAACAGTATTTACAACCAATAAAAATCATTATTTTTCAATTACATTGGAGAGTATTTACTAATTCAGTTCTTAGCCTTTTTTAAAAAAAAATTCTTAAATATTTGCATCATATCTTTTCAAAAATTCTTTCACATTATTAATTATTTGAAAGCATTTATTAAATGAAACTTCAAAATAAAATCAAGTTGAAATAACAATGATTAGATCAACAAAATCATAATACTAGTCTGAATTATCTCGACTTCTTAAAAACATAGATTCATTTAAAATAAAAACTAAATCACACGAACTAAATTTAATAAAATTATAGAATTTTTTTTGAAACACTCAAATAAATTTTTCAATACAAAGAGTGTTGAAGATATAAAATATTTTATTTTAATTAAAAAATAATCAATGTAAAATAAGTTTAATTTCAGGTTCAATAAATAAAATCATATTACAGATCAGAATTATCTAGAGTTCAAAAATTTAGCCAAATTTAAAATAAAAAAAAAATAATTCATATAAGTAAATTTAAGATAAATTTCATAAAAATTAAAATATATAATTTATCAAAAATCATAATTATGGTCGTGGGAGAAGACGAGGAAGAAGATCTTGTCTATATGATGAAAAGAATAATAAGGACTTCCATGAGAATGAAAGGGGCCGGGATGAGAAAAAGCAAACATATAAGGTTCTACAGATTCGGCATAAAAAATCATTGGATACGTACTTGTCATACGCCAAAACACTTGGTCGATCTGTATAAAGCATCCCTGAAGGGAAAAGAGAAAGGAGGTGAAAAAAACTTCATCTCTGATGAATCCGAGTCATTCTTTCATGGTTTAAATGATGATACTTATCTCGACGTATCATATTTTCTGGTGGAACCAGAAAATATTGATGTGTAGTAAAATCGATATGATGTGTACTATATTATAGTATTTATATCTTTTGTTGTAAGATATAAGTTATGTTTTAAGTTTAATTTTTAGTAATATATATGTTTTATGAATATTTTAAATTCAGAAAAAAAGCCAGAGTTTGAGACTATGGATGGAGATATATGCTTGGCGGATAGTGCGTCAACGCACACGATTATTAAAGATAAGAAATATTTCTCTAGTCTCAAAATGAGAAATTACGCTGGAAGCGTAAGTACAATATCTGGTAATGGAAAGATTATTATGGGCTCTGGAAGAGCGAAATTCTCGATGCCGTGGGAAACAATATTTGAAATAAGTAATGCATTGTATTCCCCCAAGTCTCATAGAAACTTATTAAGTTTTAAGGATATCCGAAGTAATGGATATCATATTGAGACTGTGAGTAAAGATGGCATTGATTTCTTTGCATTAAGTCCGAGAGGAAACATATATTGGAAGAATTAAGAATGCTATCCTCTGAACTGTATTGTACGAAAATGAACATGACTGAGTCCTATGCCGTGGTAAACATGAAGTTTACTGATACATTTAAAATCTGGCATGAGAGGCTAGGACATTCTGGTTCAGTCATGATGAGAAAGATAGTGCAAAATTTGAATGGCCATCCATTGAAAAACGAAAGAATTTTGCAAATGAGCAAGTTTACATGTAATACATGTTCTCAAGGAAAACTTATAACTCGACCAACACCAGCAAAGGTTGGCAATGAATCACCAATGTTTTTAGAAAGAATACATGGTGATATATGTGGGTCAATCCACTCATTGTGTGGGCCGTTTAAGTATTTCATGGTAATGTGTGTCAAATGTGTATCTTTTGACCACACAAAATACGGCTTTCGCAAAGTTCATTGCCCAAATAATAAAGCTGATAATGCAGTTCTCAGAGTATATCATTAAGAAATTAAGGCTTGATAATGCTGGTGAATTTACATCAAAAGCCTTTGATGATTATTGTATGTCAATGGGGACTGATGTAGAGCATTTTGTTCCACATGTGCATACACATAATGGCATGTCCGAGTCATTGATAAAACGGTTGCATTTGATTGCAAGACCGTTGTTATTGAGAACAAAGATCCCAATTTCTGTATGAGGTCATGCTATATTGCATGCGGCTGCACTGATTCAGTTAAGACCGAGTGCATATCATAAGTACTCCCCATTACAATTGGCATCTGGGCAAGAGCCAGATGTATCCCATCTCCGAGTCTTTGGGTGTGCGGTCTATGTTCCGATAGCACCGCCACAAAGAACAAAATAGGCCTACAGAGGAGATTGGGAATATATGTGGATTATACATCACCAAGTATAATAACGTATCTGGAAACGTTAACTGGTGATATATTTACGGCAAGATTTGCCGATTGCCATTTTAAAGAGGATAAATTTCCAGCGTTAAGGGGAGGAATTAGAGAAATTCCTAAAGAGATTACATGGTGTACACCGTCGTTGTTACACCTTGATCCCCCTACGAACCAAAGAGAGCTACATGTTCAGAAAATTGTGCATTTGCATAATTTGGCAAATCAGTTACCTGATGCGTTCACAGATACAAGAAGGGTGACGAAATCATGTATCGCTGAAAATGTTCCATCAAGAGTTGATATTCCTAAGGAACAAAGTGATGGAAACAAAATTAATGAACCTAAGGTTCAGTTAAAGAGGGGGAGACCAGCAGGTTCTGAAGATTAAAATCTCCGAAAGAAAAAGAAATAGGTTGAGCAAAGTGGAAAGGATTTAAGAGAACCTGATACTGAAAAATATCTGAAAGAAGGCATAGATGAGGTTCAAGAAGAACCTTATACTGAAAAAATGTCTGAAAGAAGGCATGGATGAGGTTCAAGAAGAACCTAATACCGAAAAATGTCTGAAAGAATGCATAGATGAGGTTCAAGACGAACCAAATAAAGATAAGGATCCCAATGACGAAGAGGGAACATGAAAGTATGAGATTTCCATCAACTACGCCCATGATCAAAAGTTATTGATCAGAAATAAGATTAAAGATGTTTATGGAATGTTCTCATTTTCTTGTCCTAAGAGATCAATCATGAGATTGATGATCCCGATCCAAAGTCTATTTTAGAATGTCAGAAAAGATATGATTGGGAGGAGCGTAAAAAGGCCATTTAAATTGAGTTACTCTTCCTGAATAAAAGAAATATCTTTGGATATATAGTCATAACGCCTGAGAATATAAATATTGTTGGGTATAAGTGGGTATTCGGGAGAAAAAGAAATGAATAGAATGAAGTAACACAATATAAAGCCTGAGTAGTTTCCCAAGGTTTTTCTTAGAGACCGGAAATTGATTTTGAGGAAACATATTCCACGGTAATTGATCCAATTACGTTTAGATTTTTGATGAGCCTAGCGGCATCAAAAAATCTTAAAATGCATCTCATAGACGTTGTGACTGCTTATTTGTATGGATCGTTGGATAGTGATATATATATATATGAAATTCCCTGAATGATTGAAAATGCCTGAGGTATTGAAAGAAAAATCAAGGGAGATATGTTCGGTCAACTTACAACGATCACTTTACGGATTAAAGCAATCCGGACGCATGTGGTACAATCGCTTAAGTGAATATCTTTTCAGTAAAGGATATGTGAATAATGCGATATGTCCATGCGTTTTTATAAAGAAATCGTCATTTGGTTTTGTGATCATTGATGTATATGTGGATGACATGAACATGATTGAAACTCAAAAGGAGGTTGATGATGCTCGAACTCATATGAAGAGGAGTTCGAAATGAAAGATCTCGGAAAGACAAAGTTTTATCTTGGGCTCCAGACAGAGCATCTCCGAGAAGAAATATTTGTGCATCAATCAAACTATACGAAAAGATTATTGAAACAGTTTCATATGGATAAAGCAACTTCTCTGAGTACTCCAATGGTTGGTAGATCTCTCGTGGTTGAGAGAGATCCTTTTAGACCCTGTGAAGATAGCGAAAAAATATTAGGTCCGGAAGTAGCTTATATGAGTGTTATTGGTGGGCTGTTGTATCTTGCAAACTGTACCAGACCTAATATTGTTTTTGCCACAAATCTAATGGCAAGATATAGCTCTGCTCCGACTCTCAGACATTGGAACGAAATAAAGCATTTATTTTGTTACCTTCAAGGTACGGTTGATTTGAGGTTAATGTATTTTAGAAAACCCAAGTTTGGTATGGTTGATTTTGCAGATGCGGGATACTTATCAGATCCTCATAAACTCGGCGTAAACCGGCTATGTTTTTACAATTGGTGGAACCGCGATCTCTTGGTGGACACAAAAGCAAATTCTGGTTGCGACTTTCTCAAATCATGCAGCAACTATTGCGCTTCACGAAGCTTGTCGAGAATGTGTGTGGTTGAGGTCAATGAGTTACCACATACAAGAGTCAAGCGGAATGGCTAGCAAGAAAAAACCGACAAAAGTTTTTGAAGATAAGTCGGTGTGTGTCGTTAAACTTAAAGAAGACTATATCAAAAGCAACTGAACGAAGCACATTCCTCCGAGATTTTTCTCGTACATCGGAGAACTCAAGAAAAATAAAGAAGTGAATATTAAGTATGTACAGTCATGCGATAATTCTGCTGACATGTTCACCAAAGTTCTTCCAACTACTACATTCCAAAACATGTCTTCTGTATCGGAATGCGGCGTTTGTGTGACTTGTGAAAAGAAAGATGTGTCCATTATTCTCAGGAAGAGATTACGTCAATGTATTTTTTTTTTCTCGTTATGGTTTTTATCCCATGAAATTTTTCTATGATGAAGTTTTTAACAAGGCACTATGAAATATAAGATGAATAATCTAAAGGAGAGTGTTGTAAATAATAATTATTCATCTCTACTGGACACATGTCCTTATCTCAAAATACTCAAAATAGTTGTGCATCATCACTTGTAGATGTGTCGTTTTTTTGTATAATCTGTTTTGATTTAGCTGACTTCTCTCTTGCTATATAAAGGGTCCTCCCTGTACTTTTGTATGACATCGATAAGAAAGAATAAAGGCTTAACCCCACTCTATTTTTCCTCTTTTCTTTACGTTACATTTTCCCAAATAAAAACAAAAACTTTATTTATAATATATATCTTATTTTACAACAATGATAATTATTTTTAGTTTTACGTTACGTATACAAATTTACCTCGTCAAGAGATTTTTTAATTATTTTCTGAAGAGTTAAAAACCTATTAATTTTATAATCGATTTATGAGCTCATTCCAAAACTCTTTCTGAGCCCATTTAAAAGCTATGTCTGAGCACTTCAGAAAATGTTTATAAGACTTTCAAACATGGTTTTCAAATGATCAAAACAACTTTCTGTAAATTTCGTCATACTATTTCTAAATCCTTCAAAACCAAATTCATAAACATATTTTAAAAGGTTTGGAAACAGGTTCTGAAGAGTTCATCAACTTGTTTTGAATGGCTCATAAACGTGTATAGAAACACTCAGGTTCTGAAGAGTTCATCATCTAATAGCCACTTTGAAACTAGCAATAACTTCTCTGAAAGCTCACATTCATCGCTTGATATGATTAGCCACATCTCAATCACAACCACCCCGTTTAGCTACTCATCACCAGATTAACTGACTTTTTTAAGCCTTATTAATTTTTCTTAAACATGTTCAGAAAGACTCAAAAGGCTTTTTATGAAAGATTCAGAAAAATGTTCAAGAACTAATAACCGGTTTCGAACTTTTCTGAAACGGATTTTAAAACATGTTTGAAGGTTAAGAAACATTTTCTGAAGGACACTAAAACATGTTCTGAAGAGTTCAAATTCTTTTCTGAAGAGTTTTTAATTTTTTTCTGGTGGGTTCACACATGTTCAGAAACGTGTTTTGAAGGGCTCTGAAACATGTTAACAAGCAATAACTTCTGTGACAGCACACATTCGTCGCTTGATATGCTTAGCCGCGTCTCAACCACAGGTCCACAACCATCCTATTTAGCCACTGATTCGCCGGATTCCATGATTTTTTTAGGTTTATTAACTATTTTTAACATGTTCAAAAAGGTGTTATGAAAGTCTCAGAAAAGTTTTCAGGAAATCAGGAAAATAACCATTTATGAACTATTTTGAAACAGATTTTAAGACATGTTCTGAAGGATTCAGAAACATTTTCTTGATGAACATTTTATGAAGAGCCATGAAACATGCTCTCAGTTGAGTTCAAATTTCTTATTGAATAGTTCATAATATCTTTTTGAAGGGTTCACACATATTCAGAAATGTGTTATGAAGGGCTCTGAAACATGTTTTAAAGGGCTCATAAACATTTTGAAGGGCTCTTAAATACTCATTCCGTTTCAAATTAGATGTCGTTTTGGAACAAAATTTTGTTTCAAAATAAGTATGTTTTATTGACTTTTTATTCTAATATATTTTATATTGGTCGAAATCTGGTTAGATGTATTGGTAATGATGTTTTTATCTAATAAATATATAAAATTAAATGTTTTATTAATATGTGTGCCGAAGTCTAGAAAGACAAAATAAAGTAAAACATATGGAGTTTGTTGATAAACATTTTTTGAAGGGCTCAGAAATATTTTCTAAAGTAAAGAGTTCATATTATTTTATGAATGGTTCATAACCTTTTTTTAAGAATTAATAACCTGTTTTAATTAGAATATGTTTCTTAGTCCATTTAAAAATTGTTTTTGAGCTCTTCATAAAATGTTTATCAGTCTTTCGACTCATTTTCAAAGGATCAAATCCTTTTTGTAAAGTTCATAATTCTTTTTTCAATTCTTTCATAAATAAATTATCATTCGTTCTAAAGGCTCATAGGCATATTTTAAAGGGTTCATAAACAAGTTATGAAGAGTTTCTCAACTTGTTTTGAATGGATCATAAATGTGTTCTGAAAGACTCATGTTTTGAACCCACATCAATAACTTCTCTGACAGCTCACATTCGTCGGTTATAGAAGTATGGAAGCTTGTTGATGCATTACATTTTTCATTAATCAGGTTTTAGACGGATTTCATCTTGATTGAGTTTCTACTTTATTTGCAGTTGGCATTTTTATTATGGTTTCTGTATTCATTTTGGATTTTATCACGTTATTGAATTAGCTTCTTTTTATAGATTTAAATATGATAAATTATATCTACAACTGTTTAGAACTTATATGAAGGCAAGATAATATTATTTTAATTTTTTTTTTGTAATATAACATGTAAGGTAATATTATTTTAATATAATTTTCGAGTTATAATAATATAACTATATTTTTACTTGCTCTTTTGAACGCATGAATATATTTTAAAAAATGTTTTTTTTTAATATTTAACATTATTGTATTTGAAAATGTATATAGTTATATTATTTGTATTTATATTAATATTAAAAGTTTGTAAAACATTACTTAATTTTATTTTTTTCGTAATGAAATTCTTATGAATTGTTAATAGTTATAATATATTATATCAATTATATTTTTGAAAAAAAATTAAGTCAACTTATTTAACCCAATATTTTATTTATATATTTTATTTAATTTAGTTTGATAGCTTATATGAGTTTAAATGGATGAAATTTGTATTCATCAAAAAATAAAGAAAATAATCATTAATTTAACTTATTTAATATTAACTGAAATTATTTCTAGTATCTAAAACTGCAAAAAACAGTTATACATTTTTCATAAATCATTTGAGTGTTCTAGTCACTTATTTGATTTGTCAAATAATTGGAAAAAAATTAATAAAAAAATATTAAGAAGTGAGATTCAATATTTTATACTATTTAGACTCAGATTTAATTATTGAGCTTTTTTGGAAATATATCTAATTGCATAATATTTTTTCCATAATTATCTTAATGAAATTGTAGTGTTTTCATTAATTATTTATTTTATATAGTATATGATATGACTAAAGAGGTTTTGCAAATTCTTATTTGAGCATGTATATTGATGAAAAAAAAAGATTTGACTAAAGAGTATGGCCACATTAAATGTTTCTGTTTTAATAAAAAACTAGATTTTGATCCGCGCTTTTAAAGCACATATTTATTTTTTTTATCTTTTCTATCGTGTTTCATTTTAAATGAATATTTATGTTTAAAAATTAAACTTTATTTTTAATGAATTAAGTTGGTATAACTCTGATAAATTAATTTTATTATGTGGTTATTTTTTTAATAAAACAATTATATACTGTTAATAAAGATTTGTACTTTTCAATAAGAAAATAATGTTTTTATGAAATCTTAAATTATATTAAGAAAAGAAAAAGCATAATAATTAAGTGTTTATTTTTTTTCACTACACAAATATCAAAAATGGTTGAAAAAATGTTATTTGAATTTGGACTCAATGGTCTGGGCGTTCGGGTACCCATTCGGGTTCAGGTCGGATTTTTCGGATTTCGGTTCTATTTTATAACACATACGAGGTCCCATTCTAGTAAATTTACAAGTACGGATCGGATTCAGATATAAAACTTTGGTTTCGGTTCGGTTCGGATATATCCGAAGTAACCATATATCGTTCGGATTCGGGTTATATCAGATCGGTTTGGATATATCCAAAGTAAATCTAAAATTTAAAAGTAAAATACAAGAAATATATACTTATTTATAAATACTGGAGTATTTAAAGTATTTATTTAATTTTAAATCATTATTGTTAAATTTATATCTAAATAAATATAAAATCGTTATATTTTTATGACGGTGGAGACCTTGTCTGTTCCCAATTTCCTTGTGTTTGCGGGGATATGACTTGGTCTTGCCGTGATTTATGAATGCAGTCGACAAAAAAAAAAAAAAAAAAAAAAAAAAAAAAAATCTAAATAAATATAAAATTAAATACTTGAAGTATAAATTTATGTTTCAAATATTTATATTGTATATTAATTTGGATATTCGGATCGGTTTCTTCGGATAACTTTGGAGTTTTAGGGTTTTTCGGGTTACCCGTTCGGGTTTGGTTAATAACACTTCGGGTTCGGATATGTTTTGTAACACCCAACAAGATCCATTTAGATATTTTTTATATTTCGGATCGGGTACGGATCGGGTTTTTCGGTTCGGATTCGTTTCGGATTTCGGGTTACGGGTTTTATGCCCAGCCCTAGTCCAAAGGAAAAAAAAATGTGAGAATTAGATATGATATCTTAATTGGCTCAAATGATAGACGAGAGATCTTATGTGGGCTGGATCCAAAAAACAAGTGATCAAATATATATGTGTTATTAATATTACTTGATTGTCTTTCATAAAACATTCAATGTTAGTAAAGAATAAATATTTTTAGGTAAAAACCCAATAGGATCATGTTTTAATAGTATAGATGTTATATAATATATTATATGAGTAAATGTAAGATCCATTAAAATGTGCATGCATTAATAAGAAATATTTATTAATTAGTTTGAGAAAATTAATAAAAATTTATTACAACGTTTGATTCAATGTGTTATATTGTCAAGACTCAAACTAAATTACTGAGTTTTTGGAAACATATCTAGTACGATAATGTTGTTTCTATAATATCTTTAAGTAGTTTTAGTATTTTCATTCATTATCAGTGATATTTTATATAGTATAACATATGACTAAATATTATGTACTTTAAAATGTTTATGTTTTAATAACAAAGATTAACGGTCTAACTGTGACCAAAGAATAAGGAATGAAATGGAATAATTGATTCCTTGTAATTCTTAATTTTTTTAACCATTTATAAGGAATAATTTTTCCTTTGATTTCCTTCTCATTTCTTTAATTTTAGAAGGATATATTGAACAGATTTGTTCCTTACCAAAATTGATAAGGAATAATATTCTTCTTCATTCTTATAATTTTATCCATCTGCGATTTTTTTCTATTTATTCCTAATATTTTTATGATGGTCACCGGTTAGACCCTATATAATGTCACACATGACTAAATGTTAGGTCCATTATAAATATACATTTGTCCGCTCCACTTTCTGAGAAAAAATCTTTGTATTCTAAAAACAATGGAGTTGAAAAGAATGATTGTATTTATGGTGATGATGTTGATTTTTGGAAACCTTAGAGTTGAGTCAGAAGTTATAAACAAAAGTTTTCAACAATGTTTCAAGATTTGTTTTGACATATGTATCGTTGGTCCAGCACGATATAAATTTGGATGTTTCGCAAAATGTACTAAGGAATGTGGGAAAAAATTTGAAATCGATTGTGTTAATCATCGTTGTGTTTCTGCTCAAGATCCTAGTAAGTTATGGCAATAATCGTAAACTTAAAATTGATTCATAATTACATTCATTGAGCATATGTGATTTTTTTGCTAGCATCTATTTATATCTTTGTCGTTTTGTTGTTGTGTATAACGAGCAGAAAAAGAGATCGATGTGTAGAAGGCAAAAGACTGTGTGGATTCATTTTCGGATATGTGTGATGAAAGAGAATGAAAGCAATATTAATTACTCATATTTTGAAGATTTGATAATTTAATAAAAAATGTATTATTCGGTTATTTCAATTTTATAATGAATTCAAATAAACATTTGATTATTGATCAATTTATCAAGTGTTAATTAGAGAAATATTTAGGCGCTAAACGTATGATAACTAAACGCCTAGCACCTAGAACGATTAATCATACATCAATTTTTTTTTGAATCCTGTCCAGAGAAAAAATGTAAATCATTTAATGGCAAAATTTTACTTAAAATATTTAATGATAACATGGTATTAACAACGATTTAACTAAGAAGAAAATTTATAAAAATATTAGTGATATAAAAAATAAATGAATTTTGAAAATGGCAACTTTGAAAAATAGTTGGTTTTAACTGGAAATAATTATTTGATATAAATTTTACTTTTATAAATCCTAAAATATAACTGTAAGAGATTATGTAATATTAATTTTCTTTTCTAAAATCCTAAAAAAACTGTAAAATAATATTTGATTATTATTTTCTTTTTTATAAAACAAATCCTAAGCAAAACAAATTGTATCATATTCTTAAGTCCTAACAAAAAAAATTGTTAAAATTTATTTGGTAATGTTTCTGAGAGAGTATTTAGGGGAGAACCTGATACTAAAAATTACTTAATTAAGAAAATAAGTGTAAAATTTTTATTGTTACAAATTGTAAAGATAGCAATTTAAAAAAAATTGATAGCAATTCTTTTCTGAAATTCTAAAAAGAAGATAAAAGTAATAGGTTATATGACATTAATTTTACTTTTCTAATATCTTAAACAAAAATGTAAAACAAATTATTATTAATTTCCAACTTTAAATAAAAAGAAGATTTATAAAATTGAAAGTTTTCCTTTGAAAACTTATGGTAAAACATTAAATTAGTACATAAATACGTGTATAATGTTGTCATCGGTTGTGTATTTTGATTTTAATATTTTTTACTTTTCATTCAATTTCTTATTTCGGGTTCTATTCATACGTTTAGGTAAATTTTTTTCTCTAATCCTAAGTACAATGTTTATAACAATTTATGTATGCACATGATTATAAAATACACATATCAACTTGAAACTATGTGTTAAAACAAATTTTTAATTATAAAATAAATCCCACGCGATATATGCATAACATAATCATAAACTATAATAAAATATTTATTATTTTATGTTTTTTAATAAATTAAAATATCGAACAAAACTCATTGCAATGCACGAGCTTAATTTAGTAATATATATTTATATTGACCAACTTATTTTTCTAAGAATTTTAAAAATCTTCCTAGTAATAAAACGTAGTTATGAAAACATGGTGTAATATTTTAGGATTAATATATAGAGGATAAGCATGTATCTAAACCGACTCTCGACTTTATTACTCAGCAACGATGTTGACGTTACCTGAGTCTATCATGCGAGTGCCAAGACTTCTCCCACCACCGCATACTACGCCGCCGAGAAACTTTGCCGCCGAGAAAATTGCCGCCGTAGTTTGCTGGAATCGATCGTCACACCATTCTTGTCGTCTCCTCATCTTTTACCCGAATCAACTTGCACGTTCCTTTCCTTTATCGCCATAGATTCCTAGAAGCCGTCACTTTAATCACCAGAACTGAATCTCCAAGAACCAAGCTTCAAAGGACCAACAAGAGAGAATCTTTGTTGTAACACCACCCATAAAGATAACTTCAACTCTACTGTTGAGAATCAAACGTTCTTGATCGCCATTGATGAGCTTCAAGAAACACGAGCTCGAGCTTGAACCCGAAGAACACATCGATATGACCCAGTTCCCCGTGTTAACTAACGGGTACATCTGGTTAGGACCTTGCGGTCCCCAAGTTGGATAGATGAGCCGGAAAGCACCTCCGGCGTGGTCGTACAATGCATCACTCACCACCGATCACATACCAATCGGTTTACAAGGAAGAAGAAGAAGATGAGATGATGCAGATAAATATTTGGAATATTTCCAAATATCTTGATAATTACATGTTATTTATATTTTCCATATTTTAGTATTTTCCTATTTTAATTAAGATTAGGGTTTTCTAGATTTAAAGATTTATTATAAATAGGTATTGAAGCCTAATATTGTATGCAGACTTTGATAATTAATAAACGAGCGTTTGCTTTATACCTTGAAAGAGATTTGATTCAATTCATCTTCTTTGAGATGCCTTGTTATTGATTTGATTAAATTCATCAAAAACAGGAAGTTGGTCTTAAGGAGCTATCGAAAGAAACCCTTAATCGATCCAAGAACAGGTCTCGAAGAACCCTAAATTCTTAGATCGACCGTTCACCTCTATCGTCCGCTGCATCAGTTGGTATCAGAGCTTCATTTCTTTGGTTTCTTAATCGAAGACGATTCTGGATGTCATGGTGATTGCGAACAATCCTATTCAGGACGAAAGTCCCTTTGTCGAGAGAGAAGAAGACCATGAGATCTACAAAGAGGTCCGATCTACGACGTCTACGAAGATGATGTCGTTGTTGACTTCGTTTTCAGTAAAAAATATTTTAATCTCGTCTGTGCAAAAATTGGACAAGATGAGATTCGTGTAAAGTTCGTGCAGGAAGAGTTCCGTGCAAAATTCGTGCAGGACGAGTTCCGTGCAAACTTCAGACAAGGTCAGAAGACTCAGCTTTGTGCAAAATTTGGATTTGAAGATCAAGTTTTCAAGATTTCAACTACAAAAAATCGTTTCAAGATTCGAAGACGAATCTTTTCCAACCCGGAGAGAATGATGCAGATAAATATTTGGAATATTTCCAAATATCTTGATAATTACATGTTATTTATATTTTCCATATTTTAGTATTTTCCTATTTTAATTATTTTTAGGGTTTTCTAGATTTAAAGATTTATTATAAATAGGTATTGAAGCCTAATATTGTATGCAGACTTTGATAATTAATAAACGAGCGTTTGCTTTATACCTTGAAAGAGATTTGATTCAATTCATCTTCTTTGAGATGCCTTGTTATTGATTTGATTAAATTCATCAAAAACAGGAAGTTGGTCTTAAGGAGCTATCGAAAGAAACCCTTAATCGATCCAAGAACAGGTCTCGAAGAACCCTAAATTCTTAGATCGACCGTTCAACCCTATTGTCCGCTGCATCATGAGAGAAGAACAGAGAAACCCCGAGAAACCCTAACCCCCAAAGTATCAACCTCTAGATACTTTATGATCTCTCTCTCACACAATATCTCTCTCTCTCTTTCTTTACGCAGAAGAAGAAACCAGAAGAGACAAGCTTCGAAGCTTATTCAACAGAGACATATACTTACGCATATAAGTATATTACCTCTCACGTGTATCTCACGTGTGTTCACTAAAGCTTCCTCTTTGAACCTTCTTGTTGGGCTAGAGTGTTTGCCACATGCCCAACTCTTTCTTCTTTCCCTTCTACGTTCTCTTCCTTCCTTTAAGCTTCTTCTAGTGAATCACATCCAACATCTACTGATTCTGTACCCAGTCGATGATGTTCAGCCAATAACTTAATTCTCCATTTTCAAAGACACTTTGCTTTATACAGCCTTAGAAGCAAAGATTGACTCAAATCCAAACATAAAATTAAGGATAACCGGTAATAGAAGGTAACTTTCCAAGAACATACGGTATTCAAAATTAAGCATTGGAAAAGAGTTGTGTTTCCGATCAAAGTCAAGATCGAAATTATTAAAATTCAACCCAAATCAATGATAAACAAATAATCAATCAGAACAGCAAATATTTAGGTTGAAAATATACTTCAAAATCGCATGTATGAAAACCAAAATCACTAAAGCGAAGCAAAGGATCCGACAAAAGCGGAAAAAACGATCAGGAACTTATTGATAATATATTACAAGCAAAAGAGTTTAATCGACATCCAACTTCTGAAAGATTTGGAATTGTGAACAAGAAGGCGTCGAGAGAGAGAGAGAGAGAAGCACTTCCACTTTCGCCAATTTATCTTTGGAGGAACGTTTATGTTTGTCTTAATGTTTTTTATAGAAATTTATTGCTCACCAACGACCCATTTATATATTTACAGTTAGAGATGGCAAATGATGTACTGGACCGCGGGCCTGGGCTTGGAAGGGCTTGGAGCGGGGCGGGTTTGGGCCGAAGAACTAATGACCCGCAAAAAAGCGGGCTTTGCGGGACTGGGCTTGGAAAGTGCCGGGTTTACAGCGGGACACCCGCGGGAAGGCCCAGATGAACCGCATCTAGACGACTCACGCTTTCACCTGCAAAAAAAATAGTTAGAGTGAAAAGCGATGAGCTTCATCGATGATAACCGTGGGACGAAATCGACCTCCGACGACGGCCGTTCGATGTCTGACCAGTGACAGTGCTTCTGGTGAGCACATCGTGTTCGAGCTGCAGCTGCTATCATAAGGAGAGCTTCCACTAGAGGCTCTTCGGTTACTCTTCCTTCTTTTTTAGATTCGTTCCATGTTTTGTTATTAGATTGAAATCTTAATATGACAACAGTTTTGATTGATCTCTCTGTCACTGCAGTTTTCTCGTGTTGCAGCATCTGCTCAAAGCTTTCACTCTGTTTCAGCAACAGAGGTAACGTTTCTTCTTGATTCGGGTCGCGTACCTTTGTATTTTAATTGATACTCTATTCCATGAACTAACTATCTGTTCATTTAAGTTTTTATTTGAATTGTACAGAGTCTTGTGCCTCGTGGAAGCCATGCTCGTAGCTTCCATCACCGTTCTTGTCAAGGTTTTTTTTTTTTTAATTACGGAACCTTTTCTTGTTATCATTCTTTTGGTTAGTTTGGATTCATTTGATTTTAACAATCCTTCCCCCTTTTTTTTGGAAGGTGTTCACTGAACAGAGTGCTTGAGGTTAGAAACCTCAGTTTTTGTTTTGTTCATGCCTAGAATTAAAATCTCCCATCTTTACGAGTTTTGTATTCATGTGTGTAGGCCTTTTCTCAGCAGCTTCTAAGGTACAACCCTGCAAAGATGGGTCAGGCCTTTTTCATCTGATACCGGTATGGTTTACTCTAGTCTCTAGCTTAAGATAATTCTGTTTTACTCTTTTTCTCTTGTTGTCTTTGTTTGTGTTCTGTGTTGAGGTGATGGCATGTCATAACTCTTACGCTTAGGCTACATTCTGTCTTTGTTTGTGTTCTCTTATTTGTTCTGTCTTTGTTTGTGTTCTTTGTACGTGTATTTTATTTTGTTTTAGGTTCCATTTATCATTCTTGTTTTCTTATTATGTAGTTTGACTTGAGTGACCTGTTGTGGGCAAACGACATGTTTTGTTTTTCATTTTTTCTAGCTGTGAATCTTATACAGGTTATGGGATGTTAGGAGTGGGAAGATTGTGCAGACATTGGAGACAAAGTCTCATGTGACCAGTGATGAAGTGAGCCAAGATGGACGATACATTACTACTGCTGATGGGTCAAGTGTTAAATTCTGAGAATAAATAGCAAGTTTTAATATTTTTTTTTTTGCATTGCAAGTGTAAAAATAAACGATCATTTTTTTGTTTATGTTATGTGTATGAATATGGTATGTCTCAAGCTGTTGGAGTGATGATGAACAACTAGAAAGAGACTACTATGATTTGGTGTTTTCTGTTTTGGTTTATTACGTTGGATGATACTTAACATAATAAGACCAAAATATAACCATATCAGTAATAAGACTAAACTGTTACAATATTACAATGATCTCGTTTGAACTGAAGGAAGCCTAAGCACTTTGTATGTTGTTTGTATATTTATTTGATCTTGAATGAAGCTGTATCACTAAGCACTGTGGACTGTTTGTATGCCGTTTGAATGCAGGGGGGAGTATGAAGATGCGTCCCGCGGTACGTCCCGCTGTTTTGCGGTACGGGATTGGTCAGACTTTCTGAGTACCGCAATCCGTGCGGGACAGGACCGCTGTGATCTGCTAATAACTAACCCGCTGCGGGACGGGACGGGCCGGGACGGGAAGACTTGTTTGCCATCTCTATTTACAGTTTAGGATTTATGGTAACAAAAATAATAGGATTGGACATTCAGGTCGGGTCTGAATCTTTTGAGTTTTATATATTTAGATCTAATAAAATAATTAGAATTTATCAATTCGGATCTTTGATAGTTAGATTCAATAGGACAATTAGTTTGTATTCGGATCCTTTCGGGTCTTATAAAAAAAACTCAAAAAATAAAAAAAAAAACTTGCAAATATCCAAAATTCTACTCAAAATCTGATCTGAAAACATGAAAAATACCAAATTTTTATTTGATTATTCGAATTATATTTTTCGTGTATCTTGCCCGATCTTGGATTAGGATCAGGTCAGGTCTAAGACCCGTCTACAATAAGATTCAATACGGTTAAAAGATCGGGTAGGATACCGAGATTTTCGGATCGGTGTGTTGGGTCGGATCCTCGGATCTGGCTAAAATGTCCAAGCTTAAAAAAAAAATAAAGTGAAAATCGAGTCAGTCAGTCCCCCGACAAAAGTTTATCAATAAGAGCTCAATGGCAGCAGCGACTCAATCTCACTTCTTGATCAACCTCTCTCACCGAATCTCCTCTCAACGGTTCTCTTTTATCGTTTACACCCCCCCCCCCCCCCCCCCCCCCTTATGTCCTTTTTCTTCTCTTATGAACTTTCTCCTCTCAATTTCTCTCTCTTTTTTTTTTTATTTCCAGCAATCTGAGAGCGGATGCTCGTGTTCCGTCTTCTTCTTGTGATATTACTCGGACGAATCGGTCATGGGCTTTGCCATCTTCCTTGAAAGCTGACAACTTTCGATCCCAGCGAGTAAGCAGAAGAGGATCGCCGTGTTTGGCCAGCTTAGAGAATGGAGAGTTGCTCAGAAGTGGGATTGGTGATACTGATGGGATTATAATCGTCGATCACGGTTCTCGTCGCAAGGAATCTAATCTCATGCTCGGTAAAAGACTTCTCTTCTTAATCTTTTTTCCTGATTGTTTAATTTGTCTCATTACATTATATGTAAATTGTCTTTTGAGTTTCCAGAGGAGTTTGTGAAGATGTTCAAAGACAACACTGGCTACCCTATTGTCCAGCCTGCTCATATGGTAATTCTATGTTCCATGCTCACTTGTTTGAACCACTAGAGTCTTGCATTCTTTTGAATTTGTTACAGTCTGTTTGTAGTTTTCCTGGTTATCTTTTATACTTTGCTTATTTTGGTTGAATCGACTACTTTGATATTCATTTTTGGTTTACTTTCTATATTCTGATTTTTACTTTTTTCATTAGGAATTGGCTGAGCCGTCTATAAAATGTGCGTTCAGTTTGTGTGTACAACAAGGAGCGAAACGTGTTGTTGTTAGCCCATTTTTTCTCTTTCCTGGAAGACATTGGCATCAGGTACACGTCCTTGTGTATATTTCTCTAAACTTTTAGTTGGTCTACTTACTGCGATTATTTTTGGAGGACTGTACACTGATGACCTTGTTGGATTATGGCTCTTGTTTGATTAAAGGATATTCCTGCTTTGACGGCTGATGCTGCAAAGGAGTTCTCTGACGTCTCATACCTCATTACTGCACCTCTCGGCCTCCATCATCTCCTCATTGTAAGAAATAAATCATGTTTTTTGTTTCTCAACCTTGCTACTGAGGGGTGTGAGCACAGGCACCCTCATGGATCAATAAAAGCTGATCTATTTCTATTTTGGCTACTGAGCTTTTAGTTATCTGCTTATGTTTCTTTCTGCAGGATGTTGTGAACGATAGAATCCAACATTGCCTGAGTCATGTTGAAGGTGATGCGGACGAATGTCTCGTTTGTGCTGGAACAAACAAGTGCAAGCTCTACAATAGTTCTTCTTAGGCTCAAATGAAAGAACGCTTTTTGAATATCTGTCTGGTGGTTTTCTCTAACCTTTCGGATCAGGAAAACAAAAACAAAGAAGCATGTTGTATTGTTCATACTCATCAGTTATTACACGTTGTAGTTTCACATCAATTGAAAAGACAACGATGATAATAAGAGTTATCTGTTAAGTGTAATCTCTATTTTCTATCAGCAAATGAATAAGAAAGCGAGATCTGGTGTTTTGCATGTCAGCTACAGTTCATTTTTATATAACATAACGAGATTCTCTATGAATTTTCTTGCCTCTTATTTCAATTGGTTTTCACGATTCGTACTTGTTTTATTCAGAGCAAGTTTCTTAAATTACTCTTAGTAAGTTTTTTAAATCTTAAATTGTTCTGAGTAAGCTTCTTACATCTTAAATTGTTCTCAGTAAGCTTCGTAAATTATTGCTGAGTATCTGCAACTTGTTAGAGAACTCCTGCTTTATTACTTTAGCATCTGTAGTTATAGGTGAGAATGAAAATGAAATGTATGGTTGTAGGAGACAGGAAGACTTTTGAAAGTCTCCCACCAAAGTGATTGGATGAATATGTGGATGTTATGGTTCATGGGCCATCACAAAAGAAACATTTCAAGAAGTGGTTTGGTAGCTGTGCCATAGAATTATGTTCACATGGTGCTAAGAGTTGAAAATCAGAAAGAGACAAATATTGTTATGATTGAGTTGATCTGGAATCTTGTGCCATAATGGTTCCTTGTTGACTCTTTATAGTGTAGGGAGTAGAGAATGGGAGAGTCGAAGTTGTGAATCAAGAAACGGGCAAATGGCAGAAGCTATTGTTTCTGTGACAGACTGACAGTGCAGAAGCTAGAGTTTCTCCTTGAAGAACCGTTGTTCTTGTTTGGTATAGGGGACCAGGTGAAGCAGCTTCAAGACGAACTCAAGCGTTTGAGGTGCTTCTTGAAAGTTACATTGTCACCTCGGAAGTTATGACATGTCGTATGCATGATCTAATGAGGGAGGAATGTTTACAGAAAGCAGAACAAGAAAGCTTTGTTCAAGTTGTTTGATTCAAGGCAACGAGATGAAGCTGAAGCTTTCCCGTCTCTTTTGACCATCACAACTCGCAGAATCTTTGTACAAGTGCATGGTGGTGCGGAGGAGCGCAAGATCGAGAGACTTTCTCAAGTGAACTGCATAAGAACTCTTGTCTATTTGATGAAAACTCAAGGAAGTCAATGGGAACTTCTTGGTAAGATCTTCTTCAGAGAGATGAAACTCCTTAAGAGTCTAGATCTTGAGGGAGCTCAAATCAAAGAAGGAAAGTTGCCAGATGATTTAGGAAATCTCATCCATTTGAGAAACTTTAGTTTGAGATTGACAAATGTGAAGGAACTTATATCTTCAATTGGAAACTTAACGTTGATGATTACTCTAAGACTTGTTTGTGAAGGGGGGAACTCTATACTCCCAGTGTAGAAAGTTAGTATTGGAGTTTTTAGTAAGTTCGTATCTTATTATATAAAGCTTAGTTTTCAAAGTTACTAATTAACACGATCGCGACACATATCAATTATATATTTTAGATTGCGACATGTGTAACAAAGCTAAATTAATTAAAAAGATTATTTAAAAATAGTAATTATCTTTTTTTACAAAACTTATATACCAAAATAAATTTGTGCGATATTTAACATTGATTTTCTTATTTTCCTACTTTCATAATAAAGAAAAGATAATCTTCTTAAATATTTTTTTGTAAAGATTAAAAAATAGTAACTTTTGTTTTAAAAGTATTTGGAAAACCGAAAAATTATCATATAATTTTCTATAATTAAAAGTAATCTTTAAATTTTTATATTCCTAAACAAAATATTACTTGATAGTAATGTTTTCTTCAAAAAATTTTACATGTGTTTAAATATAAAATTACTAAAATATATATACTCAGATAATAAAAATAATTTGAAAAAAGAAAATTACCATTTAGTTTTTTATGTAATTATTTTTGTTATAATATAAAAAGTAAAATTACTATGGAATCATTTATTTTAATTTTTACAAATATGTTTTCCTTTTAATTATAAAAAAAAGAAAAGTACTATGGAACCATTTATTTTATATAATTATAATAAATTTATTTTTTGTTAATATTATTTTTATTTATATATTTTTAATTAAATAAGTTATAATATCAACAAAAATAATAAGGAAAATAGCTGACAAAAAATAAGGAAAAGTTTGTATATGTTAATTAAATTATTTATAATGTCATGTTTATCACCAGATTCTTTTAAAATAAAAAATTACCAAATAATTTTAATAAGAAAAAAAGTTGTATATAATAAATTATAATTTATTAATTTGAAAAACGAAAATTACCATATAGTTTTTTATGTACTTATTTTGGTTATAATATAAAAAGGAAAATTACTATGGAATCATTTATTTTAATTTTTACAAATATTTTTTGGTTACATTATAAAAAAGTACTATGGAATCATTTATTTTAATTTTTACAAATATGTTTTCCTTTTTATTATAAAAAAAGAAAAGTACTATGGAACCATTTATTTTATATAATTATAATAAATTTATTTTTTGTTAATATTATTTTTTATTTACATCTTTTTAATTAAATAAGTTATAATATCATGTCCATTATCAACAAAAAATTAAGGAAAATAGCTGACAAAAAATAAGGAAAAGTTTGTATATGTTAATTAAATCATTATAATATCATGTTTATCACCAGATTCTTTTAAAAAGAAAAATTACCAAATAAATTTAATTAGAAAAAAGTTGTCTTTAATAAGAGAGGATTTTTTAAAGCAATTTTAACACTATTTACTAGCATTTTACCACTTTTTATTTTTAAAATATAAACTTAGTTTTCAAAGTTACTAATTAACACGATCGCGACACATGTCAGTTATATATTTTAGATTGCGACATGTGTAACGAAGCTAAATTAATTAAAAAGATTTATTAAAAATAGTAATTATCCTTTTTTACAAAACTTATATACCAAAATAAATTTGTGCGATATTTAACATTGATTTTCCTATATTCCTACTTTCATAATAAAGAAAAGATAATCTTTTTAAAAAATTTTTTGTAAAGATTAAAAAACAGTAACTTTTGTTTTAAGAGTATTTGGAAAACCGAAAAATTATCATATAATTTTCTATAATTAAAAGTAATTTTTAAATTTTTATATTCCTAAACAAAATATTACTTGATAGTAATGTTTACTTCAAAAAATTTTACATGTGTTTAAATATAAAATTACTAAAATATATATACTCAGATAATAAAAAGAATTTGAAAAAAATAAAATTACCATTTAATTTTTTATGTAATTATTTTGGTTATAATATAAAAAGGAAAATTACTATGGAATCATTTATTTTAATTTTTACAAATAGTTTTTGGTTACATTATAAAAAAGTTCTATGGAATCATTTATTTTAATTTTTACAAATATGTTTTCCTTTTTATTATAAAAAAGAAAAGTACTATGGAACCATTTATTTTATATAATTATAATAAATTTATTTTTTGTTAATATTATGTTTATTTACATATTTTTAATTAAATAAGTTATAATATCATGTCCATTATCAACCAAAAAAATAAGGAAAATAGCTGACAAAAAATAAGGAAAAGTTTGTATATGTTAATTAAATTATTTATAATATCATGTTTATCACCAGATTCTTTTAAAAGAAAAAATTACCAAATAAGTTTAATAAGAAAAAAAGTTGTATTTAATAAATTAATACAAGAGTTAAGGTCAAAACTTAAAAAAAAAATTGTATATATTTGTCAAGTCCAATTTTACAATTATACCAGTCCTATAATAAGTTACTATAACTACATAGTTTTAGATTTTTAAAACATAACGATAATGATTTTCTACAAAATATTATATATCAAGAAGTTTTTAATGATATATGATATATATAGAAAATAGGTTAAAATCATACTATAGATGCTAAATTAATCAACCTCGAATGTTATATCTAAAATATATTTTATATTTAGATGACTATCAAAATACATATTGATTGGTGTTCTGTAAGATTAAAATTTGGATTTTGCTATTTTTAATTTGTCTTAAACAATAAAAAATATAGAGATTTCACGGTTTTATATGTTTTAATTAACTACAACAAATAGTATTTTGAAAAATATAAAAGTGAAGTATTTGTTATAAAAAATAATATACTATTTAAAACACTGTGATTATTGAAAAAAAAATTAATCAATATGAAAATAAGTAATTAATATATAATGAAAAAAAAGAACTAATATGATATTCTTTTTATTATTTTTGTATTCCTGAAACTAAAACATCAAATAAAACCCGTGCAACGCACGGGTCCATATCTAGTATTATATATTACACGGAATGTATAATTTAATAAGTTGCATAATTCCTTATGTAATAAGGAATATGTGCGATTAAAAAAATAAGGGGGTGTTATATATGTTGATATATTAATAATTAAAAAATTTAATAACTGATATTAAAATTAGTACTAATAGCAGTGGCAGAAAATTAATATTTTTTCGTAATGTAGGTGTACGTCTCTTAACTATAAAAGTCTGGAAAACAGAGTACAAAAGTTATTGACCACACTGTTGATTCACTACTAAAACTAGCAATGCAATCACGTTTGTTACAGATAACAACACATAAACTGTAGACAGTACTGTGATTTATGTTGCTTGATCATTTGTTAGTCTCTGTTGTAACTGTTCGTCGTTGATGTTTGCTTGATTTGAATCACATGTACTCTTGCTTCAAATGTGATTCCCATGATGTCAATGTTTCTTGCAGTCTTGTGTTCTCTTGTTCATGGAGTTAGGTCCTCCAAGCGAAACAATGATTGTTCAATTGCTTAACTCCAATGTACGTTTTTTTATTAAGTTAGAATAACATGCTTGTGAATTATTGATCTGTCTTGGATATGTTGCTTATTTTGCATGGCTTTGTTCTTTGATTGTGAATTTGTGTTGATTTTCTTGAATCATTTGTTGCATTGCTATGATTTGTTAGGAATTTTGGTTTTTATAATAAATAGGAACCTTGTAACTTCATCTTTCTCCAAGCTTTTCTTCTTCTTACTCATAAAAAAAGAAGAAAAAAATCCTCGAAAATATTTTCTCGGGGTAAGAGTAAAGGTAAGTGTATAAGAGTAAGAGTAAGGGTAAGTGTAGGTGTACGGGTGAGGGTGACGTTTCAGTTAAGGATAAGAAGACGGTTCATCCTTTGTTTTTAAAGGCTCGCGTAGTTGTACTTTGGGAGGCTGAGAACTGATCCATTCCAAAGGAAAAAAAATAATGCAAGAGACTTACCATTTCAAATTGTAGAGAAAGCTGCGAAAAAATTCTACGAATGAGATATTGAGATTACGGCTGTTGGTGTCTGATAAAGACAATTTTAGCGAGGAAGCTGTTAAAGCACTCGTAAGAAAGGGTGTTCGACTTGCACACTTCAATACATCAGGTTAGTATTTTAATTAATTTTAAAATTGTTGTTATTCTGCGTAGTAATTGAGAGGTTAAAAACTTGATTTTTTCTTTTTTAGGTGAAAAAAATCTCGCTGATTTTATAGTTATGGACTTGATCATGCAAGATGTGTGTTCAAGACAACATTCTCAAACCCATGTGTGTGGGAAAAACTTGTTGCCATCGACTAGAAGTGTCTTTAATTTCATGGCTGTTGGTGTCTGATAAAGACACATTTACTGATGAAGCAGTTAAAGCCCTTGTAAGCAAGGGTGTTCGACTTGCACACTTCGATACATCAGGTTAGTATTTTAATTAATTTTAAAATTGTTGTTATTCTGCGTAGTAATTGAGAGGTTAAAAATTTATTTTTTCTTTTTCAGATGAAAAAGATCTCGCTGATTTTATAGCTATGGAGTTGATCACGCAAGATGTGTTTCCCTGGGTTCAAGACAACTTTCTCAAACCCATGTGTGTGGGAAGAACTTGTTGCCATCGACTAGAAGTGTCTTTAATTTCATGGTGTTGAGGATAGAAGCTTAATCACTTTTTTGAGTGGGATTTACATAGTTGTTGTTGTTTGTTGTTATTGTTGTTGTATCGGTATGGTGTTGTTCTTTAATATTGTAGGCACTTTGCAAAAGTTATATTTGATGTATTGATTTAAGTTCGTGAAGATGGTTTCTAATCAAAATGGTTGAAGGTTTTAGATGTGTGATTTAGCATACATAACTTTCTGATTCTACAGTGAGCAGTTGGAAGTGATACATCATATATGTCACCAGTATACAAAAACTTTTAAGTTATGATGCCGGTAAGAAAATCTCGCAAATGTTGCCTCTCAAAATTGTACAATTACTCCACAAACCAAACACACCAAAATCATTGAAAGAGAGATTTTTATTTCATGGTTTCAATAACAAATCCAAATTAGTTTGGTTGATTTGTGTTCAGTTTAGTTCGATTTTAATTTTGGATTGGTTTATATATTTGATTTAGTTTTAATTCGGTTTGGTTTGTGTTGGTTAAATTTGATTCTGTTTGTTTTATTCAGGTCTAGGATAAATCCCGGCCCCACCAAAGACCCATTTATTTATTTACAGGGGTGGGACGGACCGGATATCCGGGGTATTGTAGGATATCCGGATCCGGATTCGGATCCGTCGGATCCGTGAAATTGCTATCCGGATCCGGATCCGGGGTTTCCGGATATCCGGGGTTCGGATATCCGGATTAAAATCAGGATACCCGCGGATATCCGGATCCGAGCGGATTTTAAAAAAAAAATTATTTTAAAAAAAAAATAAATTAAAAACCAATTAATTAACTATTTATTTGGTCTGTTTAAAATTATTTTTAAAAAATAAAATGGAAAAATTATTAAAATTAAATAAAACTAACTTTTTAGTTATTTTATATATAGTATTCATATATAAATATAATTATCTTTTAAATATTTTAAATATATAAAAGGTCCGGATCCGGATCCGATTCCGGGTATCCGGATCCAGATCCGGATTCGGATATCCGGACTAAAAATTTCATTATCCGGATCCGTATCCGGATCCGTCGGATCCGTAGAATCACTACCCGGATCCGGATCCGGGCCCCCCGGATACCCGTTTTTTCGGACCGGATCGGACCGGATCTCGGATCGGATCACGGATCCGGATAATAAGTCCCAGGCCTAATTTACAGTTCTTTTTCTCGAGGATTTAAGTGAAAATCGAGCAAGTACCCGACAAAGTTGATCAGAGAGCTCAATGTCAGCGACTCAATCTCACTTCTTGATGAACTTCTCCTCTCACGGAATCTTCTCTCAACAACGGTTCTTTATCCTTTTTTTTTGTTTTTTTTTTTCGTTTTCTTCTGAACTTCCCTCCTCTCAGTTTCTGTTTTTATTTCCAGCAATCTGCGAGCGGATGCTCGTGTTCCATCTTCTTGTTGTGAGATCGCTCGGTCATGGGCTTTGCCAGTTTTATTAAAAGTTGACAACTTTCAATCCCAACGAGCAAGGAGAAGAGTATCGCCATGTTTAGCGAGCTTCGAGGATGATGGAGAGTTGCTCAGAAGTGGGATTCGTGGTAGTGATGGGATTATAATCGTCGATCACGGTTCTCGTCGCAAGGAATCTAATCTCATGCTTGGTAAAAGACTTCTCTTCTTTAATCTTTTATCTTGATTTTTTAAATTGTCTCATACATTATATGTAAATTGTCTTTGAGTTTCCAGAGGAGTTTGTGAAGATGTTCAAAGACAACACTGGCTACCCTATTGTCCAGCCTGCTCATATGGTAATGCTATGTTCCATGCTCACTTGTTTGAACCACTAGAGTCTTGCATTCTTTTGAATTTGTTACAGTCTGTATGTAGTTTTCCTGGTTATCTTTTATAATACTTTGCTTATTATGGTTGAATCCACTCCTTTGATATTCATTTTTGGTTTACTTTCTATATTCTGATTTTTACTTTTTTCATTAGGAATTGGCTGAGCCGTCTATAAAATGTGCGTTCAGTTTGTGTGTACAACAAGGAGCGAAACGTGTTGTTGTTAGCCCATTTTTTCTCTTTCCTGGAAGACATTGGCATCAGGTACACGTCCTTGTGTATATTTCTCTAAACTTTTAGTTGGTCTACTTACTGCGATTATTTTTGGAGGACTGTACACTGATGACCTTGTTGGATTATGGCTCTTGTTTGATTAAAGGATATTCCTGCTTTGACGGCTGATGCTGCAAAGGAGTTCTCTGACGTCTCATACCTCATTACTGCACCTCTCGGCCTCCATCATCTCCTCATTGTAAGAAATAAATCATGTTTTTTGTTTCTCAACCTTGCTACTGAGGGGTGTGAGCACAGGCACCCTCATGGATCAATAAAAGCTGATCTATTTCTATTTTGGCTACTGAGCTTTTAGTTATCTGCTTATGTTTCTTTCTGCAGGATGTTGTGAACGATAGAATCCAACATTGCCTGAGTCATGTTGAAGGTGATGCGGACGAATGTCTCGTTTGTGCTGGAACAAACAAGTGCAAGCTCTACAATAGTTCTTCTTAGGCTCAAATGAAAGAACGCTTTTTGAATATCTGTCTGGTGGTTTTCTCTAACCTTTCGGATCAGGAAAACAAAAACAAAGAAGCATGTTGTATTGTTCATACTCATCAGTTATTACACGTTGTAGTTTCACATCAATTGAAAAGACAACGATGATAATAAGAGTTATCTGTTAAGTGTAATCTCTATTTTCTATCAGCAAATGAATAAGAAAGCGAGATCTGGTGTTTTGCATGTCAGCTACAGTTCATGTTTATATAACATAATTAGATTCTCTATGAATTTTCTTGCCTCTTATTTAAATTGGTTTTCACGATTCGTACTTGTTTTATTCAGAGCAAGTTTCTTAAATTACTCTTAGTAGGTTTTTTAAATCTTAAATTGTTCTGAGTAAGCTTCTTAAATTATTCTGAGTATCTGCAGCATCTTAGAGAACTCCAGTTTTATTACTGTAGCATCTGCAATTGAAGGTGAGAATGAAAATGAAATGTATGGTTGTAGGAGACAGGAAGACTTTTGAAAGTCTCCCACCAAAGTGATTGGATGAATATGTGGATGTTATGGTTCATGGGCCATCACAAAAGAATCATTTCAAGAAGTGGTTTGGTAGCTGTGCCATAGAATTATGTTCACATGGTGCTAAGAGTTGAAAATCAGAAAGAGACAAATATTGTTATGATTGAGTTGATCTGGAATCTTGTGCCATAATGGTTCCTTGTTGACTCTTTATAGTGTAGGGAGTAGAGAATGGGAGAGTCGAAGTTGTGAATCAAGAAACGGGCAAATGGCAGAAGCTATTGTTTCTGTGACAGTGCAGAAGCTAGGGGAGTGGCTCCTTGAAGAACCGTTGTTCTTGTTTGGTATAGATGACCAGGTGAAGCAGCTGCAAGACGAACTCAAGCGTTTGAGGTGCTTCTTGAAAGACGCAGATGAGAAGCAGAGTAAAAGCGAGAGAGTGCGGAATTGGGTTGCAGAGATTAGAGAAGCTGCTTATGATGCAGAGGATGTCCTAGAAGCATTCTTCCTCAAGGCGGAATCAAAGAAAGGAAAAGGGATCAAAATGGTGTTTAGGAGGGTTTCTTGCGTCTTGAGTGAGGCGGTTTCACTTCATAGTGCTGGCTCAAAGATTAAAGAGATCACCTCCAGGCTTTCCAAGATAGCAGCAAGCATGAAAGACTATGGTATAAAAGAAGCCATGGACGGAGAAAGCTTGAGTTTGTTTAATAGTTTAAGAGAGCAGAGGCAGTCCTTTCCATATGCTGTTGAGCACAATCTTGTTGGGTTAGAGCAGAGTCTTGAGAAATTAGTGAATGATTTAGTCTCCGGTGGTGAGAAACTAAGGGTCATGTCCATCTGCGGAATGGGTGGTTTGGGGAAAACGACTCTAGCCAAACATGTGTTCCATCACTGTACGGTGAGGCGTCATTTCCATAGGTTTGCATGGGTATATGTTTCTCAAGAGTTTAGACGGAGGCATGTTTGGCAAGAGATTCTTTTGAGCCTTAGCTATAAAGATGAGAACCACAGGATACTTGGCTTGAGAGATGAACAGCTTGGAGAGGAGTTGCATCGGTTCTTGAAAAGGAATAAATGTCTCATTGTGCTTGATGATATGTGGGGCACTGATGCTTGGGATGGTCTGAAGCACGTCTTTCCACATGAAACAGGTAACGTTCTAATGATCAAACGTGACTCAATGTTCTATTACCATAAGGAAAATTATTTTGTCACAACACTGCAGGAAGCAACATAATACTCACCACAAGGAACAAAGAGGTTGCTTTGTATGCTGATCCGAGAGGTGTACTCCACGAGCCGAAACTGCTAACACACGAAGAGAGTTGGGAGCTGTTGGAGAAAGTTTCACTACAGGGACGAGAGAATTTAGGTAATACACAATAATTCTACTTCACCATACTTTTACAATATTCAGACTTCTATTTACCATGTTTTAGAGCCAATGTTGGTGAAGAAACTAGAGGAGATTGGGAAGCAGATGGCCATAAGGTGTGGAGGTTTACCTCTAGCTATAACAGTTCTAGGAGGACTTTTGGCTATGAAAAATACATTGAACCAATGGCAGCGAGTGCAAGAGAATATCAAGTCATATGTTTCAAATGGAGGTAGTAGCAATGGAAGCAAGAGTGTGATGGTTGCAGATGTTTTGTCATTGAGTTATGAGGATTTGCCTCCCCATTTAAAGCAGTGTTTCCTATACTTCGCTCACTATCCTGAAGATTTTGAGGTCCATGTGGGAACATTGGTTAGTTACTGGATCGCAGAGGGAATTGTTATGCCTGTGGAAGCTGGGACGACAGTAGTAGAGGATATAGGGCAAGATTACCTTGAAGAGTTAGTGAAGAGAAGCATTGTGATGGTTGGTAAAAGAGACATTGTAACCTCGGAAGTTATGACATGTCGTATGCATGATCTAATGAGGGAGGTGTGTTTACAGAAAGCAGAACAAGAAAGGTTTGTGCAAGTTGTTGATTCAAGGCAGCAAGATGAAGCTGAAGCTTTTCCGTCTCTTTTGACCAACACATCTCGTAGAATCTCTGTACAAGTGCATGGTGGTGCGGAGGAGCACAGGATCGAGAGTCTCTCTCAAGTGAACTGCATAAGATCTCTTGTGTATTTGATGAAAAATCAAGGAAGTCAATGGGAACTTCTTGGTAAGGTCTCCTTCAGAAAGATGAAACTCCTTAGAGTTTTAGATCTTGAGGGAGCTCAAATCAAAGAAGGGAAGTTGCCAGATGATGTAGGAGATCTCATCCATTTGAGAAACTTCAGTCTGAGGTTGACGAATGTGAAGGAACTAACATCATCTATTGGTAACTTAACGTTGATGATTACTCTAGACTTGTTTGTGAAGGGAAAACTGTATATTCCAGATGTGATATGGAAGCTAAGGAGGCTGAGACATCTGTGCATGCCTTCAGAACTTGATCCAAGAACGAAGCTGGACTTGAGTACTCTAAGAAACCTGCAGCAGCTCTGGGACTTCCCTGTTGGACAATGCAATCCAAGGGATCTTCTGGTAATGACGAGTCTTAGAAGATTGTCTATCAATCTTTCTTCTCAGAACACAGACTTCGAGGTTGTATCTTCTTTAAGTAGTGTCTTGAAACGTCTCCGTGGCTTGACGATTAACGTTCCCTGCGAACCTATGCCTCCACCAGTTGATATAACACAGTTGGTTTCTGCTTTTGCTAATCTCTCTGAGCTGGAACTGTTCCTTCAACTAGAAAAGCTACCTGGGGAACAGAGTTTCTCCTCTGATCTCGGTGCCTTGCGTTTGTGGCAATGCGGATTAGTGGATGACCCGTTTTTGGTTCTTGAGAAGCTTCCAAACTTGAAGATTCTTCAACTGTTTGAAGGATCATTTGTTGGTAGTAAACTTCATTGTTCTGTAAATGGTTTCCCTCAGCTGCACTCTTTGACATTGTCACAGCTTGAGAATCTAGAAGAGTGGGTTGTAGAAGACGGTGCCATGGCGTGTCTTGCTTCTTTGGAGCTGAAGTGTTGTAAGAGATTGAAGTCGGTTCCTGAAGGAATTAGATTCCTGAAGAAACTACAAGAAGTGGAGATTGGGAACATGACAAAGGCATTCAAAGACAACCTGGCATCTGGTGGTGAAGATTTCTACAAGATTCAACATGTGCCTTGTGTTGTTTTTGAGTACTGTGAGCTTTAAATATGTTGCTGCATTATTGATGTTTTAGTTTCATTAAACTTTTCATGATTCATGCATAGCAATGATTGTTATAATTTTTTATGTCTTATAATTGTTTGTAAATCTTTGTTTATTATAGTATATTTAGGAGTTATTTTTTAAAAGATATATTGTATTTCAATTATATATAATTAAGAATTTTACTTAATGAATATTTAATTAATTTTTTTTCTTTTTTATTGCAATTTTTTTACTAATATTGCTAATAGGAATATAATCGTTTATATTGTTAGATAGGAATAATTAATTCTACAAATTAAACGTGCAATAGAAAGAAACATGCAATATATGTAGGAATTATGTATATTTTGAAAAACAATTTTAAATTGGATAATTCTTATCATTATTAATTCTAATCAATTATCTAATTAAAAAAATTGATGAATATTTAATTATTTGTTTCTGTTTTTTTTTTTAATTTTAACTTTTTTATTAATCAAATAACAACAAAATATATAAAGGAGTTTTCTGTATATTTTGAAAAGTAATTTTTAATTTGGATAATTCTTATCATTATTAATTTTAATAAATTACCTAATAAAAAATTAAACTTCGTTTTTATTTTATAGGTAATTTTATATTTTATCCATTAAGGATATAAATGATATTAACCAGTCTAACTTTTAACGTGAGAATTTCGTTTCGAAAAATCATTTCGCAAATAATAGATAGATAATTCCGTTAAATTAAGAAAAATGTGGAAATATTATAGGACCAATCATACACTCATTTGTATCTATAAGGGATAATATATCAAAAGAATCATTAATTTGAATATAATCAAATATCTTGAAGATATATCCATTTCATGAAAGAAAGGTTTTGAATATGTAAAACTACAACATTGTTTTATAGATTCCAAATTAAAAAATCTCACAACAGAGAGCAGTTAATATTGTTTATACCCTTAATAAATAAAATATATAAATTACTCAAAAATAGAATGAATTTAAATTATTTTTATTAGATAAATGATCAAAATTATTAATTAATAATAATAAAAATTATCCAAAATTAAAAATATATTTTTCTTAAATAATGTCAATATCGTTTATACCCTTAATGAATAAAATATATAAATTACTCAAAAATAATATGAATTTAAATTATTTTTATTAGATAAATGATCAAAATTAAAAATTATTAATAATAAAAATTATCCAAAAATTGATAATAATAAAAATATATTTAAAAAGAAAGAAGATAATTCTCCCATATTATAAATTGTGATTGTCTGGAAGATATACTTTATTAACTATTTGAAAAAAAACAAAAAAAAACAGAACACATATAACATATAGTTAAATATTAATCAAGTAAGATGCTTCATCAGTAAGAGAGATTCCTCACTTGGTTGTTTGTCTTGAACAAATGCCCAACAAAAGATAAGCTGATTGGGCGAGGGATTTTTAACTACCCCTTTGTGTTTGCTTTATAATTTTGGGGACAAATCTCGAAACCATATATTTACTTGTCCATTCACCTTTTTTTCTTTTAATAAATTTAACATATATTCAAAAAAAAATTAAAACTTTAATCTGTAAATTTGTAAATAATATAACAAGTTTGGGGAAAAACTGAAAAAATTAAACTCAGTACAGAGCATAAATTTCTCTTGTCAGACTTACTTAAAAAGGTCATAAACTTAATCTATTTGTCCATCCAAACTTGATCACCAAATCATAAACTTAATCTATTTGTCTCTCCAATCTTTTTGAAAAACTCAACTCCAACCAACCAATTTTCTTTTTAGGAACTGAGCTTCGTGGTCCGGTGGTAAAAGAATTTCGGCTGAGGTGTCCGTCATCACAACTTCGAGCTCCGGCCACAACAGATAATATGGTTTCTGTTTGACCTCCAGATTTTTTCTCGCCAGTTCTGATTAGACGCGGTGAAATAATTGCGGTGGAATAGTTAGAGTAAATGAAAAGTACAGATATCAAAAAATAAAAAAATAAAAAAATCTTTTTTTAGGACTGCGACTGTGTTTTACTAATTTGAGTTTCCACTTTTGTGGTTCACAAAAAAAGTTGATGTACTAGGCCCGGCCCATCTTAACTAAAACCAGAAAAGAAATTAATAAAGCAGAAAACGTGAGTTATGGTTTTTATAGTCTGAGATAAACACTCTCTAACGGAAGGACTGAGTAGAAAATCTTCTTCCCTCTTTTTGAATTTCAAAAGTTTCCGAAAATATCCAAACACACACTCTCTCTCTAAACATCGATCCCACGGATCTCTCTCCTTCGTTTACCTCGTTTCACAGCCGCTCCACATCGGCGGCGTCTCCGCTTCTTCCATCTCCGCCGACCACGCCTTCCTCTACTCTACGCATCTTCGCGAACCAAGGTTCTTTACTTCGCTTGAAATCTTCGATTATTTTGATTATTCAGCCAATCAGGTTTAGGATCTGTACTTCTAGCTTAGTTAATTCGCGATTGTAGTTAAATCGGAACGCAAAAATAGTGTAGAGGTCCTTTCGAAGCTTCTGATTGACACTAGCCCTAGACTCTCAATTATTTGATGTATCGAGGGAGCTAATTCGTTGCTGCTTTATACTGCAGATTAAAAGACAATCAAGCTCAAGTATGGGTGTTGAGGATTATCATGTGATAGAGCTCGTTGGTGAAGGCTCGTTCGGGAGGGTCTACAAAGGAAGACGAAAGTATACCGGCCAGGTAAAATTGCTAAATGATCTTTGTTCGTTTAATCTTGTATTGATTGATTCCGAATCTTACTTTGGTGAATTTTATTTAATCAGACGGTGGCGATGAAGTTCATCATGAAACAAGGGAAGAGTGACAAGGATATACATAGTCTAAGACAAGAAATCGAGGTTTAGAAACTTGTATTCTTCACTTTTCAGTGTTCACAATAGTCGCATTTCCTTAAATTAACCTTAGTTTTGTATGGTTTCAGATATTGCGGAAGCTCAAGCATGAGAACATTATCGAGATGCTCGACTCTTTTGAAAACGCACGAGAGTTCTGTGTTGTCACTGAGTTTGCCCAAGTAATACTTCTCCTCTCTAGAGAATTGTGGTCACACCTATATGAATTAAATTAATCATGATGGAATACTTTTCGCAGGGTGAATTGTTTGAGGTTCTTGAAGATGACAAGTGCCTTCCGGAAGAGCAGGTTCAAGCAATCGCTAAGCAGCTGGTAACACGTTTTTGCTAATATGGCTCTTATTACTACATCTTTCTTTTGTGATTTAATAAGACCAATGTCCAACCTTCTCAAACCCCCAGGTGAAAGCATTGCATTACTTGCATTCTAACCGTATTATCCACCGTGACATGAAGCCACAAAACATTCTTATTGGTCCTGGATCAGTGGTTAAGGTAATATAACCTTTCTTTTTTTTGGTTTCTATGCTTCGCATACACCTCAGTTGTTGATATTTTGTTTCCTATAGATGGAAAATTTGATAGGTTTATACGATTCTTCTACTCATGTTTTTGTACATGTCTCTTCTACTCACATTCTCAGCTTATGCGTACCTCTTGAAAATGATATATGACCCTTAGAACTTCCAGTCCAATGCTTGTTCAAGAAAAGTAAGTTTATCATGTAAATTTACATTAAGAGAAGAGGAAACGGATAGTCTGAAATCTCATATACTCAGCTAATTACAAGTAGAAATATAAGTAGTTTTCAATGCAGCTTCGATTATACATTTCAAGAAAGCTTACTATTTACGTTTCTTGTATATCTATTTTCGTAAGCATTCTTTTAACTGTCTACCCTTTGACTTTTTCAGCTATGTGATTTTGGCTTCGCTCGAGCTATGTCTGCCAACACTGTGGTTTTGCGATCTATCAAAGGTTAACATCTTTTACTTTCATTAGCCCTATGAATGAATAGATAACTCAATAATCGGGCCCTGTTAAATTTTGACCAATGAAATCCTACTTCAGGTACTCCATTGTACATGGCGCCGGAGCTTGTGAGAGAACAGCCATACAATCATACCGCTGACCTGTGGTCTCTTGGTGTTATATTGTAAGTGGAGAAACTCATTTTACTTGTCCCACTTCCATTGCATATATTAATGTGATAATTTTGTGGCTTTTCTTTCATAGTTTTTTTTTTTTTTTTCATTTTTGCTTCGTCTTTTGTTATGTACATAATAGCCCACTTGGGATGGTTCTAAATAATCTCTTGTGATACATTAGGTATGAATTATACGTTGGTCAACCTCCGTTCTACACCAATTCTGTGTACGCTCTCATCCGTCACATTGTTAAGGTATATTAATCATTGCATATTCTTGTCTATTTTCTATGCTAATAGTTTGAGCTAACATTTTAGTGAATCTTTAAGGATCCCGTCAAATATCCTGATGAAATGAGTTATAATTTCAAAAGCTTTTTGAAGGGATTGCTCAACAAGGTGAAGTTTCTATTGTTCCAAGCTATGTTTACCATGTATTGATATTCGTCAGAATTATCTTGGAAAGGGCTAAAATGTTATGTATATTACATTGCAAAACAGGTGCCCCAAAGTCGATTAACCTGGCCTGCTCTTCTTCAGCACCCCTTCGTCAAAGAATCACTAGAGGAAGCGGAAGCCAGGGTAATGATTACTATTGATGACTTACAGTTTGCAGCTTGTGTCTTACGTACCAGAATTTTGTTGAAATTGTCCTTTTCATTCAATAAAACGACTTGTAAATTGAAAAAGATTGTTGGAATATAGCTCACTAAGAATATTTTGGAACTCTTGTTCAGGAAACGCATACAGCAGTAGTTGACCATAGGGCAACTTGGAGACAAGGAAATGGAGGGCAGCAGAGAAACGGTTTGACTAACTTCAGTCTGTGGTTAGATCATCTCTTAATTATTTTTCTCCTTTATTAATTTTGTAGTGTTAATGTGTCACAGAAAAATGTGACTCTGCGACCCCGGTTAAAGACGCCTCTACTCCAGGATCTCTAGCTGACGTTCAGTCAGATATTAAGACTGCTGTTGAAGTAATTTCTCCATCTCCTGAGGACTTTCTTGGATTCCCAACCCAAGAGGAGATCAAAAGTGCAGGTAATGGGAGATTTTATTTGTAAATCTCTCCATCCTGCTATTTTCATGGGATTTTACTTTAGGTTCTTCACATTTTAAATATAAACCCAGTTCTCTCTCATGTTTTATAGATAGTTTCAGAAACTCCACAAACATCATGAATATGTGAAAAAACTTTAATCTTCTTCCGGAATTTCTAATTTTGTGTTTTCTTCATAATGGACGCATATACCAACATCATTCATGCCGGTGTTGTTTTTCTCGTTTCAGGTGATGCAACATTAGACAAACTGGAAAATACATCCCGCACTGCTAAAGGTGCAAAAGTTATAGGTGAAGATGATAAAGCAATGGATGTTCTTTTGCTGTCACTGGAAAGATGTTCAAAATCCACGCAACAGTCTAAAAGGTAAAATTTGGTGTGTGTTGTTCTTTTAACCTACCAGATCATAATAATGGGAACATAAATAGGTATTCTACGAAAAACAAGGTTTCAAATGATCTTATGATCTTTTATTCTCTTCCAGTGATTTGTTGTAAATTTATGATATTCGCATTGTCTTCATGGGGGCGCAGGGATAAAGATGTTGCTTGCTCTGTTCAGTCCCTCAGGATCATTTCTAACTTGGTTGCAGCTCGCGCCATAGTTTCAGTTGGACTGATTGATAAAATAACATGTGCACTGCTAGATTTTACTGACGCTCTTGTTGGGATGAAATCATCCGAGTTCAACAACATAATACCAAAGGTGAATTCTCTAGAGCAAAACTTCTTCCATGCGTTTGATTAGATTTTCCACTTTATTGAACAGTCATAGATGATTTATAACCTTCTTTATTTCTTTATCAGAGTCTTTCAGTCACTAAAAACTTGGTAGGACATATTGAAGGCAGTAGCATACATAGTTCCTACATCAGGCACTGGACCAAATTAGTGGAAATCTTCGTACAGGTGACCTTTCTTTTGGTGCAGAGCTTCTTTTGAGAACAAACCGACTGTACTTATTTATTACTTTATGTGTATGTAGGTTGTTGGATGGGAAGAAGAGGGAACTGGTAGAATTTTTTATGAGGCCTGTTCTTGCATCGGAACGATGTTGTCTCGAGTTGCAGAAAATCTCAAGACTTCAACTCCTGATTCTACTTCGCAGCAGATTTTGGAGCATGCTAACATGTCCCGCATAGTTGATCATTTGTGTCTTTGTTTGGCTTCTTCTGGGTCGAGTTTAGCTTCTGGCTCTTCACACATGTTAGCAGCAGCCTGTGAAGCTTGTAGAGCAATATGGATTCTCATTGATACTTCAGAAACATTCTTCAAGAATGACAATGCCTACATATTTCCTCTCGATGCCTTGCAGAACCATCGTCTCTCTAACCATGACCAAATGAACAGTGAGTGGGGTCCGTTATCTGAGAAACTTGTCGATACAGTGGCAAGAACATATCTCCGATCAAAGCATATGCAAATTGCTGTCAGTCATTGCCTCCACCAACGAACGGAGGCTCCATTGATTTCTGCAATCCAGGTGATTATGTGATGCTCATCTCCTTATTTGGCTATGTAAACTTGCAAATTTTTATAGGTTGTTTCTTTTTCCCTTAACTTGAAACTCCTTCTGTGATGCATCAGCTCTTGTCAAGATGCTGCCTTCACAATGGACTTATGCCTAGCGTGCTTTGTGGTCTTCCCAGTTCACTGCCTATCACTACCGTAGTCAGTGGTGGAGAGGATGGGACTGTTATTTCAGAAATATTTTCTATACTATCGTATGCTACATCAGCAATCAAGGACCAACAAACCGGAGAAACAAATAACATCAAGGGCAGACTAAACAATTTGGTGTTCCATTCATGCCTTCTGTTGGCAACAGTTGCCCAATGTTTGAATGTAAATGGGAGAAATTCTGCTCTGTTGATGCTGACAACTTCTCCAAAGAAGCATCTACATCGTCTTTCTGCCATAGCCAATCATATTGCCTCAGAGGACAAAATCGAAGCCTCCCTTCAGAATCACTCTGCATCAGCTATGCTTGCTCTTGCATCTATCCTCTCTCTTGAAAAAGGATCTTCTGCTGAATCTTCTGTCTCTGAGATGGCAGTGCCTCTGATTCCTCGCGCTACTAAGCTGTGTTATCATCTAAGGCCTATGCCAAGTAATGAAGGTGAAGTCATATCTCCTTCTGCCAAGTCTAATCTTACCAAGTGGCATGGACTTCTGGATGGATGTATTGGTTTATTAGAATCCAGATTGAAGTGGGGAGGACCTTTAACAGTTCAGCAGCTTATTGCTAGTGGTACACCATTGCTTCTCATGAATCTGTTAGCTGGCAGACTTTCAAATGCTTCTCCAGATGACATCAAGAACACTCCCAACAGGACTGGCTTGTCCCCTATGGGCGTTATATGGGCTGTTTCGTCTATTTGCCACTGTCTTTCGGGCGGCACTTTAACTTTCCGTCAAGTTCTAATGAAGACTGAAAACATGAAGCTGGTTTCTTATTTAATGTCTGATGCTCATATCAAGCTAGTAAAGAGCTGGGGAGGTCCCGGAGGAGGAAAAGATGGAGCCAGAGAGACGATAAATGTGATAGTTGATCTGCTTGCTTTTCCGTTTGTTGCTCTACAAAGTCAACCAGGTCCGTTATCTGCCACTGCTTCTGTGAATAGCGGATTCATTCTCAACGTGGGCTCTCCGGGCGTGAGAGTGTGCATCGAAGATAGAGATCTGCTAAAAGCTATAGAAGAGGATATGGACAAGTACATAAAAGTCCTCGTGGAGGTTAGTTAACTGGAGTCTATAGCTTTCTTTCTCATGATTCATAAGCTGAAACCAGAACATAAGTTTTGAGACGGAATAGGCATCAGTTAGTAAATTTTGAAATGGTAACTGTGACTAGTAGTTGGGTTTTCGTTTCGTCACCCAGTATTATGTTTGGTTCTTAGTGCTAGTCATTATGTGAACTGAACAAATCTCTTTGGGTTGAACTTTCAGGTTGGAGTGCCCAGTTTAATTCTCCGTTGCTTGGAGCACTTGGACTTGAAAGATTTAGTAAGGCCTGTTGCTTTTCTTGCCAAAATGGTGGGTCGTCCACGTCTTGCGGTGGAGCTCGTTAGCAAAGGTCTTTTGGATCCGAACAGAATGAAAAAACTACTCAACAGTTCAAGTCCAAGAGAAGTCATACTTGATGTTTTGATGATCATATCTGACCTATCGAGGATGGATAAGGTAAGGTTTCTAAGTTCATAAAACTGAAATAAACACAGTTGCATTCTATTTGCTTAGACACATAGGATAAGTACACACGCTGCTATCTTACTTGTTGGTATTGTCAACCGTGAAGGCTTTCTACAAATACATCGGCGAGGCTTCTATTTTGCAGCCTCTAAAGGAGTTTCTTACTCATCCGGATCCAAATATACGCGCAAAAGCTTGTAGTGCGCTTGGCAACATGTGCAGACACAATGAATATTTCTACAGCTCTCTCGTAAGTAACAACACTTTGAGGAGCCTTATGTTTTGAGAACAGAGTGTTCCTTCTTACATTGTCTGCGTGTTTATTATCTTGTAGGCGGAACACCAAATCATCGGTCTACTCATTGATCGATGCGCTGATCCTGACAAACGAACACAGAAATTCGCTTGCTTTGCTGTAAACTCGTCTATAAATTAACAAACATTTCATATAATATGTTGATCGAATTTTGAATCCTTTTCATTTTTATTTTTGTAGATTGGGAACGCTGCTTACCATAGTGACAAGCTGTACGAAGAACTAAGACGATCTATAACGCAGCTAGCAAACGTTTTGACCTCAGCCGAAGAAGACAAGACAAAAGCGAACGCTGCTGGTGCATTGAGCAACCTTGTCCGTAACTCCAACAAGCTTTGTGAAGATATAGTCTCCAAAGGAGCTTTACAGGTTAAGTATCTACATACTTATCAAATCAATCACGAAATTTAAATGCTTTCATATGAGGTTCATAGAGATTTCTCAGGTCAAAAGCTAGAAGCCTGATGTTTAATATTGCGTCGTGTCTGGATTTTGTGTTCATATATAGTCTCCTCAGGCAAGAAGCTGATGTCTAATTTAGCGTGCTTTATGGTTTGTGTTGCAGACGTTACTGAAGTTGGTTGCGGATTGCTCGGCGACTGCACTGAACCCGAGCAAGAAAGAGACAGCAGGTGAGTCACCGCTTAAGATTGCACTCTTCTCGCTGGCAAAAATGTGTTCGAACCACCAGATTTGCAGACAGTTCGTAAAGTCATCGGAGTTGTACCCGGTCATCGCGAGGCTTAAACATTCCCCTGAGACTAACATTGCTCACTATGCTTCCGTTATTGTCGCCAAAGTTGGTGGTGGTGATTCTTAAGAAGAAACGAGACGTCCCTGTAAATTCATTATGTCACAACACTGTTTCATTACTTTGCAGTATTGTAGTAATTGTTATTTACGTTTAAAACTGATGAAAAAAAAAACCCGAAGTAAACTGAGATCCCATCACTAAGACTGATCAAAAATATTAAGGTAGGGATCAGAAATATAAAATTACAAACATTTTAAGTGTACAACTGGGCATTCGGTTGATGGAACTGGTTAGATCGTAACTAGGTTTCATCTCGTCAATCCCTCCGCTCTTTACTCTACCTGGGCTTCACTTTTTTTGTTATTTTTACTCTTGCTGGACTTCATCTTAATTGGGCTACGCTAGGTTGGAGACTGTTTCTTTTGGGTTTTTCTAAGGGCTGGTTTTATTATTTTACGTCTTTTTTCTTAGGATTTGTTTGTAAAGTTGGCTATTGTAACCACTTTTGCTACCCTTTTTAATTTATGCAAGAAAATGTTCAAAAAAAAAAAACTGGGCATTCGTTTTTAGGTTTGGGAAATTTGGATGTATCCTACAAAACAAACCATAATTTATAACTAACCAAAAAAAGCATCTCTAATATTTCTATAATATATACTATATTACCCTTATTCTCCGGTTAATGAAAGAAAAAAAACATCTCCTTCTTCTTTTTTTATTACCAATTATCACCGATTCACCGCCTATCTTTTGTCACAAGTACAACACACTCATTTCTAATTATATAGCCACCACAAACCATTTTCAAATCAATAATATATGTTCCGTATATCATCTATGCTTCTAAAATTTACATACCACAATGGTGTAACGATCGAGACGTCTTTGTTAGTCATGTAATTTTTCGGTTGTACTATGTCATTTGAACAATATATACTATGCTATTTTGTTCGTTATTACTTATAATGATTCATATTATGTACAATGTGCATATTTATCATTTGAATTAGGGTTTATATTTCCCTTTTAGGGTTTAGTGATTAGTGTATTAGGTTTAGTTTGTGGAAAGTTTATGTTGACTTTGGGGTAAGAATTAACTCCTTCCATATATTCATATATTTAAAATTTTAAACATTATTATATACTATGTTATTTCATTTGTCACTATTCTATTTTGATAATATTTCATATTATGTATTATGTGCATATTTGGTATTAGGTTAGAGTTTATATTTTCATTTAAGGTTTAGTGATTAGTGTTTTGAGTTGGGTTTATGAAAATTTTAGGTTGACTTTGGGGTAAGCATTATCTCCTTAATCTGCAATCATAAACATTTCAAAATTTGAACATTAATATGTACTATGTTATTTCGTTAGTTACTATTTATTTTTAATAATACTCCATATTATATTGTGTGCATATTTTGATATTTGATTTAGGGTTTATATTTTTCTTTTAGGGTTTAGTTATTAATGTTTTAGGTTTAGTTTATGGAAGGTTTCAATTGTTGTGGGATAAGCATTACTTTCAATATTATTAAACTATTTTATAATTTTGTTAATATGAACTATACCATATATAAAATGTTCTATTCTATATGCACTATTTATCTTCTTCCAGAATATTTTTTTTTCAATCATCACAGCCATAATAATTTTTGTATGAAAGATGACTGTTTTTTTTTATCGACGATCTCAGTTTCATTTATAATCACTCTTACCGTAGTCATCATCTTCGTGATCACCACCACCGCCGGTGCGTTAATCATATCATCGCTCCAATAACCACTCTGCAATAATTACCACAATTATTGTCACACTTATTTCATTACCGGCCACTGGTTCAAAAGAAAGATAAAACCGGGAAAATATTGCACAAATGCTATGAGAACTAATAACAACGTCAAAATCAACGCTACATTCTTAATTTGTTGGTGAAATATGGCTGTTTCACAAATTAGCCCTTTAGGTTCTCTTCTTTTTTTTGAACACGTTTTTAGGTTTTCTCTGTTTTGGGAATATATCTAGATTGATTTTGGTTTGGTTTGAAATTTGGATTATTCGGTCTGGTTTTGAGTTTATTTTGTGTTCCAAAAATCAACCAAAATCGTTTTATATCTCGGTTTATTCTGTGGAAGAGAAATTATTTTGATAAAATTTGGCCTGGTTCCGTTAATTTCGGTTCATCAATGCAGTTAGTTTGGTTGGTATTTAACGAACTGATCAGTTTTTGTGTACTGAACCGAATCTATTGAACTTAGCTAAACCAAATGCTAAATTGGAAACTAAAAGTTCTCAGTTTGGTCGGTTCGGTTTATTTTGGTCTGAGCCAAATGCCCAACTCGTATTTGAAGTGTCTATCCTGACCTGCAAATGCAGCCTGAGAGCTAAGTCAATTTGGTACTAAAAAAAATATTGGTGAAACCGATTATTTGTACAAGACTATACAACATTGAGACGCAAAATGAGATTGCAATTTGACCTCATAACCGTTCTCTGAAACTATCCATAACCTTCCAGTTATATCCTCCTTTAGTCTTCGACTCATCGTCTAATTTCTCTGATATCTCAAAGCCTTTGAGGTTCAACATTGCATGCTTCTTGTCTTGTGAGTGTCTACGACTACGGCACGCACTCTTGTTTACAAGTTTCACATCTGGAGTTGGAGTTCTGTGTTCTTGATTGTCACATCTGGACTTGAGTGCTTGAATAGCAATATCTGGAGGGATCTTAGGGTTTCTAGCGAGCTGTCTGCAGGTCTCCAGTGTCAGCTTCTTGTAATTCAGACATCGGCATATCTTTGTTCGATCTTCTGGTGTTAGATTGGGATGAGACTGTACAACAACAAAAGAACAGAAATTAGAAAGGACTTATTTGAAAGTTTTTAGGAAAAAAAATGATCGAACATAAAACTCAAATATCATTTGTTTCTTTAAATTTCATATTTAGTTTATTAAATGGATATCTTCAAATTATCAATTACTAAAATTAATGAACACTAGTTGGTGTTTCAAGTGGCAGTTGACAGTTATATACCCCAAAAGAACTATGTTTTGAGTTTTTAGTATAGTGTTATTAATAGTAATTTTGAAAAAGTAGTAGAAGGAGCCAGACAAGAATACAGAAGAAATTGTATCCGTGTGAGGTAATCTGACAGGAACCCCACGGCAGCAACAAGACAGTGAAGAAACTGAAGATGACTCCAGCTCTTTTAAAAAAACATATACTCTCAGTGTAATAATGGTATACACATAATCACAAACTTCAAATCAGTTTCCAATATATATTAGAAACTAGGTTATACAACTCCACCAGTGTCACCACAATTGTATTTTCTTAAAAAAAATATTTTGATGCAAGTAATATTGAACGTTTCAGGAAAAAAAATATTGGATAGCTTCCAATTATCAGTTATCACTATAAAAACAAATAAGAATTCTTGTGGCGTTTCAATTTAACTTTCAAGTGGCAATTGACAGTACTATACCCTAAAAGAACTATAGTTTTGAGTTCTTAGTATAGTGTTGTTAATAGTGTTTTTTTTGAAAAAATAAATACAAGGACCAGCCAGACAAGAATACAGAAGAAATTGTATCCTTGTGAGGTAATCTGACAGGAACCCCACGGCAGCAAGAAGACAGTGAAGAAACTGAAGATGACTCCAACTCTTTTTTTACTCCAAGCCTTATTAAATATACCATATACTCTCAGTGTATAAATGGTATAACGTATACACATCATCACAGACTTCAAATCTAGATGATGATATTAAAAGAATAGTTGAGCTCTGTTTGAATCTCTTGATGTATACAAGAAACCAAAAATGTATTTAATAGAAAAATGTATTGAAAATTTATCTGTCACTTGTCTTCTTTTGTATGTCCAATACATTTTTTTTTTAAGTACTTTTCTCTTTTTGTCTCATTTTGTATTAAAAACATTTATTTTTTTTGCACCATCAATTAGTTGGTGAAGAGATACAAAGTGTTAATCAAATATAAAGAAAAAAATCAAGGAAAAAAAAAACTGACCTGTAGATAGATGTCAATGGCTCTGTAAACTCCTTCAAAGCCATCTCTAGCTGAATCTGGCAAACTCTCTGCAACTCCAAGGAACTTGGATACTTTCAAATTCTGATCTGGAGATATCTCTCTCAAATACTTATCAATCAATCTCCCAACTTCTTTCATCTTTGATTCTTCCTCTTCTTCTCTGTTCCTCACAAACACTTTTAGCAATCTTATCACAAGATCCACATTGTAGAATCCACTCTCTCTGCTTCTTCCAGCTGCAGGTATCAAAAGATCATCAAGTGTTGCTTGATCCAACATTTCTCCAATTAGGGTTTCTAAACCGGTCTTTGACTCTCTACTTAGACTAAAACTGGATAAAACCCGAAGAACCCAAAAGAGTTTCCTACAAGAAAACTCGGTTTTACCAGCTGAAACCACTCCTCTAACCGCTGTATCAGCCAAATCAGAGTACTCAAGCTTGTTCCTCATAAGCTCTGTATTTCTTGATTTGGTTTGGAGTCTTGTCTTGAGATAATGGAGAAGAAACTTAGTTTGGACCAAGCTTTTTACGTTGGTTTTGTAAGCTCCAATGATCCTTATTAGCTTCAAAATGATCATTGGGGAGAGACTTGACATATCATCGAACCACCACTCGTTGCTTCTTCCGCAAGAAACGGTCTTCAAATTAAACCTTTTGTCTGATTCAGGCGTGTTCTTGGCCGAAGAAGGCGAAGAAGAAGACGGAGAAGAAGAAGAGAACGCTTCTGAACTCCGAGAGATTTTGGTCAAAGCTGCGAAGATGAGTTTATCGACGAGGCCATACGAATCTGCGTGGAGGAACACTTGCTCGCAGTTCTTGAGGCTTGAAACGATGTCGTTCCACGAACCATAGAACACTTCTTCAAGAAAAGTCTCTGCCTGAAGCAAGAGGTTAGAGCAACAGAGCTTCTCCGTCATGCCTAGAAAAACAGAGCAGCAGTACAAAGTCGAGATATTTGAGACATCGATTGAGATTTCTCCGTTGCTGTAACAGAACCTTGAAACCAACTCAAACCCATCTGGTCCACCAGGAAACTCATCGATGTCGATAGTGATGATCTCTGGATCCTTAGTCTTCTTGTTTCTCTTCTTTTTGCTCTGTTTTATCAGCTTCTTCAAGCTTACAGAGTACTTTGAGATCACATCCTAAAACAGAGCATATAGAGAAATAAGAAACAGAGCACGATCAAGATTCGGTTTGTGTTTGATCTTTCTTACCTGATTGATGAAGAACGTGTATTCTCCATTGATATTGATTTGAAGATCGTAGAAAAGAGACATTTCTCGCGATTTTTGCATCAGAGTATGAAAGCCTAAAATGAGTCTTGTGACTTGTTTGTAAGCTTTTCCGCTGTTTATTTTGTGTGTTTTTGGATTTTAGAGAGCAATAATTATAGTGGCCACATGGAAATGAGATATGTATAGTGTTTTATTTGTCTTTATTCACACCAATGCAAATACATATATAAAAAATATTTATTAAAGGAAAATTAAACGAATGTAAGACAAAAATTTGTGTTGAACTATACTATAGTTTTATACAAAGTATATAGAAAGCCACATAAAATTTTCAAATTATCTCAAATTCCCATGAAATAAATTTTATTTGTTTGTCTTGTTTTGTTGTTTCTAAAAGAATGTTGATGAACTTTGATTCTTTGAGAAGGATTGACTTTTCAAAAGAAATTAATATAATTTAATAATTGCTTATCCAATTGCAAATTTTTCATGGTAATAATACAGTTTATTTACATAAATAAAATATATTGATGATAATTTAGACCGAAGTAGGACAAAAGTTTACGTTGAACTATAGTATAATTTTATAAAATATATAGAAAACCACATAAATTTTCAAATTATCTCAAATTTCAATAAAATGATTATTTGTTGTTTGTATTGTTTTGTTGTTTTAAAGAATGTTGTTGATATGATTCTTATTCATTTGAGAAAGATTGACTTTTTAAAAAACAACTAGTAAAATTTAGTATTTTTTTATCCAGTTGCACAAATTTTCATGGTACTAATCCACTGTCTAAATATTGTAGTTTTCTTTCTGTAAAGAACAATGTTTGTGTTCAGTTCAAAAATTTACAGAAAATTCAAATTCAAAGCGAACAATAATCAAAACCATGTATTTGTTTTTTATGTGATCAAAACCCTATATTTTGTAGACGGTATCATAGATAATTGTTTTAGCTAAAAAGAATTCAGTACAGATTAGGATATCCAGTTATCTATCCAAGAGTTGGGAGATGAACCGTGTAGTCAAGGCGTCTGGCTTTCATTACCTGGCTAGCTAAGTGCAAAAGACTTTAAGTGTGTGGAGTCAATATGCACTCTATTTTTGTGTGGAGAAAGCGAAATAATCAAAGTATCACACACGACATGAATTAGGTCGAGCTCTGCCACATGCTTCTTGATCTGCTGAGGAGCAATAGCGCAAAAACCCTTTCAAAATAAAAATAAAACACCCTTGTATTTAGAAAAAAAATATTTTTCTTTAATTAATCCACGTTTTTTTCCTTTTTTAACTAAATGTATATCAGTATATGTTTTTCGAGGATGAGCGTAACCACGGACATGATGACACCTACGACCGTGGCTGTCGCTGCCTAAAGATTTGAGAATTATCTAAGGATATATGACGATGAACACAATGTCATGCTCATCAATAGCAAGGATTATGTGTTTACATATTGAAATTATGCCCGTAGCTTCCTACACATTTGTTTAGACGTGGTGTTAATCGTCTCCATTTGCCCTGCTTAATTTTATATATCTAGTGGTATTTATTTTAGTGAATTTAGCTGTTTATTGTTTAATGGGTTAAATATGTTATGGCGCCTTCTACGTTAGTGTTTTGGCTCCACTTTTGAACCCATTGATCTACTTTCATTTAAAAACAGATATTTACCTCCCAACACATAAAACTCTCTTTTTTTTTTGAATAATCCGGTGTATCCTAACATTCATGGATCCAATCAGTTTACGTTATCATCGGAGTACACTTCGGTCACCGGATACTAAGAAAATTTATATTTTAAATTTTACCTCCAGTGGTCTGTGGAACTCGAACTCGAGTCCGTATTGAAACCAAAATTCCCTCAAAATCACTAGACCGTTCTCAATTGGTTAAAAAACTCTCAACCAGACTTAGCGTTGGATTCAAATCAGAAATTTCAGATTTGAGTTTAGATAGAATATTCTTTTTTATAGATTTACAGGTACTTCAATATAGAAGTTTAGAGTCTGTTCGAATATTTTTATATATCGAATCGGATTCAGATACTTTTAGTTCATGTTATAGTTTGGATTTTCAAATTTTGAAAAAAATCAAATTCTTCATTACTTTAATTACTTATACGTAAATGGTGGTAATGAATTTGGAAATAAATTTTTGAAAATAGAAAAATATTAATTTAGTTATTGTTTTGAGAGTTTAAAAGAAACTGTTATCAACGCATAAAACAACAAATTTGACATACATTTTAAGTGAATAACAAATAATTTATCCATACCCATATATATATATATATATATTATTAACAAAAGAAGTAAATTATAAATAAATGGCTAATTATACATATATATCTATTCAAAATATTCAATCTCTGCTAACTCAATAGTTCAGTATTTTTTTACAAGAAAAAAAAATCCGTTCAGTATTTTGCAACATTGGTTCAGGTTTTCGAGTCGAGTTCGGGCTATATATATATTATTAAGAAAAAAAAGTAAATTATAAATATATGGCTAATTATACATATATATCTATTCGAAATATTCAATCTCTGCTGACTCAATAGTTCAGTATTTTTTTACAAGAAAAACAATAATCCGTTCAGTATTTTGCAACATTGGTTCAGGTTTTCGAGTCGAGTTCGGGCTATATATATATTATTAAGAAAAGAAGTAAATTATAAATATATGGCTAATTATACATATATATCTATTCGAAATATTCAATCTCTGCTGACTCAATAGTTCAGTATTTTTTTTACAAGAAAAACAATAATCCGTTCAGTATTTTGCAACATTGGTTCAGGTTTTCGAGTCGAGTTCGGGAAAATGCTCAGCCCCAATTTGGATATTATCTTGTTTATGATCTTGTATTTAAAAGTTAATTGTTAAAAAATGCATGTGAACGTGTGGGGTCTATACAAAAATGGTATTTTTCCTGGTATATGTGCGAGTCCACTACGAGCCTTTATCATCGTATCATTTCCAAATGCGACCATGTATGTGAAAGCGACTTGATGCTAAAATATACCTTCCCGTCACCGCAAAATACCAAAATCCCAATTTTTTTTCTTATCCTATTTTAGATTTCTAAGATTATTATCCACAAAAATCTTCATGTTCTATCCTTTTAGTTGGTTTCATTTACAGCGCTGAAAATGATTTGGCAATGAACAAGAGGAATCACACAACAAAGTAAAAACCCAAACGGACAAACTAAAAATAACACAAAAGACAAGAGAGGACATGAAATAATCTCTGAACATAATCAGAAGTAACAAAAGAGTTTTAACTTCACGCAATTAAAAGAAAAAGCCCAGAGAATTGGAATGTTACCACCATTGTAGAAAACAAAGTCGATAAAACATTAGAAAAAGATGAGAGACTAATAATAAAACCCTAATTGAGTAATCTCTCAGTTACGGTACCTGCTTCCACGACCATAGTCTCTGTCTCTGTCCCGGTCATAGTCATAGTCACGCTCCTTGCCTCTTTCTCTCTCTCTGCTTCTGCTTCTGCTCCTGCGTCTATCCTTTTCGTAGTGATGATGATCTCTATGCTTATCCCCACGGTCTCTTTGCCTGTCTCTGTCTCTGCTTCTCTCTCTTCTATCTCTATCAACACCTGTCGAGAATATATACACACCGAATAAACACTTTGGATCATTACACTAGACGTGTTCGCTGAATTGAAGTTAAAACATAAAATACCTAGTTCCTCGACTTCCCACCCAGCACGACCAGCAGCAACAGCAGGTCTGGCGTCGGCTTGGTGTGTTTTAACACGGTACTTCTTCTTTAGATTCCCAAACTCATCATACATTTCACCATCATCCTGATATTTTTATAGCATAAGTTAAACGGTGTGCACACAAAAATGAGAGCTCAACCGAATTGCAACAAAAGACACAAAATAGAGGGCGCTTCAGAGAAAGCGTGTTTTACTTGTTCAGCCTCGCGCCTACGTCTCTTTGTTTCCTCTAATTCTTGTTCATCCAATTCCTTGTAACCACCACCACGGCCTCCCCTGTATAGTAAATATTAATAAGTACAACAGGGCCGTCAAGCTGAAACCTTAACGTTTATTTAAGTCAGTCAAAATTGCAGCAGCTTTCTCAAACACAGTGGCAATGGAAGCACTCAGTCAAATTGCACAAGACAACATCGTGTCCTATTTTACAATTGTCTACTAGGCTATCTCAAAACAAGAATAAAAATTCCCTGCTGACAACGAAACAACTATCGAACACAAAATGTATAAATGTATCACCGCAAAATCATTTATAATATCAAATATGAATCCCCAGCTCCACATTGCAAAAGAACAATAGAAAGGCAACCTTATTACTGAAATTGAGTCGTACCTCACACCACCTTCATTCTGACCAGGTTTATTGGTGTTGCAGACATTACATTTTAAACGCTTCGCCCAGTTGACATTGCCGCACCTGATAATTAAAATATTAGAGCAAAAGGATTACAAACAAATGTATATGAACACCAAAGAACAGAACAGAGTAAATATACCCGATGAGAGCAGACTCTTAGTTAGACTAATAGACTAAAAAAACTTCATTTAACCTACAATCCCTAATTTGTATATCCGACGCAGAAAAATGAACACAGCCTCTGGATGATATAACCTTCCTCAAACGAATTTAAAAAAAAAAAACTCAGGATACTGAATCAAAACTACAGGTCTACATCCCACTTTTTCTGTTTGACAACTATCTGAAGGCAATTTACAAAACTAGAATCAACATTTAAAAGAGGAGGGACATTGTGCATTCACACATTCTTAGGGCCAGTTTCAGCGCCACATCATTTCCAAACGAAAGGTTAAATGACATCACCAAAAACATTCACATACAAACAAGCTATACTCACATCCAACATATTAATCTTATATCAACCACCACCATATGCCACCTTAATGTCTTGTTTTTTCAATGGAATGATAACTTTCTATATTTTCACAAGTATTAAACGCTCATTATCATGTGAAAGTGAACCAATTATTATTTCAGACCTAACCAGAATACTTACATTGGACAAGACCAATCATTCGGACCAAAAAGACCAGTAGAAGCACCCTTCCCCGGTGGCCCACCATCAGCACCTCCACCTCGGCCCCTTCCACGACCACCACCACCCATGCTGCCACCAGATGCCCCAGCTGGTCTGGCAGTTCCGCAACGGTTACATACCCCACGGAACGCAAAATTCACATTCGTGCAACTGCCAATAAAAAGAAAACGAGGAAAACTTTACAGCTAAAAAAAACTCCGCAATATAAAACTGCAAAACCAATGGATAGATAGATGAAGCTCCTCACCGATATCACAGACCTTGTATTAGGGCACATCCAGTCACCGTCTTGCTGCCAAGGCTTGGCGGAAGAATCACCTTGACCTCTCCCCCTTCCAGCATCACCTCCATTAGTCTCCTTGCTAGCAATAGCACCTCCATCGAACCCAAAAGACTCACTCGGATGATCTCCTCCACTTTTGTTCCTCGACTCCGCCATGAAAACTCCAATGACGCTTCCATGGAAGTCCTTGTTATTGAACCATTCGACAGCAGCAAGAGCAGCGTGCGGGTCCTCATAGGTAACAGTAGCATCTCCTTTGGGCTCATCAGTCTCTTTGTCTCGGTACAGCCACACCTTAGGAGTACCAGTTCGTTTGTCTCTCTAGTTAAAACCGAAAATGGTAAGAACATTAACATCTTGTGGATTAAAAAGAATTCAATAACGTTAAAAACATAGAAGCAAAACCATTAGTACCTGGCTAATACCATACCTTAAGTAACCCAATGGTCCCAAAATACTCAGCCAACATGTTCTCGTCTGTGCCTAGAGGTAGATTAGAAACGTAGACTGATCCATTTGTAGGAGCTCCTTTTGATGAATATCCAGCCATCTAATAAATCCAATAACGACGCCGTCACGAATCTGTAGATGATAAACAGAGAAGTGTTTATTATCATAAAATGCGACAGAAACATTAATCAACACTGAGAAGCGTTATGATGATTATATGAACCAACACCGTCACAGATCTGTAGATGATAAACCAAAATTAGTTTAATTCAATTTCTAAATCAGAAACGCGTCTCAAGTAATACAGTCATCTTAATCCAATTTCATCAAACCAAATACAGTTTACTTCAATTTCTCAGCATAAACGCATCACAAGTATTTTATTCATCAAAAGCATACATATAGATGTAGACCTATCATCAGTAAACGATGAGCCATATAGGAGTGTAGATTAACATCGAATCTGAGATATTGAACCTTAAAAAGCTTGAGAGCCCTCAGAAAACGTAACAAAAAGAAGAGAGACCAATTTTGGATCCAGAATTAGGGATCGGGGAAGGAGATAGAAGATTACCGGCGATGAGGATCAAGCGGCGAAGGAGAGAGGTCGTTGGATTAGGGTTTGCAGCCCCTCCTAGTGTGAGAGATCTCGCGAATTGTAACTTAACCTCAATCGTTTGGTGGTTATTTACAATTTTTTTTTTTGTAAACTATTTACAATTTATTTTAATTTTAATCTATTCTATTAATTTTCCACCTTGACCAATTGATAAAAAGTTGTGTCTAATTTAAAATATAACTTAATCAATATAACTGCATAAAGTAACTTCTTTTGTTAGTAAATTCAGTTGTTTTGTAGAAAACATATGATATGAGTGGAATCTTCTTTTTTTTCAACGACCCATGTCCTCACAGTTATTTCCTTTTACAACTTTTTATTTATAGTTGGAAATAAGATCCCTTTCAACTTCAACGTAAGTTTCTGGTTATACTTTGTTCACATATATTATAAAAACATAATATGGTCGCCATCAACTTTTTTTTCAACTACTATGGTAATATTAAAAAAAGTTGTAGCTATACTTTATTATTTTTTAAATAAAATAATAGAACATGATCCAACCTTAAAATGGCAGATATATTTTTGTTTTACATTTTTCTAGAAATTTAATATTTATATTTGTGTGTTTTTACTCATATTTATTTTTTCCTTTGTATAATATTTTTCAGATAATTAATATGTGATTTAATATATTTTATTAGAATAGTTGGACCACGCATATATCAATAGGTCATGATGTTATTTTAGCAGAATAGATTCATTAATATATGTTTGTGAATAAATTAAAAGTTAAATGTATGAAATAACTATAGCACAAGTGTATAGTTATGAAACATCCCAAATTCAATTAAATTATCAAAACATTTTATCGGTAATAGTTAAATAAATTTAACACAAATATGATTATAAAGAAAACACAAATATCATTGCAAAAAAACATGCAAACATAAAAGTTAATTTATAAAAAATAATAAAATTATTATATACTAGGTAAATTTGGATGATCGTGTGTATTTTGGATATTTCAGATATTTTTCTAAATTTCGGGTTCGGGTTTTTTGGTATAATTTCAGGTTTCAGGTAAATTTTAGATTTTCAAAAAATATAATTTGGATTTTTGGATAAAATTTGATATACCTTTCGGGTTTTCGGATCTGATTTTGGATAAGTTTCAGATATATTTTCTCCATGTATTTCTAGGATTTGCAGGTACTTTCTGAGTTTTCAAACTATATATATATATATATATATATATATATATATATGTAGTTTCTATTTCACTTTGACACAAGAAAGGAAATCTAAATTATGAATATGTAATACTATATTTACTTCAAGAGGTTTCAAGTTTTAATAATTTTAACACTAATTAATTTTCATGACAATAATATAATTCATCTCCAAGCTAAATCAGTTAATTTTTATAAATTTAATAAATTAATCAAATCTAAATTTTTAAAGACTATATAGTTTCAATAATTTTATAAATATTTTCTTAATTTATATCAAATGAATTTAATATATGGTTCGTTTCCCATCATCATAATTATATTTTGAATCAAATTTTAATTACTTTTAGTGTTTTAGTTGGTACTTTTTTTTGTAAATTATTATCGATGTTGTTGAACCTTTGTTTTTTTATATTTTTCTCGTTTTATTTTTATTTTTTTGCTTAAATTTTTATTTTATAAAATATGATATTCCTTGCAGATTTTCACTCTAGTGCTGATTCACTTGATTGTATGAATTATATATTAAACATATATACACCTCTAACGAACCATAGCAAATTTTAAGGACATGATTGTGCAAATATATATATATATATACACCTCTAACGAACCATAGCAAATTTTAAGGACATGATTGTGCAAATATATATATATATATATATATATATATATATATATATATATATATATATATATATATATATACCTACTTTATTAAAAGAGAATGAGTCTAAATAAATCTACTTATACAAAGTTGTTTGGACCTTTTATTTTAGTTAATAGTATTTTAGTCTACTTAATATTTTGCCTACCAATGTTACCATAATTTTTTCTAACAAATATTTAATGTAACAATAACCTTATCTTAATCAATCAAAATATTTACTCCTATTTATAAGAAACATTATAACAATTATGTTATTGCTGTTATCAATCGATTTTGAAAAGCACTACAACCAAACAATAATTAATCTAATATCAAGTGGGCAGTTCACGAAATTATCAATTTTTATTATAAGATATGTATTTATAATATTACACTATTACTAAGATTTACATAAATAAGCAGTATAACGAAGCACATAATATATTATATATTATATGTTTCGACACATAATTATACATACTTTTTACTACAAGAAAATCAGAAGAAAACTAAAATGTCTTCAAAAATCCAAAAAATACGGATACGAAAAACATATTTGAAAACTCAAACAAATACCCAAAAAATTCAAATATATAAAAAAATCTAAAACTTTACCTAAATTTGACTTTAAAACCAAAAAAATACGTAAAATTTTATCCGTATATCCAAAAAATTTAAAGATATTATCTGAAACCCAAAATTATAACTGAAAATCCAAACCTAAAAATTAAAAATCATTTTTGATATCAAAATATATTCAAAATATCTAAATATACTAAAAACAAAATGTTTTGGGTACTTTAGACACCCAATCGATCTTAGATAAAATGTGGACTCGATAGAGACTTGTGGGTCTAAAATATATCTGATAGGTAGTTTGCCATGGACCCCGACCAAACCCGAACCTGATTTTCTGGGTCAGTTTTGATCCAAGTTTTCAGATTAAGATTAAATGTCTATGCCTAAAAAAGAGAATTACACAACTGCAGTGTTTTAAAAACCGATCCGGACACTAAACCGGACGACTTACTGGGTCACTAGATTGACTGCAGATGGACTGCATGTTAATAAATGAATTAATTTTATTATATAATAATATATTAGTTATGAAAATAAAAATATATAAACTAAAGTTAAGTATTTTCTAAATGTTTTTAAAACAAAATGTATAAATATACAAAATATCAAAAATAGTTTAGACTATTAAATTTTTTTTAGTAATAAGTTAAGAGTAATGATGTCTAAAAATTCAAGACATAAAATTCATAAATATATAAATGCTTAATGTGAATAATAAATGAAACTTCAAATCCAAAATAAATCAAAAGAAAAACACATTGTGATAAATTGTCAATAACAAAAAAAGAGTTACTGAATCGATAGAGATTAGAAGAAGAAGAAGAAGAAGAAGAAGAAGAAGAAGAAGAAGAAGAAGAAGACGACGACGACAATAACATAAAAATGAAAACCTAACTTCTTAATTGGAAATTTAGAATATAAAACAGAATCTATAAACATACTTAAAACTTAAAAAAAAACAAAGTAGAAATTTATTTATTGGTTCAATTAGTGGTTCAATCGGTATCGGATTTTGGGTTTTAGTGGGATTTTCAAGTTTTTGCGGGTTTTGAAATTTTGAGTTTTTCACAAAACCCAAACCGGATATATCTTAGATCGCCGGGTTTACCGGTTCAACCGCTGGGCCGGGTCGGATTTCATAACAGTGTGTACATGCAAAATATAAAATAAATTAACTGATAAATTATATCATTTTCTTAAAAATATCTTCTTTGACATAATACACTTTGTAACACAATAAAGTGAAACATTCAAAAAATATTATGCTAATTCAAAATCTTTTAAAGTCCAAAATAACTCGCGCTTCTGAAGCGCAAGTCAAAATCTAGTATATATATAATCAAAATTTAAAATCAAAGAATGAAAGAAAAACAGTTTTTTGGTTAAAAAAAGAAAAAAAAAAGACTGGCCTGATTTGATGTCTGTCTCCGAGCTTTATCCATAAGATTTGATATGGGGACAATTAGTGAGATATCCCTATGAAAGATGTAAATTGGTCAAATGACTATGATTGTAAATAAACCAAAAAGGTGTAACTTTTTGATACTGTGCAGACGAAAATACCCTTTCTTTATTGAAAACAGATTTGGCAGGTACAGAGCGTGTGTCAGTCTGCAGAGATAGACTGCAAAACAGACGACTGCAAAACAGACGATGGACTGTTGGATAAAGCAGTGAATTTCAAATCGAGACCACGTTACCGATAAAATATTTTATAGCGGCTAATATATTGTATTACATATCCAATATATATATTAAATGTTAACTTTGTTGTTGTCGAACGTTACTTAGCTTACAAAATGTGTAACTCTAGAATTTAGCTAGTACACTTTAAGTTATTTAAAAATAATTTTTTGATCAAATTATAATTAGTGTAATGTGTAGCTTTGAAGGCACAATAGTATGTATCATCTAAAATATATGAGATAACATATCAAAAGATGTATATATAAAAATAATATTAGATGCTAACAACGAAAAATACACCATATATTTTGATAGGTCGCATAAAGTGATCTAAATATTTAAGTCTACTTCAGTTTTTAGATGTATAAATATATTTGTATTGTATTGGATTATTAAAAGTTACTATACAATGTTAATTGCTATATAAAATTCTAGCATATAATATTTTTGGTAATTCATAACAATAATAAGTATCTCTAAATGTAGAATATAAATAGATGAGTTATACATAATTGAAAATATAATGCTAACTGGTAATATTACAAGTTATCAATTATAAATTAGTATGTAAGTGGTATTGTAATCAGTACATCTGTTCAAATTTACAGATAAAAAATATCAGAGACAAAAAAAATATAATTAATGATTATCCATATTGTTACCAATTATCAATTATTTGGTATTGAATTATGTAACAGCTAACGGTACATGTATCTAGTAACAAATCGTTTATCAGATAACAACTAATTCATAATGGTCAAATTAAAACAAAAGTACAAAACTCATATTGTTTCGTAAAACAAAATTGAATTATTGAAAATAGTATCGTTAAAATATTATGTACCTGTTAAATATACTATTACCAGTAACACATATAGTTATCAAATAACAAATTGCTTGGGTTTTTGCCCCATGCATGAAACTTGTGAATGAAATGGGGTTAGAAAATGTTGATCCCTTTACTCATCACTTTAAATTAACATTTAACATGCTTAGATATTGTTAAAATATAGAGAAAATTCGCTGATATGCCACACTTTGGAGAGATATTGTGGAGTCGGTACCTTTTAAAAGGAAATTTTGGAGTCAGTACCCATTATTTCAAAATACCAGCGCTACCCTTGGTAAGCGCATGGCAAGTATACGAATTGGTAAGCTAATAGCAAATATACGAATTGGTAAGCTAATGGCAAATATACGAATTGGCAAGCTAAGGGCAAGTATACGAATTGGCAATTTAATGGCAAGTATATGATGAGATGATATGGCAAGCTAATGGCGGGGTGATACAAAACTTTCATTTGATGACGAGGAATTTGCTCTTAAGATTAATCAGCCTTCCCTAACAGCTAACAAATACACTTTTTGCCGTTTGTTGTTCTTTAAACCTTTTGTAAGTCGTGTCAAATTCTTTTATGTTCGTGATGCTGTCTCAATTTGTGTATCTTGGTGTTCTATTGTTGTGCGTATATTAGGTTAGGTCTGAATATGCACATATAAACATTCAAGGGTTATTAAAGACATCAAAAGAAGATTTAATGTGTTGTCATCGTGTGCTAGAGAGATTATGTCTTCAGTCCTTCGTTGATTATTTGAGTGGCAAAGGTAAACAACCAAACAAAATCCAAAAAATGTGGAATTCCTTGAATGGGCCGAAATACTGAAATGGGCCTAAAGTGTATTTCATCAAATGAAAGTTTTGTAAAAAAAAAAGCAAAAGAAAACAATAAATTATTTAAAACCTCAATGGAAACCCTAATTTTAATGGGTCGAACTTGGTCGCTGCGACAGAAAACCTAAACCAGAGCCGTGAAGAAGAAGACCGAGACGTGAAATCGTTTGACAAAATGGAACAAAAAGGATTGAAGTATGAGGAGAATCCTGACCAAGGAGGCGGGGAGATAGGATCTGAGGAGAGGTCGAGTCACGAGACTCCGGGTGTTGAGGATGTTCAGCCAAATGAAGAAGAGGGAGATAAGGATGAGAAAAGTTGCAGCCAAACTTTAAGCGACTGTGGAGATACAAGGGTTTGTAATTCTATGACACTCTCTTTGTTTGTGAAATAAATTGGTATAGTTAGGATGACTGATTGGTCCCGTGTTATGATTGATGTTTAGTGAGTAATATGACTTAAGCTAGTCTGATGTGTAGTGAGTAATTTGATATAGTTAGTCTGATGTGTAGTGAGTAATATGAAATAAATTTGTATACTTAGGATGACTGACTGATTGGTCCCATGTTATTGATCTTTAGTGAGTAATTTGACTTAAGCAAGGCTGATGTGTATCCTTCTTCTCATTTGCTGAATTGGAAGAACCAACCGGGAGACTGGACAAAACAATTGGGTTTGTTAGACAGGAGATTCGCTGCATTAAAAGAGAAGGACGTGAAGCAGATGTGGGCGTTAAACAGGTTGAGGAGGAAAGTCGCTGCATTGGAGGAAGACGTGAAGGGGAGGAAGGAAGACCTGAACTATGTGGGGAGGAAAGTCGCTGCATTGGAGGAAGACGTGAACTATGTGGAGGAAGTAGGCGAAGACTCACCTGAGGATGAAAACCTGAGCAGGACAAGGTCTGGGTTTAAGAAGCAAAAATGAAGGAACTCAATCAATAAACACTGTAGTTGGTGCCTATTTTTCCCAAACTTTTTGTTGTACTGCATTTTAAGTAAGTGATTCATATGTTATTTAGTATTAGTTAATCAGAATACTTATTTCACACATTCCATAGTCAGAAGTGTATTTTACATAAACTTAGTCAAAGTAGATAAACATTACATTGCATACACACACAACGAATCTCCAATGGGCCAGTGACGAGCGGTCAAATGAATGTTACTGCCGAAGTCCCAAGCTGCACGTTGCCAGAAACAACGATCGCATCTCCACCTTTGTCTTGATTCATCTATGGAGACTTCAGACACTGGTTCTATCATTGTGGAGCACAAGCAATCACGTGACACGTTAAGAGATATTCTTTCACATAGAGACCTAAACATCTCAGGTTCCACGTAACCAGGAAGTGCCCAACTAGTCATGATGTGATGCATCCGATCAACATATTCACGAGTAAAACTTGGGTACTTGTAGATGATGTGATTGTACTTATATGAAAAGGCTGTGGTAATTGTGTTGTCAATTAAGAAGAATTGTTTGTCGTTGCTTTTTTGGGCATGCACCAATAATTATCACCAAGAGAAGTCGGTATTCGTAATAAAAATATGAGTAAAGTAAAACATCAACTGGCAAGCTAGGACCAAATAGCTAGATAGAGTTTCTAAAGTATACCTAAGGTAACTGGCAAGCTGAGGGCAATAATAATTTTCGTTAATGGGCTCAGTCCCCTTTATGGGCCCAGGTCAACTGATTTTGTCGATGGCAAATGTAAACAACATAACCCAGAAATCATTTCAATAGCAGTGAAAACCCTTAACATTGAGCGTTTTGAAGGCAAGTCGTTAAGAAACTACCAGCGATACACTCCATAATTGGCAAGCTAATGGCAATGATAGGAAACGGTACCGGCAAGGCACGGCTTCAGATGAAAGTAACTGGCAAGCTAAGGACGATGATAACCCTGTTTTTAATATTTAACGATGAAAATCGTAAAATAGAAGAAGCTTGGTTGTTAATAAATATTATAGATATGATTCATTACAAGAGTTCAATACAAAGAGTACATTACAACATTACACATTACAACATTACACATAACACTAGAAACGGTTCATTTAAACATGCACACAAAAGCTATTACAACTAATACGATGCCCGTGAGACCAACAAAGTATTCAAAGCCATTGCTAAACCTAGGTTTTTCCCTTACAATCTTCTCTAGCCTAGCTATCTTCTGCTCAGTCTCATAGTCCGGTAAAAGGGTTAAGGAATCTATCTTTTCAGCCAGCTGAAGAACGTGTCTATCCCTAGCTCTCATCTCTTCCATTACGGCCACATCCCACCACTTCCAAACATGTCTCTCGCCATCATCAACATGCGCACAGGTGTAATATCTTCTCCCTGGATCATTCCTACTAGTGGAAGTTGCTAGAAGAGGCTGAGCTCCACAGTAGCAAATCTGCGGGAATCCAAACTCAACCTCGGGTTGCGGAGGGTACTCCACACGCGCACGAGCATTGTATCTTATCTCAGCTTGGTCCCGGCGAATAAGATCTTCCGTTTCCATGTAGACACTGTCGACTGAGTTCCCACCGTAGTAATCCTCTGACTCCGAAGGCTGGGTGTAGCTATAGTCAAGTCCCATCTTTAATTTAACCTGCACAAATTAACCAAGTAATTATTAGTTAATTTTTTAATGAACATACAGCAAGCTAACGATATAGCACATAAACAAGATAGCAACAATTAAACGGAAGCATTTTTTAACATAGCAATTAAAAGGAAACACGAACTTTATTGAAAAATGGTTACGAACTTTATTGAAAAATGGTTTGGGGTCTAGGGTTAGTTTTAGGGCCTGGGATGGAAGGAAAGTATACGACGGTGTGGATAATAGAAGGAAGGGAAGTAGAGGACAGAAACCAAAAGATCCGGTCCGTTGCTTTTGACAAATATACGGCTGAGATCTTGATCCGCGCAATAGAGGTTACAGCCAATCAGAGAATTAGAATCCACTCACAATTTTTGTATAAAATAATAATAGGTTGACAAATGTACGGATGAGATGGTGATCCGCGTGATAAATGTCACAACCAAAATCATGAGAGAGATAATAGATCGCCAAGAGTGTCATAATATATTGAAAGACGATAATCTTGTAGGAATTAACCCTTAATTTAATAAGATGAGGTGGCTTGGTTATTTAAAACCGATAAATTCCTAATTATATATTTTTAAGATTTATATGACAATTTATCATTTTAATTTAACTATATATAGAGACTAGGTTTGTTTAATGGGTTTGTTTAATTGATGCAGAAATAATTAAGTGCTAATCAGTAAGATAGGGCATTGAATTTTATTCAACAAAACCATGGCAGTGGGTAGTGGGTATGAAGACGAATGTTAAAAAATGAAGAGGGTGTTGAATCTTAAAACCATCGTACATAGTTGGTAATTTAGTCTGTTTGAATCTTTTCAACACAGTTTAATCACATCATCAAATTATTTTTTTCAACACTCCCATTGTAGTGATTCAACTGGTTGAATTCTATTCAACACCTCATTCAACCACCTCGTTGCATGTATGTAGTTAACCTTTAGTGTGTATATTAATCAAAGACATGGTATTGTATTTGAAAATAATATTCATTGTTTTTTGTTTTTTTGTTTTTTACAAATGTTCGTTCAATAGAACTTCAGTATTTTAAAACGAGATCAAACTTTTCGTTGAATGAGAATAATCAGAATAAAATACTCAGTGTTTGATGTTTTTTAAATAAATGTACATGAGTTATTGAAAAAAATTCTTCAAATAAATGTACATAAGTTATTGAAAAATGGTTTGGGGTCTAGGGTTTAGGTTTAGGGTCTGGGATGGAAGGAAAGAACACGACGGTGTTGATCCGCGTGATAAATGTCACAACCAAAATCATCAGAGAGATAATAGATCGCCAAGAGTGTCATAATATATTGAAAGGCGATAATCTTGTAGGAATTAGCCCTTAATTTATTAAGATGAGGTGGCTTGGTTATTTAAAACCGATAATATAATTAGGAATTAATTATATATTTTTAAGATTTATATGACAGTTTATCATTTTAATTTATCTATATATAGATACTAGGTTTGTTTAATTTTGATGCAGAAATAATTAAGTGCTAATTAGTAAGATAGGGCGTTGAATTTTAAAACCAGTATACATAGTTGGTGATTTAGACTGTTTGAATCTTTTCAACACAGTTTAATCACATCATCAAATTACTTTTTTCAACACTCCCTTCAACACCTCATTCAACCACCTCGTTGTATGTATGTAGTTAACCTTTAGTGTGTATAGTAATTAAAGATCTGGTGTTGTATTTGAAAATAATATTCATTGTTTTTTGTTTTTTTTTGTTTTTTACAGGTGTTCGTTCAATAGAACTTCAGTATTTAAACAACGAGATCAAACTTTTCGTTGAATGAGAATTATCAGAATAAAATACTCAGTGTTTGATGTTCTTTAAATGTACATGAGTTATTGAAAAAATTTCTCCAAATAAATGTACATAAGTTATTGAAAAATGGTTTGGGGTCTAGGGTTTAGGTTTAGGGTCTGGGATGGAAGGAAAGAATACGACGGTGTGGAGAATAGAAGGAAGGGAGGTAGAGGACAGAATCCAAAAGATCCGATACGTTGCTTTAGACAAATATACGGCTGAGATCTTGATCCGCGCAATAGAGGTAACAGCCAATCAGAGAATTAGAATCCACTCACAATTTTTGTAAAAAATAATAATAGGTTGACAAATGTACGGCTGAGGTGGTGATCCGCGTGATAATCCTATAGGGATTAAATTTTTTTTTTTAAAGATTTATATGAATGTTACAGCTAATCAGAGAATTATTTTTCAAATACAATTTTGAATAACCGAAAATATATCTTCATTCAACATATATATAGGTTCCTTTTGGATAAGTTGATAAATTTATTCCGTTAAGGTAAATGGTGAAAATACGATTACACGAATGTCTAACCAAATCATGAATTCATTTTCTGATTTATTATGTTAAACTACGCTACACGAATGTCTAACCAAATCATGAATTATTTTTCTAATTTATCAAAAATAGAAACCCAACATTTACAGTAGAACCTCTATAAATTAATACTCTATAAATTAATAATCTCTGTAAATTAATAATTTTCTCCGGTCCCAACTTGGGCCGGTTCAAAATTTGACACAAATCGATAAAATAATAAGATAATAATTTATTAGAATATTCTATGTAAATATATGGTCCCATCAAAATCATAAATTAATAATTTATAAGTATATATATTTTATATAAGTAAGAATCTATAATTATATTGTTTGTTTTATATTTTCAATAGAATTATCTTTATATTTTTCTTAACACTTAATCTATTTTTGATACGATTTAACAATATTAAATATAATACCATATTTAATTTCTATGCAATAGATATTAATGTATTTATGGGAGTCTAACCAGGGTGGGGAAGGAGAAGAAAGAAATAAAGTATCAATGGAGTAAAAAACGAGCCAAAACACAGATTTGCACGTTATGGAGCTCGAACTAGGGTGTGGAAGGAGAAAGTCAGGCCAATTTTCCAACTGCACCAATTTTGTTTCGTTGTAAACCCTTTCAACAAGATTATATCGTATTTCGAATTTAGTATATTATATTTGGAGGAACACTACTGGGAAAACTTAAACCATAACTTTATGAACATTTCTTCACTGCAAAAAAGAAAGAGCGAGGCGTTTGTTAACATTAACCGTTGTGATGAATTAACATTTCAAGCCTTAAAAAACGTGAACTAAATCATGATTGAAGAGCCTGCACATATTTGACCCTAGCTGTCTAATCAAAAATTTCGAGGAATTAATAATTATAAAATTATTATTATTATTATTTTTTTTTTGAAACATAATAATTATAAAAATATCCGTGCTTTTCTTTATTAATAAGAACCATAGGGGATAAAAATAACGAAGTTTGATATATGACTTTACATATAGGGTTTTTTGTGTTTTAAACCTCGAACTATGCTATTTCTGCTATTTTCATTTTGAAAATCAAGCAACATCAGTTAGTACATCTAACATATTAAGACTAAAGTAAATAAAGTTTAACATAATTCAACTTACATGACCAAACAACAACGATGTACAATTTCACCAATATCTAAAATGATCACCAGTTTCACTAATTATGTTTTGCGAACATAATTCACCAATTTTTAAAATTTAAAAATTAGATTTATGACTCTCAAGCACTAAAATGATCTCACCAATATCTTTCTTCAGCTCACCAATTTCTTTTTTTATCTCAGCCAAATCTTTAGCCATCATTGCTTGTTGACGCCCCAATTTTCCAAGTTCTTCATGGTGTGCTTCATCAAGCCACTTAAACACATGGTTTGGACCATATATCTCTCCACATCTGTAAAATCTTCTTCCGGAATTTTGAGCTGTCTTAGACTCCAATATGATTGTGGGAGCTCCACATTCACAATTCCAAGGAATTCCAGCTCCCTCGATGTGATTATCCATCTCTTCACACTCGAAATTATACTTCTTTCCACTGCAAAGCCAATTCGAACTTTCAAAATTATACCTTTTTGATAAATAAACTAATGGGATATAAACCTCACCTTGCTCTTGAGAAAGATGGACAACCTATATATTTTACCTCAGATCTGGGAATAGTTAAAGGTTTCAACACTCATTTCATCTTCAACACCCTACTTTTTCTATTTTAACATTCCACATCATCTTCTCTCTCATCCACCTAATTTTTCCAACACATTTTTATTTTTAACCTCTACAATGGGTTGTGTAAAAAACTTCAACACCATGACCCACAATTTGCTATTCATATTCTTTTATCTTAATAATATAATAATTAGATATTAATAATTTTGAATTTAATTAGCTTAAAAACTAAAATAACATACATATTAAGAAGCAGAATTTTGAGTTTCAAAAAAATTATTACTGGAATTCAATTATAAAAAAGATTTAAAACACTAAAATAATTGATTATAGGAATAAAATGACGTTTTTTATTCTGTGTCCAAATGAAACGAAAGTAGTCTCTATTTATAGATCATAAAAAGTTATGAATTTTGATATAATTTTAATTATTTAAAAATAAAATATTGTATAAAAAATAAGTTTGAATTTATGGATGATTATATAATTAAAACAGATCCATGCGCCTTCTTATTTACAGTGAGAAGTCGTGTCTTCTCGACTTCTAAAGAAGTCTATCAAATCACTCTTAAGTGGTGGGAAAGTAAATACAATGAATACATCAGTAAGAAGTCTATCAAATCACTCTCATGTTATGGCATGTAGTTTTATCTACTTTTACTAAGTTTCGGAAAATGTAACGTCTACTTTTGCTAAGTTTCTGATAATGTAATGTCTCAACTCAACCTTCTATTTTTAAATGTCATAATGCAAATATATCTCATATTACTCATAACTAGTTGAATCTCTCTGATCATATTTTGATAATCTAATGTCTCAACCTTATCGTTTGCACCTTATTCTAAGAGGAAGGGCTCCAAACAAACTCAAAAAGAGTATGGCAAGGATATAAAATATATCGCAAGGAAAACGTAGACTAATAGCAAGGGAACCGCAACCGGTATACACATTATTGACTTTTGTTGACTTGGTCGGATGGGTTTACACATTATTTTACAATGTGGGTGTTGAATAAAAGATTCAACTGTTGAATCACTACAATGAGGGTGTTGAAAAATAAAATTTGCTGATGTGGATTAATTGGTGTTGAAAAGATTCAACTAGTTGAATAAGTAGAAAGTGGAGCCCATCGATGACACATGTCACTTTTTAAGAATTTTTGATATTTTGAAATTATTTCTCTGATATTATCTTTTAACATAGTGACTAAAAGATATGGTTAAGGGCTCCAAACAAACTCAAAAAGAGTATGGCAAGGATACGAGTTACAACAGTTACGTCTCCAAAACCAGGCTAAAAAAAGCCTTTAAAAGAACGAGAACGAGATGCGTCGACACGTGAGTATATGTGATTGGAAAAAGCATCAATGTTTATGTAATTTGTTTTAATTCGTGCTAAGTTTGTTTAATGTTTTTTACCAAATTAATAAAATACTGTTGAACAACCAGTCTTGTATATAAAGTTAACCATTTATGCAAACCCTAAATATCTATCCTCTCCTGCATCTCCGGCATCCAAAATAGAGTAAAAGCTTTTGTAAGTTTAGTGTTTTTTTCTCGATCTAATTTTTATCGACGTTAATCATTGACCCGTAAATACTATAATCACCGACCCGTAAATTGTTTAGATCTTATTCCCTTGGTAGTTGATTTTATATGCTTATAGTTTATAGAACATTGGTTTGTACTAATTCATTTGTTTATAATTTTACATGCGAGATGACAGACAAGATGAACTTCGCAACAACTCAGGAGGCTTATCTGACGGGGAAAAGGGAAAGTGATGAGCATTACATGAACATTCTGGCGATGTACAAGGTTCAAACGATTGGTTTGCAAGCCATGCATGCCCAGGAGAATGAAGTTTTCCGGATTAAAGCAAAGCTGGAGTTGATTGAAGAAGACATTATTCGTCTGGAAGCTCTAAAGGTTGAAAAGGCAAAGCTTGAGGCGGATCTGAAGGTTGCACAGGAGAAGGTGGGTGCATGGAGGTTTCTTGAGATAGATTGGTAGAATCTGGGTGAGTCGAATATGGAAGCTTAACCCTTTCGATTTCTTAATCCTAAAAACTTGATCTTTTGTTGTTTCTGTTTAATTGTCCGCCAAACTTATGTTATGATCTAAACTTTAACTTATTTTGGTTTTCGATATCTTAATCTTAAAAACTTGATCTTTTTGTTGTTTCTGTTTAATTATCCGGCAAACTTATGTTATGATCTAAACTTTAACTTATTTTGCTTTTCCATTAATCGTTTGTTTTTATTTTTTAATTGCATATCTCACATACCCTTATTTTAGGGGGGGAGGGGGTTATTGGTTTAAGAATTCTCAAGGAATTATAAAATTTTATTATGATCTCTCTGTCGGTTAGTTTCATATTTGGTGTGCTGAAACATAACCTTTCGTTTGTAAGAGTGTGTCACAAAAAAAAATGGCACTGAAAATAAAACCGTTAGACATCTTTCATGTAGTATGAAGCTAAAAAAAGGACTATAACACAATACCATAAAATGCATTAATAGTGTCTCATCGAGATGAGGATGTTAGAAATTCCTACAATATTTTTGAGATGTTGCTTAAAAGATTCAACTATTGAATCACTACAATGAGGGTGTTGAAAAATAAAATTGGATTAATTGATGTTGAAAAGATTCAACTAGTTGAATAAGAAGAAAGTGGAGCCCATCGATGACACATGTCACTTTTTAAGAATTTTTGATATTTTGTTATCCTCTTGGTTATTCAAAACTAATAATCTCATTATATATGAAATCAATTATTTTTATTTTCTATACGGAAATTTACTATTTTAAATTCTCTATAAATAGAAACTAGGTTTAAGTAATTTGGATATAGAAAAAAATAATTATTAATTAGTAAAATAGAGTGTTGAATTTTATTCAACAAAACCATTGTAAAATGTGTAAAAATTGAATGAGTGTTGAATGATGAGTTGGAAGAAAGAGAATATGACATAGAGTGTTAAAAGATGAAGTGGAGGGTGTTGAATCTTGAAACCATTGTCGAATCCAAACCACATTGTGCAAATTCTTAATAATCAGTAACAATCTATAGAAATCTAGTAATGAACTTTTAAAACTCCGTCAACTTCTAAAATCACTAAACTTTTTCCAAATTCTAGATAGCATAATCCCCCCCCCCCTTTTTATTGTTTGTTTTGAAAATTATGATTGAACCGTTTAGGGTGTAGATACAATTATAACTTTGTTGTCAGTAGTTGGTAAAGCTGATAAGCAATAGAAGATTCGTTGTTGGGAAAACGCAACAATTGATTGAAAATAATTTATTTTTAGACACAACTTTGAATATAAAACTGGTCTACATCCCGAAATCCACAGCAGCATTTTTATGTGCTATTCATATTCTTTTATCTTTACTACCTCCGTTCCTGACAGTAGGATTTTCTAGAAAAAAATCTTGTTTCACAAAGATAGATTTTCTGTATTATTAAGGTACTTTTATATGCTTTTGAGAAACATTAATTGAGAATATTTGAGTTATTCAAATTCTATTGGTAGATAGATATTGAAAAGCGTATAAAAATTAAAAAAAAAGTAAATTGTAAACATTAATTATATTCTTAATAAGCGTGAATACTCTAGATAATCTTATTTTCTGGAACGGAGGTATAGTATAATATAATAATTACATATTAATAATTTTGAATTTAATTAGCTTAAAAAATAAAATAACATAAATATTAAGAAGAAGAATTTTGAGTTTCAAAAAAAATATTACTGGAATTCAATTATAAAAAAGATTTAAAACAATTAAATAATTGATTATAGGAATAAAATGACGTTTTTTGTTCTTTGTCCGAATGAAACGAAATTAGTCTCTATTTATAGATCATAAAAAGTTATGAATTTTGATATAATTTTAATTATTTAAAAATAAAAATAATGTATTAAGTTTGAATTTATGGATGAGAATATAATTAAAACAGATCCATGCGCCTTCATAAAAATAAAAACAGATCCACGCTGAGGGGGAGTGTTGAAATAAAAAAAAGAATATGTTGAGTATGAAGATGAAAGAAGAAGTATTTATCCACCAAGGCCTGCCAAAGATTAGCAAAGCCTGCGAAGAGAAACACGCAAGGCCTGCCAGCATGAACAGTTTACGTGTTGTTACAGTAAAAACAGACAGATATTTTATTGTAGCTTACATAATAAGTCAAGTGTGTTTGGTTTCTACAATGGTAGTTTTATCAACTGTTGATAAATTTTAACAGCTGCCAATAAGCTTGCAGTGGTTAGTTGAAAAACATAAAAATCTGATGTGGCAAAAATCTGTGCTGAATTATCAACACCGTTGTAAAACAAAAATGTGTACTGAATTATCAACTTCCGTGATGTGGCAAATACTGATTGGACGAAAAAATTAGGTTTGTCTACATATGTAAGATTATATATTCTCTACAACGGTTTTGTTTTAAAAAAATTACAACACCCTACCCCATTAATTTTATTTATTGTTTTATTCTATTTTATGTTTTCATTTGTGATAACTATTATTAACTCTTAAGTGGTGGGAAAGTAAATACAATGTTTACATCGGTATAAGAGGATAATGGATTATAAATAGGTTTATCACCTTCCCAAATAAATAAAACGTTAAACTTTGCATTTTCAGAATCTTAAACTCGAATATCTCTCACGACTACTCATCTCTCAATGTCGAACTTGTCTTCTCTCCCTCATTCCATCCTCCATAAGATTCTGTCAAAGGTAGTAACAAGTCACATACGGGACTTCGGTTCTGCTAGGATTGCTGTCCGCGAGTTCAATCGAGTTGGCAGAGAAGAGTACTTCTACCAATCTGCTGATCTCATTCACTTCAATGATTGGATTGAAGAGGTTAATGCTGTCAAACGTTTCCGCCTTTTGTGCTACCAAGCCGGTAATCCAGAGGCTATCTACATGTGCGGTATGTACGAGTTCTTCTTCCTCCATTTACTTGATCAAGGAAGAGAGAAAATCCGTCTTGCTGCTGAGGGAGGTTTGTTGTTGGCTAAGTATGTAGATGGAATTCTCAACTTAGTGTTTAGTGTAGATGATGCAGGGTTGGTTCGCAACTATCCTAACTTTTCTCGTGAATTTGTTCATCGGATGGAACACTTGGTCGGGGGTGCAATTATGGGAGGAGGCCATTGGTTTATTGATAAACCTGACGCGTTCGTGTCTGCAGTGTTATTAATTAGAAATCATTGGCCCCTCTCACATGATGGCTGCAGCCCTCAGTCGAGATGCGATCGTTGCTTCTGGCAAAATGCAGCTTGGGACTTCTGCAATGATATTCACTTGACCGTTTCCGACTGGCCCTTTTGAAGATTAGTTGTTGAGTTTATTTCTCATCTTATGGCATATAGTTTTATCTACTTTTACTAAGTTTCGGATAATGTAATGTCTACTTTTGCTAAGTTTGTGAGAATGTAATGTCTCAACTCAACCTTCTATTTTTAAATGTCATAATGCAAATATATCTCATAACTAGTTGAATCTCTCTGAACATATTCTGATAATCTAATGTCTCAACCTTCTCTTTTGCACCTTAGTCTAAGAGAAAGGGCTCCAAACAAACTCAAAAAGAGTATGGCAAGGATATAAAATATATCGCAAGGAGAAGTCGAAGGAAAATAAATCCCTTTTCATAATACTAATTCTACTAATAACAAAGCCATAAAACACACAAAAGGCACACTGCCATCAAAGCTTTCAAATTCCTAATTTCTACCTTGCTCCTTTCCACATCTTCCTTCAAATCTCCAATCAAAGTCATGAGCTCGTCAACCTCGGTTTTGGTCTTACTAACCTCCCTGCCAATGATTTCGAGTTTCGGAATAGCTTCTTCAACCTCCTCACACACATCATCCTCGATCCACTAAAACAAATGCCCCTAATTCAAGACCAAATTAGATATCTTTCTGTCTAAACAACATAAACAAGCAAGGTTGAAGATTACCTCCTTTTTGCTTATACAACGGTAGAAAGGTCTTCCGGATGCTCTTGTGTCTTCGATACTAAAGGTACCACACGTAATCCACAGCCACACTTCGTTGGGAACCCACGATCTCCTCCACATTGTACTTCTGACGATGAACTCATCATGAAATAGAGACAGAGCTTTGAAGCGAGTTTCGGTTTTTCGAGTTTGTGAAATTTTGGGATTTAGGGTTTGAGAATTGGGGGTTTTATGTTTTGCAAACGAAGTCGTTTTGGTTCCGGCAATTATAAACCGAAACTATACTTGTCTATTGAACCGGATCGACGACATTCGAGGCGTTGGTTTAGTCTTCGACGTTTTGGTTTAGTCTTTGACTCGCTAGTCAATGGTTTAATACATGTGGAAGAAAACCAATTTGGTTAAAAAAATGAATATTACTAACTTTTTCAATAATTTTAATTGATAATGCCTTTCTCATTTTCTTTTCTTAAAAATACTCTACTCCCTCCGTTATCAAATAAGTGTCATTGTAGAGAAATTTTTTTGTTGCAAAATAAGTGTCGTTTCCAATTTTCAATGCAAAATTTATTAATTCTATGGTGCCATTTATTTTTCTATTGGTTAAAATATGATTAGATGTATAGGTAATTGTGTTTTTATATGGAAAATATGCAATATTAATTGTTTTCTTAATCTGTGTGCATAAAGATAAAAGGACTCAAGATAAAATGACACTTATTTGAAAACAGAGGGAGTACTTATCTCTCACAACTCTTCATTTCTATATATAATGCCCTTATTTCTTCTTTAAAGTTTTTCGTCTATTTTTGAAGAAAAAAACCGATTCACCATTTTCTGACTACGTCTCATTAATAATGCCTACATCCTCTTCATCTTCCGGCGACTATTATTTTGTCAGCCCATCCTCTTCCGAATCTTCGTCAGACACTTCACCGGATTCTCCTTCAGACACTCCATCGGATTCTGAACGATCCACCCCTACCTCAGTCTCAGTGCGTCGCGTTGCGAACGTCATCTCTTCGGGTCCTTATAGTTGTCCGGCGGCACCGCCTGTTGGATACACGGCGATTTACCGTGCGTACTCCGGCATCGGTTTCCGTCAGAACCTTTCCTGGATAATGGTTGAGTTGTGCGGCTTGTTCCGCATTGCCCCAAGTCAACTGACTCTCCGTTCCTGGGGACTTATACATGCCCTTCAGGTCCTTTCTGATCTGTCCAGTGTGGACATAACTGGTAACATGGTCGCTACTGCCTTCTGTACTCGAGAAATTGGAGAAGGGTCTCGTCGTTTCGAGTTGTCACCACGTCCTTTTTTTAGGTCCCCTGTGGTACTACCGGAGTGGCTCGATAACACACCAACGTCCGGCGAATATTTTTTCGCACTTCACCTTGGCCCTAGACCCATGGGGTTGCGTCTCTCCTGGTCGCCTTCAGGTAAAACTTTATTGTGCAACGACAGTCTATTCCATGATATTCAGGTGGTGATTGTTTGTTTTGGTTTCTAGATTATAGATTTTGGTAATTGGATTTTAGTTTTTGGGTTTTGGATTTTAGATTTTGATTTCTGTTTTTTTTTTTTTTTAAGTAGATATTAGTTTTTGGAAAATCATGAATGGTTATCTAAGATTGCAGTAGATGTTAGTGTTGATAACTTTGGTAGATGAAGTGTTGATTAAAACTTCAATAATGATATATTTTTGCTTTTGTGTACCAATGGTAGTTTTTTTTCTTTCCAAAAACTAGTTTTTGATATTTTTAGGGATCCATTTTTTCAGAATCTTGATTGGTTAATAAAATAGTTTTTTAAAAACAAATGACAAAAACTTGTTTGAAAACTAGAAACAATCAACCTCTTGATGATCAAGTGATTTTCTAGGTGAGTTGCCGGGGGATCCACCTGAGTGGAAGTGGTTCCCTGACGTTCTGTTTAATCTACCCAGTAACCTCCGTGATACTGCGTTTCTGCTGCATCCCGACATCATCCAGATGACCTCATTGGCGTCTACTGACGACCATCTTTTCATCCCAGATCGTAACTGATATTTGTTTTTGTTTCAGTTTTTATTTTAACATCTACTTCAAGAATTTTAATAACAACGACTTTATCAATGTAGATTCGATGGATGCCTTGATCGCCGCTCGCCTCCATTTTGATACCCTCCCTCAAGTTTCATCAAGATCGGTTGAGAGACCTCCATCCCAGATTTGCCCAGATGCATCATCTTCTCAGGCTCCTACTGATTCGGCTGATAATCCTCCCAGTTCCAAACGTCCTCGTCGCTAGAATTTTTAATAAGTTGTAAACTTTGCTTGTCATCATCAGTTGCAAACTTTGCTTTCTTTTTGAAACTTGTGATGTGCGTTTATGAATCACACATGCTTTCGTATGAAAAACCGTAATTTATGCTTGATTTTGTTATGCTTTGTACCAAATTATTATATATAATGTGTAATATTTTAATGCTAATGTTAGGATAACGCTATTGATATAAATACATTATCCCATCATCTTTTGCATAGAAAATCATCGACCTTTAAATTACAAGTTGCTTTCCGTCGCTAATATTCATAACATAAGGATACGTTATGGCAAGGAAATGATATTTCAGCAAGGCAACCGCCAGCCTAAAAGACAGTTTAACTGCAGGGTTTCTTCGAATTGTCTTATCAGTACTAGAAAGCTGGTTTGCAAACTAGTTTATTTTTATTCAACACCTCATTATGTACTCTCAGGCTGTCGTAATCATTCCGTATAAGGACAGTTACACACCCCCCACCCCCAATAAAGCAACCCTCTATTCATAATTAATGTTCTTAGATGAATATACTTCTAAGATAGCTGATTGTTTTAGCTTTGCCAGTTGTGTACTTCAACGAAAAGAGGATGGCAAGGCAATAAGGTCCATTTGCAATATTCATAACATAAGGAAACGTTATGGCAAGGAAATGATATTTCAGCAAGGCAACCGCCAGCCTAAAAGACAGTTTAACTGCAGGGTTTCTTCGAATTGTCTTATCAGTACTAGAAAGCTGGTTTGCAAACTAGTTTATTTTTATTCAACTTCTCGTTCGTCTTCAATTCACTTTCTCTCTTTCGTCTTCTGCCCTACGCGATCCTTTATTCATCAGTACCCGTCGGGCGATCTCAACGAAGTTTATAATAAGGTGAACCATTTCCAAATTACGTTTCCGATCTTTCTGGGTCTTTCTTTCTGTTTTACTTGTTTGATTAGAAACAATGATGAAGAAAATCCTTCACCTTCTTCCTCTGTTTCTAGGGGTTGCCACTCTGTGTTTGGTTGATACTATGGAGTTCCCTCGAAGTTTGTTTTCCGACGAAACAAGGCCAGATCCAAAGAATTTTATAAATTACAGCTCGACTTTCAAGACCGTGAAAGCAGTCAAAGCTGTAGTTAGTGCTGAAGTGTGGGAGCATGTTGAAAAGTCTCCACTCGGGGTAATTATCAAGTACGTGAATCTGGAGTTCGCATGGAGCTCAACATTGGTTCATTACATTCTTTCAAGACATCTCTATTGCAGGAAAAAACATGAGATTTGGTTTTTGATAGAGAACCAGCCTGCCCGTTTCTCGTTATTTGAGTTTGAAGAGATCACAGGTCTAAACTGTGGTCCAATACCTAATGCAATGGTAGTGGAAGATGTGGAGAAAAGTAATAGTTTTTGGGCGCTGTTCAACCTGAAACGCTCCCAATCAACACCAAGCGCTGCAGACATATGTGCACTCTGTCGTCTGTATCCTGATTTTTGCAAATCCTGGTGTAAGGAAGACCAGATTAGGCTGTGTTATTTGGCAATCTTGACAGGCGGTTTACTTGGCCTTGATCGAAGAGAACCTATCCCTCCTGCTCAAGCAAAGCTGCTTATGGATTTGGAGATTTTTGAGCAGTATCCCTGGGGAAGAGTGGCTTTCGTTGAACTTGTCAACCAGATTAAGAGCAAAACAGAGAGTGGTGACATCAAGCAGGGTTCTTATGTCTGCAAGGGGTTCGTGCAAGTGATCCAGGTTTGGGCGTACGCTTATATACCCTGTCTTGGAGAAGCAATTGGACGTCCTATCAGTTCAAGTGGTCCATCGTTACTGAGGTTCAAAGGTTCGAATGGAAAGCTCTCCTTGGGTAATAGATTACAAAACGCGAAGGTATGTTAACATCGTATGGATTCATCAAAACTTTGTATTTTAATTTCTATTGACAACCACTGTGTGTAATTTGTTGTATAGGTAACTTGTATGTGTCCGAGAATCATGAATGAAGTTCATCCTGGTTGGGAACACCGAGATGAGGATCCTGAGGTTGACAATCTTTTGGAGTTCCTTAGCCAAGGCAATTCCCTGAGTACCATTACTTGGCAAGCCTTGCCGGAGTACCCACTGACACCGATGATATCTAATAACAACCGTAGCCGTGTTGCAAGCCAGCGGAAATCGAAGAAATCAAAGAAGTTGGCAAGCAGAGAGCAAGAGAACGCAGGAGATGGAGGTGAAAACTCTTGTGACATTGCAGAAAGAGAAAGCGATGATGATGGAAATTTTTTCGTACAACGGAGGAAGACCCCAACATATGAAGTGTTGATGATAGAGCCTACAGACGTAGGTTCCCTGCAAAATCTAATTGATAGAGTGGATGCATTGGAACGAGATTACCGTGTGGTGAAAAAATGTGCCGATCTGGTAAATAGAGTGTTATCATTGGAAGCTAAATCGCGAGTTCCAAACATCAGAGTCGATGGTTCGGTATGTAAAAATACCATTGAAGCATAAAGCCGTGATGTTGTTATAGGTTTCTGAAGTAATGAATTGATTTGTTGTTGTTTCGCTGCCATAAATGACAGAATAAAGAAGTAGGCAATGAACCCCAAAGAGCCTCATCCACCATTATTACGCCAAGTATTAGGAGTTCTGCAAGGGTTGCTGGAATGTCCCAAAAAAAGGTTGTGTATGTGGCCCAGTTGATAAAGCAAAGGTTATAGCATTGAGAACTTTCGTCAAAAAAAAGTAATTATCTTCTGATTCCGAATTTCCCATTCTTTGTTTTAACCATTCTTTGTCTAACTTGAGGTAACTGTCGGTCTTAATGTAGAGGATTAACCAATTATCCGCCTGGTGATACTGGTAGGAAGGCCGAAGACTTTTTCGCTGCATTTTTGAAGCCGAGGGCTTGGTTGGATTACATTGTAAGTCAAAGAAATGGAAAATAATACCCTCGGTGTGTTAAGGAATTCTAAGCTTCTTATATCTTCTTGTGCAGCACCTTGACGTACCCTTAGCGCTGTACAGACTAAGGTTCTCCAGAAATCCGAGTTCTTTCATATCTCCAAGGATTGCAATAATGGATGGACTATTCCCAGGGTATTGGACAGTCAAGTACGTTCACTGGTTAAAAGATCAGTCGAACATACCTAAGGGAGTCCGTGGTTACTTCGACGGTAAGCAGCCATATCTTATCCCACCCGGCAAGCGATGGGGACGAGATGTCGATACAATATATTCAATTCTGATGGCAAATAACAATCACTGGGTGACGATGGTTGTTTCTATCCCGGGCCGGACTATCAAGATCTATGATAATTCTACCGGTGCTATTAAGAAGGACAGAATAATAGAGGCGGCGAATCCTTTTGCTCACATGATTCCTTACGTCTTGTCTTCTTTATCTGATGACGAAGATACGCAGTTTAAAGACACTGACAAGTTTTCCATCCAATTTGTAACGGATGGGGTTCCGCAAGCCAAATCTCCTTATGGAAACTGTGGAATTTACGCAGTCAAATTCATTGAGTGTCTAGTAATGGGTGTGCCATTTGATCACAAACATCTTTGTGATTCTAATATGGAGATAATGAGGGAGAAACTTGCTGCAGAGATGTACGACAAAACAAAGCATCTGGAATGGAAGCTTTAGATACCATATAGGGTGTTGGAAACAATAAACCAAAGATGGCAACCCTTGCGATTTTTCTTGAGTGCCCGTTTTTATTTTCATCAAATGTTTCAAGTACATTTTTTTTTAAAATTCGTTGTTAAATTTGTTGTAGAACATTTGATCACAAACATCTTTGTGATATTAATATGGAGATAATGAGGGAGAAACTTGCTGCAGAGATGTACGACGAAACAAAGCATCTGGAATGGAAGCTTTAGATACCATATAGGGTGTTGGAAACAATAAACCAAAGATGGCAATCCTTGCGATTTTTCTTGAGTGCCCGTTTTTATTTTCATCAAATGTTTTAAGTACATTTTTTTTTTAAAAATTTGTTGTTAAATTTGTTGTAGAACTTTTTTTTTAGAAAAATAAATGATGCGACTGTTGCAATGAGAAGTCGTGCGAGAAGTAGTTTTGTATAATGTTAAGGGAAGAATTAACAGGTTAAAGAAACCCACCTTTGGCAAGAATAGAAGGCTTGCTCTGTAAAACTAGGTGAACTTAAGAAACTCTAGGTATTTGGCAAGATAACCTAACATTATTAGTATTGAGCTTGGCTTATTCCTATACTTATCTATTATGGCCCAAATCGTACGGTTTTTAGAAAAGCACATTCATTCGGTTTGTATGGTATATGCCAAATCCAAACCACATTGTCTATTTCGGTTCGGTACGGTTAGGTTTTTCCATATTGAACAGCCCTAGTTATGGTCTTCGACCATCTACAATGGGGGTGTTGAAACTGAGTTTCAACTGTTGAATACCTTGCAATAAGGGTGTTGAAATATTGTGTATATCTACGTGGATTCAACAAGTGTTGTAAAGTTTCAACATGTTGATAAAAATTGATGTGGGCCATCTTTACCACATGGCACAAATTGATTAGATAGAATTGTTGTTCAGATCTGTTTTAGTTTCATTCTCACCCATAAATTCAAACTTATTTACTATACAATATTTTTATTTTAAAATAATAAAAATTATATCAAAATTTATAACTTTTTATGATCTATAAATAGAGACTACTTTCGTTTCATTTGGACACAGAACAAAAAAATGTCATTTTTTTTTCCTATAATCAATTATTTGAATTTTTTAATTTTTTTTGTTAATTGAATTCCAGTAATAATATTTTTTAAACTCAAAATTCTTCTTGTTAATATTTGTTATTTTAGTTTTTAAACTAATTAAATTCAAAAATATTATTAATATGTAACTATTATATTATAAAGATAAAAGAATAAGAATAGCAAATTGTGGGACATGGTGTTGAAGTTTTTTACACAAACCATTGTAGAGGTTAAAAATGAAAAGGTGTTGAAAAAATTAGGTGGATGAGAGAGAAGATGATGTGGAATGTTAAAAAGAGAAAAAGTAGGGTGTTGAAGATGAAATGGGTGTTGAAACCATTGTAAAAGTCCACTAGCTCAGTGGCAAAGACCCCTATCACTATGTTCCCGAGTTCGAGCTGTTGGAAACACACCTTTTCAATGCCTTTTATTTAATTGACATTATCAATTAGGGTATCCGTCGGATTTCGGATTCGGGCCGGGTCGGGTCCAAGACCCGCGGGTCCTCTGCAACAGGACCCGATCGGGTAATTTCATCGGGTCGGTTCTTATTCGGATCGGGTATTTTCGGTCGGTTTCGGGTAGGGTATTCGGGTCCGGGTAAAATGCCCAGCCCTATTTAAGTCCGTTTCATCATTCAAGGGGTGGGAGACTCAAGAGACGTCTACTTCCATCTCCCTTTCCCTCTCTATAACTTCAGATCGGCCAAGAGATATCACAATCGTTCACCTTCCCATCGAGGCATTCAGAGAATGTCTAATCGCTTCCGCCCCCAAATCCCGCTGGTGTCCTTTGAAGACCGTATCTACAGTAGTCGTCTGATATATTCCGAAACCCTAGCCACCATCGGAGAAAGCACTCGCCGCTTTCACAGCGACGACGCCGCTACCGGGTATAAGTATCTATGTCTTAGAGGATTCGTTGTCCAAGCTTCTCTAAATCCCGATGATCCCCTGTTAGCTGAGGTGTTTAGGGTTATAGATAGCGTTGGTTGGACTTATACGGTCTTGCATGTCCAGCCGTTTTGTCCTAGGGTAGTTAGGGAGTTTATTACAAACAAGCCCTTTGATGGTTACGGTTCTCTTATCCGCGGAACCATGTATCGTTTTATGCCCTCGGTGATAAACATTCTCATGAAAACACCTTTTGTGGAGGACTCATTTCATTGGGAGGCAGTTGTTCTGAACCAGGCTATCGCTTACCTCACTAGAGGCAATTGCTTGAGGTGGAATGGATTTAGGCTCGATGCTTTGATCAAACCATACCAGATCCTTTACCGCGTGTGTAGGCTGAATTGGTTACCGGGTCCAGGCACTGATGTGATGATCCAAGACCGTCTTCGCCTCCTATACGCGGTTGCTACTCGAAAGAAGGTTGACTTTGGAAGACTCGTGTACGATCAGGTGATCGAGATGGTACGCCGATCAGATTGGTGCACGGACCTCATCTTCCCAAACCTTATCTACCAGCTCCTAATGATGCAGAAGGAAGTTCCAATCCTCCCAGGAGATGAAGGGCTAATCGGAAGGGGAGTTCCCATCTTTGGAGAAGGAGAACCTTAGATGGTTTCAAGTGGAGGAAAATCCGTTTGGTTTTTTGTTTTTGGTGTGAAACTTTGATTCTACGGCTGATGAATTATCATTTTCTTGGTTTAACTTTGTCAAAACAATTCTACAGAATTAGAAACCTTTATGGCATCTATAAATTAATATCCTGTTAACGTTTGCCAGTTTGTTTATGTTTTTGTTTTGATTTATTAACCATATCATTCATGTTCGTCGCCAAACACACTCTTAAAGAGTAAGGCAAGGCAATAATATGATTCGCAAGGCAGACGTAGGCAAGAGGCAAGGGAACCGCAACCGGTTTGCCCAAGATATATAAAACGCCGCGTTTCATTTATTTGTCCCGAGTTCGAGCTGTTGGAAACACAAATTTCAATATCGATAAAACGCCGCGTTTCATTTATTTGTCTTTAACTCCGATAAGAAGAGAAGATAAAAAACTGTGTTCGTATATCCATTTCAAATTCCACTAGCTCAGTGGCAAAAACCCCTCTCTCTATATCCGAGACCCCGAGTTCGAGGCGTTGGAATCACAAGTTTTTAATATCCAAGATATACAAAACGCCGCGTTTCATTTATTTGTCTTTAACTCGGATTTAAAGAGAATAAAAGAAATTGTGTTGGTAAATATATTGCCAAGTTCACTATTTCTGTGGCAAAAACCCCTACCGTCATGCTAGAGTTCACGAGTTCGAAGCGATGAAAGCACATATTTTTAATATCAAAACGCTGTCGTTTCATTCATTCATCTTTAATCAGAGCCTGAGCCCATTTTGCTCATCCATAATTTTGCTATTATTATTTTGGTAATTGGTAATGTGTATTTATATTACCCGAGTTCCCGAGTTCGAGCTGTTGGAAACACAAATTTCTAATATCGATAAAACGCCGCGTTTCATTTATTTGTCTTTAACTCCGATAAGAAGAGAAGATAAAAAACTGTGTTCATATATCCATTTCAAATTCCACTAGCTCAGTGGCAAAAACCCCTATCTCTATATCCGAGACCCCGAGTTCGAGTCGTTGGAATCACAAATTTTTAATATCCAAGATATACAAAACGCCGCGTTTCATTTATTTGTCTTTAACTCGGATTTAAAGAGAATAAAAGAAATTGTGTTGGTAAATATATTGCCAAGTTCACTATTTCTGTGGCAAAAACCCCTACCGTCATGCTAGAGTTCACGAGTTCGAAGCGATGAAAGCACATATTTTTAATATCAAAACGCTGTCGTTTCATTCATTCATCTTTAATCAGAGCCTGAGCCCATTTTGCTCATCCATAATTTTGCTATGATTATTTTGGTAATTGGTAATGTGTATTTATAATACCCGAGTTCCCGAGTTCGAGCTGTTGGAAACACAAATTTCTAATATCGATAAAACGCCGCGTTTCACTTTATCTTTATTTAAATACGAAAATTTATTAAACGACCACATGGCCAACAGAAACTTGCATAATTACAACCCAAACAGGACCATTTCGCGGACCATCCAGACCCGATCTATGAAATTCGGATATCTTTCTCAATAACTTTCGAAATCTTTGTAAGAATTGGTGTGATTGTAAATATTGGTGAAACTGTGCATCGTAATAAATCATCAACAATATTCTGTATCTAATACTAAGTTGAACTAAATTTAACTAAATCGCACTTTTAGATTTCCAAATGTTTAATTATGTTATTTTTTTGGACAGAGTTGTTGTTATTGATATATTTATTGAATTTTGAATTTTAAAAATAGTTTATATGATATAAATAGATTTTGGCCAAACTTAGAAATGTTGTACATATTTAATAAAAGTAGAAATGTTGTAAAAAATAGAACTGTTGTTAAAGTTGATAAAACTAATCTCCAAATGGCCAGTGAAGTTTATTTGTTAAAATAAAAGTAGAAATTTGTTAATGATATATTGAAGTAAAAATATACAAAGATTAGTTTATAGAGAGAAACTAGAGGATTGAAACTAGAGACATTACATTAAGTCAAACATAGTGAAAGTAGATAAAACTACATGGCATAAACTCGAGAAATAAACACAACAACTAATCTTCAATTGGCCATTTGGCAGCTGTCAAGTGAATTTCATTGCAGAAGTCCCAAACTTCACATTGCCAGAAACAACGATCGCACTTCCACTGTGTTATTGATCCATTAAAGGAGACTACAAACACCGGTTCTTCTGTTGCGCATCACCAGCAATCATTTGAGAAGATGGGATTCATTATTCTTTCAAGTAGTGACATAAACTCTTGAGGTTTCGCGTAACCCCAAAGGCCTGAGGTTAGAGCAGTCCGGATCATGCAATTCATCCGATGAACAAACTCACGACTAAAGTTAGGATAGTTGTGAAACAACCCTCCATCATCTACACTAAACGCTAAGTTCAGCATTCCATCTACAAACTTGGCCAACTCCAATCCTCTCTCAGCAGCAAGATGGATTATCTCTCTTCCTTCATCAAGTAAATGAAGTTGAAAGAACTCATACATACCTCGTAGGTAGATGGCCTCTGGATTACCGGCTTGGTAGCACCTAAGTCGGAATGTTCTTACAGCATTAACCTCATCAATCCAATCATTAAAGCCAATGAGATTAGCAGATTGGTAGAAGTAGTCGTCTCTGCCTATTTGATTAAACCCGGAGAAAGCAATTCTAGCACTACCGAAGTCCCGGATGTGGTTTGTTGCTACCTTTGATAGAATCTCATGGAGGATGGAAGGAGGGACAGATTCCAAGCTGAAGTTCGACATAGAGTACAAGGATGATGAAAAACTTGAGAGATATTCGTTTAATCGAGTAATAAATGGAAAGATTTACGTGTTATTTATAATAGAGAAAAGATTGCATTTACTATCCCACTTAAGGGTGTGATTTGATAGACGGCTTAAGACACAACTTCTCAGTGCAAGTACAGGGAATAAGAACATGTGTGTTTGAATAAAAATATGTGTGTTTGAATAAATGAAACTATGTAAAAACATTAGGTGAGAAAAAAGTGTCGTTTCAAAGCAGCACTACACGACTTCGGACTGCAACAGTCGTATGTCAAGGAAAAATTTAGTGAAACTAAGTGGTTTTGATTGTCTAAATTTGTGAAACTAAGAAACATTTAGTCTAGTTATATAGAACTATGTGAGAATTAACAAATTTAGATATTCTATTGTTTTATATTTTGCAAAACTCTAAATAGAAGCAGAATCGAAAAATTAATTATACGGAGTGGATAATTTAATGATATAACAAACAGTATATGTGAATAATAATTGAAATATTTAGTTTGAGAAAAATCTGTCATTTCATGATTTATGACCTGATTTATGACCATAGCGTCGTGACCCTTGATATTTGCAACGCTACACGACTTCTCAAGCACGCTTCTGACAGTTTAAGTGAAACTAACTGATATTAATTGTCTAAATTTATGAAACTAAGTATAATTAAATTGAATTTATAGTGTAAATATATGGAACTATGTAAAAATTAAAAAATTAGGTATATTGTTTTATATTTTGAAAATAAATTTAATATTATTTGGTAGGATTATGGATTATTTACTGAGCAAGCAATAAAAGAGATCATAAAAAATGGTTGAGAAAAATCCAGTAATTAATGGTATTGGTATTGATGGACAGATGAGAGAGTAATTAATCGATTGAAAAAGTCTCTAATAATAATCATTACACTCGCGACTCTACACTTGCATTGAAACCAAACGTGAAACGTCACAACACTACGCCGTCTAGAATCATCACCATTGCATTTAAACTCCAACTCTGCAAATTCTCTCATTTCATCTCATATCCGAAATTCTCTCATCTCATATCTGAAATTCTCTCATCTCTACAAACAAGATGACAGACTACTACAATAAGCTTTCCCAGATTTCCGAGGCATCTCTAGACCCCGACGTCAAGTGTTGGCGTTTCAGAGTTAAAATACACAGGGTCCACCCTCTCTATTCATCGGCGACCAACAGTGTTTACTATGCCTATGTCCTTGTAGATGAAGATGTAAGTGTTTTTTCATCATCTCTCAAGTTTGTCATCATCTCTCAAGTTTTTCATCATCATTTAACTTGATCCTTGTACTTTATTTATGTAGGGGTGCAAGATGGAGATGACCGTTTATGGGAATTATGAAAGGTTTAGAGGCCTCGAAAAAAAGGAGGGAGGATGGGTGGAATTCTTTCGGGTAGGAGTTGAACGTTCTTATCCAGGTTTCAATGCAACTAACTCTCGGTTCAGACTAACTGCTTCGCGACTCACACAAGTCCGCATGATCGAACCTCTGAGCAATCGGCTTTTCATGGACTTCAAGAACATCCATGCAATCCCTCACATGTCCCACAAGGAACGAAACTATCCCATAGGTATGAATGGTGCTAAAATAAATATATTTACATATTTAGTTTCAGAACTTTGTATGACTCTGTAGATGTAAGTGAAACTAAGTGTAACTCATTTATATGGTAGATACAATTGGAGTGGTCTTCAATACGGAAGCCCATTTTGATGACCCTGCAAGGCCAACGATGATTTTTTACATAAGGGACAGCATGTAAGTAGAAAGTAACATATGATCCAAGCAAAATTTATTTATATTGTAATTGACACACATTTTCTTTATTCTGAATAGTGACAGCCAGATTAAATGTGTGGCAACTGGCAAGCAGGCCTATGCATTCCGGGATGGTCTTGAAAAAATGAAAGGTGGACAGGTGATTGTGGCCCTTAAGATGTGGCAGGTCTGCAAGCGTTGGAGTAAGTGTAGTTTCTGTGGCTAGTTTTGAATATGATAGTGGACTAAAACGTTTACTAAAATCGTTTATATTAATACAAATTTATTTAATCCTCCTGATCTATGGCTTGAGACCGAAGGTGGACTTTCAGACTTCAGGTTCAATCCGCGTATCACAGAGGTTGAGGACTTCAGGCAGTCTCTACTAAACAGCGACCCTTATGTTCACAAATATGGGATTGAAGGTCTTGTGTAAATCGTGTTGTTCTCACTGTTATGGTCTTGTGAAAATCTTGTTGTTTCAACTTACTTCACTTAATCTCACTTGTTTGAACTTTTGGTTTCACTCAATCTCACTTGTTTCAACTGTTGGTTTCACTCAATCTCATTTGTTTCAACTGTTGGTTTCACCTAATCCCTTGTTCCAACTTTTGGCAACTTTTCATTTCACTTAATCTCACTTGTTTGAACTTTTGGTTTCACTAAATTTTGTTTGAACTATTGGTTTCACTCAATCTCACTTGTTTAAACTGTTGGTTTCACTTAATCCCTTGTTCCAACTTCTGGCTTAACTTAATCCTCTGTTCGACTTTTTTTGTATAAATAGGTCAGATATTGTGTTAGTTTCACTTTTTGTAAACACTACCTCGTGGGATTTGAGAAGATACGTATATCACGAAATCAAATTTTATCATGCATGAGCACATCTAAAACGTTGATAGAAAATAGAATATATCAGGTATAACCATAAAATCAATCATCTAAGTACAGTAAAACCAACAAAATCGGAAGAATTAGAAAAGTAAAACTTTAAAGGTTTTTGTATAACTACAAACTAAGTGAAACTATAAGCACGAAAATCCCGCCTAATTTTTTGAATTTTCCCACCCATTTTTTTCGATTTTTGACTTTCCGCAAAATCGATGCGGAGGTCCACTAGCTAAAGAACTGTGTTCGTATATCCATTGCAAAGTCCACTAGCTCAGTGGCAAAAACCCCTCTCTCTATATCCGAGACCCCGAGTTCGAGTTGTTGGAATCACAAATTTTTAATATCCAAGATATACAAAACGCCGCGTTTCATTTATTTGTCTTTAACTCGGATTTAAAGAGAATAAAAGAAATTGTGTTGGTAAATATATTGCCAAGTTAACTATTTCTGTGGCAAAAACCCCTACCGTCATGCTAGAGTTCACTAGTTCGAAGCGATGAAAGCACATATTTTTAATATCAAAACGCTGTCGTTTCATTCATTCATCTTTAATCAGAGCCTGAGCCCATTTTGCTCATCCATAATTTTGCTATTATTATTTTGGTAATTGGTAATGTGTATTTATAATACCCGAGTTCCCGAGTTCGAGCTGTTGGAAACACAAATTTCTAATATCGATAAACCGCCGCGTTTCATTTATTTGTCTTTAACTCCGATATGAAGAGAAGATAAAGAACTGTGTTCGTATATCCATTGAAAAGTCATCTAGTTCAGTGGCAAAAACCCCTATATCTATATCCAAGACCCCGAGTTCGAGTCGTTGGAATCACAAATTTTTAATATCCAAGATATACAAAACGCCGCGTTTCATTTATTTGTCTTTAACTCGGATTTAAAGAGAATAAAAGAAATTGTGTTGGTAAATATATTGCCAAGTTCACTATTTCTGTGGCAAAAACCCCTAACGTCATGCTAGAGTTCACGAGTTCGAAGCGATGAAAGCACATATTTTTAATATCAAAACGCTGTCGTTTCATTCATTCATCTTTAATCAGAGCCTGAGCCCATTTTGCTCATCCATAATTTTGCTATTATTATTTTGGTAATTGGTAATGTGCATTTATAATACCCGAGTTCCCGAGTTCGAGCTGTTGGAAACACAAATTTCTAATATCGATAAAACGCCGCGTTTCATTTATTTGTCTTTAACTCCGATATGAAGAGAAGATAAAGAACTTTGTTCGTATATCCATTGCAAAGTCCTCTAGCTCAGTGGCAAAAACCCCTATCTCTATATCCGAGACCCCGAGTTCGAGCCGTTGGAATCACAAATTTTTAATATCCAAGATATACAAAACGCCGCGTTTCATTTTTTGTAAACACTACCTCGTGGGATTAGAGAAGATACGTATATCACGAAATCAAATTTTATCATGCATGAGCACATCTAAAACGTTGATAGAAAATAGAATATATCAGGTATAACCATAAAATCAATCATCTAAGTACAGTAAAACCAACAAAATCGGAAGAATTAGAAAAGTAAAACTTTAAAGGTTTTTGTATAACTACAAACTAAGTGAAACTATAAGCACGAAAATCCCGCCCAATTTTTTGAATTTTTCCACCCATTTTTTCGATTTTTGACTTTCCGCAAAATCGATGCGGAGGTCCACTAGCTAAAGAACTGTGTTCGTATATCCATTGCAAAGTCCACTAGCTCAGTGGCAAAACCCCCTCTCTCTATATCCGAGACCCCGAGTTCGAGTTGTTGGAATCACAAATTTTTAATATCCAAGATATACAAAACGCCGCGTTTCATTTATTTGTCTTTAACTCGGATTTAAAGAGAATAAAAGAAATTGTGTTGGTAAATATATTGCCAAGTTAACTATTTCTGTGGCAAAAACCCCTACCGTCATGCTAGAGTTCACGAGTTCGAAGCGATGAAAGCACATATTTTTAATATCAAAACGCTGTCGTTTCATTCATTCATCTTTAATCAGAGCCTGAGCCCATTTTGCTCATCCATAATTTTGCTATTATTATTTTGGTAATTGGTAATGTGTATTTATAATACCCGAGTTCCCGAGTTCGAGCTGTTGGAAACACAAATTTCTAATATCGATAAAACGCCGCGTTTCATTTATTTGTCTTTAACTCCGATATGAAGAGAAGATAAAGAACTGTGTTCGTATATCCATTGAAAAGTCCTCTAGCTCAGTGGCAAAAACCCCTATATCTATATCCAAGACCCCGAGTTCGAGACGTTGGAATCACAAACTTTTAATATCCAAGATATACAAAACGCCGCGTTTCATTTATTTGTCTTTAACTCGGATTTAAAGAGAATAAAAGAAATTGTGTTGGTAAATATATTGCCAAGTTCACTCTTTCTGTGGCAAAAACCCCTACCGTCATGCTAGAGTTCACGAGTTCGAAGCGATGAAAGCACATATTTTTAATATCAAAACGCTGTCGTTTCATTCATTCATCTTTAATCAGAGCCTGAGCCCATTTTGCTCATCCATAATTTTGCTATTATTATTTTGGTAATTGGTAATGTGCATTTATAATACCCGAGTTCCCGAGTTCGAGCTGTTGGAAACACAAATTTCTAATATCGATAAAACGCCGCGTTTCATTTATTTGTCTTTAACTCCGATATGAAGAGAAGATAAAGAACTGTGTTCGTATATCCATTGCAAAGTCCTCTAGCTCAGTGGCAAAAACCCCTATCTCTATATCCGAGACCCCGAGTTCGAGCCGTTGGAATCACAAATTTTTAATATCCAAGATATACAAAACGCCGCGTTTCATTTTTTGTAAACACTACCTCGTGGGATTAGAGAAGATACGTATATCACGAAATCAAATTTTATCATGCATGAGCACATCTAAAACGTTGATAGAAAATAGAATATATCAGGTATAACCATAAAATCAATCATCTAAGTACAGTAAAACCAACAAAATCGGAAGAATTAGAAAAGTAAAACTTTAAAGGTTTTTGTATAACTACAAACTAAGTGAAACTATAAGCACGAAAATCCGACACTAAAAAATCCCGCCCAATTTTTTGAATTTTCCCACCCATTTTTTCGATTTTTGACTTTCCGCAAAATCGATGCGGAGGTGACGTAGAGGTGTATTAAACCCATTTTTTTTTAATGTTTTCGCCATTTACCTCAGCCAATCTCTTTCTCTACTATTCAATCTCTCTCTAGATCTCTCTCTACATCTAGGTTACTCAAAATCATGACTCATCCAGACGAGGAGTATAGCCAGATGAAGGCTTTGAAGAGAGACATCAACATGCTTGGCTGCGTGGGGGATGCCCAGTGTGGGATTCCGACCAGATGCCCTTGTGGGGGGACAATCATCAACGAGGTGGCTCGGAACCTGAAGTATCAAACCGATTTTGATACTTTACCGGGGAGAAAATACTTCACTTGCAAAAATTATGAGGTAATTTATAGAAAACGCCCAGATTTTTTATTGATACTTTCGGATTTTGATACATTCCCGTTTTACGTCTAGAATGATGGCTTCCATTTCCGTCAACCATGGGTCTTCGGAGTCCAGGCAGAGGTTGAAATGTTAAGGAAGCGCGTGGATGCGATGGCTGCAGAGATTGCTGAACTGAAGTATAATCTAACCCGTCAGAATCCCACCACTCCATGAGATGCGTCCGGTCCATGACATTAGTCTACTATCTGTTGTTGTTGTTTGCTTGAGATTATGTTCCGTTGTTGTTGTTTGCTTGACATTAAGTTCTTATGTTGTCGTTGTTTGCTTGAGATTCTGATTTACCAAGACTCTTCGGATTTACTTAAGTTTCCCAAATTCTCCCTCTTTCACGATCTACGAAATATCATAAATTCACGAAGTTACACTAAGTTGAAAGTGAAACTTACTAAAGTTTCCCAATTCTCCCTCTTTCACGATCTACGAAATATCATAAATTTACGAAGTTACACTAAGTTGAAAGTGAAACTTACTGAAGTTTCCTAGTTCTCCCTCTTTCACGATCTACGAAATATCATTAATTCACGAAGTTTTACTAAGTTGAAAGTGAAACTTACTAAAGTTTCCCCATATATAACATAAGTCTTAAATACCAGTCTTCAACATCAAACAACAAAGTCACGGAAATTTAAAGTCATACAAACCGAATAGAGGTCATCCACATTAAAACAACCACATACTGGGAATTCACTCCGTCTTCTTACCTACTTTTTTTTTGTCTTCGGCTCCTTCTTAGCCGGTGCCTTCTTCTCAGCTTCTGCCTCCTTCTCAGCTGCTGCCTTCTGCTTCTCAGCTGCTGCCTTCTGCTTCTTTGCACCTCTGCTCCTCTTCTCTGCTGTCTTCTCTTCTGCTGCCATGCTTCTTAGCTGAATGGGACTCCTCACAGTTTCACCAAGCTTCAACATAACCTTTTTCACAGGAACTGTTTCTTTGCCATCATCTTTTCTCGACCTCTTTTTTTTCGTGTTTACAGACTCTAATTTTTTTTCGACTTCCGCAGCATGTGCATACATCTCCGCATCATCATCATCCATGTCAACATCACCATATCCCCTCTCTGCATCCTTTGAAATATCGCGAATGGCATCTTCAACGTTGTTGTCCTCTTCCTCCAGCTCGGTATTGTCACCACCATCCTCTTTCTTCCGCTTGTTATTGTCAGTACCATCCACTTGATCCGACTCGTTATTGTCACTACCATCACCATCATCTTGGACCGCCGGATTGTCACTTCCGGGAACACTCAACCTAAGACTTTTCACATCCTCTTCTAGCAGACCTAGCTGCGTAGACAATAAAGTGACTTTTTCATTCACTCCCTTCATAGCATCTCTTACTGCATCTCCGACTGCATTCATAAGCCGACCTTCCATCGCTTTTAAAGCCTCAGCTACAGAAGTAGCTCCAGTAACCTCCACCGAATCAGCATTAGCATGATCAGATTGTGCATTATTCGATGGTCCTCCGATAGGATTGGTGGGACCTTCAATCTGACATGTGCGAGACTCAAAATCCATGCGGAACTGTTCTTCAAAGAAAACTTGTTTCTTCCCTTTCCGTATTATCTTCGTCCAACCATCAACTGCTGCATCATCGGCGTCATCGGCCCAACAACCCTCCTTGTCCATTCCTATGGTTTCCAGAAGTTCCTCCTCAGCTGCTGTTGCTACCAAGATACTCTCAATATCCTTTGGTAAAAACACAAAAATACTAATTATCTTAGTTTCACCAAGTTTTCATAAGTCTCATAAGTCTCATAAGTCCTCAATTCGACTACACATAAAACATCAATTACCTTTGTATTATTACCAAGTTTATCGTTCACAGCTTTCAGACTGAATTCCTTGGTTCCACTTTTCCGTTTGTACTGCATCTTGCACATCCGCGGGCAACCACTGTTTGCACCATTCACAGCTTCTCGGAAATGGTTCCTCAAGCATGGAATTGCCTCAAAGGCCAACAACTACCAACACACAACAAAAAGACATTAACATCAATTAAACAACTATGTTGAAGAGAGCTTGAGAATACCTCCAGAGGGATAGGAAAGCTTGTAAAAACCCAACTCGTCGCCGCAACCCCGTGGCATTTCTCCAAAAAGGTAGAGACATCCTTCAAGTTATGTTCGAATGCATACCGCCCCCAAGGGAACGTTACACACGCATCTAGGTCATCAACAACACTCAGGAAGAAACTGTCCACAGGTGATGCTCCCTCACCACTCTTTCGGCCTCCGACAAGGATGCTGGCTAAGAAGAACAGAACGGCCATCTTCTTACGATCCTCAGATGGCTTTGATTTCATTGCCAACATCTGCTTCTCCAGGTCAGCGTATGTTACCCTTTTCCCTCCAAAATACTTGTTCATGAATGTTGTACCACCCAACCTCTCATGGTTGGGGGGATACTCATGGCAGTATAGTCCAGAAATGAGTCCTAATTCTCTAAGAGAATATCGGATTGAGACGCCATTAACGACAAACCATAACTCATGCTTCTTCGCAACACAAGCTGATCGCAAAACGAGAACCCACATTCCCATCCACTTCTGCTTTCGGTTTTTAATATGGAAGAAATGTTGGAATTGTGGGTGCTCTATGAACCATTCCACCTCCTTCGCTTTCAGGATCGTTTGAATAGTTCTTATCGCCTTGTCAATGTAACATTTTCCTGAAAGCTTTAAAGACTTTTGATATTGGCTTGAAGCAAAGTGTAGTTTCTTCGGTAGCATGCCCCCTTCTTCGTCATCTACAACCTGCACTCAAATGAGAACCGGATCACGTACGACATCTTACAACCATCAACATATAGTTTCACAAACTTCGACTTAGTTCAACAATCACTAACTCTAAATTCCACTTAGTTTTCCACACTTATTTAATCTTTCAAATCATCTATGTAAAAGTTTTCAATTTCAATACTTACCGAATCTGCATGCGACTCAGTTTCATGATGTCGTTCAAATAGAATTATCGCCCTTTCATCAGCTTCTTCGTCGTTTCTTCGTGGCTCTATTTCCTCTCCGGGTTCCTTCTCTTTTTCTCCTTCGTCTCCGACTTCCTTCTCTTTTTCTCCTTCGTCCCCGGCTTCCTTCTCTTTTTCTCCTTCGTCTACTTCTCTTGATTCCTCCCCTTCATTTTTCTTACTTGATTCTTCCTCTTCCCCTTTTCCACTTGCATTGTCTTCGTTTTCATTTGCATCTCTGGGACTTTGGTCGGTTTCTGGGCCGACAGGTTTCTCGGTAATCCTTGGGTTTGCTTCATCTCCCGACAATGAAACCAGTGCCATTTCATCTCCTACTACACTACTCGACCCGTCTTCTTTTGCCTTCGTAACCTCTCGATTCATCATGATTTGGGGTTTTGATTGTCGATTGAGGATTCGAATTGAGTAGGGTTTTCAGAGAACTCGAATAAATTCTACTTAGTGAGAGACGGTGAACTTTATGCCTTTTCAATCAACCAATATGGGGAGAGAGGGGAAACATATTATTAGGGAATTCAATTTCTGGAAGTGGATATCCGATTTGTTTGGGTCGGTTCTGGGCCCAGGTTTGGATAGTCCGAGATAGTCCTAGGTAGAGTTGTAATTATTGGAGTTTCTCTTGGTTTCGTTGTCTTTTTATTTATAGTTTTATTCTATTTTATGTTTTCATTTGTGATAAAATATTATTAATTAAAATTTTCATTTCAAATTAATTTGAATAATTAAAAACTAAATAAATTTATAAAACATTTCTATTTTCGTTCTTATTTTATATAGTTAAAAGAAGCTAATAACAAAAATATAGTAAAAATATGAGTTTTTTTTTCGTATCCAAATGAAATGAAACAAGTCTCTATTTATAGAGAGAAACCTAATAATTTAGTCCAATCAATATTTGCCACGTCACTAAAAATGGACCCATTTTTGTTTTAACAACGGTGTTGATAACTTTCAACACTGATTTTGCCACATCAGATTTTTATGTTTTTCAACAAACCATTGCAAGCAACAAACCATTGCAAGCTAGACTATGTACAATGGTTTCAAGATTCAACACCCTCCACTTCATCTTTTAACACTCCATGTCATATTCTCTTTCTTCCAACTCATCATCCAACACTCATTCAACTTTTACACACTACAATGGTTTTGTTGAATAAAATTCAACACTCTATTTTACTAATTGATAATTATTTTTTTCTATATCCAAATTACATAAACCTAGTCGCTATTTATAGAGAATTTAAAATAAAAAATTTCCGTATAGAAAATAAAAATAATTTATTTCATATATAATGAGATTATTAGTTTTGAATATTAAGAGGATAACAAAATATCAAAAATTCTTAAAAAGTGACATGTGTCATCGATGGGCTCCACTTTCTTCTTTATTCAACTAGTTGAATCATTTCAACACCAATTAATCCACATCAGCAAATTTTATTTTTCAACACCTCATTGTAGTGATTAAACAGTTGAATCTTTTATTCAACACCACAGAGAGAGGATGATGTGGAGTAAAAATAGGGTGTTGTAAACATGCAACCAATGTACATAGTACAAAAGACTTTTAGCTGTTGCCTTTGGCCAATGTTTCCTTGCTATTTAATTTCTGTGAGTTATGTCAAAGATAATTATTCCACCGATAACCTAACCACTGTTTCCTTGCTATTTAATTTGCTATCTAGGGGTTTTTTTGGGGGCTCTGGATTCTCCTTTATTTTATATCTTTATTATGTAAAAGACCAAAACCAAAAGAAAGTTGAACCTGGTTGTACTGGAAATACCCTGCTTTTTTGTGTAAGGAGAGATGTGCTTTATTTAAAGATCTTTCTCGTATTTAGATTTGTATTTGAGAATAACATCTCCAATGGTTTTGCTTCATTTTTTGCTTCAAAAATTCACTTTATTCAGAATGAAGCAGCAAAATGAGCACATATTTCTCCAATGGCTTACTTGGCTTTGGCAAAAGATAAGAATAAATCATGTATGACAACTCATTACTCGTTTTGGATCACATCATCAAACGCTTTTCTCTTCCGAGTAGCTTCACCATACGCAGTAATAGTGATGTATCTCAACAGAACTCAAACCAAACTGATGTATTCCCAATTCGAGTAGCTTCACCAAAGCAATTTCGTTTTCATATATCTCAACAAAACTCAAACCGACGTCGTATTGGCGTTAAAAATATACAAATTCGATATTATGTGTCAGAAAATCAGCAGCTTCATGGGCTCGTTACCTAAATCAGCCCAATACTCAGCTGATGGCTTGCCAATACTCTCCTCTGTTTCGCTTGAAATCATTAAGGATGAAAGAGTAATTGTAAGCTTTTTGACAGAACGGTGGAGGAGTCACGTGCCTTACATTTCAGTTCTAGTGTTCGTCTTCCGAATCCCTTCGATTCATCGGCCAGTTTTGGTTCTCCGTTACAGATCTTGTATTCATCAGTACCCATCAGGCGATCTCAGCGAAGTTTGGCTTCTTCGTGCCATAAGGTGAAGGATTCGAAAAAACTAAATTTTAGCTTCTTCATCGCCTTTTTCTTAATTTTATGATAACCAATTTTTCCTAATTTGAGCTCCTCTGATATTATTGCCAACAGGTGAATACTATGAAGATCCCTCGAAGTTTGTTTTCTGACGAAACGAGGCCAAATCCAAATAATTTTATAAATTACAGCTCTACTTTCAAGACCGTCAAAGCAGTCAAACATGTAGTTAGTGCTGAAGTGTGGGAGCATGTTGAAAAATCTCCACTCGGGGTAATTATCAAGTACGTGAATCTGGAGTTCGCATGGAGCTCAAAATTGGTACATTACATTCTTTCAAGACAACTCTATTGCAGGAAAAAACATGAGATTTGGTTTTTGATAGAGAAACAGCCTGCCCGTTTCTCGTTATTTGAGTTTGAAGATATCACAGGTTTAAACTGTGGTCCAATACCTAATCCAATGGTAGTGGAAGATGTGGAGAAAAGTAATAGTTTTTGGGCGCTGTTCAACCTGAAACGATCCCGATCAACCCCAAGCGCTGAGGACATATGTGCACTCTGTCGTCTGTATCCTGATGTTTGCAAATCCTGGTGTAAGGAAGACCAGATTAGGCTGTGTTATTTGGCAATCTTGACAGGCGGTTTACTTGGCCTTGATCGAAGAGAACCTATCCCTCCTGCTCAAGCAAAGCTGCTTATGGATTTGGAGATTTTCGAGCAGTATCCCTGGGGAAGAGTGGCTTTCGTTGAACTTGTCAACCAGATTAAGAGCAAAACAGAGAGTGGTGACATCAAGCAGGCTTCTTATGTCTGCAAGGGGTTCGTGCAAGTGATCCAGGTTTGGGCGTACGCTTATATACCCTGTCTTGGAGAAGCAATTGGGCGTCCTATCAGTTCAAGTGGTCCATCGTTACTGAGGTTCAAAGGTTCGAATGGAAAGCTCTCCTTGGGTAATAGATTACAAAACGCGAAGGTATGTTAACATCGTATGGATTCATCAAAACTTTGTATTTTAATTTCTATTGACAACCACTTTGTGTAATTTGTTGTATAGGTAACTTGTATGTGTCCGAGAATCATGAATGAAGTTCATCCTGGTTGGGAACACCGAGATGAGGATCCTGAGGTTGACAATCTTTTGGAGTTCCTTAGCCAAGGCAATTCCCTAAGTACCATTACTTGGCAAGCCTTGCCGGAGTACCCACTGACACCGATGATATCTAATAACAACCGTAGCCGTGTTGCAAGCCAGCGGAAATCGAAGAAATCAAAGAAGTTGGCAAGCAGAGAGCAAGAGAACGCAGGAGATGGAGGTGAAAACTCTTGTGACATTGCAGAAAATGAAGACCAAGTAGAAAGCGATGCTGATGAAGGAAAATACTTTATACAACGGAGGAAGACCCCAGAGAGATTGTTTTCTATGGAGCGTCCTGACGTAGGTACCCTTCAAAATCTAACATCTAGAATAGCTGCATTGGAACAGATGGATCCGTTTGTACATCTGCTGAAAAGGGTGACCCGTTTGGAAGAAAGCGCGCGAGTCCAAAATCTCAGTCTCCTACCAACGGAGGTATGTGAAAAGACCATTGAAGCGTTTGGCTGTGACGTTGTTACTGTTTCCGTAATTATGCATTGGTAAGTTATTTTTTATTTCCCATAAATGACAGAATAAAGAAGCAAGCACGGAAGGAGGGAACATGGTTGAAACAAAAATAAATGTCCCATATGTGATAGAACCAGAAATAGATGAATACTGCGACACAAGAAAAAGACAGCGCCTGTCAAAGGAGGAAGAAGATGACATTGTAAATGAGTCCGCGAAAACTCTTACGCTAATGGGCTCCACAACTTTATTACTTGGTACAGGAGATAATCACATGAAGTCACTTGATGATGCAAAGGTCCAACCACTTACGGGAAATGAAGATGAACCCCACAAAGCCTCATCCAACTTCATTACGCCAAGTAAACCCCTTAGGAAGAGTGCAAGGGTTGCGGCATTGTCCAAAAAATCATATACTAACTACTTGGCTGTGTATGGCCCAGTTGATAAAGCAAAGGTGAAGGCATTGAACGGTTTCGTAAAAACAAAGTAAGTATCTTCTGCTACCCAAGTCCCTGTTGGTTATAATAAAAACTTGGTCTAAGTTGATGTAGCTGTCGGTCTTCGGCAGGGGAGATTCCACATATCCGCCTGGTGATGGTTTGATGGCGAAAGATTTTTTCAAAAGATTTCATACGCCGAGGGGTTGTTTGACAGATACGGTAAGTCATCGAGGTTCTTAATACCCTCGCAATGTGTACGTAATGCTAAGCTTATTATATCCTCTTGTACATGAACTTGACGTACCCTTAGCGATGTACAGATTAAGGTTCTCCAAAAATCCAAGTGATTTCATATCTCCAAGGATTGCAATTATGGACGCAGTATTCCCAACGTGGTGTAGTAGTAGCTACAAGGAGTGGTTAAGAGATCAGTCGAAAATACATACGGAAGCCTTTGATTACTACATCGGTAAGAGACCAACGATTAGCCCAACCGGGAAGCAATGGGGAAGAGATGTCGATACACTATATTCAGTTCTGATGGTAGATAACTGTCACTGGGTGTTGATGGTCATTTCTTTCCCGGACCAGACTATCAAAATCTATGATAGTTCAACCGATTTGATTGACAAGGAGACTATCAAGGAGGCGGCGATACCTTTTGCTCAAATGATTCCTGCCGTCTTGTATACTTACGCTGAAGCTGAAGTTAAGCAGGTTATGGACACAGCCATGTATTCCATCCAGTTTGTAACGGATGGGGTTCCGCAAAGCAAACCCCCTCACGGAAACAGTGGAATTTACGCTGTCAAATTCCTTGAGTGTTTAGTAATGGGTGTACCATTTGCGGATGAACATCTTCGTGATTCTAATATGTCGATAATGAGGAGGAAACTTGCTGCAGAGATGTACGATGAAACAAGGCAGGTTTTTGAAGATACGCGTTAGATACCATACAACATGTGTTCGATAGCATAAACCAAATTTGTATGAATAGCGGTTTTACTGTTTTATAGTTCATTTTTCTTTTTTAAACATGTTTTCCAGTTATTTTCACTTTGTTACAAACATCTCAGTCGTCAGTTTACTATTATTTTATTATATTTATAGTTCACATGGGCCCTTAACTCTATTTTAGAGTCAAAATTGGCTTTGGCTGGTGATGCTCTTAGAATTTCTTAGGTGTACCCAGTTATACAGGTATGGATGTATATATACACATTTTAATGGGACCAGATAGTTATTTACCATCTCCAATGTATTTCTCTATTTTTACCTCTATTTTAAAGGAACTCTATAATAGAGCTGTGTTTTGCTCCAATGTATTTCTCTAAAATAGATATCTCTAAAATATAAAGCAAAAAATAGAGGAATGCTATTTCTTCCTCTATAAATAGAGGTAAAAATACAGATCTCTATTATAGAGGAAGACATCGAGGTGGGTTGGAGAAATTTTACTTCTAATTGCTATTATAGAGGTGAAAATAGAAATGGGTTGGAGATGCTCTTAAATTTCTTAGGTGTACCTAGTTAGTTATACATGGCAACACAACGGCCTGTGATCGGTAGGGGATCTTAATCCCTTTAAAATTGGCCAAGCGGTCGCAGCCCTTGCTTTCCGCTTGCCATTAGCCTGCGAAAGATTTTACGGTCTTGCCAGTGTTTCTTTTTTTTTGTATTTTTCAGTCCTGCCAGTGATACTAGGGTCCTAAACAATATATTTTAAAATAAATATTTTTTTGATATTTAACTAATAGTACATTTACTAATAAATATCTATAAAAGAATTATGCTCGCAAATGCATATGATTATTTAAAATATCGATAAAAGTTTATTTGATTATTATGATGATGATATGTTTTACATGTGTAATAACAAAATTATATCTTCTGATTAATTTAATATTTGAAACTAATTAATAATTTAGATTGATTTTTTTTAGATTGTTAAAATTTAAATTAGTTAGATATATATTAGTCCGCACCAGTGTGCGGGCCACCATCTAGTTCGATAAAACCTTCGCCTTTTTCAAAATTCCTGCTTTACCAAGCATTCCCAGGACACGCAAAGATTGAACCTTTCTGGGTCTCTGTTTCTGTGTATTTTTTTTCGTTATAAACTTGTGTTGGTGTTTCTGTGTAATTTGTCTGATTAAAGCTTCACCTTTTGCAAGTGTTTTGTTTTACATATCCCTGCGACTACAGGCAAGCCTTGCTTACTTGCTTTTCTTTCAACCGGTGCTTCTCCTGATATTATTGCCAACAGGTGAATACTATGGAGTTCCCTCGAAGTTTGTTTTCCGACGAAACAAGGCCAGATCCAAAGAATTTTATAAATTACAGCTCGACTTTCAAGACCGTGAAAGCAGTCAAAGATGTAGTTAGTGCTGAAGTGTGGGAGCATGTTGAAAAGTCTCCATCGGGGTAATTATCAAGTACGTGAATCTGGAGTTCGCATGGAGCTCAACATTGGTTCATTACATTCTTTCAAGACAACTCTATTGCAGGAAAAAACATGAGATTTGGTTTTTGATAGAGAAACAGCCTGCCCGTTTCTCGTTATTTGAGTTTGAAGATATCACAGGTTTAAACTGTGGTCCAATACCTAATGCAATGGTAGTGGAAGATGTGGAGAAAAGTAATAGTTTTTGGGCGCTGTTCAACCTGAAACGATCCCGATCAACCCCAAGCGCTGAGGACATATGTGCACTCTGTCGTCTGTCTCCTGATGTTTGCAAATCCTGGTGTAAGGAAGACCAGATTAGGCTGTGTTATTTGGCAATCTTGACAGACGGTTTACTTGGCCTTGATCGAAGAGAACCTATCCCTCCTGCTCAAGCAAAGCTGCTTATGGATTTGGAGATTTTCGAGCAGTATCCCTGGGGAAGAGTGGCTTTCGTTGAACTTGTCAACCAGATTAAGAGCAAAACAGAGAGTGGTGACATCAAGCAGGGTTCTTATGTCTGCAAGGGGTTCGTGCAAGTGATCCAGGTTTGGGCGTACGCTTATATACCCTGTCTTGGAGAAGCAATTGGGCGTCCTATCAGTTCAAGTGGTCTATGCTTACTGAGGTTCAAAGGTTCGAATGGAAGTTTCTCCTTGGGTAAAAGATTACAAAACGCGAAGGTATGTTAACATCGTGTGGATTCATCAAAACTTTGTATTTTAATTTCTATTGACAACCACTGTGTGTAATTTGTTGTATAGGTAACTTGTATGTGTCCGAGAATCATGAATGAAGTTCATCCTGTTTGGGAACACCGAGATGAGGATCCTGAGATTGAAAATCTTTTGGAGTTCCTTTGCCAAGAAAAATCCCCGAGTACCATTACTTGGCAAGCCTTGCCGGAGTACCCACTGACACCGATGATATCTAATAACAAGCGTAGCCGTGTTGCAAGCCAGCGGAAATCGAAGAAATCAAAGAAGTTGGCAAGCAGAGAGCAAGAGAACGCAGGAGATGGAGGTGAAAACTCTTGTGACATTGCAGAAAATGAAGTATTAGGGAAGTTGGCTGAAAGAGTGAAGGCAATGGAAACGAGAGTTTATAGCGGACCGTTCTCAGCAATTTTGCAATCTTCTTCTGTTACTACCATGGATAATCTAGAAGCTCGAGTCACTCAGCTGGAAGAATTTCAGCAAGTCAAAATACCCGAACACGATCGGTTTTCTAACACAAAGCCTCCCGCAAAACCAAAAGAAGTATGTCATTCGTTTCAGTAATCAGTGGCAAGACAACAATATGTGATGTTTCTTATCCCCTATTATTATTGTTTTCTGTCACAGTTTTTTGAAGTAAGCATAGGAGAGACTACAGGACAAGGAACTGGTGGACCCCAAGTCTCGGAAAAAAAAGAAGAGAAAACGAAAGACAACAAACCAGTCGGGGAAGTTTACCCACAAACAGTCGGCCACCCACAGGCAGAGAATGCAGGAGACAATACAATCTCACCCAGAGGCTTTGGTGCACTCTTGGAGAATATAAACCAATCTTGCTTACTGATCGATGCCGAGGCTTCAAAGAAACAACCCTTGTTAACTCCAAAGGTTGAAGCGGCTTCAGAGACCAACAAGGAACCAGCTGATGAACGGGCTATTGAACTATCGTCAGAGTCAAACGATTTAACTTACTCACATCATTTCACGCCAAAGGAGAAAACACACCTTTTTGAAACCACTTCATATGCTGACGTCACCGTTATCAAGGCTTCTAAATCCTTGGAGCTTCAAGTGTTAGAGAGACAGAAGATCAAAATGCTTCCTCAGGCTAACAATCCCCCTACTAGGTTTCAACCAAGTAGGACTCTGGTCTTGGCGGCGAACCTCAGAAGCCCATATTCTTGTGACGATACCCAAGTAAAGGGGGTATTAAACAGATATGCGCCGAAGTTGACGTTAGTCCAACTGAAGGAGGTAGTATATGGTCCAGCTAAAGCTTCAGATATTGAAGAGCTAACCACTTTTAGAGAAAACCGGTAAAGTATCAAGTGGCTTCTATAGAGGTTCATATACCACGCGATCTTAATTTCTCATTTTCACGTGCAGTGTTTCCATTTATCCAATTGGCTCGGAGCAAAGTGCCAGTGAGTTCTTCGACGTATTTCTGGCGCCGAGGCAGTGGTTGGAGGACATGGTAAGAGATCTTAGATTTGACACATACCTAGCTCATTTTTTGGTACTCATATATATTCATCCCTTTTGTAGCACATGGACGCAGCTTTGGATTTTTATAGACTACGACTCGGAAAAATGTTCCCACAATCAAAGATGGCTATTATGGATGTATTCTTCCAGTTGAACTGGGCAACCAGGTACCAGGAGTGGAAACACGATGGAAATCTTCCTAAAGGAACCCGTGGTTACTACCACAGACAGTTACCACAATATGCTAGAGCATTTAAGTTGTGGAGGGCCGCTGTGGATACGATCTTCTCATGTCTTCATGTAAACCAAAATCATTGGGTAGCCATGGTAATTTCCATTCCAGATCGAACTGTCACAATCTATGATAGTGGGAGGCGTACGGCCGGAGATGTTGTGTTAAGGAAACACGCGGTTCCGTTTGCTGAAATGTTTCCCCACGCGCTTAAAAATTATGCTCCTGTGGAAGAACAGCCAAATATGGTTCTTACGCCTTTTAAAATCGTGTGTGTACGGAACGGGGTTCCACGAGCAAAACGTCCATATGGGGACTGTGGAGTTTATGCACTAAAATTCCTTGAGTGTCTAATGCTGGGTGTTGATTTAGACGCCAAATATCTTACCGATAACAGGATGGACAAAGTGAGGGAAAACCTCGCTGTGGAGATGTATTTAGCAACAACAAAAGAAGGTACGCCTATGTACGATCCCTCAATCCAACAAGCTATCATAGATGGCTTGTACGATTGAGAATCCGTTCAACGTATTTTGTAAAGGTAAACGGACGAGGAAACACACGTTTATCAGTTCTTTTTTGCTCCTGACTTGTAACAGACATAATAGATGGAAAATACGGTAGATAATCCGTTCCACGTATTTTGTAAAGGTAAACGGCCGAGGAAACACACGTTTATCAGTTATTTTTTGATGTTTATTTTGTTCTACTGTTTCCTGCTATCAAAATGTCATACCTTGCCGATGGATTGGGAGCTTATATTTTACCCATAACTTAGGTATTCATACAAATGTATAGATGGTATTCAAGCCAAAAACTATATTTATTTATAAGAAACTCTATAGTTTATGCTTTAATCAGAAAAAAGAGCTAGTTAGAAATTTGTGATATTAACACTTACTATGTTATTGCTGACTTTGGTATTTCTGAGTAAATAAAAGAATTGACCGGTTAAAGAAACCCACCTTTGGGAAGAAAAGAAGGATTTCTCGGTAAAATTAGGTACACTTAAGAAATTCTAGGTATTTTTGCATCATTTCTCACTGACAAAAGCACCATTGCAAGAACTTGATTCTATGATTGAAGACTGATTTAGGGTTATGCACCTTAATCAAAGAGGATGGGCTCCAAACACACTCTTAAAGAGTAAGGCAAGGCAATAATATGATTCGCAAGGCAGACGTAGGCAAGAGGCAAGGGAACCGCAACCGGTTTGCCCAAGCCTGATAAATAATAAAACTACCCTTGAGACATTTTAAAAATTTTCTTACCAATAAAATGGTCCTTTCTCACCTTTTTCTAGCTTGCAGGCCGGAAAAAAAAACGGAAAATGACACCGGCAAGGGGATATCTTACTCGCAAGCTTACGGCATGCCGGTAGCAAGTCAAGCGCAATCCTCTGACAGTTTTAAGCTGACGACCGCCCTGCCTCTTCCCTGCCGCTGCCTTGCGCTCCGTATGACCTAGGTAAGCTTAAGAAACTGAAGGTACCTGTTTGGTCCCATTACAATGTCTTCAGACTACCATCCTAGAAAAACTATAGTATTTATAAGGTAGCTCTATTTATAGGTACCTATTCATACAAATGTTTAGACGGTATTCAAGCCAAAAACTATATTTATTTATAAGAAACTCTATAGTTTATGCTTTAATCAGAAAAAAGAGCTAGTTAGAAATTTGGGATATTAACACTTACTATGTTATTGCTGACATTGGTATTTCTGAGTAAATAAAATAATTGACCGGTTAAAGAAACCCACCTTTGGGAAGAAAAGAAGGATTTCTCGGTAAAACTAGGTACACTTAAGAAATACTAGGTATTTTTGCATCATTTCTCACTGTCAAAAGCACCATTGCAAGAACTTGATTCTATGATTGAAGACTGGTTTACGGTTATGCACCTTAATCAAAGAGGATGGGCTCCAAACACACTCTTAAAGAGTAAGGCAAGACAATAATATGATTCGCAAGGCAGACGTAGGCAAGAGGCAAGGGAACCGCAACCGGTTCGCCCAAGCCTGATAAATAATAAAACTACCCTTGAGACATTTTAAAAATTTTCTTACCAATAAAATGGTCCTTTCTCACCTTTTTCTAGCTTGCAGGCCGGAAAAAAAACGGAAAATGACACCGGCAAGGGGATATCTTACTCGCAAGCTTACGGCATGCCGGTAGCAAGTCAAGCGCAATCCTATGACAGTTTTAAGCTGACGACCGCCCTGCCTCTTCCCTGCCGCTGCCTTGCGCTCCGTATGACCTAGGTAAGCTTAAGAAACTGAAGGTACCTGTTTGGTCCCATTACAATGTCTTCAGACTACCTTCCTAGAAAAACTATAGTATTTATAAGGTAGCTCTATTTATAGGTACCTATTCATACAAATGTATAGACGGTATTCAAGCCAAAAACTATATTTATTTATAAGAAACTCTATAGTTTATGCTTTAATCAGAAAAAAGAGCTAGTTAGAAATTTGGGATATTAACACTTACTATGTTATTGCTGACATTGGTATTTCTGAGTAAATAAAAGAATTGACCGGTTAAAGAAACCCACCTTTGGGAAGAAAATAAGGATTTCTCGGTAAAACTAGGTACACTTAAGAAATTCTAGGTATTTTTGCATCATTTCTAACTGTCAAAAGCACCATTGCAAGAACTTGATTCTATGATGGAAGACTGGTTTAGGGTTATGCACCTTAATCAAAGAGGATGGGCTCCAAACACACTCTTAAAGAGTAAGGCAAGGCAATAATATGATTCGCAAGGCAGACGTAGGCAAGAGGCAAGGGAACCGCAACCGGTTTGCCCAAGCCTGATAAATAATAAAACTACCCTTGAGACATTTTAAAAATTTTCTTACCAATAAAATGGTCCTTTCTCACCTTTTTCTAGCTTGCAGGCCGGAAAAAAACGGAAAATGACACCGGCAAGGGGATATCTTACTCGCAAGCTTACGGCATGCCGGTAGCAAGTCAAGCGCAATCCTCTGACAGTTTTAAGCTGACGACCGCCCTGCCTCTTCCCTGCCGCTGCCTTGCGCTCCGTATGACCTAGGTAAGCTTAAGAAACTGAAGGTACCTATTTGGTCCCATTACAATGTCTTCAGACTACCTTCCTAGAAAAACTATAGTATTTATAAGGTAGCTCTATTTATAGGTACCTATTCATACAAATGTATAGATGGTATTCAAGCCAAAAACTATATTTATTTATAAGAAACTCTATAGTTTATGCTTTAATTAGAAAAAAGAGCTAGTTAGAAATTTGGGATATTAACACTTACTATGTTATTGCTGACTTTGGTATTTCTGAGTAAATAAAAGAATTGACCGGTTAAAGAAACCCACCTTTGGGAAGAAAAGAAGGATTTCTCGGTAAAACTAGGTACACTTAAGAAATTCTAGGTATTTTTGCATCATTTCTCACTGACAAAAGCACCATTGCAAGAACTTGATTCTATGATGGAAGACTGGTTTAGGGTTATGCACCTTAATCAAAGAGGATGGGCTCCAAACACACTCTTAAAGAGTAAGGCAAGGCAATAATATGATTCGCAAGGCAGACGTAGGCAAGAGGCAAGGGAACCGCAACCGGTTCTCCCAAGCCTGATAAATAATAAAACTACCCTTGAGACATTTTAAAAATTTCTTACCAATAAAATGGTCCTTTCTCACCTTTTTCTAGCTTGCAGGCCGGAAAAAAACGGAAAATGACACCGGCAAGGGGATATCTTACTCGCAAGCTTACGGCATGCCGGTAGCAAGTCAAGCGCAATCCTATGACAGTTTTAAGCTGACGACCGCCCTGCCTCTTCCCTGCCGCTGCCTTGCGCTCCGTATGACCTAGGTAAGCTTAAGAAACTGAAGGTACCTGTTTGGTCCCATTACATTGTCTTCAGACTACCTTCCTAGAAAAACTATAGTATTTATAAGGTAGCTCTATTTATAGGTACCTATTCATACAAATGTATAGACGGTATTCAAGCCAAAAACTATATTTATTTATAAGAAACTCTATAGTTTATGCTTTAATCAGAAAAAAGAGCTAGTTAGAAATTTGGGATATTAACACTTACTATGTTATTGCTGACATTGGTATTTCTGAGTAAATAAAAGAATTGACCGGTTAAAGAAACCCACCTTTGGGAAGAAAAGAAGGGTTTCTCGCTAAAACTAGGTACACTTAAGAAATTCTAGGTATTTTTGCATCATTTCTCACTGTCAAAAGCACCATTGCAAGAACTTGATTCTATGATGGAAGACTGGTTTAGGGTTATGCACCTTAATCAAAGAGGATGGGCTCCAAACACACTCTTAAAGAGTAAGGCAAGGCAATAATATGATTCGCAAGGCAGACGTAGGCAAGAGGCAAGGGAACCGCAACCGGTTTGCCCAAGCCTGATAAATAATAAAACTACCCTTGAGACATTTTAAAAATTTTCTTACCAATAAAATGGTCCTTTCTCACCTTTTTCTAGCTTGCAGGCCGGAAAAAAACGGAAAATGACACCGGCAAGGGGATATCTTACTCGCAAGCTTACGGCATGCCGGTAGCAAGTCAAGCGCAATCCTATGACAGTTTTAAGCTGACGACCGCCCTGCCTCTTCCCTGCCGCTGCCTTGCGCTCCGTATGACCTAGGTAAGCTTAAGAAACTGAAGGTACCTATTTGGTCCCATTACAATGTCTTCAGACTACCGTCCTAGAAAAACTATAGTATTTATAAGGTAGCTCTATTTATAGGTACCTATTCATACAAATGTATAGACGGTTTTCAAGCCAAAAACTATATTTATTTATAAGAAACTCTATAGTTTATGCTTTAATCAGAAAAAAGAGCTAGTTAGAAATTTGAGATATTAACACTTACTATGTTATTGCTGACTTTGGTATTTCTGAGTAAATAAAAGAATTGACCGGTTAAAGAAACACACCTTTGGGAAGAAAAGAAGGATTTCTCGGTAAAACTAGGTACACTTAAGAAATTCTAGGTATTTTTGCATCATTTCTCACTGTCAAAAGCACCATTGCAAGAACTTGATTCTATGATGGAAGACTGGTTTAGGGTTATGCACCTTAATCAAAGAGGATGGGCTCCAAACACACTCTTAAAGAGTAAGGCAAGGCAATAATATGATTCCCAAGGCAGACGTAGGCAAGAGGCAAGGGAACCGCAACCGGTTCGCCCAAGCCTGATAAATAATAAAACTACCCTTGAGACATTTTAAAAATTTTCTTACCAATAAAATGGTCCTTTCTCACCTTTTTCTAGCTTGCAGGCTGGAAAAAAAACGGAAAATGACACCGGCAGGGGGATATCTTACTCGCAAGCTTACGGCATGCCGGTAGCAAGTCAAGCGCAATCCTATGACAGTTTTAAGCTGACGACCGCCCTGCCTCTTCCCTGCCGCTGCCTTGCGCTCCGTATGACCTAGGTAAGCTTAAGAAACTGAAGGTACCTGCTTGGTCCCATTACAATGTCTTCAGACTACCTTCCTAGAAAAACTATAGTATTTATAAGGTAGCTCTATTTATAGGTACCTATTCATACAAATGTATAGACGGTATTCAAGCCAAAAACTATATTTATTTATAAGAAACTCTATAGTTTATGCTTTAATCAGAAAAAAGAGCTAGTTAGAAATTTGGGATATTAACACTTACTATGTTATTGCTGACTTTGGTATTTCTGAGTAAATAAAAGAATTGACCGGTTAAAGAAACCCACCTTTGGGAAGAAAAGAAGGATTTCTCGGTAAAACTAGGTACACTTAAGAAATTCTAGGTATTTTTGCATCATTTCTCACTGACAAAAGCACCATTGCAAGAACTTGATTCTATGATTGAAGACTGGTTTAGGGTTATGCACCTTAATCAAAGAGGATGGGCTCCAAACACACTCTTAAAGAGTAAGGCAAGGCAATAATATGATTCGCAAGGCAGACGTAGACAAGAGGCAAGGGAACCGCAACCGGTTTTCCCAAGCCTGATAAATAATAAAACTACCCTTGAGAAATTTTAAAAATTTTCTTACCAATAAAATGGTCCTTTCTCACCTTTTTCTAGCTTGCAGGCCGGAAAAAAAAACGGAAAATGACACCGGCAAGGGGATATCTTACTCGCAAGCTTGCGGCATGCCGGTAGCAAGTCAAGCGCAATCCTCTGACAGTTTTAAGCTGACGACCGCCCTGCCTCTTCCCTGCCGCTGCCTTGCGCTCCGTATGACCTAGGTAAGCTTAAGAAACTGAAGGTACCTGTTTGGTCTCATTACAATGTCTTCAGACTACCTTCCTAGAAAAAATTATAGTATTTATAAGGTAGCTCTATTTATAGGTACCTATTCATACAAATGTATAGATGGTATTCAAGCCAAAAACTATATTTATTTATAAGAAACTCTATAGTTTATGCTTTAATCAGAAAAAAGAGCTAGTTAGAAATTTGGGATATTAACACTTACTATGTTATTGCTGACTTTGGTATTTCTGAGTAAATAAAAGAATTGACCGGTTAAAGAAACCCACCTTTGGGAAGAAAAGAAGGATTTCTCGGTAAAACTAGGTACACTTAAAAAATTCTAGGTATTTTTGCATCATTTCTCACTGACAAAAACACAATTGCAAGAACTTGATTCTATGATGGAAGACTGGTTTAGGGTTATGCACCTTAATCAAAGAGGATGGGCTCCAAACACACTCTTAAAGAATAAGGCAAGGCAATAATATGATTCGCAAGGCAGACGTAGGCAAGAGGCAAGGGAACCGCAACCGGTTTGCCCAAGATATATAAAACGCCGCGTTTCATTTATTTGTCTCGAGTTCGAGCTGTTGGAAACACAAATTTCAATATCGATAAAACGCCGCATTTCATTTATTTGTCTTTAACTCCGATATGAAGAGAAGATAAAGAACTGTGTTTGTATATCCATTGCAAAGTCCTCTAGCTCAGTGGCAAAAACCCCTCTCTCTATATCCGAGACCCCGAGTTCGAGTCGTTGGAATAACAAATTTTTAATATCCAAGATATACAAAACGCCGCGTTTCATTTATTTGTCTTTAACTCGGTTTTAAAGAGAATAAAATAAATTGTGTTGGTAAATATATTGCCAAGTTCACTATTTCTGTGGCAAAAACCCCTACCGTCATGCTAGAGTTCGCAGCGATGAAAGCACATATTTTTAATATCAAAACGCTGTCGTTTCATTCATTCATCTTTAATCAGAGCCTGAGCCCATTTTGCTCATCCATAATTTTGCTATTATTATTTTGGTAATTGGTAATGTGTATTTATAATACCCGAGTTCGAGCTGTTGGAAACACAAATTTCTAATATCGATAAAACGATGCGTTTCATTTATTTGTCTTTAACTCCGATATGAAGAGAAGATAAAGAACTGTGTTCGTATATCCATTGCAAAGTCCTCTAGCTCAGTGGCAAAAACCCCTATCTCTATTTCCGAGACCCCGAGTTCGAGCCGTTGGAATCACAAATTTTTAATATCCAAGATATACAAAACGCCGCGTTTCATTTATTTGTCTTTAACTCGGATTTAAAGAGAATAAAAGAAATTGTGTTGGTAAATATATTGCCAAGTCCACTATTTCGGTGGCAAAATCCCCTACCGTCATGCTAAAGTTCACGAGTTCGAACCGATGAAAGCACATATTTTTAATATCAAAACGCTGTCGTTTCATTCATTCATCTTTAATCAAAGCCTGAGCCCATTTTGCTCATCCATAATTTTGCTATTATTATTTTGGTAATTGGTAATGTGTATTTATAATACCCGAGTTCCCGAGTTCGAGCTGTTGGAAACACAAATTTCTAATATCGATAAAACGCCGCGTTTCACTTTATCTTTATTTAAATACGAAAATTTATTAAACGACCACATGGCCAACAGAAACTTGCATAATTACAACCCAAACAAGACCATTTCGCGGACCATCCAGACCCGATCTATGAAATTCGGATATCTTTCTGAATAACTTTCGAAATCTTTGTAAGAATTGGTGTGATTGTAAATATTGGTGCATCGTAATAAATCATCAACAATATTCTGTATCTAATACTAAGTTGAACTAAATTTAACTAAATCGCACTTTTAGATTTCCAAATCTTTAATTATGTTATTTTTTGGACAGAGTTGTTGTTATTGATATATTTATTGAATTTTGAATTTTAAAAATAGTTTATATGATATAAATAGATTTTGGCCAAACTTAGAAATGTTGTACATATTTAATAAAAGTAGAAATGTTGTAAAAAGTAGAACTGTTGTTAAAGTTGATAAAACTAATCTCCAAATGGCCAGTGAAGTTTATTTGTTAAAATAAAAGTAGAAATTTGTTAATGATATATTGAAGTAAGAATATACAAAGATTAGTTTATAGAGAGAAACTAGAGGATTGAAACTAGAGACATTACATTAAGTCAAACATAGTGAAAGTAGATAAAACTACATGGCATAAACTCGAGAAATAAACACAACAACTAATCTTCAATTGGCCATTTGGCAGCTGTCAAGTGAATTTCATTGCAGAAGTCCCAAACTTCACATTGCCAGAAACAACGATCGCACTTCCACTGTGTTATTGATCCATTAAAGGAGACTACAAACACCGGTTCTTCTGTTGCGCAGCACCAGCAATCATTTGAGAAGATGGGATTCTTTATTCTTTCAAGTAGTGACATAAACTCTTGAGGTTTCGCGTAACCCCAAAGGCCTGAGGTTAGAGCAGTCCGGATCATGCAATTCATCCGATGAACAAACTCACGACTAAAGTTATGATAGTTGTGAAACAACCCTCCATCATCTACACTAAACGCTAAGTTCAGCATTCCATCTACAAACTTGGCCAACTCCAATCCTCTCTCAGCAGCAAGATGGATTTTCTCTCTTCCTTCATACTTAATCTCACTTGTTTGAACTTTTGGTTTCACTAAATTTTGTTTGAACTATTGGTTTCACTCAATCTCACTTGTTTCAACTGTTGGTTTCACTTAATCCCTTGTTCCAACTTCTGGCTTAACTTAATCCTCTGTTCGACTTTTTTTGTATAAATAGGTCAGATATTGTGTTAGTTTCACTTTTTGTAAACACTACCTCGTGGGATTAGAGAAGATACGTATATCACGAAATCAAATTTTATCATGCATGAGCACATCTAAAACGTTGATAGAAAATAGAATATATCAGGTATAACCATAAAATCAATCATCTAAGTACAGTAAAACCAACAAAATCGGAAGAATTAGAAACTGAAGGTACCTATTTGGTCCCATTACAATGTCTTCAGACTACCTTCCTAGAAAAACTATAGTATTTATAAGGTAGCTCTATTTATAGGTACCTATTCATACAAATGTATAGATGGTATTCAAGCCAAAAACTATATTTATTTATAAGAAACTCTATAGTTTATGCTTTAATCAGAAAAAAGAGCTAGTTAGAAATTTGGGATATTAACACTTACTATGTTATTGCTGACTTTGGTATTTCTGAGTAAATAAAAGAATTGACCGGTTAAAGAAACCCACCTTTGGGAAGAAAAGAAGGATTTCTCGGTAAAACTAGGTACACTTAAGAAATTCTAGGTATTTTTGCATCATTTCTCACTGACAAAAGCACCATTGCAAGAACTTGATTCTATGATGGAAGACTGGTTTAGGGTTATGCACCTTAATCAAAGAGGATGGGCTCCAAACACACTCTTAAAGAGTAAGGCAAGGCAATAATATGATTCGCAAGGCAGACGTAGGCAAGAGGCAAGGGAACCGCAACCGGTTTGCCCAAGCCTGATAAATAATAAACCTACCCTTGAGACATTTTAAAAATTTTCTTACCAATAAAATGGTCCTTTCTCACCTTTTTCTAGCTTGCAGACCGGAAAAAAAAACGGAAAATGACACCGGCAAGGGGATATCTTACTCGCAGCTTACGGCATGCCGGAAGCAAGTCAAGCGCAATCCTCTGACAGTTTTAAGCTGACGACCGCCCTGCCTCTTCCCTGCCGCTGCCTTGCGCTCCGTATGACCTAGGTAAGCTTAAGAAACTGAAGGTACCTATTTGGTCCCATTACAATGTCTTCAGACTACCTTCCTAGAAAAACTATAGTATGTATAAGGTAGCTCTATTTATAGGTACCTATTCATACAAATGTATATATGGTATTCAAGCCAAAAACTATATTTATTTATAAGAAACTCTATAGTTTATGCTTTAATCAGAAAAAAGAGCTAGTTAGAAATTTGGGATATTAACACTTACTATGTTATTGCTGACTTTGGTATTTCTGAGTAAATAAAAGAATTGACCGGTTAAAGAAACCCACCTTTGGGAAGAAAAGAAGGATTTCTCGGCAAAACTAGGTACACTTAAGAAATTCTACGTATTTTTGCATCATTTCTCACTGACAAAAGCACCATTGCAGGAACTTGATTCTATGATGGAAGACTGGTTTAAAGTTATGCACCTTAATCAAAGAGGAAGGGCTCCAAACACACTCTTAAAGAGTAAGGCAAGCCAATAATATGATTCGCAAGGCAGACGTAAGCAAGAGGCAAGGGAACCGCAACCGGTTTGCCCAAGCCTGATAAATAATAAACCTACCCTTGAGACATTTTAAAAATTTTCTTACCAATAAAATGGTCCTTTCTCACCTTTTTCTAGCTTGCAGACCGGAAAAAAAAACGGAAAATGACACCGGCAAGGGGATATCTTACTCGCAGCTTACGGCATGCCGGTAGCAAGTCAAGCGCAATCCTCTGACAGTTTTAAGCTGACGACCGCCCTGCCTCTTCCCTGCCGCTGCCTTGCGCTCCGTATGACCTAGGTAAGCTTAAGAAACTGAAGGTACCTATTTGGTCCCATTACAATGTCTTCAGACTACCTTCCTAGAAAAACTATAGTATTTATAAGGTAGCTCTATTTATAGGTACCTATTCATACAAATGTATAGATGGTATTCAAGCCAAAAACTATATTTATTTATAAGAAACTCTATAGTTTATGCTTTAATCAGAAAAAAGAGCTAGTTAGAAATTTGGGATATTAACACTTACTATGTTATTGCTGACTTTGGTATTTCTGAGTAAATAAAAGAATTGACCGGTTAAAGAAACCCACCTTTGGGAAGAAAAGAAGGATTTCTCGGCAAAACTAGGTACACTTAAGAAATTCTAGGTATTTTTGCATCATTTCTCACTGACAAAAGCACCATTGCAAGAACTTGATTCTATGATGGAAGACTGGTTTAGGGTTATGCACCTTAATCAAAGAGGAAGGGCTCCAAACACACTCTTAAAGAGTAAGGCAAGCCAATAATATGATTCGCAAGGCAGACGTAAGCAAGAGGCAAGGGAACCGCAACCGGTTTGCCCAAGCCTGATAAATAATAAAACTACCCTTAAGACATTTTAAAAATTTTCTTACCAATAAAATGGTCATTTCTCACCTTTTTCTAGCTTGCAGGCCGGAAAAAAAACGGAAAATGACACCGGCAAGTGGATATCTTACTCGCAAGCTTACGGCATGCCGGTAGCAAGTCAAGCGCAATCCTCTGACAGTTTTAAGCTGACGACCGCCCTGCCTCTTCCCTGCCGCTGCCTTGCGCTATGTATGACCTAGGTAAGCTTAAGAAACTGAAGGTACCTATTTGGTCCCATTACAATGTCTTCAGACTACCTTCCTAGAAAAACTATAGTATTTATAAGGTAGCTCTATTTATAGGTACCTACTCATACAAATGTATAGATGGTATTCAAGCCAAAAACTATATTTATTTATAAGAAACTCTATAGTTTATGCTTTAATCAGAAAAAAGAGCTAGTTAGAAATTTGGGATATTAACACTTACTATGTTATTGCTGACTTTGGTATTTCTGAGTAAATAAAAGAATTGACCGGTTAAAGAAACCCACCTTTGGGAAGAAAAGAAGGATTTCTCGGTAAAACTAGGTACACTTAAGAAATTCTAGGTATTTTTTAATCATTTCTCACAGACAAAAGCACCATTGCAAGAACTTGATTCTATGATGGAAGACTGGTTTAGGGTTATGCACCTTAATCAAAGAGGATGGGCTCCAAACACACTCTTAAAGAGTAAGGCAAGGCAATAATATGATTCGCAAGGCAGACGTAGGCAAGAGGCAAGGGAACCGCAACCGGTTTGCCCAAGCCTGATAAATAATAAAACTACCCTTGAGACATTTTAAAAATTTTCTTACCAATAAAATGGTACTTTCTCACCTTTTTCTAGCTTGCAGGCCGGAAAAAAACAGAAAATGACACCGGCAAGGGGATATCTTACTCGCAAGCTTACGGCATGCCGGTAGCAAGTCAAGCGCAATCCTCGGACAGTTTTAAGCTGACGACTGCCTTGCGCTCCGTATGACCTAGGTAAGCTTAAGAAACTGAAGGTACCTATTTGGTCCCATTACAATGTCTGAAACTGAAGGTACCTATTTGGTCCCATTACAATGTCTTCAGACTACCTTCCTAGAAAAACTATAGTATTTATAAGGTAGCTCTATTTATAGGTACCTATTCATACAAATCTATAGATGGTATTCAAGCCAAAAACTATATTTATTTATAAGAAACTCTATAGTTTATGCTTTAATCAGAAAAAAGAGCTAGTTAGAAATTTGGGAACCGCAATAGGCAAGGCAATAATATGTTTTGCAAGCTTACAGCAGTGAGTTTTGTTTCAAAGCCTACCAATTGCGACTCTTGCCTTTTGTCTACGTTTTTCGTTTCGAAACATATTATTGCCTTGCCATACTCTTTATGAGTTTTGTTTCAAAGCATTCCACGATTTTGCAAGTAACGGTCGGTGAAATATGAAATCCATAAAATCGAAAAATCAAACTAGTAGCGATTACAGACCAACCCGAAAAAGCAAAATAAATAACGGATACTCTGACGAATTAACGCTAACTGACCAACGTTCTACCTGAATGAGTGACTAATTAGCTGAACACCTCCTATCACCCAAACAACAATGTCGCTAATTTGCACGTTGAGCGATTATGTCCGCCTTTGTTGCATTTGGAACACACGTACTTCCTTTTCTCCTTCATTGTTGATTGTCTTCGCTTGTAGAGCGTTGTCTTGTTTGTAGCTTTTTTGGCACCCTGATTTGTCTTCTTTAAAACTTTTTTGGCACCCTGGTTTGGAGTCTTTGATGCGGGACTACTCTGGAAAAGTACTTTTCTCACCTTGGGGGTTGGAGTGGTCGGTGCTGTAATCTTTGCCGAGTATTTTGGTTTCTTTCTTGTTGACGGATTAGTTGATGGCGTCCGCCGCCGCGGTATATTTGCCAGCTTCTGGATTATTGGAGTACCTGGCGATTGACTACGACAACGTTTCTTTGTTGATGTATTACGTGAAGTCAATTTACCTTCCGGTGTCGCTGGAGGTGGATTGCTCGTACTCATTGTTTGGTTCTTCTTTTTTAATTGTTTGCGCTTGAAACGCTTCGCTTTTTCAATAGCAGATAAGTATCTCTTCATCTTCGGTCTACCACGTTGTTTGCCCATTTTGGGTGGTAGACACACTTGACTAAGTACATCGGCTGGTGGCATCAAATCTTCATCAATTGGGTTAATAGGTTCTGTGTACGCTGCAACCAAGTAGCCCTTTGAGTAAAGAGGATCCACCAGGGTATGTTCGCCAATTTTCCGACATTTGGCCACTTTGATTACGTGCGCGCAGGGTATCTTCTCGATATCATATTGCTTACAAGTACAACTCCGCTGCAAAAATTTGCACCCTATGTATCAAAAACGAGTCAAATGATAGCATGGCAGAAGTGAAACTCTATTGTTTCATACCTTTTCTAGATCAACCAAACAGCTAAAGTGTCCACCTTCAACATGGCTACGGTTTGAATCAAGATGTTGAACAGTTAGCGTACCCACTTCGTTGTGATTCATATGCAGTTTGAGTTCAGCATATTCTGTGAAGTTTGTTTTCAACGCCGCAGCTTCCTCTCGCCTTTCTGCAAACCATCTTGAAAGTATCTTTCTAAAAGAATCCACAAAATATGCAATGGGAAACGCTCTTTCCTCTTTAAGCACGCCGTTAATGCATTCTGCAAAGTTGCTTGTCATGATATCATATCTGTCTCCTGGAAAATGTGAGAGAGCCCACGTTCGAATATCTGCAGTTGTCAAATAGTGGTGTAGTGCGTCGTGACGTCGAATGACTTCAAATCTTCTGTCAAATTCCACCTGTCGATATAATCTCGCAGCCCTTTTTGCCTCCGCGACCATTTGGGGATTTTTGAAACCTGAGGTCATGTTTTGACCAAGGTGATATAAGCATATGCCCCTATGAGCTTCAGGGAAAACATTCGTAAGTGCCTTGGCTATTGCTGGGCATCGGTCAGAGATGAAAGCCAAATTTCTACCATCACCTATCACACCACGCAGCTGGGTGAAAAACCATTCCCATGCAGCTGCATCCTCTGCATCTACAACCCCAAGAGCTATAGGATATATACCCTTATCTCCATCCTGACATGCAGCCACTAACATAATACCTCTGAACTTACCACTTAGATGTGCTCCATCTATAACAATAACCCTCCTCATGAACGCAAAGCCTTTGATACATGCGTCAAAAGCAATGAACAAATACTTAAATCTGTTCTCAGCATCAACTTCAAGCTTTGTTTTGTACCTGGATTGGCCTGCTCTATTTTGTATAGATGCGAAGGCAAGTCCTGATAGCCACTAGCATGAGTGCCTCTAACCATCTCTCGTGCATATGCCAATGCGCTATGAGCCTTCGTATAACCGATGTCAATTTGATAAACAGCCCTTATACAGTCCATTATATGTTTAGGCCGGATTCCTTTAAGATCACTGCCGCCACTAAATCCATCGACAAACATCTTCCCAATACATTGTGCATTAGCCTGACGGTGACGCGAATACCTATCAGCCCCAGAGCATGTATGAAGATCAGTATACTTACGCACGAAGAATTCTGGAGATGATCTCGACAGAGTTGTAGCACGTATCTTCCAGGAACATCCAGGAACGAAGCACTTTCCGTAAAATAATTGCTTCCAAGACTTTTTGATGCAGAAATCGAACCTTTCGAGCACTGAAATCCTGCGTAGCTTTGTTATTAGTTCTTTCTTGCAACTGAAACTGTCACCAGACTTAATGGTTTCACTCTTACGCAGCTGTGATGGCTTCATAGTCTCAAGTGATGGCTTCATAGTCTCATGTGATGGCTTCGTTGGCTCGTAATGAACATTTCCAAAACTACTAAAATCAGTAGAAGCATTCTCTCTGACAACACGCTTTTGATTTCTATTCACATCAGGACGGCCTCTGTTTGCAGTCAATGAAACAAAAACACACATAGAATCTGTCTTCAACAAGGTTATAAAATCTGCAAGTTGTCTGTCGTTACTCAAGGACATCGGAGGAGTGTTGCTAGGCATATTCTCCAATATTCTTTTAGGCAAGATATAAGCAAGCTCAACCGCTTTCATCTCACTAATCATATTGTAATCTTCACAAACCATGCGGAGAAAATCCTCATATTTGATATCATCACCTACAAAGAACGCAATTCCCTTCTTGGTTGGAGAGAACTCCGAACCAACATTATCCATCTTCCATTCTCCAAAAACAGTAACTATGTGCATCATTATCTGCATAATACATAATTTGCATCAGTACACATCGCAAAAATAATTTTGGGTTTTGGCAACAAGGTACAAGTGAATCGTAATCGTAGCGGCGAGGGAACATCATTATTAAGGCAACCATAAAAGAAAGACATTGCCTCTGTTCATAGAAACCTAGATCTTATAAATTTTTATCATACCTGGTATTTCTCAGATCCGGATAAGGCTGTAATCTGTTCGCCTTCCACGTCTTCAATTCACTTAATGTATCAGATATACTCGAGATTAGAGAATTTGAAATGTGATAGATCGTTGAAGATAAAGTGAGAGCCTTTGACGATATGAGCAACAAATCTGATATCTGAGATAACCGTTGAAGGTAAAGAGTTGTCATTTATTATGCTTTTTAATTTTTTTTTTACCAAAAGAGGATTATTGTTGCAAAGGGTTAGATGGTAATTTTACAAAAAGGATGGACCCTATTTCCAATTTTCCCTTGGAAGGGTACCGTTCTCACATTGTCATTTGAAAGTATGGCATATCAACAATTACACCTAAAATATAATGTACCTGCTAAATATATTGTTATGAGTAACACATAGAGTTATTAAATAACAGATTGCTTGGTTTTTGTCTCATTCATGAAACTTGTGAATGGAATGAGCTTAGATAAAAAAAATTGTTGATCCCTTTACTCATCACTTTAAATTAACAGTTAACATGCTTAGATATATGTTAACATCCAAAAATAACTTCGGTTGTGGTTATATTTTCATAATAATATAACAAGAAATTACTAATATTATTTGTTAAAAGAATAGTTACAACGCTAATATTATTATTATCTGATAATGTGGTATCTAACGAGTTAATAATTTATGGTTGTGTTAAATAATAAAATGATCAGGCTAATTGCAATTTGCACCCTAACAATCATATTATCACCAAAGCATTTTGACCTTCGCATTATCTCTTGATGACAATCTTCTCAACAATGTTGTCTTTGACGGCCAAGACATGAACTTCATCTTAATCTAGCATCTCGGTTCCATTCATCCAATGATGATACACATGAGCAATAATAACTGATAGAAAAGTATAAAAACATGACAAGAGAAAAGAGAAAGAGAGTTGGTACATGTTTTCTTTTCTTCTTCCCCTCCTTCAAAAACAGTCACATAGTTTTTTTTTTCAATCACCTGCACATTTTTGTGAAGTGATTAGGTCTTTTTCGAAATTTAGATTAAGAAACTAGGTCAATTTTAGGAATTTTGGTGATAATTGTAAAATCTCAAGATTGTAACTTGGATTTGAGAGATTTTTTTTAAAAAAATAATGGTAGAATCAAATCACCATTAAAAGGCCAAAGAACAATTGAGAGAGAAAAAGAAATATGGTGGTTAGAGAAAGTTGAATTTTTTCGTATGTTAAAAGAGAAACACAAACACAGTGACATTACATTGACCAGTGTATAAAGGATGGGTCTACTGACATGAAAAGCAGAGGTCTGAGCCATAGAGCGACGGCCAGTAGGGGCAATAATGTCCAGGAAAATGTGTTTCAAAAACTAGGATATATGGCAAGATACACGAGTGTTTGGGTGCACTGCCACCAATTTCTGTTTGATATGAGGAAAACATCTTGTTTTGTGTCAAAGATTTTCTTTAACAAAAAAATCTTTGACACGAAACGAGATGTTTTCCTCATATTAAATAGACTCGAAGTTGAAGAAAAATGATCCTCTCAGTAAAACATTCCACATAGCTTTACTCGAGAAGGTGCTCGTAAACCTCACCATGATGGAGATGGCTCCGTATTTGGCTTGCCCTTCCCTCGTCCCCCACTGGTATTAACCTCTTTCACAGCCAGAAAATCCTCCAAAAGAACACAATAACTGCCATGAAGCAAGTGATGCAACATATAAGTTTCCCATGACAAAATATTCTTTTTTAAAAAGAAAAAATTTGCTTGAGAAGAAACAACAACTGTTATAAGGAAACTCAGAGGAAAGTTCGGATGTGTTGAGTAAAGTAAGAGTGAGTATTTATAGAAGAAGTATTGACGCAAAAGAAAAAAAATGTATTAGGTCCATTGTACAATTCTATTTTGCAATTAATGCTGCAAAAGTAAGAGCATGTTTAATAAATGGTTCTTAAGGTGAGATTCTTAGCATAATAAAGAAAATGTCTCTTCACTTTTAACGTAAAATGTTAAAAACCAGCTCTTAATTAAGAACTTTCTTAAGAACACCAGCTTTTAACTTTTAAGAGGCGGTTCTTAATTTTTTTAGTTGAAAGTTTGAAGACAGTTTCTTATATTCTGATAAGAACTCCAACCTAAAAACCCTATATTAAACATGATCTAATAAGGTTTTGAATGGTATGCATATAAAAAAAATACAAGTCAAGCAGAATAAATGCAAATCATGCAGGACAAATGTGAATCAAGTCTATATGATTACATGTACTAAGTTTTTACGTTTGTTTACCGTTAAATGCCATATATTTATAGTGACATGAACATAGATTTATAATTTTAGAAAAAAAAACTAAAACCTAAGATTATAATAAATACATGTGTTACAATGCGTATAATAAGTTTTTTAAAATAAAAATTAATTTTCAAAACAATTAAATTATTGCATCTATAAAATAAACGTATTCTCTCACAAAAAAAGCGATGGCTTTGGCGATCTAGGTTTGGATGTTTTCTCGACGATGTGATCCGGAAATTGGTGAGGCTGATGGTTTTGGGGCAAATATATCTTTGGCAAGTGTTAATGGAGATACGATTCGGTGATTCTGTCCGACGATTGGGTTATGGATACCGACGAAAGGAAAGGAGACCTCTGAGGAACTATGGATTTTCACAAGAGGGGTGGATCGGATCTTGAGTGGGATAGCAATTAATAAGGAATTGAAGGTTGACAGAGGTATTATCTTCGATTCTTTCACTCCTTCAATAGTGGAAGAGATTGAAAAAATCAGTTTTCGATTTTCTCTAGTCGGATTTTGGAAACCAAGGATCTCTTTTTGGAAGGGGAAGGGGTTATTCTTCACGATTGATTGGCGATTTGATTGGGGTCTTATGTTCGATTATCTTGATTATGGAATATATGATAATAATGAAAACGGTTTGGATTGTGGGAAAATATCGAGTGCGTTTCATTATAAAAGGACTACGGAGTTGTTTATCTTCAATATACTTCTCTTTAATTTCTCAACTTCACAGCTTGATATAGATCGAGAAATTTACGTCATTTTGGTTAACATGGCGCATGGGTCTTTGGTTGGTTCTTCAGGTGATGGGAAAGATGGAGAGGGAACTAGAAAATAGTTGAAGATATCAGTTCCTCATTTCGATAACTCAGCACTCATTAAGAGTTACTCGAAAACTCTAATTGGGAGGTGTATGAATCCGGCAGAGCAAGAGATGAATGCTTTACTCCAGAAGATGACAAAATTTTGGAATCTGGAAAATGGGGTTACTGGTGTTGATCTGGGATTCCAATTTGATTTCGAGAGAGCTGAGGATATAGAGGGGATGCTGGAACATCAGCCATACCATTTTTATTACTGGATGTTAGCTCTGGCTCGTTGGCAACCTAAGAAGCCTAGGAATTTCCCATCGGAGATTACTTTTTGGGTTCGTTTGAAAGGGGTCCCTATGGAATTCAGGAAGGCTTCAACCTTTGAGATCATTGGTAATGCCATCGGCAGAACAGTAGATGTGGACATAGACAACAGGCGTGTTCTGGTTGTAGTTGATGGTTTCAAGGAACTACATTTTGAGACGTTGTTGGATTTCAAAGGGGGAGAATATTATGACGGTGAGGAAGCATTGGTTTCTTTGCGATACGAGAAGCTATTTGGCTACTGTGATATTTGTTCAAGCTTATGTCACGAGGCGACGAAGTGTCCTTAAAACCAAAAGAAAGGTCTCGAGAGGAACCAGGAGGGTAGATAAGGAAATGGTGGAAGAAATGAGGGTGAGAAACATGATGATAGGGCGAAGAGTTACAAGGGGGCGGTTATCAATGGGAACGCGGACCAACAGAGCAAAGGAAAGGAAGGTTGTGACTACAACGGGAAGGGGAAAGGAAAAGCTTACGAGGAACAAGACTCTAGGTGGGTTAAAGTGGCTGACAAAGGAAAAAAAAGACCACACAACAACAGAGGATCCTATCAAGGAGAAGGGGAACAAATTCGTCCTGGGAACAATGACAAGGGAGATAAAAGAGAGACTGTGAACACAGGAACTCCACAAGGAATCATTAAGGATGTTGTAGAACCACAGAAGCACGACTCCACTATGATCAGTGGCACTCGCGATGAGGTTCCAGAGGAGGGGGAGATCCATATGGAATTATAACCAACGTTTAACCCGGAAAGGATTCCAATACCACCATCACAAGAGTTTCAAGATGCACTAACCAACACCGAGGCAGATGGAACAGAGGTAATATCGGATCCTTTAGAGGAGGAGAAGGGTTTAAAAGAGGTTAAGGAATTAAAAGGTGATAATCAGGGGAATCTAGAGGAACATGTTATGGATCTTGATGAGTTTAAGGATTTCTTTATGGAACATGGAATTGATATGGATGCTGAGAACTCTGACCAGAATTTTTCAGAGGAAATATTTGAGGAGGAGGTTAAGGAATATGAAGGGGAATCGAGCTGCCTTGAAATGGAAACAGAAGCTGATAAGGTTAAGGAGAAGGATCTGGGTGTTGTGGAAATGACTAAGCCGGAAGGTGCTAAGAAGAAATCTTCCAAACCACCAGCAATCATGGCAGGAAGCTCCAAGATGAGGTTGGCTAATGCGCTTAGGTCTCCACGCAAACAAGGAACAGCAAAATCAAGGGCCAGACAGGGAGTTTCGACGAGGAGATTGGAAGAAAAGGGGGCTTCAAACCTGAAGAATGATCAGCAAAAGGATTAATTTTATGGATCAAGTTTCAATAATAAAAAAAATCTTGCAAGCAGGTTCTGGTTGTGGGTTTCATTATTTGTTTTTTTTTAAATTTCAATAATCTCTATGAGTAGTTGTACCCTCTATGGTATAAGGGTTTTGTTGGCTTTCTTTTTCATGTTGCTATGGCCTCTTGCATTGTCGTCTTTTCTATTAAATCGAAGGAATAAAACTGGTTTGTCTTTTTATTGGCAATGTAATTTATTGGGGTCAGCGAGAATATTACTATGTGCTAGGTATATTGTGTTACCAATTGGTGTGGTAATTGTACAACAGGCTCATGTGGCTTTGTGTTTGGGTGTGGCTACAATGGTCTCTATTAGATTCAGGTATAGAAGGGGCAGGAGGACGAAGCATGGGAACTGTTGGGTCTCATCAAACTTGACAGTTTACCAGCAACTAAAAAGCTTTGTTGAAGGCAAATTCAACATAGCATGGGAACGAATGGGATTAAGGGAGGCCTGGCCAAAAAATAAAATGATTATGGAAGGGAAGCTCGTACATGAATTATTGCCATGGACTGGAGTTCAAAAGGATAAACTTTGTAATAGGAATTGCTTGTTTCATGGGAAGGATAAGACCAATTTAATTTCAATGATTAAATCTGTTTGTACTGGTGTTTATAGGATATTCCTAAAATATTGTAGAGAGCGGAAGATATTGACTGGACAATTGGGTTCCGATTGGGTTACAATTGACGGGTCTTATCATACCCAAGTCCTAAGCTCAAATGAGCATATCCAGGATATTTTTATGAAGGTATTAAGTTGGAAATGTAGAGGCATGAATAGCAAATGGACTATTAGTTATCTTCGAGAAATATGACATTACCACAAACCAGATTTTCTATTTTTATCAGAAACAAAACATGATTTTGTTTTTTTTCAAAGATTTCAATCAGATTTTGGATATGATAATTTAATAACGGTGGACCCAAATGGCTCGAGTGGAGGGTTGGCATTATATAATAATAATGAATTCCACGTTAACATCTTACATTCCAGTGCTAGGATGATAGATGTGGAGGCAGAGACACTGGGAAAGAAAATTTTCATGACATTTGTATATGGAGACCCAATCCAGAATTTGAGAGATCAAGTGTGGAAAAGATTAACACGATATAGTATCTCAAGGGATGATCTTTGGTTTATTATTGGGGATCTCAATAAGATTACGGGGAACCATGAAAAAGAAGGGGGACCGTTGCGTAGTGCTGATTCTTTTGTATCGTTTAATAACATGATACGTAACATTGGACTTTTGGAATTCCCGGCACGAGGAAATAAATTGTCCTAGCAAGAAAGAAGAAAAGTTAATGGTAAATCGACAATGATCCGGTGTCGCCTAGATCGTGCTTTGGCAAACGAAGAATGGCATTCCATATTTCCAAATTCACATACAGAATATTTAAAATTGGTGGGCTCGGATCACAGGCCGATAGTGGCATATTTAGAAGACAAGGTTGTTAAACGCAAAGGACAGTTTCGGTTTGACAAACGATGGCTTGGAAGGGAGGGTTTTATGGAGTCCATTACCAGAGGCTGGACAAAGGAGATGCGGAATTCAAGGGGTACCAGGGGAGATGTCGTGTCACAAATTATCAATTGTCGACACGAGATCTCTACCTGGAATAAAAATAATCCCCCATATGGAAAAGAGAAAATTGCAGAGCTTCAAAAGGCACTGGAGAAGGTCCAAACAAATGGTAATATATCGCAGGAGGATATTCTGGAGGTGTCTAGTAAAATACAAGAGGCGTATAAGTTTGAAGAGGAGTATTGGCATCAGAAAAGCCGAAATACATAGAATATGGCAGGAGATCTTAGCACAATTTTTTTTCATGCTTTAACAAAACAGCGGCAGACGCGTAATCACATAGTAGGATTATATGATAACAATGGAAACTAGGTAGTAGACGAAAATAGGATTGAGCGGGTCGCAGTGGGTTACTTTGATGACCTCTTTAGTACTATGTCGCCATCAGATTTTGATGAGTTCTTAGATGAAATTCAGCCGTCTATTTCTCAGCAAATGAAGCAACTTTTACAACTGGCTACAGAGGAAGAGGTGCGACAAGCATTATTTATGATGCACCCGGAAAAGACACTGGGACCAAATGGAATGTCAGCATTTTTTTCCAACATTCGTGGCATATTATTAAACAGGATATTATGGAATTTGTCAATAATTCTTTGACCACATGAAAGATGGATGAGCGCTTAAATATTACAAATATATGCATGATTCCCAAAACGGAGATGCTGACAAGGATGACAGAGCTTAGACCAATAAGTCTATGTAACATAGGATATAAAATTATTTTAAAGGTATTGTGTCAACGGCTTAAAGCGTGTCTTCTGGCTCTGATATCGGAAACACAGTCGGCTTTTGTCGCTGGGAGATTGATTTCAGATAATATTCTTATCGCACAAGAAATGTTTCATGGTTTAAGGACAAACAAGGCTTGCCAGAACAAGTTTATGACCATTAAAACAGATATGAGTAAGGCTTATGACTGAGTGGAATGGAGTTTTATTCAGGCTTTACTTCAGAAAATGAGTTTTGATAATCATTGAATCTGATGATGGAGTGCATTTCCTCGGTACAATATAGAGTCCTTTTAAACGGGCAACCACTGGGACACATAGTTCCGAATAGAGGGTTACGACATGGAGATCCATTATCTCCTTATTTATTTATTATTTGTACGGAAGCTTTAATAACAAATATTAAGAAGGTAGAGATATGAAAATGACTGACAGGAATAAAAGTGGCAAGGGCTTGCCCGCCAATATCTCAATTGCTCTTTACAGGCGATAGTCTTTTCTTCTATGAAGCGCAAAAAGAGGAATGTCATGTCATTTTGGCAATTCTGAAAGAGTATGAAAAGGTTTTGGGTCAACAGATTAACTTCCAAAAGTCGTCAATCCAGTTTGGACATACGATTGCTGAGGACACTAGTCAGGAGCTGAGGGACATTATAGGTATTCAAAACCGGGGCGGAATAGGAACATATTTAGGAATTCCGGAGAGTTTGGGAGGCTCAAAGGTCCAAGTTTTTAGCTTTGTTCAGGAACTCTTAAACAACAGAGTGAATGAATGAACTTTTAATTTTTTTACGAAAAGCGGGAAATAGATACTTATAAAATCGGTGGTAACTGCTATACCCAACCATATTATGTCCTGCTATCGAATCACGAAGACGATAATGAAGAAACTTACGAGCACGATATCTCAATTTTGGTGGAGTCTTAGTGGGAACACAAAAGGATTACTCTGGAAATCTTGGGACAAGATTTGTTTACATAAGGATGATGGAGGACTAGAGATCTGACAGATCTCAACACAACTACGCTTGGAAAGCAACTTTGGAGATTTATAGAGAAACCAAATTTTCTATTTTCTCGTGTCTTTAAAGGTCGGTATTTTAGGAACACTTCACCCCTAGAAAGGAATAATAGAGTTTCGACCAACAGTTACAGATCTTAAAGCATACTGCTGGAAAGTGCGTTGTTCACCAAAGATGAAGCAGTTTCTGTGGCAGTTGTTGTCAGGATGTATAGCTGTTAAAAAGTCTCTAAAGGCCCGGGGTTTCAAGGGAGATATTGGATGTGACCGATGTGGGGCAGCTGAGGAATCTATAAATCATGTATTTTTTGAATGTCCACCAACGGGCATTATCGAGAATCCCTTCGCATCCAGATTATTTTCCAGGACAATCCTTATTTACGAATATGGATTACTTATTCTGGAGAATAAAACCTGTAATGGACGATCATCATTTTGCGTGGATACTTTGGTACATATGAAAAGGAAAAACAATAAGGTTTTTAGTAATTTGGATATTGACCCAAGGGATACCCTTAAATTGGCTATGATGGAATCTCTACTCTGGTCTGATGCACAACAAACTATGATACAGAAGAACCAGGTTTTAGAGGCATCTGAACCCGTTTTACCACTTAGACCGGGACGATGGTGCTTTACGGATGGATCTTGGAAATCGTAGGATATCGTTTCGGGTCAGGGGTGGTATAGCACTTTAGAAGGATTTGAAGGTTTGCTGGGAGCTAGAAATACAATGGCAAGTCAATCACCCTTACATACGGAGGTGGAGACTATTATATGGGCGATGGAATGTATGCAGAATTTAAGGCAATATATTGTTACTTTTGCAACGGATTGCACTCAACTGGTGGTGAAGATGGTTTCGGAACCAGAAGAATGACATGCTTTTGCAAGTTAGTTAGAATACATCAGAAGTCTCAAGAGAAGCTTTCACAGCTCGGAGATTATTCATATATCAAGGACACAAAAAAAAAGGCGGATAGTTTAGCACGTGGTGTGAGGCAACAAACGTCGTTTACTGTCCATATGGATACAGAGCAACCAGTTTGATTTATGGAGTCCACATAAGTCTGTAATTTTGTCGACAAAAAAACAATTAAATTTATAAGTATATGCAATTAATAAACGTAATATAAATAGCATGCATAAATTCATCATTTAATATTAATTTAAACTTATTTTTAATAAATTGATTTTTTTCATTGAATATCTAAAAATAATATGCAATATCCATAAGGCTGGATATTCGTTCCGTTATATAAATATATTGTAATATTCGTTAGAACGAATATTCGATCTAATCCGCTATATGCATATAAACACATATATTTAAATAATTATCTATTCAAACAACTCAAAGTTGCAAACATAAGCGGTTGTTTCTAATTTGCTCTTATTATATGATGCGAGAAACGAGAGATAAATTCTCTAAACTACAACATATTTGTAATTTGAAACTCCTTATAGGAAGAGTTGGTCTTCAACAATGAAATTATCATCGGATTTCTTAAAGTGCAAAAAAACAAGATATGTGCCATGACATCTAATGCCAACACGTAGATGATCATCCAACTCACAAGTTATAAGGATAAAATGAATCACAAACATGTAGACATGTAAGAAAAACCTTAGCAGATTTTGATAAACTAGTCAGATTTACGATTTATCAATTGGTTCAAACTGCGACCTCCAACAAGAAAAATGATTTAAAATTCAAAAAATAAATTGATTTAATCATAAACCACAGTCCTCAAGTTTCGAACATTCAACATCCAACCCCAACAAACATTATCATGAAACGAATGTTGTCTTAGGAAATAAATAAACTTAAGAAACAATAAAATAAAGCATTAAACATAAATGATCTTTTTTGGTCTTCATGCCATCAAAGCATATTCTTATAAAATGCTTCTTCAATGATCTTCGGGTTAAGCCCCAAATCCATATGTACATGTTTACATCAACAAACCATTATAAGTACAAGAAACATGCAAGTTGTTATTTTAAAATAATAATAACTAAGGTTTTACCTTTTAAAAGAATCTTGATTACCTAAATCATTTGGGGAGTGTTTGTCTCACTCAACAGTTCCTTAATTATATAATATTTCACACTCCTAAAGAAAAGCAAACTAAGCAAATCGCCTTTACATCATAGAAATTTTATTTTTTTGTAAAACAAGAAAATGTTTAGCTTACTTGAATCTAGCGGTGGTTGAGAGGGCAAGGAGGCAAGAATCAAGATTTTTCAAAGTGAGAGGTAACTCAGGATGTCGATGGCTTCTAAGAGCTTCTCCAGAAGCTTTAGAGAAATTAAAGGCACCTTGATGCCAACCCTTCAACCTTGCTATTTTAGCATCATCTTCAAGGACGTTAAGAAACTGTTGCATGCATTCACTGATTATCTGGTGGTTAATTCGTAGGATCGCTCTTCCATCAATAAGTGCAAGACAACAGTGTAATCAGACCACATTTTGCACTTCTCAAGAACAAGCCAACTGACCAGAGACTTTTTCTGGTGATAGGTCTTTGCTTTCACAACTTTATCAAGGACTGCCACGACTTCTTCAAAATTGATGGGTGTTAAAGATTCCGTCTTCAAGCTGTCGAAAGAAGGCATACCCAACACTTCTCCCACCACAACCATCTTGTAGTTGTGAATTTCAGCATTGACCTCAGCACATACGTCCCCCAGTCTTGATTTTGTACCTCCCATGACCAACTTTAACTACAGATCCCTCCTCGGAATGCATCTTTGAAGAGCAAAATGCATAACTGAACACCTTTCTCTAAGTGAAATCTCTCGCACCTTGATTATCTTGTTAATTTGTATCCTCACAATATCAAGTAAATCAGCGCATCATGGGTAGCAGTCTAGCAAATAATCTTGGCATAGTGATTCTTTTGGGAAACAACAAAAGGAAGAAGAAGCAGAAGCACCAACAGCAGAAGGAGTGAGAGAGAAAGCCATAACTGAACAGAGTAGAAGAAGAAGATTGTTTGAGTTGGAGGAAACAAAGTGAACAAATAAGAGAGAAGTTAAGGAATTGCATTTTGAATTGTGGTAAAAAAATCTGATGAAGCAACGCACTAGCATGGAAGAAGAAATTTTTGAAGGATTGTGGTAAAATTCAAGGAAAACCTTTTTATAATCAAAACAAAAAAAGAATTAAGACAACAAGTGTCATGAGAGAAGAGAATATATTATATCTAATGTATTTAGACTGCTTTGCATAGGGAATGATGTCTTACTACGTCTAATCCACTTAAAAAAGCCTGGTGCATTGCATGGGGAAGTGATTCTTTCACACATCTAATCTTCTTTGTCTTCAAAAAAAGTTGTCACCAATTTGTATTTACTATTCTTCTATTGTCAAATCTGCATGGAGAATTATACTGTCTTTAATATTCCATTACCATCTCTTTTATCATCATAGACTTTGTAACATAAAAGATTTGTGATTCTGATGCCAAATAAAAAGCGTTGGAACTAATCCAAATATAACAAGATTCAATAAGAACTAATCCAAATATAACAAGACATACATTTGTTCTGTTTGATCTGCATGATCTGCATTTATCTACATTTGCTCTGGTTGATCTTCATTTACTTTTGATCTGCATTTTTTTGATATGTGTTACCCATTCCAATTGTTTTTTGTATGTTTTCTTAATTTTTAATATTATAATTTCTTCAACAATTTTAATGTTGATTGAAGATAAAGTGCAGATCAAACTGCATATTATTTTTTCATGCATAGGTAATGCATTTAATCTTCACTACATTCAAACCATTAAGTTTTAGGGTTTTTATCAAGACCAACCAAAAAATTGAAGTCAATTGCAAAACCAACCAATTTTTTGTCATTACTATTCATCAATGAATATTCCAATCCATCATTATGTTTTTGAAATATTTACAAAACTGCCATTATTATTTATTTTTTTAATTATCTTGAAAATAACAAAAAATCTATTACACCATAAACATTTTTCTTATTTAAAACAATGCCATCATCATCAATTTTACAACCACCATCAAACCACCATTTTTGAGCTCATAAATGCTCAATAACTCAATTTTAACCACTTTTTCTCTTTCTAAGTCAACAAATCTCAATTTCCTCTCATTTCCTCTACATTTCTATCTAATAAACTCTCATAACTTTTATTTTCATCTCACAAACTTCATATTTTCGAGTTTCTTCATCAGTAAATCGTCAAAGATGCTTCCTTTTTCTCGTATTTGGATTTTGGACAGTTGAAAAGGTTGTACTATTATATAATTTTTTAAAAAAATAAAATTTATATAAATATTGCTAAACATATAAAGTGGCCAATAATATTTTTGTTTAAGTTTTATCCTCGCGTAGTTAAACAATTCTAATTTTAATATCAACCTTTTAAAATTATTGTAGACTTTAATTTATGTTATTAATATTAAATAAATTATAGAATATTAAATTGATTATATAAAACATAAATCATTTAATTCGTTAACAGATTTGGGTCATATTTAATTTATTTAGAAACATGAGATAGAATAAGAAATAGGCCCATAAAACCAAAAGACAACAATACCATTAATAAATTTTTTAGTTAGCCATATAATTAAGAGTATTTTGGGAAAATTTAAACATTTCATTAAGGGTATAATTTAAGAATGACCCCCTTTTAATAGTATTGATTAATATACTCGCTAAGAATCGTGGTGTCTTTGTTTAAACAAAAAACAAAGATCATTGTTCTTTAACTAAGAGTATCTCAATAAGGAAATCTAAGTTAAATAATAACACAATTCAAAACCACATTGGTCATTTAAACAATTTTAACGTAACAGTAGTGATTCTTATTAGTTTGCGAGTATGATCTTTTGATTCCAGAAACAACAGAGAAATTCTAAACTATGGCTTGTAATGGTATGGAGATAAAAAAACGCAAATAAAAATGAAACTGCAGAACAAATACGGAACATGCATGACAAATGCAGATAAAGTATGTATTACATGTATTAAGTTTTCACGTTTTTTCACCGTTAGATGTCATATCTATAAAATTTGAAAATAATATTAATTTAGTTATATGAACATAGATTTTTTTATAAAAAAAAAACTGAAAACCTAATTAAACATAAGATTATAACAAATGCATGTGTTGTAATACGTATAATAAGTTTTAAAAATAATAATTAATTTTCAAAACATTTAGATTTATAAATATATGAAAATAATAAACGTAATATAAACAGCATTCATAAATTCATCATTGAATATTAATTTAAACTTATTTCTAATAAATTGATTTTTTTCATTGAATAACAAAAAATAATATGCAATATCAATAAGACTGGATATCCGTTCCGTTATATACATATATTGTAATATCCGTAAGAACGAATATTTGATCTGATCCGCTATATGCATATATACACATATATTTAAATAATTATCTATTCAAACAACTCAAAGTTGCAAACATAAGCGGTTCTTTCTAATTTGCTTTTATTATATGATTTGAGAAACGAGAGATAAATTCTCAAAACTACAACATATTTGTAATTTGAAAATCCTTATAGGAAGAGTTGGTCTTCAACAATTAAATTATCATCGGATTTCTTAAAATGGAAAAACAATATATGTGCCACGACATCTAATGCCTGCACATAGATGATCATCCAACTCACAAGTTATAAGGATAAAATGAATCACAAACATGTAGACATGTAAGAAAAACCTTAGCAGATTTGATGAGGTCATCGACCAAGATACCCACAACATTGCTCCCATTACTGTCCCTAAGGTTACTGAAGGTCCCATGACACGATCTAAGGAGAGAAGACTTAAGGAAGGGTTCTTACTTGCTGTCCAAACTATCCTAGACGACCTTGATGAACCAATCCACAAGACATGTGATGACTTGAGCAATGCCTTTGCGCAACTCAATATCACTCAAGGTAAGCAAGCTAATGAGGATAGAAATGTTCTTGATGTTGATTATGCAGGAACTAAGGAGGTTCAGGAAGCCCTTCCTGAAATGTTGAATCCGGAAGCCCTTCCAGAAGTTCAGAAAGCCTTTCCAGAAATGATGAATCTGGAAGCCCTTCCAGAAGTGGTGAACAAGAAGGTGATTGAAGATCTAGAAGACCCAAGTAAAGGAGGAGGACGAGCCAAGGCCATTCCAAGCGGCAAGAACTTCATCAACATACCAAAGCCGACCAATCACGAACCAAGGGAAGTGTTTACATTATTTACCATATGTGCAGGTAAGATGGGTCAGCCTAGTGGTTCCTAGAGCTCGCCCATCCCAAGACAACCAGGGTTCGAGGCCAAGACACTAGTTTAGGCCTTCTTTTTATTTATTTTATGCAATTTTCCTTTTTGGTCTTAAACCGGGGCATGTTAGTTTGTTTCTCGTTTTGTTTTCTTTTGAACCTTAAGTCCTGTCGTTTTGGAGTCTTTTCTTTTTGCTTGAGTCGACCATTAGGTCATAGCTGACGGACTATTAATAAAGTCCCATATGCAGCTTTGTAACACACAACTTTTTACCTAGATCAATATATGAGTCAGTTTGCCCCTAAGCAAGCCGCCATCTCTCTCTTCCTCCTTGTGTGATTCAAGTAGCAAGAGTTCGAACTGTATCAAGGATCTTTCATCCTCCTTGTGGTGTTCTTCATTCCATCATCAATCTCATCAACCGATCCAACAAGAGAGAGCGTCAAAGCCAGCTTGTTCGATCCCATCCCACTTGATCACCATCCGGTTAAGTGTCATCCCCATCAACCATATTTTGTTCTTGAGAGAGTGCGTTAAAGCCAGCTCAAGGATCCATCACCACCTTCCAAAGGCTCCATCCGAGTCTTATATCATTTTGGTATCAGAGCCAAAGGTCCAATCTTTGGTTTTCTTACTCTCTATCTTTAGATCTTCTTATTTGCTTTGTTATTTCAATTTCTAAATCGAAAACCCAAAAAATATTTTACCTTTGTGCTTTCATCAAATCGATTTGTTTCAGTCAAAAATATAAAAAGTTTTATTGTTGCATCTAGTATCGATCTTCTTTGTTTGCATCCATTTGTCTTAATTTTAAAACTTGAAAACCAAAAGAAAAAATCGAGTCTGCTGTTGTTTAAGTTGTTTCAAATCTTTCAAAAACCAAAAAAACCCTAAAAGAATTTTGTTGTTTCCATCTTTTTGCCCACGTTATTTACTCCTTGATCGAGTTTCCTTTTATAGTTTATTCTTTGCTTGTCGCCAAATCATTTTTATTTTTCGAAAATCTCATATTTAAAAAAAAAAAAAAAAAAAAATTAGTTTGGAAAGCCTTCCCGAATTTTCAAAAAGTTTGGAAAGCCTTCCTGAATTTTTATTACCGTTGGTACTTTGATTTCTTTGTTGTTTTTGATTTCGTTTTAGGTTACACCAACCGGAACATGGGAGACGTTGGAGCTGATGGACCTAATCCTCCGACCTTAGCACAAATCATGGCTGCTATGAGAGAAGAGATGAGAGCTGCCATAGGAGAGTTTGGTCAGGAAATCAACACTCGTTTGAACCGATTGGAACAACCCCAAAGGAGAGCACCAGTCTGCAACCAAAACCCACATCCTGATGATGAAGATGGAGACCAAGGCGATGATGAGAGTATGCCAAGTCTTGAAGATGAGGATCCACTCCAGAACCGCCATCATAGGAGACAGGACCCTCTAAGACACCACCGAGGTAGAGATGGACCTCAAAGAGGACAAAATAAAGAAATCAAACTTGTTCCTCCTACTTTTGCAGGTAAATCCGACCCGGAGGCTTACATGGATTGGGAGAAGCGCCTAGAGTATATCTTTGACTGCTATGGCTATGGAGAACATAAGAAGGTAGCCTTAGCCGCAGCTCAACTCACCGAGAATGCTCTTGCATGGTGGGACAGGAGTGTAGCTGAGAGAAGGAGAAACCGCTTTGGAGCAGTCACTAATTGGGCTGACATGAAATATCTCCTAAGGTTAAGATATGTTCCTGAATATTACCATAGAGACTTACAAAAACGTTTTCGAAAGTTGTCTCAAGGTAACAGGACGGTGGAGGAATACTTTGAAGAATTTGAGAAGCTGATGAACTCACTAGAGTTGGAAGAATCCGAGGAAGCATTGATGGCTCAGTTCATTGATGGACTTCAAGACCGCATCTCTAGGAAGGTCGAGAGAGCTCAGTATAGTGGTTTACATGAGCTAATGCATTTATCTGTGCAGGTTGAGCAACAGATCAAGCGCAAGACAGCTACTACTGGACGGTCTAGAGCCACTCAACCATGGACTTCAAATGTCAACAAACCAAATGATAAGGGTAAGGCTGTAGAGATTGATTCTCGGTTCAAGGGTAAGAATAGTGAATCAAACCGGGGTCCAAGACAAGATCAAAACAAGGCTACTAACAACCAAAGAACTCGAGATATTACTTGTTTTAGATGTCAGGGACGAGGTCATATGGCCAGGGAATGCCCAAACCAGAGAGTCATGACCATCACTGCCAGTGGAGACTATGAGTCCCAAGATGAAGCCGACATGGAGGCCATGAATTCTGAAGAAGAAGTGGAGCTTCCTGATACTGGAGAGATGTTGGTAACCAGAAGAGTACTAAGTGTGATGATCAACCCTGAGGAAAAGGCCCAAAGGGAAAACCTCTTCCACACTCGCTGCACCATCAAAGCTAAGGTATGTAACTTGGTTATAGATGGAGGATCTTGTACTAATGTGGCTAGCAAGTATATGGTGGACAGGCTAGGTCTTGAGACAACCAAGCATCCACGCCCATATAAGTTGCAATGGCTAGACAACAAGACCGAAGTGAAAGTCACTGAACAAGTGAAAGTACCATTCAGTGTTGGTAAGTACCAAGATGAGGTGTTGTGCGATGTAGTTCCAATGCAAGCCGGTCACATCCTGTTGGGAAGACCATGGCAGTTCGATAGAGCTACTTTCCACAATGGACGCACCAACTACTACTCTTTCAAGTTCAAAGACCGCAAGTACAACCTTGCACCTCTCAGCTCATCCGAGGTACATGAGTTACAAGCTAGAATGAACAAGGAAGATCAGGTAAGTAAGACCAACCTTATGATATCTCCTGGTTCAATTATTAAAACTTTGAATGCCAAGGGCACCGTGCTACTAATGATCTTGAAAGAATGTCTAAGTGTAGGGAGTTCAGATTTACAGCTTCCACCACAAGCTAGAGCCGTGCTAGACAAGTTTCAAGATGTGTTTCCTGAGGATATACCAGCCGGACTACCTCCAATTAGAGGGGTAGAACATCAGATTGATCTTGTGCCTGGCTCAGCCTTGCCAAACAAACCAGCATACCGAATGAATCCGGAGGAGACCAAGGAACTAGAGAAGCAAGTACAAGATCTAATGGATAAGGGATACATCCGAGAGAGTCTAAGCCCATGTGCTGTACCAGTTCTCTTAGTCCCCAAAAAAGATGGATCATGGAGGATGTGTGTAGACTGCCGAGCCATCAACAACATCACCATCAAATATAGGCACCCAATCCCACGCCTTGATGACATGCTTGATGAACTAAGTGGGGCCACCATCTTTTCCAAAATCGACCTGAAGAGTGGATACCATCAAGTAAGGATGCGTGAGGGAGATGAATGGAAGACTGCCTTCAAGACCAAGCAAGGTCTCTATGAGTGGTTGGTCATGCCCTTTGGACTAACCAATGCACCAAGCACTTTCATGAGACTCATGAACCAGGTTCTTAGATCATTTATTAGTAAATTTGTTGTTGTCTATTTTGATGATATACTTATCTACAGCAAGAGCTTAGAAGAGCACCTTAAGCATCTAGAACTTGTTTTGCTTACGCTTCGGAAGGAAGGTCTATATGCCAACCTGAAGAAGTGCACCTTTTGTACTGATGAACTTGTTTTCTTAGGCTTTGTAGTGAGTAAACAGGGGCTACGAGTCGATGAAGAGAAGATCAAAGCTATACAAGAGTGGCCTACTCCAACCAGTATTGCGCATGTTAGAAGTTTCCACGGGTTGGCCAGCTTTTATAGGCGTTTTGTTATGGACTTCAGTACTATAGCTGCTCCCTTGACTGCTGTGATTAAGAAGAACGTTCCTTTCTCATGGGGAGATCCACAAGAGCTTGCATTCAATACCTTGAAGCACAAGCTAACCCATGCGCCTGTCCTAGCTCTTCCTGACTTTGAGGAAATGTTTGAGATAGAGTGTGATGCATCTGGAGTGGGAATAGGAGCCGTACTACACCAAAGAAAGAAACCAGTGGCTTTCTTTAGTGAGAAACTAAGTGGTGCAACTCTCAACTACCCTACGTACGACAAGGAGCTGTATGCGTTGGTTAGGGCCTTAGAGACTTGGCAACACTACTTGATGTCTAAGGAGTTCATTATCCATACTGACCACGAGACTCTCAAGCATCTTAGAGGTCAGACATCCCTCAAAAGAAGACATGCTAAGTGGCTGGAGTTCATTGAGACATTCCCATATGTAATCAAGTACAAGAAAGGGAAGGAGAACGTGGTAGCTGATGCTTTATCAAGGAGACACGCCCTGATCACTACCATGGACGCTAAGGTACTTGGATTTGAGCACATCAAAGAGCTTTACAAAGATGATCCAGAATTCAGGGAAGCCTTCCAAACATGCGGAAAGGGAGTCTTTCAAGCTTACCATTTGCATGAAGGGTTTCTATTTCGGGATAAGCGGCTTTGTGTCCCTCAGTGCTCAATGAGAGACCTTATACTTCAAGAGGCACACGGTGGAGGTCTTATGGGTCACTTTGGCGTAGACAAGACACTGGCTATTGTAACTAAACACTTCTTTTGGCCACACCTCAAGAGGGACGTAGAGAGGCATTGTGCTAGATGTGTTCCTTGCCACAAAGCCAAGTCCAGGTCACATCCTTATGGTTTATACGTACCTTTACCTATTCCTAATGCTCCTTGGGAGGATATTTCTATGGATTTTGTTTTAGGTTTGCCCAAGATAAGGCACAAGGACTCAATCTTTGTAGTAGTAGACCGGTTCTCAAAGATGGCTCACTTCATACCATGTGACAAGTCTAATGATGCCACCCAAACTGCTGATCTATTCTTCAAAGAGGTAGTACGTTTACATGGGCTACCAAGGACTATAGTGTCTGACCAAGACACCAAGTTCTTAAGTCATTTCTGGAGGACCTTATGGAAAAAGCTTGGTACCAAACTACTTTTCTCCACAACATGCCATCCACAAACAGATGGGCAGACTGAAGTGGTAAACCGAACTCTCTCCACTTTACTTAGAGTTACACTTGGTCGTAATCTTAAAACTTGGCTAGATTGCATACCATTGATTGAATTTGCTTATAACCATGCTGTTCATTCTGCCACTAAGAAATCACCTTTTGAAGTTGTTTATGGTTTTAATCCACTACCCCCTTTGGATCTTAAGCCAATTCCACAAATTGAGCAAGTTAGTCAGGATGGATTAAAGAAAGGTGAAGCTGTTCAAAAGCTACATCAACAGGTCCGAGACAACATCATCAAGAAAACCGAGGAATACAAGAAGAGGGCTGATAAATGGCGCAAGGAGATGACCTTTGAGCCGGGAGAATGGGTCTGGATACACATGAGGACTGAGAGGTTCCCACAGAAGAGAAGTTCCAAGCTAGCCCCTAGGGGAGATGGTCCCTTCCGGATCATAGAAAAGATCAATGACAATGCCTATCGTTTGGAGCTACCTACTGAGTTTAACATCTCCCATACGTTTAATGTTGCTGATTTGTCTCCTTATCTTACAGATGATTCAGTTTTGAGGTCAAAACCTCTTGAAGGGGGAGGGAATGATGAGGTCATCGACCAAGATACCCACAACATTGCTCCCATTACTGTCCCTAAGGTTACTGAAGGTCCCATGACACGATCTAAGGAGAGAAGACTTAAGGAAGGGTTCTTACTTGCTGTCCAAACTATCCTAGACGACCTTGATGAACCAATCCACAAGACATGTGATGACTTGAGCAATGCCTTTGCGCAACTCAATATCACTCAAGGTAAGCAAGCTAATGAGGATAGAAATGTTCTTGATGTTGATTATGCAGGAACTAAGGAGGTTCAGGAAGCCCTTCCTGAAATGTTGAATCCGGAAGCCCTTCCAGAAGTTCAGAAAGCCTTTCCAGAAATGGTGAATCCGGAAGCCCTTCCAGAAGTGGTGAACAAGAAGGTGATTGAAGATCTAGAAGACCCAAGTAAAGGAGGAGGACGAGCCAAGGCCATTCCAAGCGGCAAGAACTTCATCAACATACCAAAGCCGACCAATCACGAACCAAGGGAAGTGTTTACATTATTTACCATATGTGCAGGTAAGATGGGTCAGCCTAGTGGTTCCTAGAGCTCGCCCATCCCAAGACAACCAGGGTTCGAGGCCAAGACACTAGTTTAGGCCTTCTTTTTATTTATTTTATGCAACTTTCCTTTTTGGTCTTAAACCGGGGCATGTTAGTTTGTTTCTCGTTTTGTTTTCTTTTGAACCTTAAGTCCTGTCGTTTTGGAGTCTTTTCTTTTTGCTTGAGTCGACCATTAGGTCATAGCTGACGAACTATTAATAAAGTCCCATATGCAGCTTTGTAACACACAACTTTTTACCTAGATCAATATATGAGTCAGTTTGCCCCTAAGCAAGCCGCCATCTCTCTCTTCCTCCTTGTGTGATTCAAGTAGCAAGAGTTCGAACTGTATCAAGGATCTTTCATCCTCCTTGTGGTGTTCTTCATTCCATCATCAATCTCATCAACCGATCCAACAAGAGAGAGCGTCAAAGCCAGCTTGTTCGATCCCATCCCACTTGATCACCATCCGGTTAAGTGTCATCCCCATCAACCATATTTTGTTCTTGAGAGAGTGCGTTAAAGCCAGCTCAAGGATCCATCACCACCTTCCAAAGGCTCCATCCGAGTCTTATATCAAGATTTTGATAAACTAGTCAGATTTATGATTTATCAATTGGTTCAAATTGCGACCTCCAACAAGAAAAATGATTTAAAATTCAGAAAAAGATTTGATTTAATCATAAACCACAGTCCTCAAGTCTCGAACATTCAACATCAAACCCCAACAAACATTATCATGAAACAAACATTGTCTTAGGAAATAAAAAACTTAAGAAACAATAAAATAAAGCATTAAACATAAATGATCTTTTTTGGTCTTCATGCCATCAAAGCATATTCTTATAAAATGCTTTTTCAATGATCTTCGGGTTAAGCCCCAAATCCATATCTACATGTTTTCATCAACAAACCATTATAAGTACAAGAAACATGCAAGTTGTTATTTTAAAATAATAATAACTAAGGTTTTACCTTTTAGAAGAATCTTGATTACCTAAATCATTTGGGGAGTGTTTGTCTCACTCAACAGTTCCTTAATTATATAATATTTCACACTCGTAAAGCAAAGCAAACTAAGCAAATCGCCTTTACATCGTAGAAATTTTATTTTTTTGTAAAACAAGAAAATGTTTAGCTTACTTGGATCTAGCGGTGATTGAGAGAACAAGGAGGCAAGAATCAAGATTTTTCAGAGTGAGAGGTAACTCAGGATGTTGATATCTTCTAAGAGCTTCTCCAGAAGCTTTAGAGAAATTAAAGGCACCTTGATGCCAACCCTTCAACCTTGCTATTTTAGCATCATTTTCAAGGACGTTAAGAAACTGTTGTATGCACTCACTGATTATCTGGTGGTTAATTTGTAGGATCGCTCATCCATCAATAAGTGCAAGACAACAGTGTAATCATACCACATTTGCACTTCTCACGAACAAGCCAACTGACCAGAGACTTTTACTGGTGATTGGTCCTTGCTTTCACAACTTTATCAAGGACTGCCACGACTTCTTCAAAATTGATGAGTGTTAAAGATTCCGTCTTTAAGCTGTCGAAAGAAGGCATACCCAACACTACTCCCTCCACAACTATCTTGTAGTTGTGAATTTCAGCACTGACCTCAGCACATACGTCCCCCAGTCTTGATTTTGTACCTCCCATGACCAACTTTAACTACAGATCCCTCCTCCGAACTGAAGAGCAAAATGCATAATTGAACACCACTCTCTAGGTGAAATCTCTCGCACCTTGATTATCTCGTTAATTTGTATCCTCACAGTATCAAGTAAATCAGCGCATCATGGGTAGCAGATAACCTTGGCATGGTGATTCTTTTGGGAAACAAAAAAAAAGGAAGGAGAAGCAGAAGCACCAACAGCAGAAGGAGTGAGAGAGAAAGCCATAACTGAACAGAGTAGAAGAAGAAGATTGTTTGAGTTGAAGGAAACAAAGTGAACAAATGAGAGAGAAGCTTAAAGGATTGCAATTTGAATTGTGGTAAAAAAGAATCTGATGAAGCAACCCACTAGCATGGAAGAAAAAAGTTTTGAAGGATTGTGGTAAAATTCAAGGTAAACCTTTTTATCATCAAAACAAGAAAATAATTAAGACAAAAAGTGTCATGAGAGTAGAGAATATATTATATCTAATGTATTTAGTCTGCCTTGCATAGGGAATGATGTCTTACTACGTCTAATCCACTCAAAAAGCCTAGTACATTGCATGGGGAAGTGATTCCTTCACACGTCTAATTTCCTTTGTCTTCCAAGAAAGTCGTCACCTATTTGTATTTACTATTCTTGTATTGTCAAATCTGCATTGAGAATTATAATGTCTTTTATATTCCATTACTATATCTTTTATCATCATAGACTTTGTAACATTAAATATTTGTGATTCTGATGCCAAATAAAAAGCGTTGGAACTAATCCAAATATAACAAGATTCAATAAGAACTAATCCAGATATAACAAGACATACATTTGTTCTGCTTGATCTCCAAGATATGCATTTATCTACATTTGCTCTGGTTGATCTTCATTTACTTTTGATCTGCATTTTTTTGATATGTATTACCCATTCCAATTGTTTTTTGTATGTTTTCTTAATTTTAATATAATTATTTCTTCAGAAATTTTAATGTTGATTGAAGATAAAGTGCATATCAAATTGCATATTATATTTTCCTGCATTTGTAATGCATTCAATCTGCACTACATTCAAACCATTAAGTTTTAGAGTTTTTATCAAGACCAACCTACAAATTGAAGTCAATTGCAAAACCAACCCATTTTTTGTCATTACTATTCAACAATGAATATTCCAATCAATCCTTATGTTTTTGAAATATTTACAAAACTGCCATTATTATTTATTTTTTTAATTCTCTCGAAAATAGCAAAAAATCTATTACGCCCTAAACATTATTTTTATTTACAACAATGCCATCATCATCAATTTTACAACCACCATCGAACCACCATTTTTGAACACATAAAAGCTCAATAACTCAATTTTAACCACTTTTTTCTCTTTCTAAGTCAACAAATCTCAATTTCCTCTCATTTCCTCTACATTTCTATCTAATAAACTCTCATAACTTTTATTTTAATCTCACAAACTTCATATTTTGAGTTTCTTCATCAGCAAATCGTCAAAGATGCTTCTTTTTTCTCGTATTTGGATTTTGGACAGTTGAAAAGGTTGGACTATTGTATAATTTTAATAAATATATATATAATTTATATAAAATTTTGCTAAACATATAAAGTGGCCAATAATATTTTTGTTTAAGTTTTATCCTCGTATAGTTAAACAATTCTAATTTTAATATCAACCTTTTGAAATTATTGTAGACTTTAATTTATGTTATTAATATTAATAAAAATTATAGAATATGAAATTGATTATATAAAAACATAAATCATTTAATTAGTTATAAGATTTGGGTCGTATTTAATTTATTTAGAAACATGAGGTAGAATAAGAAATAGGCCCATAAAACCAAAGACAACAATACCATTAATGAATTTTTTAGTTAGCCATATCATTAAGGATATTTTGGGAAAATTTAAATGTTTCATTAAGGGTATAATTTGGAATGATCCCCTTTTAATAGTATTGGTTAATATACTCGCTTAGAATCGTGTTGTCTTTGTTAAACAATAAACAAAGATCATTGTTCTTTAACTAAGAGTATCTCAATAAGGAAATCTAAGTTAAATAATAACACAATTCAAAACCACATTAGTCATTTAAACAATTTTAACGTAACATTATTGATTCTTATTAGTTTGCGAGTATGATCTTTTGATTCCAGAAACAACAGAGAAATTCTAAACTATGGCTTGGTATGTTAATGGAGATAAAAAAATGCAAATCAAATTGAAAATGCAGAACAAATGCGGATCATGCATGACAAATGCAGATCAAGCCTGTATTACATGTATGAAGTTTTAAGGTTTATTCACCGTTAGATGTCATATCTATAAAATTTGAAAATAATATTAATTTAGTTGTATGAACATAGATTTTTTTATAAAAAAAAATTGAAAATCTATTTAAACATAAGATTATAACAAAGCATGTGTTGTAATGCGTATAATAAGTTTTAAAAATAATAATTAATTTTCAAAACAATTAGATTTATAAATATATGAAAATAATAAACGTAATATAAACAACATGCATACATTCATCATTGAATATTAATATAAACTTATTTCTAATAAATTGAATTTTTTCATTGAATAACAAAAAATAATATGCAATATCCATAAGACTGGATATCTGTTCCGTTATATACCTATATATATATATATATATATATGTATATATCCGTAAGAACGAATATTTGATCTGATCCGCTATATGCATATATACACATATATTTAAATAATTATCTATTCAAACAACTCAAAGTTGCAAACATAAGTGGTTCTTTCTAATTTGCTCTTATTATATGATTTGAGAAACGAGAGATAAATTCTCAAAACTACATCATATTTGTAATTTGAAAGTTTTTATAGGAAGAGTTGGTCTTCAACAATGAAATTATCATCGGATTTCTTAAAATGAAAAAAACAAGATATGTGCCACGACATCTAATGCCTACACGTAGATGATCATCCAACTCACAAGTTATAAGGATAAAATGAATCACAAACATGTAGACATGTAAGAAAAACCTTAGCAGATTTTGATAAATTAGTCAGATTATGATATAGAATAAATAGTAAAAAGGAGAAAAGCAGAATAAAAGTTTACTCTCTGTAAAGCAAGTGAGATTATTTACTCAATTTTCAGCTGAATTCACCTTGAAGTGACATAAATACCTTTCAACACTATTTATCCTGATTGGTAAGTATTGAGCTGAAGACAGAGTAAATTAATTTTACTCTAAAATATTTACTCCAAAATGACCATTCAGTCACAGCCTATATCTTTTTCTTTTGTTACTCTCTCTTGCGCTCACATTTCTCAAATTTCTCGTACCTCTATTTTTCACTTTTATTTTTTCACCATTTTACTCCACTTTAAACCAATCACAGCCTAAGTCAACCAAAATAATCATACGAACAGGAGCATTAGCAGATTGGTCGTGTCTACTTCTATGTTTAATAAAAAAATGAAACATACAAAAATTTATACAAAACAAAGCATAAAAACAAAACACCGTAGATCTATATTATTAACGCAGAACTATATTGACTTTTTTATTAAAAATATATTTTTCTTTACTAAGATTGCATGTTTCATTAATGGCAATCATAATAACACACTTATTTTGAATTATTTTTTCGGATCCAGCCCATTGGATCTCTCTTGGACCATTTGAGCCGATTAAGAAATCATATCCAATTCATATTTTTCTTTTCTTTTGGGTCATTGAGTCTAAATTCAAATATTTTTTTTTCAATCATTCTTAATATTTTTTGTAGTCAGAAATTAAACACTTAATTATTATTTTTTTTTATTTTTTAATATGATTTAAGCATTCATAAAAAAATTTGAAAATTTTCATTGAAAAGTATAAATCTTTATTAAAAGTATTTTTTTATTTAAAAATTAAAAAACATATAAAATAATTTATCAGAGTTATACATACTTAATTCATTAAAAATAAAGTTTAATTTTCTAAAATAAATAGTCATTAAAAATTAAACACAATAAAGAAAGATAAAAAATTTAAGTCTTTTATTAAAAAAACACAAATATATGAAAATATGACATTTATTATATATTTTTAAATTAAAAAAAAATAAAGGAAAATAAATCCGGACTTTCAAAGCGCGGATCAAAATCTAGTTTAACATTAAAAGTAGACACAAATTTTGATGATCGTTCTTACAAAAAGGACACAGTTTTGTGATGGATAGTATATGTTCACGGTAATATGTTGTTAGCTTATGTAGTAAGACCATTGTGTCAATAGTAAGACCATTGTGTCAATATGTTGTTTGCGAGGTTGGCTCAGGTATCTCGGCTAGTTTCTGGTTTGAAAACTGGACTGGTATGGGTTCATTGATTGAAATTGTTGGATTCTTGGGTCCTATGCTCTCGGGACTATCTATTACTGCATCTGTGGCTGATGCTTTGAGACAGGATGGTTGGTGGCTAGCTCACTCCCGTAGCAGAAACCCGACTCTGGTTCTTCTCAAGAATTTCTTACCGGACGCATCTCCGATATTGCAGTCTGAAAATGACGATACTTTTCTCTGGAAGTGCGGAAACAGTCCCTCAAAAGGCAGCTTCTCATCATCAGAGACTTGGCAGACACTTCATCCTCAGGGTGCTGTGGTCTCTTGGTGTGATCAGGTATGGTTCGCTGGTCGTATTCCCAAGCATGCGTTTATTACGTGGATTGTAGCTAGGAACAGTCTGAGCACTAGGGACAGATTACTACACTGGGGGTTACAAGTCCCCTCGGTGTGTATTCTCTGTAATGCTAATGATGAGAATCGACAGCACCTCTTCTTTGATTGTCAGTATTCTTCGGAAGTGTGGTATTTTTTCTGTAACAGGATGCATCTCTCTCCACCCTATCTCTTTGAAGATGGTTTGAGATGGCTGAAAGACCATACTAGAGATAAGAACTTGATGCTCATCACAAGGTTACTCTTCCAAGCATCTATTTATCATATTTTGAAGGAAAGAAACTCTAGACTGCATAATGGTATAGCTCGTCAGGCTCAACTCGTTATTAGGACATCAGGCAAACAGTTCGCTTCAGGCTTGATCCGCTCCCAAGAAAGCAGAAGGCTCCTCCGGGTTTCTCCCTGCTTTGTTCTTGGTTTCAGTTCTTCTAACCCTTCTCTTTTGTCTTAGTAAATTTTTTGGTATAGCTGGGCTTTGTGTCCTTGGGCTGGTGTTTCCCGCAGGGTGGCCGTGTAATTTTTTGTAATGGGCTTCATCCCGAACCTTTCTAATATATATGGAATTTTAATGTAAAAAAAAGTGATTATGTATTCAATTATCTCAACATAAGTTGCAACAAAACCATCTCATGCCATTGTGACTCAATTTTTTATCGATATAGAGAAGAAGAAAGTGGCCGGTATGTTTATTGTATTCCGTTGGTTTGATGAGATGTCCTAGGTTTAAATTGAACCGAACGAATTGATAGAAAACAGTGTTTGGTTTAAGACTTTAATTTTCGATGAGAGACTTACAAATTCATAAATGGGACTTAAATTTACAATAGATGAAGTAAGCACACAATAAAAGGATTTACATACTATATATATTTGTTATGTTTTCCTTTTATTACTATAACAAATATTTTTACTTGATACAAAGTTTGATATAATTTTATGAAGGCAAATCCATATGAAAAATGGAAAAACTTAGTCACCAAGGTAAAATGATAATATCTGTATGTGAGTTAAGGTAAAAAATAATAAGTGCAAATCGATGATATTCATTTTTACTTGATACAAAGTTTGATATAATGTTATGAAGGCAAATCCATATGAAAAATAGAAAAACTTAGTCACCAAGGTAAAATGATAATATATGTATGTGAATTAAGGTAAAAAATAATAAGTGCAAATCGATGATATCCAATATATATTAATAGAGAAAAAATTAAAAAGTTATAACATAAAGTTTGTACTAATTAAAAAAAGTGTTGTATTGATTTGTCATGTAATTGGATGTTAATTTTGTTTACATGGCGGTTTGAGAATCAATTGAGAATTTTTTAAGTCCAAAATTAAATTGCTAGGAAATGTTGTATTATATAGTATTTCTGTTATGGACCATTCATTTATCAAGTGAAATTTATTTTATTTTTTCCTTAAATAAAACCTACAAAGTTACCTAATGTGATTAAGATTATCTGTCAATTAATATTTTTAAATAATAATGATTTGCTAATAATCTGTATACTTTATATCATTTTTGTTTATTTCTTTGTTATTAAAATAAATTACACAATCACATTAATAACATAAAATTTTAGATTTTATTGTATATGTTGTATTTTGAATTTTTAAAAATACAACATAAATTACTAAAACTTTTAAAAGTTTTACAATAAAATTGTGATCAAGGTTTAATTTGTGTATAAAATAAGAGACAATGATCATAAAAGAATATGAGTAAATAATTTTACTTTCATAAGTGTTTATGTTAATATCTATATATTCCATATCATTTAAATTAAACTATACATCATATGAAAATAAATACTTATATTTTAGTATTTGCATTGAACATAAAAGAGTTAATATTTTAATTTGAAATCTTCATTGTTTTTTAAAGATAATAAATTATTGAAACCACTATACATTCCACATTATAAACAAATTCGCTGGTGTAAAATTTTGTTACACAAATATGCAAATAATCATAAAATCATATGAATATAAACATCATTTAATAAATAACCATATAAAAATATACTATATTAAGGGTGTTCAATCCGGATATCAGATAAGTATTTTGGTTTATAAAAAACCGCTACCATATTAAAACCATATTTAATATGGCTTGGTTTGGTTTTAATACCGTCCACTACAAGAAAACACAAGATTAACGACGTCGGTATTCCTCGTGAGTTCGTCGTAAAAGAGGTTTTACGAGGAATTAGCGAGAAAACACGTTTCATCGTTACACGTTCGTCGTAACGCATATTTCCTCTGTCAATTCATCGTAAAGTAGAGAGGAACAAATTTCGTCGTAAAGACAAAGTACGACATTTCGTCGTAAAGACCACGTAATCATTCCACGTACGAAGGTGGCTACCTTTCCTCATAAATACCTTGAAAGCAGTTCCTCGTAAATTACACGTAAATACCTCGAAAGTATTTCCTCATATAATACTCTTTAAGCATTCCTCACCATTTCCTCGTAAACTTTCCACGTAAGTAAGTCATAATTTAGCTACATATTTACTTCGGTTTTTTCGTTTACAGAATTTAAAAATATAAATAAAAATTTAATAAAATATTTAATTTATTACTAAAATATAATTTAAAATAAAAATAAATACGAAAAATATTTTATATATAAATAAGTTTTGAATTATAATACAACCACCGGAAAAAAGAACTACGGGTTGTTCATCGCCTGGTAGAATTCGTCACTCCTCCTGTTTACATCCGCCTCGTCATGTATGCCGGATGACTCGCCTGGATTGGGATGTTGTTATCGCATGTTCCTCAACAAGGACTCCCATTCTGGATTTGTGGCCGCTATAACGTCCAAGAAGCCTATTCAGGATTCTGGTTTATTCGGTTTTCTACCAAAAAACCATAAATAAAATTATTTTTAAAATATTTTTTGAATTTTACTTTATATGATTAGCTACTGCCTTTAAATTTAATATAACATGGAGATATTTTGGTTTTTAAATAATCTATTTTTTCTTTTACTATTTAAATAACAAGTAAACATATTTAGTCAAAAAGAAGATATATTAGTATCCATAATACTATTAAACAAAAATGTAAAAATTATGCTTTCTTATTTGATAAAAATTAAAAATTTAATTCTGAACTTAAAATAAAATATTAAATACCTAAAATAAACATATAAGTATGCAGATCATATCAATAAAATAAATCAGGTTTATATTATTAGTTATATTATATAGTTACATATACTTATACTCTTATGTTTTAATTGATCGGTTTATTTGGTTATTCTGTTTGATCGGTTTATAAACAAAACCATATATGCATACTGTGATTTCTTAAAAATGACATCCATTCGGGATATTTGATACTACCAAATCCAAACCACTATCTCTATTTCGGTTTGGTTCGATTTTAATTAGTTCAATTTTACCGGATTGAACACCCCTCATGTATGTATATGTTAATATCATTTAGATTTAATTATATATCATATACGATAGATAAAATTGATTGTTTTGATTTATTTACCCTATAATGACTGTGAATAAACAAAGAGCTATCGTTTGATTTATATGCGCACGCCAATTTGTTACATAATAGTAACTGACTTCTTAGTTATTTTAATATATAATTATTATTTTATTATTTCATAATGTGCAGAAGAGCATAAAAATAACTGATAAGTATAAAATATTATTCTGCACAAGACAATGATCTTAACCTAAGAGCATCCGCATCGCATGGCTCTTAGATTTAAGTTCTTAGGTTTTGTTTTCATTTTCGATTTTGTTTTTAAGAAACAATCAATCGCGGGTTGCCACACGTCGGTGGAGTCTGCGCACAGTGTAAGAACTGCCTCTTGAGGAAGAGGTGAGAGATTGTGTTTTTTTTTAAAAAAGTGGGCCTCACATGGGCACTACCCTTAAATCCTCCTTAAGAGTGTGCAATGCAAATGTTCTAAGTAAGTACTAAATTATGACATGTTCTTGAAAGGACGGGTATTTTTTTTGTTGTTTTTTCAATATAAATATTGATAATTCTTCGTTTTAATTATATAAACTGTGACATGATCAAGTTTCAATTATGCGGGTTTGTTATAGTGTGTACAATATGGCAAAATTTAAAATATGTCATACAGCCATTTTTTCTTTGTAAATAAGTGAAACAATGGTTGTATCCAAAATTCGTACTTGGGCTATTATATAATTTTAAAAGAATTATAAATTACATAAAATATTGCTAAACATATAAAGTGGCCAATAATATTTTTGTTTAAGTCTTATCCTCGTGTAGTTACAAAATTCAAATTCTAATATCAACCTTTTAAAATTATTGCAGACATTAATTTATGTTATTGATATTAAAAAATTATGGAATATGAAATTGATTATATAAAAACATAAACATTTAATTAGTTAACAGATTTGGATCATAGCTAATTTATTTAGAAACATGGGCTAGATTTTGAACCGTCCTTGAAAAGACGGGTATTTTTTGTTTTTTTCAATAAAAAGATTTATAATTGTTCTTTTTAACTATATAAACTGTGACATGATCAAGTTACAATTATGCGGATTTGTTATAGTGTGTACAATATGCCAAAATTTAAAATACGTCACACAACCATTTTATGTTTGTAAATAAGTTAAACAATAGTTGTATCTGCAATTCATACTTGGGATATTATATAATTTTAAAAAATTATAAATTATGTAAAATATTGCTAAACATATAAAGTGGTCAATAATATTTTTGATTAAGTCTTATCTTTGTGTAGTTACAAAATTTTAATTTCTAATATCAACTTTTTAAAATTTTTGCAGATTTTATTTTCTGTTATTGATATTTAAAAAGTTTATAGGATATGAAATTGATTATATAAAAACATAACTCATTTAATTAGGCCCTATTGAAATAGGCTCACAAAACCGAAAGACAATGATGTCATTAATGAATTTTTTTTAGTTAGTCAAATCATTAAGGGTATTTTTAGAAAATTTGAACATTTCATTAAGGGTATAATTTGGGAATGATCATATTTTAATAGTATTGATCTCTTTAATAATTTTAGATCGTAAGCATTTTCCAAATCTTAGTCCAAAACAAAAAAACAAACAAAATGAGGATAAACTTAAAAATCAATATTTATATCGTGCAATAACCAAAATGAAAAAAAAAAGTGATACAAAAAGAGAAAAATATTTAAGATAGATAGGATTGACACGTGAACGTAAACTTCTCATAACCATAGTTAACTTTTAAATTGCTAAATTATTATAAAAAACCGAGCTCACAGTTTTATTGTGACTAAATAGTAAGCCTCATATTTTTCAACCTAACGTTAGATTCTTATACGAAAAGTGATCTTTTTGACCTAAAAATATTTTTAAAAATGAGATCAGCTCATGAGTAAACAAATTATGTAATCAACATTTTTTTTTAAAGTGTTTTTAAGGGCCAAAAATATTAATTCTATCAAGAATATAAATTTTATTTTCATATATGATATTTATTAAATAATTTTCATATAAATTTGCACTGCACAAAGGCACAGGTCTTGTCCTATTTATTAATTTATAATCGTAGCTACTTTGTAAACATGCATTTTGTAATTTGTATCATCATCAATAGTTCTCAGCTCTGGCCGGAAACAATAGCGTTACAAAAAAAAATTGGACCGCGTCTTCACGAACCTTACTTTTGGGCTTATATTGGACTTCATAATCTGTTTTTGTTTTTGTTTTTCACCTTTTTGCTTAGCTTGAAGAAAACAAAAATAAAGAAAGTGAATCGTCTCCAAAGCTGCTTCAAAACTAGAGCCGAGCACACTAATTAAGTTGGGCCAACCAGAGGAAACGAGGGTTTAAAACCACCATGAAAGCACGGCGGAGAAATGTACCGGAGGATCGGCGCATCATCACACGAAGCGTAACCCGATCCAACCACCACTCAACGGAGGAGCCTCTCCCAATTGATCTCATTTTCGAAGTACTCTCGAGATTACCAGCCAAGTCCATAGCCATATCTCGCTGCGTATCGAAGCTATGGGCGTCCATGATTCTCCGTCCATGTTTCACACAGTTATTCTTGACCAGGTCTTGGGCTCGCCCGCAGGTATTGTTCGCCTGCCAGGATTACAATGACGGGATGCTCTTCTTTTCATCACCTCAGCTTGAAAACCCAGACGTAAGCTCGTCTCCTGTTAATGCAAACTATCATATGACATACCCCTACGACGATTCCTGCGAAATTCGCCTTCCCGTCCACGGCCTTGTATGTGTAATAACTAAGCGGGTCGTGAAAAAAAGGAAAGAAACGGTGCCTGTGATTTGCAATCCCGCACTGGAGAATCTTTGACTTTACCCAAATAAAGACGCAAAGGGTCGGCGTAAGGAGCTTGTTCGGGTATGATCCTATCGATAAACAGTTTAAGGTATTGTGCATGACCTCGGCGGGTTGTACTGGAGAGAGAGTGTTGTATCGAGAGCATCAGGTTCTGACGTTAGGAACTGGAAACTTGTCGTGGAGAAAAATCAAATGTGCCATACCACACGCTCCCGCGCGTTATCATCCGGAACGAGACATATGCATCAATGGTGTCTTGTATTATCCAGCTAGGAATAGCAATGCAGAGACTATGCTAGCTTGCTTTGATGTTCGGTCTGAGAAGTTCCGCCTGATCAAACCCATGCAAAAACCGAATGTAGAGCTGGGGTTTTGAATTCTGACAAACTACAATGGTAAGTTAGGTGTGCTTTTCTCTGAAGGGCGTGGATCTGTTTCTGAAAGAAGTAGAAGTTTGGAGTTGTGGGTTCTTGAAGATATCGAAAAAGAAGAATGGTGTGAGCATATATATATTTTGCCTCCTCTGTGGAAGAACGTAGTTGATCGTCCCTATTTATGTTTTGTTGGAGTGACTCGCTCTAATGAAATCGTGTTGAGGCCAGGAGATAGCTACTTATCCTTCTGCTTGTTCTACTACAATATTGAAAGGAGTACGTTCACAAGAGTTGAAATCCAAGGATTGAAGGGCAGGGAAAAAAAATACAGTTTTCTAGACCATGTAGAGGACGTGACACTTATGCAAGTGTTTAACTAAGAGTTTCGAGCTTTGAGACTTTTGTAAAGCCAGTCTGCCTCTAAGTTGTCTTCGTCATCATCACAGGAATAGGATCTTATCACCGTCCATATCTTATTGTATGACAATTGTCTGTTTCTTTTTTTTGTTGTTGTTGTTGGTTTTCATGTGATGTGTTATCATCTTTGTGGATAATCTGTTACCTTTTTCAAGTCTTTGCTTTTATCAATGGTTGTTCTAAGTTGAGGACGTGCAGTTTAGGCAAGTGTTTTAACTAGGACTTTAAAGCGTAGCATTTTGTAATATAGGTAATTTGGCTTGGCTTTAGGCTCTTGTCAATTAATCATCAGCTCTGTTAAATATAAGTTTTGCCTTTTCTACTTTTTCTTGTGAGAGATCGTTTTAAGTCGAGTTTGATAACTTCAGTTATGTTTGTGTTATTATTATTTTTTTTTGAATGAATGCTAAATTTATTCATCAAAAAAAGCTTCTATACAACTAGTGCATACTGTTTACTTTGTGCAACACAACTGCAAAACTTTAAGAGAAACCTATTTACATTCTAGTACTGAACCAAAATTGTAATATCTCCTCCATCCCCTTAGTCTTCTTCAATAGGTAGATTATATTCTTGATCCTTTTCTCAATCACTTTTTGTAGAACAGGAAGAGGTAACATCTTATCTCCATGTCTAACCTTATTCCTTTCTTGCCACACTGCATAAATCACTGCTTGAAAAGCATAACGAATGCAGTACAAACTCTTCTTTTCCTTCGCAGAGTCATTAATGATCAGCAGCATATCAGACCAAGTCGTAGTAAAGGAGTTATCAAGAAGGCCTTTAGCAATATGCTCCCAGACTTGGGCAGAGTAAGAACAGCTGAAAAAAAGATGGTTTCTCGTCTCAGTACCTGCTTTACAAAGCACACAAGTCTCATCAATACCCCGACACCAAACGGTAACTCTGTCCAGCGTAGATAATCTATCTTTGACTGCAAGCCATGCCATAAAGGAGTGTTTAGGAGTAGCATGAGCAAACCAAATATCCCCTGCCCAATTACAAGTCGGCTTACTCGTCCTTATTAACTCCCAAGCCTCTTGAGTAGAAAATCTCTGCTTATAACCTGAGCCTCTTTTCCAGAGACTAATATCATCATTCTCTGATCTGAGAGATCCCCCAATAGAACTTAACTTCATTTCTATCTCATTTAAGATAGTGACTCGATGTCTCCTCCTTCTTCTAATATTTAATACAGCTTCTTCCACTGTCGCTTCCTTATTTATCCCCATGTCAATAACTCCCCAATCTCCCAATACATCAGATAAAACTCCCATATTAGACCAATTATCAAACCAAAAGGAAGTATGCCTCCCATTACCCAGTTCCTTTTTGTAAAAAAGTTTAGCCAACTCTCTCAGCTTGAGCATTTTTCGCCACATCCAAGATCATGTTTGCATATTGATCCGAACCTCCCAAAAGCACTTACCTTTTAGTAGATTCGAATGAATCCATTTTCCCCATAAAGAAGCTCCAGACTACATCCGCCATATATGTTTCAGCCCATAAACTTTATTTACTTCTCTCAGATTTCTTAACCCCAAACCACCTTCATTCTTCTTGCTACATATTTTACTCCAAGCAACCTTAGCATTTGATGATTTGAGCACAGGACCTGTCCATAAGAATGCTGAACAGATTTGCTCTACCTCCTTGATGCAACTATTTGGCAAGCGAAACACTGAAATCCAGAAGTTTATAACACTGGTAAGAACTGAACTTATAAGTAGAAGTCTACCTGCGTAGGATAAAAATCAGCAAGTCCAAGAACTGATTTTGCTTTTTATTTGCTCAAGAAGGGGAAGATAATCCTGCCTATTCATCGCTTTAGTCATCAAAGGCAAACCCAAGTAGCGAACATGTAAAGACCCCTCAGCAAACTTGAAATTCGACAAAATGCTTTGTTTCTCTGACACAGAAACCCCTGCCATGTAGATAGTGGACTTCTCCAAACTTATACTCAATCCAGACCAAGCTTCAAATTCCTCAAAGACCGACAGAGCACCCTGAACAGAATCCTTTGAACCCTCCACATACACCTTTAAATCATCAGCAAAGCAAAGATGAGTAATAGCGAGCTTTTGACATCCAGGGTGTAAATTAAATTTCCTCTCAGCAGCTGCTTTGTTTATCTTCCAAGACAGGACATTCATACATAGAACAAATAAGTATGGTGAGAGAGAACAGCCCTGGCGAAGACCTCTTGAACTCTGAAAATACCCTGCTAAGTAACCATTTACTTGCACAGAGAATGATGGAGTTGAGATACAAAGTTTAACCCAGTGTATATATCTTTCAGGAAACCCGAGAGCCTTCAAACTCATAAGCACAAAAGACCATTGCACAGAATCAAAAGCTTTGGAGATATCAATTTTCATAACACACCTTGGCGACACTACTTCCTTGTGGTAATCTTTGACTAGCTCCGAGGCAAGGAGAACATTTTCCAAAAGAAGCCTTCCTTGCACAAACGCAGATTGATTCTCCACAATGATCTTCTGAAGTAGCAGCTTTAATCTATTGGCCAATATCTTCGAGACTACCTTGTACAAAACATTACAGCAAGCAATCGGACGATAGTCTTTCATCCCAAGCGAGTCAAGCTTCTTTGGAACTAGAGCCAGAATGGTGGAGTTCACACCTTTTGGTAGAAAACCAAATTTGAAAACTGACTGTACTGCAATAGCGAAATCACTTCCAATAACAGACCATGTGGTTTTAAAAAACTCAGCTGGATATCCATCAGGCCCTGGCGATTTATTATTTGGCATAGCAAATAGTACCCTTTGAATCTTCTCTACTGTAACCTCTGATTCCAGTAGACATTTATCTTCCACAGTACATATGTACAAAGCTCCTGCAAATCCTCCTCAGAAGTTCCCTTATAATTTTCTGGACATCTGTTAAGAAATTCAGAAAAGAACCTTTCAGCTTCATCTTTAACTTCCTGATGAGTCTTGACTATCTTCCCATTTGAACATCCGATTTCTCTAATCAGATTCTGAGCTTGCCTAAATCTTATAGCTCTATGGAATGTCTTGTTGTTCTGATCTCCAATGTCAAGCCAGTGAAGCTTTGACTGTTGCTTCAAGAACTTTTCCTCTAGACTAGCTACATGGCTCCACCTCCCAAACGCTTCAGCTTCTTCTTGCATAGCAACTGGGTTTGGATTAAGCAGTGTGGCACTCTGCTTTTCACAAAGAATCCCATAGGCTTCCTTAGCTCTCTTCGTTAAGTTCCCCAAATTCACCCGACTCAAATCACAAATTAAAGACTTCAGATTTTTCAGTTTTTTCGAGAATCTGAACATCGCCGAAGTAGACAAAAAGAGCCTCTGTGTAGAATCCCAGTACTCTTGAATCATGGGGAGAAAGGAAGGGATACTCCCCAATGCATTAACATACTTGAAAAGTCTCTTGATGTTTATGTTATTATAGACCATCTAGAAGACGTGAACCATATCTGATGCGTTTAACTGGGACTTGAGAGATCGAGGTTTTTGTAACAGAGCCTGCCTCTAGTTTTTTTTGGTTAACTCGTTATCACTGTTTTTATCTTATTAGATGTCTTCCTTTTTTTTGTGTTGGTGTTTTCACTTTTGTGGATATTATCCATTGCTTTTTATAAACTTTTTGCAGACATAAATTGGGGGTTCTATGTTAAGCTTTTTGCTTATAAACTGTTATATATCCACAGCAAGCCACTCCAAATCGTATTTTCATAAGTTATATGTCACAGATGGATCATACTGTGAAATCTTATTATATAAAGCTTAGTTTTCAAAGTTACTAATTAACACGATCTTGACACATGACAGTTATATATTTTAGATTGCGACATGTGTTAAAATACAAATCCAAATTAATTAAAAAGATTTTTTGAAAAAATAGTAATTATCCTTTTTTTTACAAAACCTATATAACAATATAAATTTGTGCAAAATTTAACATTGATTTTTCTATTTACATACTTTCATAATAAGGAAAAGATAATCTTCTTAAAAAAATTTGTAAAGATTTTTTTTTAAATAGTAACTTTCGTTTTAAAAATAATTTATAAAACAAAATTTATCATATCATTTTTTCTATAATTAAAAGTAATTTTCCATTTTTAAATTCCTAAACAAAAGATTGTTTGATAGTAATTTTTCTTCAAATAATTTTACATGTGTTTAAATATATAATTACTAAAATATATATACTTAGATAATAACAAAGAATTTGAAAAACGAAAAAATTACCATATAATTTTTTACATAATAAAGCTTATTTTTCGAAGTTACTAATTAACACGATCGCGACACATGACAGTTATATATTTTAGATTGCAACATGTGTTAAAATAAAAATTTAAATTAATTAAAAAGATTTTTTAAAAAATAGTAATTGTCTTTTTTTTTACAAAACCTATATAACAAAATAAATTTGTGCAATATTTAACATTGATTTTTCTATTTACCTACTTTCATAATAAGGAAAAAATAATCTTCTTAAAAAAATTCATAAAGATTTTTCTAAAAATAGTAACTTTCGTTTTAAAAATAATTTTTAAAAAAACGAAATTTATCATATAATTGTTTTCTATAATTAAAAGTAATTTTCCATTTTTAAATTCCTAAACAAACGATTATTTGATAGTAATTTTTCTTCAAATAATTTTACCTGTGTTTAAATATATAATTACTAAAATATATATACTTAGATAATAATAAAAAGAATTTAAAAAATAAAATTACCATATAATTTTTTACATAATTATTTTCGTTATAATATAAAAATATGTTTTGGTTATATTATATAAAAAGTACTATGGAATCATTTATTTTAATTTTTACAAATATGTTTTCCTTTTTATTATCAAAAAAAGAAAAGTACTATGGAACCATTTATTTTATATAATTATAATAAATATACTTTAATACCATTTATTTTAACACTTTTTAATTAAATAAGTTATAATATCATGTTCATTATCATCAAAAAAAAACAAATAAGGAAATAACTGACAAAAATAAGGAAAAGTTTGTATTTGTTAATTAAATAATTCATAATATCATGTTTATCACCAGATTCTTTTAAAAAGGAAAATTTCCAAATAATTTTAATAAGAAAAACTATTTTTAAAACTATTTGACAAGAGAGGATTTTTAAAAGTAATTTTAAAACTATTTAATAGTATTTCCAATTTTATTTTAAAAATTTTAAACAAAGAACTTGTCAAATAATTTATTTAAAATAATATATTTTTCTTAATTTCTAAAGAAAAATTAATTGTAAAAAAAACATTTGATAGTAATTGTCCTACTCTATAATCTTGAACAATAGAAATTGTAAAATAGTGTTTAATATTAGTTTTCCTTTCTTCAAATCCTAATAAAAAATATTTGTAAAATAATCATTTTAAATAGGATTTTAAAAATAATCAAATTTTTTATTTAAATAGTTTATTTCCTTTTTAAAATCATAAACCAAAAGAAACTACAACTATTCACATCTATATATATGATTAAGCTCTCTCATATTTTATCACATCTCATATTTTGATATCAAACATAATAAGTGATACTAGAAAATATTAGTTGAGTATTTCTTGAACAATTTTAAAACTAATTCATAGTATTTCCACTTTTTATTTTTAAAATTTTAAAACAAAAAAATTGTCAAATAATTTATTAAAATAATATTTTTTCTTAATTTCTAAAGAAAATATAATTGTAAAAAAACATTTGATAGTAATTGTGCTTCTCTATAATCTTTAACAGTAGAAATTGTAAAATAGTGTTTAATAGTAGTTTTTCTTTCTTCAAATCCTTATAGAAAAATATTTGGAGAATAATCATTTCAAATAGTTTTTATACATAATCAACTTTCTTATTTAAATAGTTAATTTCCTTTTTAAAAATTATAAACTAAAAGAAACTACAACTATTCACATCTATTCATATGAATAAGCTCTCCCATAATTTAGGTTAAAATATTTGCATGTTCTTTCACATCTTCGCATATTCTTTTTTAGGCGTTTGCATGTATAGATGATATGCTGGTGTACGTAATTTAATGAGGAAAGTTAATGTGACTATTATGCTTATGTATGATAATGTTTATGTGTTTTTATTCTTATCAATATACGAAGTTGCTTATGCTATTATAAGTCATGCTACTAAAAAATCTAAATCAAAGAAAGAGACTTTGCATGGAACAAGATTACTAATTATTGAAGCAGAAATATTAACCGAACGTTATGTGAAAAAATGAATTTTTTTATGCTACTAAGAAAATTTGTTATGCTATTGTAAGTCATGCTTCTAAAGAATATAAATCAAAGAGAAGACCTAGACAACATGATTATTGAAGTAGAAATCCTTATTGAAAGTTATGTGGGAAAATGATTTTTTATTCATAGACAAACATATGCAAGATAGTATTTCAAACTGAAAAGATCTATTTCCAGTATGGTTTGCTATCTAATGATTGTCAACAAGAGTTAAGGTCAAAACTTAAAAAAGTTTGTCTATTTGTCAAGTCATGTTTTACAATTATAAGCCGTCCTATAATAAATCACTATAACTACAGAGTTTTTGATTTTTTAAACATAACGACAATTGTTTTCTACAAAATATTATATATCAAGAAGTTTTTAATAATAGATGATATTGTATACATAAAAAGAGGTTAAAATCACACTATAGATGCTAAACTAATCAAACTTGAATGTTTTATCTAGCAATATATTGGATCTTTAGATGACTATCAACAATACATGTTGATTGGTGTTCTTTTTTTTTAACGCTGTATTCACTTCATCAAAAGAGCAAAGAGATTGTTCAGGGGTCCGACCCCAAAAGAGAAATAAAACCAAAGAAAGACTGAAACACCAGTAGGTGACATTAACAAAAACAAAGGGAAGAAAGAAAGCAGAGCTGATGAGACTTTATGAAGCAGATATTCTGGCTAGGAGGGGTGATAACCAGCGTGAACCTCCCGCAGCGACATAGAAGTGAGAGTTCACAGTTATATATGTGACATTGGTGTTCGGTAACATTAAAATTTTGGATTTTGCTTTTTTAATTTGTCTTAAACAATAAACAATATAGAGAGTTCACAGTTATATATGTTTTAACTAATTACAACTAATATTATCTTAAAAAAACATAAAACTGAAGTATTTGTTAAAAAACAAAAAAAACTAATATATTATTTAAAACACTGTGATTATTGAAACAAAAATACTAATAAAAATTTATGGAAGAAAAGAAATTATTATTATTATTAAAATAAGTCACCAATATATAATGAAAAAAATCCAAAAACTAATGTGAAATTCTTTTTATTATTTTTGTGTTCGCGAAACTAAAACATCAAATAAAACCCGTGCAACGCACGGGTCCATATCTAGTAACTCTATAAAGTGGAGTTTCACTTTATTTTATAGTATAAAATAAAACAATAAGTAAAATATGTACTACATTTTCGAATAATCTTTGTTCTAAAATAGAAAATTGAATAGTTGAGACAAATTTACTCTTAACTTCTATTTTGAGTGAAAAATAAAATAAGGTTGGAAATATGCTCTAATCAAAACCTAAAATGATTTTTAGAGAGAAGAACTTGTATATATATATGACAAATCATCTTGGAGAAACGTAAGAACTAGTAAGGCTAAGTTAATTGGAAGATAGAAATGACAACTCGGATTTTTGTGTGTGTTTTACGAATGAATCGGATTGATAAATACCTCAAGAATAATATAGTAGATGGTCTGACTCAGAGATTTTAGTCTGATTTGCTTTGTTAATATCACACACACACAAAAAAAATATTATATATATATATATATATATATATTGTAAAAGGACACACAAAATATTTATACTATGATATAAAACATGTACTCAGTCTTATGCAAAATTTAACATGATGTACACAGTGTAAAATATAAGCAATCACTCTGTGATCATCAACTTCAGTCACTTAATCCATTAAGATATTTGAATAAAATATTTTTATCTTTTATACTATAAACACATATACTAGTTAGCAAATATGAGAAATGGTAGATGCCATTCACTGTTCTTAAATAAAATTAATTATTTTATTTTTGTTAAACAGGTAAAAATAATTCTTCAACATATCTATACTATTATTTGAGAAGTAATTTGGCTTATGTGTCATGCTCTCCATATTTTTAGCTAATTTCGCTTATTTGTTTATTATGTTTTAATTATTTTATTTTAAAATTTATCTGTTATATTTATTTGGTATTTTAATTGGTTATTGTCAAAGTTTAAGACATTTATATGGTATTTGTCCATTCAAACTTATCAGTTTCATCAAAAGCATAGATAGGTTAGGTTGAACTAATCTGTTTGACCAAAGCACTATATCGACAATACACGTTAGGTTATTAAAACATTACACCGACTATATATACCCTAGGTTAAGGACAATATTAATTCTACCAGATCTATTATTATACGACTCAGTAGCTATATAAAAAATTGAATTTACTATCGTTTATGCATCACAAATAAAAAAACTAAGCACAAATCTCGAATCGAAAATTCTCAGCAAAAAATACAACTTGCAAACAATGTCTTTTTGAAGAAGAAAACATGCTTCTCTTGTTCTTATTGGAGATATTGATTCGGCTAAAGATTGTTACAAGATCAAAGTCAATGTGTTAAAACTTTGGAATACATGGAAAAAATTCAAAAATTGTTTCGATTGAATTGGTGTTGTAGATACCGTTGTAAGAATTCTATTTTATTCATTATTGCTTAGTAGTAATTTTACTGTTTAGTGTTTAAATTTTGACTTTCTTATTAAAGTGATTTTAGTTTTTATAGTGTAGTGTTTAAATTTGAAAACTATTATATATGAAGAGATTTTGCTTAATTGTTATGTTCTCCATAATTTTATGCAATTTTGCTTATTTGTCATGTATTCCATAAATTTAGGTAATTAGCTTATTTATTATTTTTAATAATCTTAGTCTTGATTGTTGGTCATATTTTCCATAATTTAGATTATTTTTTATTTTTCATGTTCTTAATAACTTTAATTAGTAATTTTATTTATTTTTCATATTTTTGAATAATTTAAACGATAATTTTAGTTTTGCTTACTTGTCATGTTTTCCACGATTCTAGGATATTTTACTTATTTGTCATGTTTTATTACTTTTAGAAGCTTATTTGTCATATTCCATTATTTCAGTTGAGTAATTAATTTCAATACATAAATTTTTGAATTGTTAATTTTTAAATATTTTAGTGATTGTTTAATAAATATTTTCATTATTTTCAGTGATAATTATTATTAAAGAGTATTATCAAATTTTAGAAATAGTGTTGTAGTTTTGTTAAGATGTTTACTTTAATAATATTAAATCGTTTCATATTTTTATTTTTCTTTTAAAAAAGTTTACTTCACTTTTACGCCACCAAATTATTTCACCAAAAAGATATCTAAGTAATTCGATTCATTTACATCAAAATCATGAATGTTTGAGGTTTGAAATCTATACTATGCATGAGACATTGATTTCACGAATTTGAATTGAAGGATGATGAAGTTAAAAATACAATATCTTGTCGTTCAAAATTAAAAAAAAGTCTAGCTTTTACTAGACATATATAATTTATTAGTTTTAATTTATAATTTTTTAGTTAAATAGAAGTATGTTTTTAAATACTATAGACTTTGTTAATATGTGTCACTATAGATTCAGATGAAGAGGAAATTAAAATAAAATGCAATTAAGAATTCGATGAAGAAGAGTATGATTTCATAAGCTTTTCATTGATAATTTATAATAGTCTATTTTGTAGATTTATCTTTATGTTATTTTAAAGTATTAATAAGACTTTATTAGATTATTATGATGATTATATGTTTTATATGCGTAATAACAAAAATAATATCTTCTGACTAATATAATATTTGAAACTAATTAAATAATTTAGAATAATTATTTTTTCAAAATTGTTAAAATTTGAATCAGTTCCATACATACATATTAGTCTTGTGCGTACCACGATCTAGTTTTTAATTAAACTCAGTAACAACACTAATGATTAAAAGGGTGAGAAATTTAAACTGAAAATTAATTAATGTGATGCCAAATAAGTTGCCAAAGAAAAAAAAAGATGGTTAATGCAAAGAAAAAAAAGAGACGGATCCGAGATTGAAGACCAAACAAATTGGGTTTGGGTCAGAGAGACATTTTTGTTTCTTTTCGGTTCCTTTAGTCGTGTAACCCTAAAACGAAAGCGGAGAGAGCAATGCCCTGCTTCTAAGATAGATAGATAGAGAGATCTATAATCCGAAAGAGAGAGAGACAACACAACGCCAAAAATCAGATCAAATGGATTTAGATCAATGGATATCCAAGGTCAAAGACGCCCAACATCTCTCCGAAGACGAGCTCCACCTTCTCTGCGAATACGTACGCCTTACCTACCCCCTTCTTCGATTGATTATTTCAAGATTAGGTTTTATTGAGATTGGTGAATGACTCCAATAGGGTTATAACATGATGTAGGTCTTCTGTTGTAGACTTCTCATCGGTTGATTTTGTTTATTACAGGTGAAGGAGATTCTGATTGAGGAATCAAATGTGCAACCTGTCAACAGTCCTGTCACTGTCTGTGGTGATATCCATGGCCAGTTTCATGATCTCATGAAGCTTTTCCAGACAGGAGGTCATGTTCCAGACACTAATTACATTTTTATGGTAATGGGACTTCTTCTTGTTCTTGTCTTTTGGACACATCTTTAAAATATGATGTTGTAGCGCTTAGGTTTGTTTCTGTTTGCTTTCTCAGGGAGATTTCGTTGATAGAGGTTACAACAGTCTTGAAGTTTTCACTATTCTTCTGCTTCTCAAAGCAAGGTATGCTTTTTTTTTTAATAAATTGATTTCCCATATATCATACTTCTCTTGAGAATGTTCTTTACGCTGTAAAAAACGATCTTTCTCTTGTATTTCGATATGTTAGATATCCAGCCCATATCACACTTTTGCGTGGAAATCATGAAAGCAGACAGCTTACTCAGGTATGCCGTATGCCTTTTCCTGTTTGTTTGATGTCTATTGTTGCAATGCTTCTAGTAGGAATGTAGTTTTGACTTTCTTTCTTCCGCAATTGTTATAGCTGGATTTGAAAGATATATATGTACATGTGGTAATCTTGCAGTTGTCTAATAACATGGTCCTTTGCACCCATGAGTTTTCTTGTTGGAAGTTCTTGATGTATCTCTGTTCCTACGCAATGTCTCATAATTTTTAACATCCACTGTGACGAGGAGTTTACCTCCTGTTACAAATCAAATTTGTATTCCAGTATCTGCTGACGGTTATGATCAAAGTATTCTTACACTAGTGACAAGTCTTTAGACGTTTGTAATCAATTAATGTAGGACAAGCATTGTAAATATGAAGTTATAGGGTTTTGTATAATTTCTTCCTGCTCGCTTTTTTCATTTAATTGTTCTTGTTTAATTTTAATACTACATTTGGTTTGTGTTTTGTGTTCCTGCAGTGTGTTCATTTTTAATAAAGTTATTGTCTTAAATTATATTTGCTAGGTTTATGGTTTCTATGACGAATGCCAAAGGAAGTATGGTAATGCCAATGCTTGGAGATATTGCACGGATGTTTTTGACTATCTCACTCTCTCGGCTATTATCGATGGCACCGTAAGAGAATTCCTCATGATCTTTGACATTTTATTATTATGTATTTGCTCTTAGAGTTGTATGAATGCATGATTGTTTATTATATCAAAAATATTGATTCCTCCATGTAGGTTCTATGTGTTCATGGTGGCCTTTCACCTGATGTACGAACAATCGACCAGGTTAAAAAGTGCTGCTTTTTCTATTAATTGTTTTCGTTTTTTATTAGAATCTCATACTTCAGATCTTATTGTGTCCTGTAGATAAGACTGATTGATCGAAATTGCGAAATCCCGCATGAAGGACCATTCTGTGATCTGATGTGGAGCGATCCTGAAGATATTGAAACATGGGCTGTCAGTCCACGTGGAGCCGGTTGGCTTTTCGGGTCCAGGGTTACCACTGAGGTATGGTTGTTTTTTTACTTGTTGAAACTTGAATAAAACTGTATAAGAAAGACTTCTTTACCTTTGGTTTTGCATCTTGTGCAGTTTAACCATATAAACAATCTTGAACTAGTATGCCGCGCACATCAGCTTGTACAAGAAGGTCTCAAGTACATGTTCCAAGACAAAGGCCTTGTAACTGTAAGTGTAGTGCTTCTTATGATTCATTCTGGCTATTCTGAAGTATAATAACCTGCTTGGTGATGTTTCTTCTCTTTGGTTTTTGTGTGCAAAGGTGTGGTCTGCGCCTAACTACTGTTACCGCTGTGGGAATGTGGCTTCTATGTTGAGTTTCAATGACAACATGGCAAGTCGTTCGTTTCCTCTTTTCTTACTGATATTCCATTATCTTGTGTTTCATGTTCTTACACCTATCCTCTAAACAAGAGGGGTTTCAATTCACTTAACCCTTTTGTCTATTAAGTTGCTCCTTTTGGTGCTTGTCTCTCTAAACTAAACATGAGCGGAGTTCTTGTTTATGGGAAGGTTGACATATAGCTCTTGTAAGATAGACTTAGAACTATGTTTTGGTCATTTATATGTGTGTGAAGTGACCTAATTGGTGCAAGTAGAACCTCTCTGCCTGTATCCTTATTTTAAATCTGTTCTTGTGTAGACCTGTTTCTGGAAAGTGTATAGGATGTCTGATGCAGTCCTCACTGACGTTTTATACTTTTAATATCAGGAAAGGGATGTGAAGTTCTTCACGGAGACAGAAGAGAACAATCAAATGAGAGGGCCAAGAACAGGTGTTCCTTACTTCCTGTAATGGATAGTGATGATCCTACGTTATTAGTCTCATATTGTTCTGACGAAGTTAGCGCCATTACCGTTGGCCTATGTTCTTGCAAGGTATATCTTCTGATGTTGTGCTTACACTTCCATTGTTTTTACGTTTTCTTTTGGAAACAAACACATTTTCTTGTGGAATTGGTTGTCACTTTAGCAATTCTAGTGGTTTTGATGCAGTTTTTTTTTCTTAACTTTTGATCTGACTCTGGACGTTGTTATAGATGTGTTCTGTATGTAAGACCAATCTCCTCTTTGTTTTGTTCTTGTCAAGTTTCGGTTATTGCTGGATTGATTAAATCATGAAGCCGTCAAAGTTCAGTAATAAATATTCATTCACCAACGAAATGTATAACTAGCAGTAGTTCTGGATTTGGGTCGGGTATTACTGTAGCCCTCAACTTTATTCGCATTGGATATTTTATAAAATTGGAAATAAAAAAATAAGACAAAGACAATTGATAACTAGTCGTGAACAAAGCCGGTGCGGACATGAATGGTGAGGATCTTCGAGCCATAGAGGAGATGATTCGTTTAGTCTTCTCTTTTTTATTTGTTCAAACATGATATAACTTAATGACCTGATCAATGCTGGCACGACATATAGGACATTTCTTGTTTTTGATCTCTTTCAAGCAAGAAACGCATCCAGCGACATGTCCGCATGGCACACATGCTGCTTCCGATGACGCATCCACACAAATCACACACACTCCATATCCTCCACCACTTCCTTTACGCTCATAGTCTGCACAAGAGAATGATGGACAGTGAACAGAACCGTCTTCTGTTTCCACCGTTACGGCTCTCGGTAGAGGAACTGATGGCGTAAGCTCATTGGAAATGATGCTTTCAGTTGTTTTCAGAAACATTGGAGGATTCATTGGCTGTATAAATTTCCAATTATTATCAGATGAGTCAGAGAGACACACAAGTAGGACATATCTTGACTTCCTAAATTGTATGATTATGGCAAAACATATATACCTGTGGAGTTCCTTTACATGCCTCACAAAACCAGTTCAGCTGTCGCCCTTGGTTCCTGATGCCAGCTTAAGTCGCATTTCTATAAAAAGGTTGAGGTCAAAACAAAAAAAAAGTTACAAATAATGATTTTAATTAAAGGTTGAAGCATCAAGTAAAAGAAGAATAGCTTTCTGTGGTTACTAAATATTTTTTTTAAGCAAGAATAGAGTACAAAAACTATGTACACTTACGCCTATCGACTTGAGCCCAACGCCTAGCGTGAGAAATGTATCCCCTGCTTCTCGGCTTCTTTAGCCTTGAGGAGTTACACACAATCATCACTGAAGCATCAGACTCATCTGATCTCAGCTCCTCCAAGTTTGCTTTCCACAAAGGCATCACCATCATGGGTTATGCATCCTAGTTATATACACATCATAACAGTTTCATAAGTATAATGGGTCGTGGATCTTCTCATTAGCTACTTTCTTACATTTTACTGTTGGTTTTTTAATCTTGGCCTAAGTGGCCTCTTAGTTTCAAAATTTAAACTATCATGAAGTATGTTTCATGCAAACTTTGTCATTAATTATAAGACTTTTTAGCCTATCATGTAATTGTTTATGTAATATCAAAACTTGGAAACAGATCCTAGTTTCATAAGAGAAATGATTTTGTTTAGTACCTGGAGACTAGCATACACAACTAACTCCAACGTCAAAGGCTTTGAAGGGTCTCGAGAACCAGTTGGTACGATAACTACCCATCTGCAAAAACACAAGTCCTAAAGCAGATTCATATTCATGTGCAACAGTAAGAAAGATAAGAAACAAAATAAAAAGAAAGATACTCACACTTTTCTTGAAAGAAGCTGATCAGGAGAACATAATTCCAGAAAGCTAGGGACATAAAGTTCACGCATCCAGCCAGAGAACAAGCAGATGCGACTCTGCATAATCAAATAGTTTAAAGCGTATTAAATCATGAAAACGTTTCATGCTATTTACTCGTCTCATTGTAGAAATAGGTGTTATTAGCATACCTCGATGGCGCGTACAGTATCGCTGTACCCTTTATCCCTAGCAACCTTGAGATTTTTTGCTACATCATATAGCTCTGCTTCTGCACAAGCTAAGATAAATGGCGTTCTTCCTTCATTATCAGCCCACTACATCCAAAACGCACAGTTACAACTGATAAAAACGAAATCTTACAACAATAAAGATGAGAAGATGGGAGTAGAAAGAAGAAAAACCTCGAGTCCTGCACCTTCATGGCAATGGGATTTGATACATTCGACATCGTTGTCATTCAGTAGTTGAAATGGCACCTCGTCGTTAAGCAGTTGTTGCTCCATTTTAATAAAGAACTAGGATAAGATCCGCGCCTTGAATCACAATGGGATGAAGTTTTGGAGAAGTTATTCTTTTTATTATATTTTAGAGAATAAAATAATAGTTTGGTTTCATATAGATTAGGAGTGTTCAATCCGAATACCGGGGTGGTTTCAGTTTGATTCGTTTTTTTCGGTATTTCAGTTTATAAAATATAACTAAAATCCTAAATCTATATTTACTTCGGTACGATTTGGTTTATATACCGTCAGTTTTCAGTTTATTCTGTTTTATACCAAAAACATAATTATTTAGTTTGAGATCATATTATCAATTATACAAATTTTAGAGTCGTGTTGTCAAAAGATCGTTTATTAAAAAAATATTATATATTTAAATAAAAGAATTAGAAAAAGCTTCTATCATCTAATAAAATAATCATATCTAGAATTAATATCAAAGCTCTAAATTTAAAAAATAAAATAAAAAAAAAGAAGCATGAAAAAAAGTTTTTTTTATTCTTCCATATTTAGTGTTCATCAAATTATTTATCAATTCTATAGTTAGTTTAATAAAAAGTGTAATATAATTTAAGATGAACCAACCTATTTTTCTAAGAATAGTATATTTTATATATGTATTTATTAAATGAGACATCATAATCATACAGTTCTATGATCATTCATATCTATAACTTAATATTTAAATCATTGATAACAAATTTTCACTGTAAAAAGATTAATAAGTTTATAACTAATAAATGTTTTTGAAAATTCATTGAAAGTTTTAACAGTAAAATATTTCTGTAATCTTATATTGTATATATTTTAATCTTTATATATATATATATATATATATATATATATATATATATATATATATTTGTTTATTATTTTTTTATAACATACATTTTTTTCTTATTAAATGGTATTTTTTTACTCGTGTGATTTTAAAATTGTGTATTTTTTATAATAAAATATTAAACCTTTGATCATTATATTTAACATAATAATTTTAATAGTTTTAGTCATTTATTGTTGTTTTTTAATTCAGAATAGAACATATATGAAAAATCTAAATTTTAAATTTTAGCTAATTTGGTTATTTATTTTCTTTTAATAATATAAAATTAAAAAATGATTGAGAAGATATAAATTTTTATCAAATTTGTTATTATTAAAATCATTAATTGTCATATATATATTAGTCATTTATGGTAATTTCGTAGGTTTTATTTAAGGAAAGAAAAGAATGAATTAAATTGGATCACTCAATTTCTCAATTAGCATGCTAATTGAATGACATGTGTCAATTGGGGCTTTTTTTTAATTACATCAAAGTTAAAATAATTATTGTCAAAATGCTTTTCCTTTAATATATAGGAGATTTCGTTAATTCAAAGATGATTAAACAAAGAAAATAGGGGATATATATTTTTTTTTGTTTTTTTTTGTAACACAATATTTTTTTTTGTTTGATCAAAGAAAATAGGGGATATCTATACTATTATTTGCGAAGTGATTTTTCGCAAGGGAGCTCCCACGTTAAAAGTTAGAGCGGCTAATATCGATATTACCCTTAATGAATAAAATATATAAATTCTTTACAAAATAAAAAACAAAACTAAAATATATTAGTCAGATAAATAATAAAAATTAATAATAGTAGTAATAAGGATTATCTAAACCGTTATATATATATATATATATATCAGAGCTCCCACGTTAAAAGTTAGAGCGGCTAATATCGATATTACCTTTAATGAATAAAATATATAAATTCTTTACAAAATAAAAAACAAAAGTAAACTATATGAGTCAGATAAATAATAAAAATTAATAATAGTACTAATAAGGATTATCTAAAATGTTATATATATATATATATATATATATATATATATATATATATATATATATATATATATTATAATAAAAAGATAATGCATACATATATTGTGTTGTTATCTGATACTATTTTTAGTAAGAATAAAAAATAAAAAACATAACTAAATTAATCAAGTAAAATTATTAATTTTATATAACTGAAAAGAAAACACTTAGTTTATACTATTATTTCCGAAACATTTTTTTCTCTCAAATTAAAATTTAGAGCGTTTAAGGTCTTCGTTACTGTTAATAAATAAATAGATTAGATTTGATTATGTATAATTACTCACAAAATGAAAAAAAAAATTATTAATTTGATTATCATCAGTATCTAAATATTCATATATTATGAGATCGAAAAATATTATATATAAAAATAATTTTAAAATAAATATAAATACTTGTATATATTTTTATGCATATGTGAATATTTTGAAGTCGTAACTAAAAGAGTTTTTCAAAAATTATTTTATTAAAATATTTTTTGTTGTTTATAAAGAATAATATGTAATTAATTACTAAATATATCAAAGGCCTGAAATAAATTATCTATTAAATTACAAAAATTATTAAGTCCGCAAGTTCGTGCAAAATAACTAATCAAATAATTTATATTATTATTTGCGTAATAATTTTTCACAACGAAGCTCACACATTAAAAGTTAAAGCGGTTAATATCGTTCATACCCCTAATGAATAAAATATATAAATATATTAAAAATAAAAACGAAAATGTCATTTATTTAATTAGATATTTGATTAAAAATTTAAAGATAATTCATATATATATATATATATATATATATATTCTTATTACCTGGATTTTTTTTAATATAAAATTAAAAACATAAACTATATAACTAATACTAATTTAATAAAATTTGAAATTTATATGATTGTTTTGAGTGACTTTTAAGATTTTTTTTAAATGTAATTGATATGTCAGAAGTTTCAAACGAAAATAAAATAATAATTTACCAATATATTATTTTAATTATATTAATAAGTATATTTTGTTATTATCTATAACTAATATTAATTTAATAAAATTTTATATTTTTTATTATTGAAAAGATAATTTTGAGTGACTTTTGAGATTTTATTTAAATATAATTGATATGTCAGAAGTTTCAAACGAAAGTAAAATAATAATTTATCATTATATTATTTTAGTTATATTAATAAGTAATTATAAAATATTTTTATATAATTGAAAAGAGAATTTTGAGTGACTTTGAAGATTTATTTCTATTTAATAAAAAAAGAGAATTGGTTAAAAAATATAATTGATATGTCAGAATTTTCAAAAGAAAATAAAAAATAATAATTTACCATTATATTATTTTAGTTAGTAACAAATATGTTACTAACTAATTATAAAAAAAGGTTTTATATAATTTGAAATATAATTTTGAGTAACTTTTAAGATTTATTTCCATTTAATAATAAAAAAGAATTTTGAGTGGCTTTTATGATTTATTTCTGCTAAATAAATGCGTGTACAATTAATATTTTAAAAAATATAATTGATATGTCAGAATTTTTCAAACGAAAATAAATAATTATAAAATATTTAGTAATTATGATTTATTATAATACAATTACCCAAATATAAAAAGAACTTAAGCTTTGTGAAATTTAATAAATCACTAACACTGATATAATAAAAAATCTATTTTAAAATCAAATAGATAATTCATAGATATATGCTTTGACTTTGCAAAAATATATTTAATAAATATTTAAAATTTATATATATATATATATATATATATATATATATATATATATATATTATTTTTTTGTTATCTAAAATAATATATTTTAATCATAAATAAATTAGTTACAGAACATATTATTAAAAAAAAATCTACTATATATGAGAGCTTTCAAATTGAGTATATATTTTGATAAATAATTTTTCCATAAATAATTTTAAAAAAATGAGATCATAAACTAACTTATCATGATAGTCTTTGAATCAATAATGTATATTTAATTATTCATTATAAAATAATTAATCCCGATTGAGCGGGCACAACACCTTTATAATTGATTAAAATTTATAATAATAAGAATTATCCAAATTTTTAAAAAATATATTTTAAAATAAAAAAGAAAAGGTTTATATATATTGTTGTTATCTGAAATTTTGTGTTTAATAAAAAGTTAAAAGAAAACATAAAACATATAACTAAATATTAATCAAGTAAAATGTTTACTTTTATATACTGAAAAGATGAAATTAAATAATTTTAAGAATTATTATATAGTTAATATAGTGTTCAAATAAATTTAAAAAATTTATAATACGTAAGAATTTTCAAATGAAAATAAATTTTATCAATGTACACTCTTTTAATTAGTAATATATATATATATATATATATATATATATATATATATATATATATATATATATATATATATATATATATATATATATATATATATATATTAATAAATTTTTATAAAATATTTTAAGCCCGCATGCGCGGGCGAACCACCTAGTATATATATATATATAAGAATTCCTTAGGAAAGAGAAAGAATGTAATATATATTGTATATATTATCATATACAAGGAAACTACTTAGAAAATAAAAAAGGACTTCCCTCACAAAAAATAAATGACTTTCTCAGAAAGTAACGAAATTGAAAAGTAGCTGTGGAAGATGTTGTTAACATGACAAATATTTTTTTTTTGTAAACAGTTTTCTTTTTTTTTATCATTAAATAAATACAGATTCATATTGACTATGTAAACCAACTGAGAACTCTGCATCCATGTGAACGATGAAATATGGTTGTTGTCTGGTACCACGTGCTAGACTATCTGCTCTTGAATTATCCGTCCTAGGTACATGAATGATCTGTGAATTCTGAAAGCTTCTTTGCAAACTCTTGATATCCTCCAGATAACTTGCAAACGCTGGTCATTCTTCTTGTTCTGACATCATTTTCACCAACCGAGTACAATCTGTTGCAAATGTAACTTGAAACTAACGTAAATTTATAATGCATTCTGTTGCCCATATCAAAGATTCCACTTCCGCATGAAGAGGTGATAAAACTAGCTCGGACATTCCGTGCCCCCATGAGCCCCGTAAAACCCTCCAGTGTACTATATCATCCTTGCCCCGAAAAATTTTCTTTATCCTTCCAAGAACCATATGTGAAACACCATTTCCCTGGAATTGTTGGAGGAATCCGCACTTCTACTTGTACTAACCTTCCTATATTTGAATTTTGTGCATCAGCCCACATAATTGATTTTCTTACTGCCACTGTAAGTGTGTCTCTAGGATCCATATCTATATTACTGAATACCTTGTTGTTTCTCGGTTTCCAAATATACCATAATATGCATACAAATTTATGATCCTCCATTTGTGGTGTGATCCTCCAATATAAGTGATCTATGTTTGTGAACAATGAGCTCGTAGGAAAAAAACCTGAGTTCGTTGGAATATCTGACAACACCCACACTTGCCTAGCTGGGGGACATTCAAAATATACATGATTTATTGATTCTTCCTCATTTCTACATCTATCACAACATATATCCCCTTTCATTCTTCCCGCTTTTAAGTTTTTCTTGACAGCTATACACCATGATATAATATGCCATAAAAAGTGCTTTATTTTTGGGAGACATTTCACCTGCTAACAAAATGCTTTCAAAACATCCACTGTAGGTCCATAGAAGTCTTGTGGTTTATCCCTATGTGGATAGACCCTTTCAACTTGATATCCCGATTTAAAAAAAAAGCCAAATGAACCAAGCAATAAGATATTTTTATTGACTCTGTTTTTTAAAGACATCATCAGCTTTTTGTTTCTCTATTTCAGAATGTGACTACTGTTATTTTCCTTTGGACCTTTGTATTCAGTTTGAAACTTAATTAATTAAGGGTTTTATGATTTCACGGTTTATCTTAATTCACAACAAGGCCCATAATTTAATTTTTCACTATATACACTTAAAATGTCCAAATACAATTTCAAATAACAAATAAAAAAACATTTAGGGTTAGGGTAAAGATAGGGTAACGATATGGTTTGGTGGTGTAAGGATTGTATTAGTGTTAAAGGTTAAGGTAATGATAGTTTTCAATGATTCATTGAAAAAATACAGATTGTGTTTAGTGAAGGTTAGCAAAAATAACAATACTCAAAGTAAGCTTTCCAAATCTTTGTCATTGAGGGTTAACATGTTTGTGTCAAGTTTTAGGGGTTAGGGTATAAATTGGTTAACTTTGAGTGTTTAGTGTATATATGTCCACAAAATGCTGATTTTTTTTCCATATTTTAGTTTGTATTGGTTATATGATCACTTAAATTGTTATATATACATTCAAATACAAGTTTACACCATCATATATCATCTGAAAACCAAACAAAATCAATGCTCTTCTTAGTTGATCTCCATATTGTCGTTATTTCAATAGGAGAGAAAGATTAAAAAATCGACACATTTCATCCATTAGATTGAGATGATTCAACGGTGTAGATTAGTCCTTTAGGTTATCCTCGTCCTTCTCCCTCATTGGTCGAGTTATTTTCTGGAGGCAAAACAAAAATTTCCTAATTTTGGGAGCCAAAGTAAAGGTATTTTCTTTATCTCATTCCCACAAATCTATCTCATGATTCTCTCTCACGCCTTCTCTCACGACTAATCTCTCCGAGCCTCCACAATTCAATCTCCAATCTTTATTCAACCACCACGATTTACTTTACAGAGTTCTCTCTTTACAGTTTATAGCGACCTCTAAACCCTTGATTTAACTCATCCATCTCTTTATTATATTTCTCTGATTGAAACAAATCTTACAGATCTACAAAGATTTGAAGCCTTTCTCAAAGATAACCAACTTCCGTTAATTTCCAGGTCAGAGAAACTCCAATGTTAATTTTTCAATTTAATATATTTGTTGTATTTTGTTCAATTTGTTGTATTTTGTTGAAACTCAACTTTTTTGTTCCATCTACAGTCTTATTTATCTTTTTTTCAGTCTTATTTATCTTCAAGATCTAACTTTGGTTAACTTTTCCATGTAGCAACTCTAATGGCAGCAAGGAAGGAAATAGTTTGTGCACTCGCGGCAACCGGGGTGAACCCACAATTCAGACAAAAACAGCCACAACAAGTAGCCACAACTCAATTCCAACGCCCAATACCAGAACCAGGACAGTCCTCAGGAGACAATGATGTGGAAGAGATAACAAGAGCCGAGTTCAGACGCTCTCAAGGCTACCACTTGATACGCATTGAGGAACTTGAAGAAGACATCGACCTAATGTTCCGGAACTGTATCAGATCCTTGAATGGTTGGAACTCAGCTCCAGCGAGACGCCCACGCGAAGCACATGGACACTCCTCAAGAGCCAAGGGTTCTCATCAATAATATTTCTATAAACCGCTTCTGTCTGTGTTTTATTTGCTTATAGATTATACTGAATCAAAATTATTTATTTTGGCATGTTGTTATTTGTGTCTTTTAATTCAATAAAATTCTAAATTTTTAATTTTTTATTTACAATTTATGCTATTCACAATTCTGAATAAAACAATTAATTATATCAGGAAAATTAAAAATAGCAATTAAAACTAATTTTAAAATGTTTCATTTTACAAATTATTTGGCATTTCAAATTAGCTATGGAAATTAACATCCTAGCACAAGAAAAGAGCTATTTTCAGTATTACATAACGTATAGACAAAGCTATTATAGGTGCAAGACTCGAAAACCGCAAGCGTTGCAACAACATATTCCATGACAAGAGAAAGATGTCATAATAAAATATGTTACGACAAAAACAAAACCCCATATCAAAATATAATACAGCATAAACAAGTCGCTATAAAAGACATTTAATGTAGCAAAACGACGCTATAATATAGAAACTTTTAATAGCACACGAAAATGCGCTACAATATGGGAGGGTCTACTATAGCTGCGGCTGTCATAGCGTAAGTGTTTTCGCTACTAAAAAAATACAATAGCGTTTCCACGGCGCTGGTAATGTTGATATTTCTTGTAGTTCTATATCGATTTTTTCTGTTCCGGTATTATTATCTAAGACTACATCAAATTTGAGTACGAAAATCACAACTGAATAATAAAAATGACTGTATATAATAATAGGCAATCAAATTTTTTTCTTTTTTGAAACAAGTAACATTATATATTTGTTGATAACTTGATATAAAGCCATCAGTCTCATCCTCCCAAAGTGCAAGTCTTGTTCTTTAAACTAAAATAAAATAGAATCTCATTGATAAAAAAAAACTAAAATAGAATCTCTACAACTAAAACTTAAAACCACATTCTAACCAACAAAATCTCTACCAATTAGAACCTAGGAAATGATTCAGATACGATCAGATCGGATCCGAAAATCCTAACTAACAGCATTGTTTTTGAATTATTCGGTTTTGTTCAAAATAATAAAAAGGATGCGTATCCTAGAATCTAGAGTAACCTGATTTGAGTTTATCAACTAATAACTCGTCGCGGTCTTGCGCTCACTTTATAAAATCACCACGTTTTCTTTTGGCTCCCACTTTCTCGCACCTCGTTGTCGTCTTCTTCCCCTTCGTCGCTCTTCTCTCTTCCCTCGTCACACTCTGAAAATCAGAGCTTTATTATCATAGCGTGAGACATGGCGGAAGTAAGATCACCTCCCGTGGCAAAGAAAGTGGAGCATGTCATGCAAATGTTCGGTGACGTTAGGGTTGACAATTACTACTGGCTCCGTGACGATTCTCGTTGCAATCCCGACATGCTTTCTTACCTCCGTGAAGAAAACGCATACACTGATTCCGTCATGTCTGGTTAGTGAGGTTTTTTAGTGTTTAGGGTTTAATCCTTTCATGTATTGACTGTGGAACATGTTTACAGGGACGAAGCAGTTTAAGAATCAGATTATTGATAAAAAATTCAAAATATTTGGTTAATTGATTTTTTAAATGTAATCTTGACATGAAACTATGTTCATGTATTGACTTTGGAAGCTGTTTTCAGGGACTAAACAATTTGAGAACCAGCTGTTTGCTGAAATAAGGCGAAGGATCAAAGAAGATGACATATCTGCACCTCTACGCAAGGGTCCTTACTACTATTACAAGAAGAATCTTCAAGGCAAAGAATATGTTCAGCACTGTAGGCGATTGATCACTGACAACAAAGCTGAGCCTTCTGTGCATGATACCATGCCTACTGGTCCTGATGCCCCTCCTGAGCATATCATATTGGATGAGAATGTCAAGGCCCAAGAGCATGGCTACTACAGAATTGGTACCTTCAAGGTTGACAGTTTTGATGCCCCTCTCAGAATTTTCATTTCAATCATGCTTTTTTATTAACTTGATGTTTTCATTTTTCGATTCTGTCCACAGGTTAGTCCTGATCATAAATTGGTGGCTTATGCAGAAGATACAAAAGGTGATGAGATATATGCCGTCCATGTTATTGACTCTGAGGCTCTGAAACCAGTAGGGCAGCCGCTAAAAGGACTAACTCGTTACCTTGAATGGGCTGGTAACGATGCTTTGGTCTACGTAACTATGGATGAAATCCTGCGAGCTGACAAGGTTTATTTCTTTTCTTTTTTTACCATAGGCAGCGATTAAACTTTGATTCCTTAAGTATTGCTATTATTTTGTATGATGTTTTATCAAACGCTGTGGCTTTCGTGTTTCTTTGTAACAGTTTTTATTTCTGCGCACTCTTTGTAACAGGTTTGGTTGCATAAGTTGGGGACAGAACAAAGCAGTGATGTATGCCTTTACCACGAGAAAGATGATATGTTTTCTCTTGATCTTTATGCCTCTGAGAGCCATAAGTACATATTTGTTGCATCCGAAAGCAAAACCACAAGGTTTGTCTTCTCGCTTGATGTGTCCAAGCCTCAGGATGGTCTCAGGGTGTTGACACCTCGTGTAGATGGCATTGATTCATCTGTGAGTCATCGAGGGAACCACTTCTTTATCCAGAGAAGGAGCACTGAATTTTACAACTCAGAACTAGTCGTCTGCTCAGTTGACGACACATCTAAGACAACTGTTCTGATTCCACATAGAGACAGGTAAAACATTCTTGTTATAATCTCTTTGCCTTTGCCAGTGACCATATCCAAAATCCAGAGGAAGTGCACTTAGCGTTACTATTACTTATATTTTTAGTAAACTGTTTTTTTCATCCAATCAAATTTTAATATCTAAAAAACACACAGAAAAATATTGCCATTTAAGTTACAAAATTAAAAATAAACTATATAAGAAAAAATTATAAATAGTTTAAATTTATATTATGATTTATGTTTTACTATAAATAAGTTTTTATAAAAATTAAATAATTACAGACATGTTACTGTAACTTTTTTAAAAGATAATCATAATATTTTGATAATTTAATTGCAACTTCTAAATATTTTATTTCTATGTTATTGTATTATTTCAAAGTAATTTATTAAATATATTTTTGAAAACTAAAAATACAGCAATGCCAAAAACCAAATCTAAATCTAAAAACCAAAAACCAAACCCAAAAGCTAAAAATCAAAAAATAAATCCGAAAATCAAAATCAAAAATCTAAAATCTAAAAACTAGAATCTAAAAACCAAAAACTAAAACTAGAAACTACTAAAACAATCATTACCATAGTTAATAGTTATACTGTTTTTTTGGTATGGACAGTGTAAAGATTCAGAAAATTCAGCTCTTTCGTGATCATCTAGCAGTATTCGAGCGTGAACATGGACTACGGAAGATAACGGTTCATAGGCTTCCTGCTGAGGGACAGCCTCTGAACGGCCTCCAAGCTGGTCGTAGTGTTAGCTTTGTTGATCCGGTCTATAAAGTTGATTCAACCGAGTCTGAATTTTCCTCCAGTGTTCTAAGGTTCCACTACAGCTCATTGAAGACACCTCCTTCTGTATATGACTATGACATGGATACTGGCACTTCTGTTATCAAGAAGATAGACACAGTAAGTAAACCACGTATTCTTTTTGACTTTACTTACAACTTTTGTTTTCTTTTTGGTATATAAGCTGCCTTATATTTATTATAATTTGTTACAGGTGTTGGGAGGTTTTGATGCGTCAAACTATGTTACAGAAAGGAAATGGGTCAGTGCAGCTGACGGAACTCAAATTCCAATGTCTATTGTTTATAACAAAAACCTTGCAAAGCTAGATGGGTCTGATCCTTGTCTGCTGTATGGATATGGTTCATATGAGGTACTTTCTAGCTCAACCTTTTATGGTCCTTTCACTTTTATTTTTATGGTGCTAATCTATAGATTATTCTTATCGTTACAGATTTCTATAGATCCATTTTTCAAGACATCAAGGTTATCTCTGTTAGACCGTGGTTTTATCTACGTAATTGCTCATGTTCGTGGGGGTGGTGAAATGGGTAGACAGTGGTACGAGAACGGGAAGCTGTTGAAGAAGAAAATCACGTTCACTGATTTTATCGCTTGTGCTGAGTCTTTGATAGAACTTAAGTATTGCTCAAAGGAGAAACTGTGTGTGGAAGGAAGAAGTGCTGGTGGGCTGCTGATGGGTGCTGTTCTTAACATGAGGCCTGACTTGTTCAAGGTGGTTGTCGCTGGAGTTCCTTTCGTAGACGCTTTGACAACAATGCTGGACCCGACTATTCCGCTTACGACATCAGAATGGGAGGTGGGTTTTGATGCTTGTTCAATGCATTATAACATGGAATAACATATAGTTTCTTACTTATACATGTGTTATGGTTGGTTTCTATCATTGCAGGAGTGGGGTGACCCTAGGAAGGCAGAATATTACTTCTATATGAAATCATATTCCCCTGTTGACAATGTGAGTACCGTATTGTTGGTATGTTTTTGTCAAAACGTGACATGCGAGGTCTCTGTAATGATGCATTTATTCAAATATCACAGGTTACATCGCAGAATTATCCAAATATTCTTGTAACTGCTGGGTTAAATGGTAAGCATTCATCTGTTTTTAATATATTTTGGACTCAAATTTGCTTCTGAGTACCGTATTGTTGGTATGTTTTTGTGACCAACAGATCCAAGGGTCATGTATTCTGAGCCAGCCAAGTTCGTGGCGAAACTGAGAGAAATGAAGACTGACAACAACTTACTTTTGTTCAAATGTGAGCTTGGAGCTGGACATTTCTCCAAATCTGGGAGGTATGAACGTAGTCCATTTATCTTACTAACGAATGTTGGTTTTGGTATGTGCTTGACTCATGTTTGATGCTGAGTTGCAGATTTGAGAAGCTTCAGGAAGATGCGTTTACGTTTGCGTTCATGATGAAAGTTTTGGACATGATTCCTGCTCCTGTGTGAGTAGTCGCAAGAAAGCCTCTTATAGTCTATACTTCTTTTATTTTGTCTTTTGTTTATGCTCTGATTCCTTCCAGACACATTTTATGCGTTTACTAATAAAAAGATACCATATTTATAAGGGAAAAATTCCCACTGTTTTCTATCTTTTGAAAGTGAAGATTTTTTCATTCTTAAATGGTTTGATTGATTCAGAGTATTGAATCACTGCTAAAGCACTAAACTTATATTTGCTGTAATTTTAACTGCCTTGAAACACCAAAAAATGATACTATTCCGCTAAATTTGATGTTTGGTCATCATCTATACATTATTTGCGAAGTGATTTTGCCACATGTCGTCATTGCAATTAAAAAATGATGACATGACTACTAAAAAGATTGACTGGTCTTCGGAAAAATATGACATGGACAATTACATTTAATGTTAATTTATTTTTTTGGAAAACTTTTCAAAATATGGCAATAACTCATACATCATAATATTCTTTTTTTTTAATAATTATACAATTTATATTACTAAACCTTCCAAAAGTTGCTACAATTTAAAAAACAAATTCTAATCGTAAAATCATTAGTTTGTTATATATATATATATATATATATATATATATATATATATATATATAAAAGTTTCCTCGAGTTAAGAATGAAAAAATCTTTACTTTCAAACGATAGAAAACAGTGGGAATTTGATATGGACAATAAAATTTAATGTTAATTTATTTTTTTGGTAAACTTTTCAAATTATGCCAATAACTCATATATTACATTAGTGTCAATTTATATTTTTAGATTATTTTTAGAATACAGTAATAATTCATACATCATCTATAAAATAAATATATTAATATGTAACATTTTAAATTTCGAAATATTGTTATATTTTTTTCTTTTTATAATTATACAATTTGTATTACTAAAATTTCCAAAAATTGCTACATTTTTTTAAAAAAGATTAAATTTTTAATCATAAGATAATTAGTTTGTTATATATATATATATTTATATATATCAATTTAATAAGTATTGATTACTTTAAATTTTTGATAATTATATAATTTTATATCATTTTATTAGTTTTATACAAATGATTTTAATATATTTAATGAATAAAAATAAATTGAAAAATCTATCTAATATTATAATTTAAATATATACTTTTTAATATAAATTAAATTTTAAAAAGATTATTTCTGCATATAGTGCAGGAAAACACCTAGTCACACCAAATATGAAAAGTGTACTTCATTTTCATCACATCTCGTTTAGTAATATAATTAAATTAATTTTAGATCCCATAAATTTGGTTTTTGTCATAACACTAAATTTGAAAAGGTTTATTTTATTATATTTCATTTAATAATATAATTAAAATTGCAATTAAATTATTCTTACTAATTTGTTCAAATTTATAAATAAAAAATATATGGAATTTGTCATTTTATTTTAACAAAACTAAAACTAAATATTATTTTATTTTATGTTCAGTTAATTATATATATTTAGCAAAATAAAATATCCTACAATATATTTTTATTTTTGATAATTAAAATTTAAATTGTAATTAATAATTTATTGTAACATAAATAACAAAATTTGAACCAACAAATATATGATTTAACTGAAGTAAAATACTTTTTTATCATTTACAAATAGTTAATTTATTAAAATTACTAAAATTGTAAAATTTAAACAATATATAATATTGTTTTGATGTGAGATATAGTGTTATGGTTGAATATAAATATGATGTAATCTAATCTTTTTAAGTAGAAATACACTAAAATTTTAAATTTGATTTAATCTAATCTACTCAGAGCCTTTAGTTCTGGCGCTACCCATTGAAGTGATCAATGGTGATGTAAAGAAAAACTTCTTTTCTAAATTAATTATCCCTATAAAGGATGTGTGTTTTATGTTTTTTGCTTTAGAAATTAGACTGTAAGTTTTTTGGCTGCGGCTTTACTTTTTTACTGTAAATTTTTTTTCAAAGGCAATTGAAAGCACTATATAAAATGTGTAGAAAAATTGATTTCCAAAGCTAACATATTTCTTTTTTTTTATTTTTTTTTACTGTAGCTTTACTTTTAAGATCTAAAACATGATTGTTTTATAAAAATGACTTTAGAAAGAAAAATAGTTTTCTACAGCATCTAGAGCACTTGCCAATCATCCTCGTACTTTTATTATTATTACAAATTAAAATCTCAACATATTTTATGATATTCGTGCTACAGTTTTCAAAACTAATAAAATATTAAAACAATTTAATATATAAAATATATGGTAAGTTCTGAACCATAAATTTCTTAGGATAACACTAGAAATTTTCATCATAAATATTGTACGAAAGAATTAAAATAAAAAGAAAAATCATTAAAGTGGTAAAAACCACTTATATTGTTAGGGTTAATTAATCTATTCCTAGTGTTTAGATTTAAAGGGTAGAGTTTTGAATTTTTTTAATAAATTAATATCTAAAATTTTAAATAACAAGTTTCAAAAGAAGTTTCCGCTTTCAAAATAAATTTTTGAAAAAAACTGAAAAAAAAACTTTCTGAAAAAAGTATTTCTAAAAAGTTTGAATTGAATTTTTTTTTGAAAATTTTAAAAATTTTATTTTGTTAGAATTTATATATTTATTATTTGTACATATTTTTAAAGTAAGGTTAAACAAGTCATTTAATTCTTGAATGAAATTTGTTATGATTATTATTTTTTCTTTATGTGTTCTTTTGGTAAAAAAAAAAAGCTTATTTTAGGGGTTTTAGGGAATTTGTCGAATTTAAAATCACATCCAATTTTGTACTTTAACAAAAATATAAAAAGTTTCATAATATAATGATTTTCTTTTTATTTTGAACTCGAACTTTTACACAATAGAAATAGTTTTAAGCTGTTTTCTTCTTAAAAACATTAGTAGGAAAAGGAAAAAGTAGGAAGAGAAGACAGAAATTGCAGCAACTCTTAGGATTACCCTACACGTGTTTTGTTTGGGCTTCATATTTATATTGTAGTTAATATCATCGTGTTGGGCAGTTTTCTCAAAAACCCTCTGTACTCATGATTTAAAAAGCCTTAAAGGCCTAATGAAAAGAAAGTCGACAAAAAAAAAAGGAAGAGAAGACAGAAATAAAACGGAAGTTTCGATCGACGTTGTCAGTAGTGGTTTCATATTCATAGAACGCTTCCAAAAACCCTAGCCCCTCCGCCAGGCATCGTGTTTCGTTTTGTAATAGACCTATCGGGTCTGTACTCATCTCCGAAGACCCAAAGGTACGATGACAACCGTCGAGCTAAGAGAACGGATCCATGTTACTGAGAACGAGCAGCAAATTTTCGATCTGCTTGTCCGTGCCGTCACCAACTTCAGTCCCGAAACGAAGCTTCGAGTAGCCGGTGGTTGGGTACGCGATAAGCTTCTTGGAAAAGAATCTAATGATATTGACATCGCAATCGAGAAGATGTTGGCAAATAAATTTCTTAAAAAGCTCAACAAATACTTGCTTTCTCAAGGGAAGGATAAAGTACAAGGCCACGTCATTAAAAGTAAACCTACAAATAACGGGCAACAGTCATTGGAGACAGTGAAGATGCATATTTATAACCATTCGATAGATCTTGTACACTTGAGATCTGAAAAATACGAAGAAAATAGTCGCCATCCTGTGAATGTGGTACTTAGACACAAAAATAAATTAATACTAATATTCTCTTTGCTTGGAATGCCATAAACACAACTTGTCTTTTTGTATAGGAATTTGGCACCCCAGAAAAGGATGCTTATAGGAGAGACTTGACTATGAATAGGTAAATCTCATCTTGACTCAAGAGAGACAAATAATTGGCATACCTAATGGATATATGCGTGTCTCACGTGACCTCTCTTTTTTGTGATGTCATATGTTTTTCTCAGCTTATTCTACAACCTTCACACTGGCTTGGTAGAAGATTTTACAGGAAGAGGTTTGTTTATCCTAGTGTTTTTCATTTCTATGTTATACCTGAGGAGTGAGTGGTCGGTATTTTACACTAACATACTTAAAATCACAGGTATTAATGACCTTAAGTGTGGAAGAATTGCCACTCCATTGCCTGCGCGAGTTAGTTTTATGGACGATCCCTTGCGAGTTCTTCGGGCTATACGCTTTGGTAATTTGTCTTTCTTTTCATATTCTTTTAGTGCCGGCCGTGAGATTTTTTTGGAATGTAGAATTTTTAATAAAAATAAATTTTCTTTTTTACAAATTTGGGTGGGTGTATGTCTATGTAATTGTCTTCAAAAAAAATTGAGAACTAGAGGCGAATGTTTACCCTGCCTTTATTTTTGATCTCTGTGGTTATTGGCTACATGATTGATATAACAAACAGGTGCAAGGTTTGGCTTTACCCTGGACGAAGAAGTTAAAGAAGCTGCTTCCAGTGAGGAACTCAAGGTAGCCCTTGCAGTTAAAATCAGCAAAGAACGCATCGGGAACGAAGTAAGAATGAGCATTTTATTGCTTATCTTTCTTAGGATTCTTTTTTGTGTGTTTTAAGCAAATTTATTCACTGGTGCAGATCGATTTGATGATATCTGGGAACGATCCAGTACAAGCAGTAACCTATCTCTTGGATTTGAAACTATTTGGACTCGTCTTTGCTCTGCCCTCGTCGTCTGAGCCTGCACCATCTGACAACTGCGGCAGCCAATGCCGAACCTACATGGAAGCTATGTGGAACCTCATTCAAACACCTGGACTCGGAAACTTCAGCGCAGAACAAAGAAGGCATGCTCTATATGCGGCTCTGCTTCTCCCGTTTAGGAAAATGGTTTACAATAACAACAAGGGGAAATTGGTAATTAATGATTATTTGTGCTCTTTCTGCATTAAGCTAAATCTGACCATGGCTGACTTAAATCTTTTCCAGGTTCCCGTAGTCAACTACATTTTCAAAGAGTCCATGAAGCGGAAGAGCAAGGACGCTGAAACAGTGAGCTTTCTATATATATTGATTCTTTAGTGGGATGTAACTTTCATGGTAATATAATCTCTCTTGTGTAGGTTGTCAATATACACCGTGCCATGGGAAGATTCCTATCGTTGATTCTTCATCTTCAGTTGAAGAATAATGACGTATCACAGGACAAAGGTGAGTGGGGCACTGATGTATTCGACAGCTTGGAATACATCTCTCGAAAGGGTCGTCTGGAGTTGCCGGCTACATCGAAAACAAGAGTACTTGCAGGGTTTCTTCTGAGAGACATCAAAGACTTGTGGCGTGTTGCTCTCTTAGCATCACTATTGCTGTGTACGGATGATGACATGAATTTGGGTTCCCAACTTGACAAGAAGAGGGAGATTTATCTAACTGTTCATGACACCATTCGTGAGCTGCGTCTTGATACTATCTGGGATCTTAAACCTCTGGTGGCTGGAAGTGATATAATTAAAGCTCTACAACCTAGAGACAGTGGACCCGAAATTAGTAAATGGCAACATAGATTGCTGACATGGCAGCTAGCTTATCCCAAAGGAATGCCGCTAAGACAAAAATCGGCAAAACGAACCAAGGTAGCATGACCTTTGGAATTAAAAAAAAAAAGGATTTTTCACTTCTTTTTTCTCTTACAACCATGACTATAAATTATGCGTTATGAAGTAGACTACTTCATCTTCTCCTCTTCCTGCTCCTTTGGGTCTTTCTTCTTTTAGTCTTGAAAACGTGTTTCGCTATATTTGAATCCCCATTGAAGGCCGTTCTCTTAGGTCATTACAAATACCGTATGATCCCTAAGCTAGCATTTAAAAACTGCCGACGAAAAATAATTAGTTTATGATTCCAAATTCATAGTTTTTTTTACAGAAGTATCAAGTATACAATACACTACAAAATCGAAGCACTGTGTGAAAACTATTTTCCTTTCTGTTGATAAACTCACACTCAACATGTTTTAAATATCCGATGGTGTCTGTTGAATCCCAATTTATAAAGAACTAGCATGTTGATTTGTATCGCTTACGGCAAATTACAACATATGGCGGTATTACTTTTCATCAGTAGAACGTAACTTGACTGACTGCAAGAGTACGTAAAACACCATAATGTACCAAAAATCATAAATCTTGAAGAGCTCCGTTATGGAACAATCACTCTAAATATGAGGGATTTGCTATCTATAAAGAAACACCAAGTATCAGAAGGCCTGAAGTGCTTAGGTTAAAATTATGTTTTGTATTTGGTAATTATCTTAAACCCAAGTTTTTCTTAAAAAAAATGAATAGTATTATTAAATTTATGTAGAAATATATTTTTTTACCTTTTTTTGCTTAAGACCTTTTTAAAAGGAAAAAAAAAACTTTTTAAATTCATTTGATTTAAGTTTTTTTTAAATAAAAATTGTTATTTAACACATGTAATAACTTTAAATATATAATTACCATGTACCGCTATCATTTTGGTTTACAACTTTGAGAACTAAGCTTTATATTTCAAAAATCTGATCTTGTAATTATTTTTATTTATAAGGAAATCATTTATCTTAAACAAATGTCTACTGGTTTTTGTAATTATCTTAAACCCAAATATATATTTTTATTTGACATTGAAAATAAGGTTCTTTAAAAAAGGAATACTACAACCATAATAAACTTATAGATTTTGTAATTATTTTAAACCAATGCTTTTTTGTTTAACCTTGCAAATAAGATTATGTAAAAATGAATACTACAATCCCTTAAAATAAACTTTACTAAAGATTTATAAAAATATCTTGTAAATATTTAAATTTTATGGAAGTAAATTTATATATTTTTTAATTATCTTAAACCCACATTTAAGAAAAAAAGAAATAATATTATTAAATAATTGTTTATATGGAAATTGTCTTTTTCTTTTACAGTTTTTTTGTTTAAGACTTTCTTAAAAAGGAAAAATAACTTTTTAAATTATTTTGGTTTAGTTTTTTTCTGAAGAAAATTGTCATTTAACACATGATAATCTTAAATATATAATTTTCATCAAATCTTTTTTTTGATATATGATAAGATACCAAACGTGTTTAGTTATTCCTAATTCATCATATTTTCTCTCCATAACATCTGCGACTTCGTCCGGCCGATCATCATGACCTCCGAAGAAGTTGAACAAACCAAAGAGAACAATACGGTTCCTGAGCCACCATCGAAGAAGTTTCCGTCACTACCTGACGAAATCACAGAGAACATTCTTGTCCGTGTCTCGAGACGGAACTACCCATCGCTCTCTCTCGTCTCAAAGAGATTCCACAGTCTCTTATCATCTATGGAGATCTACAAGACGCGATCTCAAATAGGAGCCGTTGAAACATGCGTCTATATCTTGTTACTGGTGCATGATGATCATCCATATGCGAGATGGTTTGGCCTTCGGACGAATCCGAATAATCAAAACCGAACCAAACCGAGTGGGGAGATTGGGTTTAAGCGGGACTTGAGAGGATTTTCGGTTGTTCCTATACCTTCCTCTTCTGCCGATCTAAATCACATGGGAACGGTTGGTCCGGAAATCTACATAACCTATGGATCCTACAATAATGAATCTTCCTCGGTTCGGATCTTTGATTGTCGGAGTCACACTTGGCGTGATGCCCCTAACATGACCGTGGCTAGAAGGTCTGCGAATACAGTTTTACTCGACGAGAAAATATATGTGATGGGAGGTTGCAATATTGACAAGCACTATGCCCACTGGATTGACGTATTTGACATCAAAAGTCAGTCTTGGTCAGCCTTGCCCGGTCCTGGAGCTAAGGTGTTACGTAATCTCTTACGTGAGTCCTACGATTATATAGTTTATGTGATCCAAGGAAAAATATACGTAGAGACAGGTGGCAGGGACTACACTTACGAGCCGAAAAATGGTACGTGGAAACTTGTAAGAAAGAAATCGAGATCAACATCAGATTCCATACATGCTTTGTGTGAGATGGGGAACGTAATATACTGTTGCACTGACACCGGGGCTTTAATGTGGTCTAGCTTTGATATTGAGGGTAGAGAGTGGAGAAATATTAAGGGTTTGGAAGAACTCCGTGAGCATCCTAGAGGTTTAAAAACTGGATCTCATTTTGGTCTGGTTAGCTGTGGTGGCCAACTTTTAGTTATGTGGGATCCGTATCCCGATTCTCGTGTCAAACGCAACAAAATTTGGTATGCCAAGATTTCTTTAGAATCAAGATGCAATGAACGTGAGATGTGGGGGAACGTTGAGTGTGTTGATGTGCTTACCTTTCCTGTCGAATCACATGAATGGTTTGATTGTGTTGCTGCGTCGGTTTGATGTCTCTTAGAGATGGTGTGAGTTGTTTCTGTTGCTTTGAACATGCTTTTTTTTGTTCATCCCTGGTTTTCACTTACAAGTTACAAGTGAAGTGACAGTATCATAATCTTTAAAATATAGATGCATTGATTATTATTATTATTATTATTATTATTATTATTATTATTATTATTATTATTATTATTATTATTATTGGTCGTTGTTTTGCATTTTCGTATACATATTATATAGTATAGCAATATATTTTTCAGATGAAACTACGAATACACGATCGGATCATATACGATCATAGTAAACTTAGATTACCCAGGTGTACGTTTAAGACTATTGTAAAAAAAACTTGCTTTCTTCCCCATGATAGTATATGATCGTACTCGCCCAAGGTCAATCATCTTTCAACTTTTTCTGCAAATACATGTCAATAAAAAATGATGCAGCATAGAATTAAAATAAATGTGATTATATATTTATAGTTTGACTATTATAATTATGAAAGAATTACAGTGTATGTCACTTTTCTTATCTTTGATGACACTATAGGTCATTTTGTTATACAGACACACTTTTTTCACTAGCTGGTGTTTGATCCTAACTAACTAGTTCCCCTTTTCGTTATACCATAATTATAAAGTTTCTTCCCAATATTAATTTAGGTGGGCTTTCACTCCAACCGTCCATCTCATTATTGTTTCAAATGCTGAGATTTAATCTGTCAGATTTAGAAAAGACACATATTTGACCTTTAATCCTAACCGTTAGATTAATTAGCCTCCAACCATTAATCTTTTTAAAGCTCCAACGACTGAGATTAAATCAAATAGATCTGGAAAATACACATATCTAGCATTTAATCATAACCATTCAATCAACATTCCTCTCTCCTAATTTCAACGATCCAGATTTTGTTCCAAACTTGACATTATCATCTTTCTTCTCTCTCTTCCCAAGCCTTCTGCCGTTTATATGTGTTCATCAAAGAAGAAAATAAAAATTTGCTAATTAATCTGACAAGAAGACGAAAAAGAAGGATTTGATTTTAGTTTCCTCACATCATGATTCATGATTATCTGTCACGAGTGAGTATTATCAGCTTCCGATCTTGTCTCGCCACCATTCTTCTCGTTATCAGATTCATACTAGAGGGAAGAAAAAGAGAAGAAAGGCCAGAAAAGGGTTATAGTTTGATTGGTCCAATCAAGATCTCGAAGACTAATCTCTGTGAAAGAGTGTTGTATGGTTACGGTAATCTCAGCTTCTAGTCTTCATATTCCGTAAAGTTAGGGTTTTTCAGAGGCATAGTAAAGATGAAGAAAATTTCATGGCGGAGATGACGACAATGGTATAAGAAATTGGGAAAAGATGATATTGCTGGAAATAATTATTTTATTTTTATATTGAACTTTTGCTTCTTTGTGTGTGGAAGGATGATGAATGTGATTCATCCTTTTCATTTTTATAGTTTTGTTTAAAGTTTGCAGTTGTTACACATCTCATAGCAGCATCAAAAGTTTTGATTTTCATGCTATATGGATTCATTTATTACTTGTGAATTTCTATGTGATAAGAAAGAGTTGAACTTTATGCTTGTGGCTTGATCTCATCTGTTTTTAAAGCATTTTTATGTTTTCATACTATATACAAGATGCTTATTTGGACACCAACAAAGTGTATTATGTGAAAACAATATCAGAGTGTACATGAGGTTCATGTGGACACCATCATTGAAGTGTACATCTGTACACCATGTTTATTGGACACCAACAAAATGTACATCAATTCTCCATATTTCCATGTATACTAATTATCAAATATCAACATATGCACTAAACACGACATAGCATTATTGTCAGTTGTATTACGATTACAGATTTTAGTTTCCAATAAAGTAAAAAGTTCATAGTTCCTTTAACTAGACTGGTTTACAAAAATAAAGATGCAATATTTTTTCAATAATCATCACTTCTCAAATATATTTTTTTTGTTTATCTCCTAAGGTTCGAAGATCATGAGATGAAAGGAAACTATCAAATACATAGAGAAACATATAGAAGTGATGGTTATTTGATAGAAGTGCTAAAGGGGATATAATAGCTAGATGAAAAACCATACTAATCTTGTTTTTTTATTTTGTTCAAATACTAATCTTGTTTTTTTTTAATTTATTTTGATTATGTTTCAGTGGGTTGTGTAGATGCACTTTTTAGAAAAGAACAGTTATTTTGTATTTCTACTGTCCACATGTACGTGTTTCAAAAAAAAAAGTGTCCACATATACACATTCTCCTGTGTACACTAATCCCACTAATTTCATAAACTTACTCTCTTGAAATCTCATATGTGTAGACATGTATGCGAATCATAATTGGGTTAATTAATATCCCTCACGCACTATTAATGAAGTATATTCTCCAGTGTACAATCATATTTTTGAATACATATTAGATCGTTATTGCTCTGTGTTGGAAGGTTAATATGTTGATGCACATATCAATATTGTTACAATAGTGCACATGTGGATATCGTTACAGTGGTGTACATGTGGATATTGTTGCACCATGTACACAAGTGATATCTTATATGGATGCACATCTTTCCAAGTATCTTCAAAAGTCAAAACTTTCATTCACATGTAAACTGATTTTGTCTGAGACAAATGTATCACACAAATATAAAAATGGTTGCTAAAACGAGCAGAAAAAAAAATTAAGGGAACACTTCGATTGTAGCCAGCGGCTCAGGCCACTAGTACTAACTCAAACGGAACCGCTCGTTCACCTCTTCCAAAACAGGACCCTTCTCTGCAACAAATTAAACATGTGAGCAAAACACATATCAAAACGACAACAACACCCTAAAACCAATAAACCTATGATTAATTACCAAACTCACCGTCGGCTGTCTCTGCGTCATGCTATCCGATGTCAGTGTTTTTTTGGTTTCTCACCGACGTCGGCTTTTTCTTTCCCTGCTCGTTTTCTCCTCTCTGATATTGTCTATTTTGCTTGAATCCACCGTCAAATCTTCTATCGTCGTCGCCATCAGAGTAACTATAAAATTAGGTCTGGATTTATAAAAGGGAATGGTGAAAATGTTCACCTTTTTACGGGCCCAAACTACTTAATTTAACCAAATCACAATAACTGTTGCATCCACCAATTAGAAACAGCCAATTTCGAATTTTGAAATCAATAAACCAGAGTAACCAGAATCGTTTGGTCATTTATCAAAAAGTCCATATCTGGTTCACTTTTTGAAGGTCAAACGCGTCTTTTACCACCAAAAAGTGTGTTAGTAGCAACAACTGATCTAGACTGTAATAAAATGTGATAAAATGACTATTTGTGAAATAAACTCATATAATTATTTGTATGTAGTTCCAAAAAAAGCTATTAATTGTATAATTATCTTAGTGTTATGAATATCATGTTGTGGATGTCCAGCAACCAAGCCCAAATCCATTAGAATATAGTCTAGAGTCTTGGCCCATTTGTGGCCCACTATGTAATAGGCCCATTAGGGTTTTCTCCTTGTAACTCCCTATATAAGGAGCACTCTTGTTATCAATATTCAATCACGAAATTCCTTACTTTCACAACACGTTATCAGCACGATAGTCTCAACCCTGAAAAACCAAAAACAAATCCGAAACTAGAAAACCTTAATTCCGGCCGCCAACTTCAAACCACCGTATCTTCCTAACCGTGATGACCTAGATGACGAGCCACCTATCAATCTGTAGATCTCGACGAGAAGAAGCCAGATCCGAAAACCACTCGCCGATCGGATCTCAGACGCGTCCGAAATCGCAGTTTTACTAAGCGCCGTCAATTACCTCAAAACCCTAATCCTTGGTGCCGACTTCAAACCGCTGTAACTCACCAACCACGACGAACCAGACGACGAGCCACCTATCTATCTGTAGCCCTTGACGAGTAGAAGTCAACGCCGAAAGCCGTTCATCGATCGGAGCTCAGACGCGTCCGCAATCACAGTTTTACGAAGCGCCGTCAGAAACACCAATCAACCAGCAACTCTTTTTCCCTTGGTGGTCCGGTTCAGATCTATTCAAAACTAAGGTAAACTATTCTAGAACCCTAAAAGAGAAGAAAAAGATCGAACATGGACTTAATATTAAAGTTATGACATTTAAAATATGCAAAACTCTTAAAAACCCTAGATCAATAAGTCCAAACCCTCCCATGAGTAAATCAAAGCTCTTAAACCAAAAGTTTGATCTTGAGATTGTTGATCAATTAAAATCACAGCCTCATTGGCTTGTTGAATCTCGAAAACTCAATTGATCTGAATGATCAAATCAAATCCTTTAGCCTTGAAGTTGATCATTCCCTAAAACCTAATTATGATCGATTTCTTATTTCTATAAAAGGAAATCTTCTATTTTCAGAAACTTTATATAAAAGGAAATTTTATATTTTCATTATATTTTTATAAAAGGAAACATTATAAAAGGAAAGTTTCCATTTTTCAAAATCATAAACAAGGAAACTTTCCATTTCTAAAAGGTTACTAAATAAAGAAAGTTTCCATTTTTATAAAACTTTCCAAATAAGGAAACTTTCCATTTATAGAAAATTTAGTAAATAAAGAAATTTTCCATTTCTAAAACTTTCCTAATAAGGAAAACTTTCTATTTTTAGAAATGTTATATTTTCAGAAATATTTCCATATTTGGAAACTTACTATTTTTAGAAACTTTCTATTTTTAGAAATGTTATATTTTCAGAAATGTTTCCATATTTGGAAACCTACTATTTTTAGAAACTTTCTAATTTTAGAAACTTACTATAAAAGGAAATATTTTATAAAAAGAAATTTCTATTTTGAGAAATACATAAGAACTATATGAATATGAACTAAGTTTCATAATTGTTTTCAACTCCCCAAATCGTATAGTTTGTTTGTATTAGCCGTATGGCTTTATACATTGACATAAGTGTGATTTGCTGAACATAAGTAGCCGTATGGCTTCTTGTTTGATTAATTGGCCAAAGAGCCTTGTTCAGCTGAGTGGCCTTGATTGCAAACTGGCCGTGTGGCCCTCTTATGTGTTTGCTGGCCGTGTGATCCTGATTGAATAATAGCCGTAAGGCATTGATCACGCAAAAATGGCCGTGTGATTATGAGTGGCCGAAGGGCATTGATCACACAGACAAGCTGTATGGCTTATTGTTCACATACTGGCCGAGTGCCTTTTATTTCTTGGATAGCCAATGGCATCAGAAATTGTATGTACTAACACAAATCATCTTGATATGATTTCAGATGTTGAGATTCCAACCCATGGACTATGATACCCTAGATGTCTCTGGAGAGAACTATCAAAGATGGGCAATCAATATCTCAGTTATACTAAAGATAGAAGGTCTTAGTGAATGTATCATCAAGGATGATCATGAAACCGAGAATGAGAAATATATGGCATTAAGAGTAATGCGTCATCATCTCAATGTGGAACTGAGAAATCAGTACCAAAATATACAAAGCCCTCAATGCCTTTGGACAGAGTTAAAGTCCAGATACACTAAGGTGATATTACCAAAGGCAAGGCATGAGTGGATGAACCTCAGGTTCCATGACTTTGGGTTCGTGGAAAAATATAATTATGCTCTATCCAAAGTAGCTCATACACTGATGTTTTGTGGTGAAAAGTTGACAGAGGAGGAATTACTTGAAAAGTTTTCTCCACACCAGATCCAAAAGATCTATTCATACAACTAACCTATCGAGATAAAGGTTTCACCACATACAACGATCTGTTCTTATATTTATCTCAAAATGAACAGATGAATCAGATGAAAGATAATATGAGCGGCTATGAGGCAGATAGTGATGATGAAGAATCCATGGGAGCCACGTCCAAAGTGACATATGGAGTGGTCGGCTTGACCATTGTCTAAAGCCTTTAGACATTCTGATTTAATACTTATGATTTGGTGTTTTAAATTTTCATAGCATTAATAAAAGTTTTCTTTTATTTTCATTGATTGATTTGCTTGAAAAATATTTTCTGATTGACAAATGAGAATGAAAACTTGGGAAGAGTATGTCTAGACCATCACGCCTAAGGCATGGCCTTGAGGAGGCACGAAATTTATCACCTAAGACCCATTGTGTTAATGAGAACGACCCAAACAACTCCACTGGCCGTGGATACCACAATAACCGTGGTCGTGGGTCCATCCATGGCCGAGGAGTGTGTATAGGTCGTAGTGGCATTTCCAAGCCACTTCAAAATGGTTTCAATAGTAAACCAATGGGCAAAGCAAAGCAAAATGAAATGTTCTTTTAGCTTATAAAATCGCCAAAGGTATATATATAAAAGAGGTCGAGACTACATTGTCCCCACTGATCTAATACTATGATAAGGATCAGTGTGATAAGGCATAAGAGCCTAGGTAACCAGAATAGTTCACCAAAGAGTTAAACACTTTATGGCATGACCGGATTAGCCATCCTGGTCCAAAACTTGATGCAAAGGTTTAAAATTATTAAGGCACAAAGAGTTATCCCAAAATTCTCACGTTGTGAAACATGTACACAAGGGAAACTCATGAGGCTTCATTGTCCCAAGCAACACGAAATATAATCTGATCATGAGGGAAGTGAGGACAAAACCCGTGATCATGACCAGACTACAAAATCGTGTACCATGGTCTATGACCATTCTGGCCGTCCAAGCATTACGTTTAAGTGAGGACAAACAAACGTTTTTATAGCATGTTCATGAGGGGGAGAATAGTCACTCCGTGTGGTCCATGACCATACTACAAAAACCCGAACATGACAAGCCTGGCCGAAGGCCATAAGGCATTATAGCTTGGCCGTAAAAGCAATAAAACCTTTAAGGTTCAGACTTCAAAAGTCTATAAGCTTGGGGACATCACAAGTATACATGTATAAAAGATAAGATACATCAGGCCATATAAAGTGAGCATAGATATTCCTGTCTAAAGAAGATAAAGGGTCATAATCCAGACATAGACCATCCTAAGAGTTTTATGAATAAACCACCACATACCTATGTGCCATCTAGGATGGAATACCTCATATAAGGATGAGATGAAAATCGGGAATATATGTTGGATAAGAGAACATGATCTTTCTCCCACAAATTCAATAAGACCATGAGCCAAACGTAGGTGATCATATTGTGGCCAAGGTATACGGATTACATACAAGATAATCCAACTATCCAACATCATGGAGAAAGCTATAAGCTGGTGAATAGTAAAAGTAAATGGTAAATATAGAAATGGAATGGTTTTAACCTTCCTTGTCTTGGCAAAGATCCTCGGACCAGATATATGTACTGGACGTCCATAACCAAAGAAAGAAAGATAGCCAGACAGACCCAAAAGAAAGAATGACTAAAGTCATACCAGCTTAGCACCACTATATAAATGTCCTAGTAGAGACATAATCAAGTTGCTGTAGAAGTCTATACAAGATAGACCAGTATGTTCCATAGAGAAGGAACCTCGGATAGAAAGAGATAAGGTGCTCATAATGATAAATCCGGGTTCATAAGAGAAACCATACTAGACAATGAGATAAAGGTCGGCCGACCCTAATGTACATGTATCATACAATGTAGTCTTGCAAGCTACAAAGTATTCAATGATCCTGATAAGAATAAAATTTCAATCGATTGTATCATGTCTAGAACGCGATAGAACGCGAGGGAACAATATATAAGGTCTCGACACATACACACACTCATAAGTGATAAAGTAATAAGAAAAAGCACTTGAACATGAGAAATATGCGAGGATCACTAACCCACGTAAGAGTACTCATCATAAAGAATAGAATGGGACGTGGAGTTATAGTAAAGAATGTATAAGATGGGCGTATTGGCCAAATACATAAGATAGACGCCATCTAACCAGTGAACAGATGAGTCTTGTGAGGAAAGAAAAATCGTGAGCAGTAGAACATAAAAGTATAGACATGAGGTCGTACATGTTGCTACACAAAGCATTCAATGGAATGGCTTGATCACACAAGGATACTCACAAGGACTAAGGAACATATTATAAGGAAATGAATTCCTATGTGGTGGATGCTACTATCCGATATCAAAATGAAAATGATCTGGATATATAAGAAAGGTGTAGTAGACATTGAATATTCACTGGATATAAAGGTAATATAAGATACCTGAAAGATGAGAATGAAGTTCTCATAGAACAACATCGTTCCTGCGTTGTTCATGGACTGTAGTAAATGCAGCTGCATGCGTGTATACACACGATATAATAAGACTAAGTGATGCTTAGTAGAAAGTTCTATAAGAATATTTTAGAGCAGTCCATATAGTAGTCATGAAAGAAATTCCTTGTGGTTATACTTAAAGAAAGGATGATTAAGATGATTGATTCTTGGAAAGGCTATAGAGAGACTACGATGATCTATAATAGAGATCACAAGCCGTGTATGAATGTTGGGATCTATGATCCAACGTACCAAGAATAAGAATGTGATATGGTCAGAGAGAATCCATCAGATTCATAACCAAAGAATCCATATCAACTAGGATCATGCCCGACATAGCTCGACATTAATCATCATTTGGTCCCGACCAGTTCGTCCCGACCAGTCCGTTCCGACCAGTTCCTCTAGGTCTTAATCCGACCTAAAATCATCTAAGTGAGAGGAAAGTCCTATTGACTCAAAAGCAGCTCGTTTTGATTAACATCAAACTATAACATAGTAGCCAATCATGAACAGATTATGGGCTTATACTAAAGAAGGTTCATGAAGTAGTTTTGGTCAAAAGTTATGAATAGGACACACACATTGGACGATAGCATGACCAGAATGGATCATGAATATAAGAAAACATTTATGGTCGAGATCCATCCAAGGTAGATGGATGAAAATAACTGAGACACTCCCGTGTATAGAAAGTCCATATGTTCTGGTCAAGTACCATAGAACATATCCGACCATATTTATGTAATGGACTAAAGATCTTGGTTTATTTATACTAATCAAACAAAGAGGAGTTTGGTTGATTTTGCTAATGCAGGATATGTTTTACACATGCCAAGATCATTGCCTTTCATGAAGCAGTCGCGAGGTTGTTTGGTCCGGTCCATGATCAAGCACATCCGTACCATCAGTCCGACCAAGACATGGAGTGATCAGCAGCAAAGGTGTACATCCTGACCACACCTTTATGGAGTTCCACAAGACACCTAGACGTCCAAGTATTCAAAAGTTCATTCAAGGATAATCCAGCTGATCATCTTCACCAAGGCACCACAGACCGCGATGTTCGAGAGGCTTATGCACCAGATTGGGACGTGCATGCTTAGGGACCTACACTGAGGTCCAGATCAGGGGGAGTAGTGTGTGTTGTACTCTTTTTCCTGTCTTTGGTTTCCCTTTTACCACATTGGGTTTTGGGTTTTCCAAGAGAGGTTTTAATGAGGCAACATTAAGCACACTACGAGCTCTAGACGGTTCTGGCATCCAAGGGGGAGTGTTATGAATATCATGTTGTGGATGTCCAGCAACCAAGCCCAAATCCATTAGAATATAGTCTAGAGTCTTGGCCCATTTGTGGCCCACTATGTAATAGGCCCATTAGGGTTTTCTCCTTGTAACTCCCTATATAAGGAGCACTCTTGTTATCAATATTCAATCACGAAATTCCTTACTTTCACAACACTTAGTTATTTAGATTGAGGTTTTCAAGTTTATCTCTTTTGGTCTTTATCAAGTGGGCAAGATTAGGATACAAATCCTTTGTCATATGTGTCTAATGAGTTTTCTTTTTTTAGTGCAAATATACGTTAAATTAATCCGTAGCCCCAATTTCTGAGTGAATTTCGTGGCCCATCGGTTATTTTTGTACGTACACAATTACACAAACGGCGGAATCATATGCCTTGCAACAGTTTTCTTGTCATGAGTGAAGAGAAAACTATTGAAGAACTTTAACCAACCAGACATTTAGTTATCTTCAGCTCGATTTGAATTCGGTTTTGAGATCAAACCAAGATGAACCCAACAAACAAATACAGTGCTGGAAACTCAGAAGGCATTTTATATGCAGAAAGCAGCAAGAAACATTTGCCAAAACAAGAAAAAGAGACAGAGTCACAGAGTCAAGAGACAAGTAAGATTGTGTCCCTGCAAGTTACAAGTGTTTTTATATCATTCACTTCCTGCATCTCCATACTGACACCGAGTACAGAGGTCTATCTTGCCAGCAAATCACTGCACACCCACTCTCTTCTTTGATCCTATACCCATCAAAACCATACCCTTGAAGCAACCTCCTAGCCTGCAACATCCCATAGTAGCTAAGAGGAACATTCCCAAAACCAGCCAAATCAATCCTCTGACTCCATTTCTCTAGCTTCTCATGTCTTTCTCTTCTCTCAGTTCCTTCACACGCTATGATGTTCTTGATCTCCTCTCCGAAAAGCATCTTCTCCACTCTCATCCTATCTTGAGACGTTCTTGGAACTTTTGTCTCCAAGCAATCAAACAAAGCTGCGTAGGTGTAGAGTGATTCCAACAGTCTCTCCATCACCGTGGAGCCGTTGTGGTCCGAGTCTTGCTCAGTGACCACCATGATCTTTGGAGATAAACCCCAAATAGCATTGAGGAATCTATCCATCTTTCCTGAATTAGAAAGAGGCAAAGATGAGGCCGAGTCACCACTCGGGCTGTGTCCACTGTTGCTGCTCATATCAGAGGCCAAGAAGTTATGCAACTGAAGAACCGAGCTAACAGCTAAGGCCTCTCCTGTCTTAACACGCAGCTGCTCTATATCTAAGCACTCTAAACTACTCACAACGGGATTAAACTGAAACGGGATATCGAGTTTCTCAGCTTCCTCGATGAGTCTATGAGCCATTTGATCAAGCACTTCCTTCTGGTGATGAACGCCAGTGATTCTCAAATGCGGTGGACCTTCAGGCCTAGAGTTAAACGCTTGAATCAACGCAAGCCATTGAGCTGGCTCAGAAGCATCGAGATCAACCACATGAACCATCTTCTCACCTTCCATAGCCTCGAGTATAGCTCGGTTAGTGAGCAAGTAAGACACTTTGAGTATAGGGAACATGTCAAAGAACAACCTCCTGACATGAACCTCCTCGGAGACACTGCTGGTCCTTGTCTGAGTTGCGTTAAGGGCCTTGTAGAGACCAGGCCAGGACTTGAGGATTCTGTTAGCTAGCGCTTCGGTGAAGTAAGCTGCTACACGCTGCATGGTGTCGCCGTCAGGGGAAGAGAGAAGAGAGAGTTGCTCGAGAGCTGCGTTGGCGTTTTGGAGGCTGCCTGAGGCCACGTGGTTGGCGCAGGTTAGCAGGAGGTGGATCAAGTAGAGACCGCGCTCCTCTGGTTTGAGGTCTTTGAGGGAGTGAAACGGCGAGGAGGGAGAAGGGAGGAGAGTTGGTCTTGTGAGTGGCATGGTTGAGAAGACTTGAAGTGGCGATGAAGCTACAGAGGATGTTCCATTGTCTTCTTGAAACATAGCCACCATTGAAGTGCTTCAAAGCGAGAATCTAGAACAAAAGGTCAATCCTTTTAAAGGAAATACTGGAACTTTGAGAGACCCACAACGAGAAGAATCAAACCCAAGATTCAGAATTTCTGTAAAGATCCAGAGAATCTGCAGCAGTTTAACAAAAGTGGTGAAAAGAGTTAAAGAACAGAGGATAAAAAAACAGAGTAAAAACAGAGGAATAGGGTTTGATTTTTTTGGATGGAGAAAGAACAATACTTCTAAAACCTGCAGATTGATAAGTACTAACTGATTCAAAGACAGAAGAGGAAAGGCAACAACACCTGATTGAAAACTGTCTGGATATGAGACAGAAAGGAAAGCAGTTTTCTATGAACAAGAACAAGAAAGAATTTTACCAAAAAAAAAAAAAAGAACAAGAAAGAAACTAGCAGGATCATAGAACAATACACCAGAAAAAAATTAACAAGGATAAAAATCTTACCGGAATTTGCATCAGTGGAAAGGAAATGTTTCTTTTATTTTTTCTGGGTTCTATCTAATGTAACTGTGTGTAAGAAGAGGAGAGAAGTCTCTAGTGGTTATCTTGTGAGTATAGCGTGTGGACTGTTGTAGTTTGGGGAAAGGATTGAAACTAAAAAACACTAAAAACAGAGGGCATTGTTCCTTTTGGCTCTACGTACCAGACAATGCGTGATAGTCGGTTTTGTTTTCTTCCTCTTTGTCTTTTCATCCCCTTTAAGGAATTTAATTAAAAGTGGTCAAATGTTTAATTTCATCGTTAAACTATAGTAGTTTGTTACGTTCACACATATTTTAGTTACATTTCTTTTACTAATGTTGCACCGACTATGTAACAAAAGAAGTCTTACTTGTAATTTTTTATTTTACACAAGTCTTACTTGTGTAATCAAACCAAAAAAAGTCTCACATGTAATTATGTTGAAATTAAATTCTTTGTTTTAGATGATGATTCTTGATTTAGAGAAACTAGAAAAGAAGTTCAGTGAAAACCCACTTGTCATTATACCTTTTGGAGTTATCTTATTATAAATGCATATACCGACACAACATATATGTCTGTATTCGAGATTGGAACCTCCACTTTTATGGAGTTTTGTCTGGACATGAGGTGGATTTGGAATATTATTATTTTCTAATATACGAGTTTATTTAATTTTGTTAAAAGAAAGGCTGTTTTGGTAAAAGTAATGATTCTGAGACGAAGGACACGTCCAAATACGCCCTAACAAAGACAAAACATAACCCAAAAACCATCTCTTTTGTTTTTGTTGTTTTGTTGAAAAATATACTTTTATATTTATGAAATTGAGATGAGGCTGAAGCTTGGGTGTGGATTTGTCTGTCCTCTTTAATTGTTCATTGTCTTTTCATAACTTTTTCATTTGTCCTTTCTCCACTTTTAAATGCGCACCTTTTGTCCTTTTCTCCTATTTCTCTCTATTTGTTTTTACTGTGTGAGAGCATAATCACATTTTAAATTAAGATCATTGACCGACCAAAGATTCTCTACAAAATAATGAAATACTTTTACTATGGAAACATGATATAAGGAATAGTAAAACAGAATAAAATGAAAGTACGTGCCTTTTTTTTTTTTGAAACACATGAAAGTACGTGCCTTAAACAAAACAGTAGACGTTATAGTATTAGTAAGCATTTAATATAATTTAAACTGAAAGTCAGAGAATGGCATTTTCAGAAAAAAAAGATTAGAAAATGGTATTTTAAAGAGTTTGAACTTGTAAGATAAGATCTCTTAATATTCAAATACAAATCATTTGGTGAAACTGTGTTAACAACTAGAATTCAAACATCAGTTACATGGGTTGTCAAATTAGTTGGGAGAGATCTCTGCCACATAACTGCAGAGACAAATATCATAAAATCTTTAGGACTTAGATAACAGAGTATTGGTCAAGATTGTCAATAGGGGTAGAAATAGCTACTGTCACACAATTGAACTGGAATAGTTATTATTTTTGACTTATTTTATGCATTAAAAAGGGTCTAGTATTACTAAAATTACAAACTTTAGGCTAAATCATATAAAGTAAATCAAAACCATAGCTAGAAGTTTAAATGTAGCTTACAATCAGCAAAAAAATGTCTACACGCATCAATCTGCTTTTTCCTCATTTTGTTTTTGGTCTTAGGATAGCTCCAACGCTCGATTAAACGAAATAAAGTAGAAAAGAAGAGATAACACACACTTTAATACTATCAATAGATTCCCGGAATGATCCTGTATTTGACTTTCTCGCAGTACAGCTTCCAGTACTTTCCATACCTTTACCAAAAAGAAGCAGCAAATCAAAAGTAAGAACAAAGAGAATGTGTTAAAGTGATTAATATTTATTCAGATTTGGTGGATTACTTTGATCGGCATCGGTCATCGTCTCTCTTAGCCCGATCAAAGAGAAGAATGGTGAGGAATATGACGTAGAAGTAAGGCAAGAACTGGTCCAAACAAATATATTTATTTATGTCTTAAATGTAGCTCATAAGCTTATAACAAACCAAAGAGATGAGAAAGAATTTACGTTATTAAAGAGAGCCGGCACGGTCCAGAAGAAAGCACTTGAGATCTCAGGAACATAATGGAAATGACGAGCCAATCCCCACCTGCACCATCAAAAAAACATGTTGCTGTGATGGGCAACATGTAAAACCTAATTGGTGTAATAGCATAAAAGTAGAATAAACTCACCATCCAGAGGTTAAGAGGAGACTTGTTTTCGTTTCACCAGCTGTTGTCGTATATGTTGCCACAATCTGCAACAAACCATGAGACGAAAAAATGTTCATACACAGATTTGAAAAGGAATAGGCTAACTTCACTCAGTGTTTTGTGATCATTACCTTTGACGGGGCTTTGCCCCAAACCGAGCATTTCCCGTTTGTCCTCCTGAACTCTTGCCTTTGTCTATCGCAGTCATAGTTTATGTAAATGCAAAGACATCCCGCCACCAAAATGTATATTGCCAACTGCAGACAAAGGAAGGATCTTATGAAGTCTGAGAGATAGAAAAATAACATAATGTCCCATGTTTTCATGAACAGAGTTGTGCTACTACATAGAGTCATAGACCGATATTTGACGACTAGAATCATGAGCCATAATATGTAACAGTTCAAACATATGTTAAACATTCTATTCTATAACTCACTGTTTCTAATGTAAAGATATTTTTCGGTACTGTCACATTTAGCTTAATCTTTCTTGTTGTATCGTTAAGGTTTTTCATTTGCTTAATACACAAGGTATCTCTTCCTCTATATTCGGTTATAAAGGTTTTTGGTCTTGCACCTGAGTTCCAAGTTGGACGGGGTGGTTCACAAGGTACATGCCTGGAGAGGTATAAATAGAAGGCACCCACACCAGACAACCCCAGCAAATATAGAATCCCGCTGAAAATAAAATAAAATTATAAAGCATGGAAAGAGTTATCTTTAGTGGCCAAATAGTAAAGCAACTTTTGCTGATGATGATGTAAATTTGATACATGTTATATGTACCAGACGCATTACCTCGGTCATGTGCGATGTCCATTGTATTCCAGTAACCAGCTTCCCACCAGAAAAACTTGGTGACATACACCAGCATCAGTATGGTGTTGACCAGCATTGAGTCAGATACTTTCCCATTTATTTCATACTGGTTTAAGAAGTAACCACAAATTAGAAGATGTGAGACTCTCGCATAAAACAAAGAGTCAAAGAAACCTACAGGTTATGTCGTAAGAATGTGAAAATCTATTTTGAAAGTACCTGTTTAATGCAATACGTGACGGCAAGAACAGCCCAAGACATCATACCGAATCTGCAATTAGTAAAAACTTTGATGTCAAAGTTCTTACCAATTCGAGGGTACAGCTCCATGCCCTGCAAACCAGGACACAAATAATACAGTGAGAATAAGAATGCCGCAAATTGGATTGTGTTAATGATAAGCTGCACGCAAAGAGTGCGATAAGATGTCTTCTACGATTAGTAACTATTGGATACTTTTTTCTTTTCCTTCACCCTCTGACATTTAAAGACCATACTCATACCAAACTAGTTTGTATAAAGTCAATTAAATGAAGAAATGCTACTAAGAAACAGTGGCAAAACTTTAATTCTAGCAAGTATATCCTACCCAGTAATCTCAGAAGAATGAGAATTTGATCAGCAGAAACAACTCACCCAGTAGAAGTCGATAATCAGGTTACCACATGAACCAGAATCACTTGATGAAGGTGCAACATGACCCTTGTACAAGACAAAAACACAAGTTTTAGAAACAAAAAAAAAAAAAGCCAAATTCCACATCAGTAGACACTAAAAAGAAAAGCAACAACACACCATTCATAGCATAGACACTTACCTTTACGTATAACAAAACACAGAACACGAGGCTTCCGAATATCAGAGCCGAAAATATTTCACCCAAATGATCATAGACAATTGCAGGGTTGAATATCCCAAACCTGAATAGCAAAAGAAGAACCCAATCATGTACTTGAACCAAACTAAAGATACCTTGTACACATTCAAAAGAAATAAGCATTGCTTACCACCAAAGACCAAGATAGGTGGCTAGTGTCACAAAATAGGCAGCCATACCATTAGCCTGCAAGAAACAGTTGTTTTATTTGCATCATCTTCCACAGAACACACAAAGGTCTAACTAATAGTACTTAAGTAGAGAGCCATTTGTCAATACCTTGTAAACCGGGCGGTTCCCCGTAGGAGAAATGGGGCCTTCCACTCTTTTACCAGGAAGAAGAAGCTGAAGAGCAGCCTCAAATGCTCCGTAGCAAAAGATGATCTTCCAAGCGATGGCAGTGGGTCTTGGCCATATGTTGATGAGCCCTTGAACTCCATTCTCCCACAAGAATCGAGACGTCTGAGTAACAGAACCATCCTGATGAACCATCGTGTACCATCTGCATTATCAAGAAATTTAAAACAAAAGTTCAAACAGAGATGTAAATATTACGTTTCAAGGAGTCTGTCTACTCAAGTCAAAACTCAACACTACAATAAAAGTAATTAAAATAAAAAAAAATGCCGACAAGTCCCAAATACATTTATTAGCAAACAAAAGAACATTGTATACTATGGACCAACCAATCCACGATCACAATATAATGTATTTTTAAAATCTGAAACATATTCACCAGATTTGAATCGCTTATTCGATCGAAGATTATTAGTTAATGGAAAACGATTTGAAGATCTAATCTACGAACTAAGGAGATGACATATTATGCTAGCCGATCTGATACGTAGGGAAAATGATGAGAGCTTACAGGAGAATAACGAAAGGTGGACAGAAAGCGAGTAGCGATAGCATCGATGCGTAAGTCACGATCGGAGAGTGCACAGTCGCCGCCATCTTCTTCTCCTCTCTCTCTCTCTCGATCTCTCGGGTGAATCTGATATGTGTTGTTGACTCAACGCAACGACTTGTGCGAAGTTAACGATGGAGAGAGAGACGAACAACAACAACTACACAAACAGTGAGTGATGGAAAAATGTTGGTTAAAATAATCCACGTGTCTTTTTCTCTTCATATGTTTTTTTTTTCTTAAGATTCCACTTGACCCTCGTACTTTTTTATTAGGCCCGGGACCAAGTTATCTATCTCGACCGAAACTTCCAAACCAGATTAGATTCAGATTTTTTTTTGGTTTTGAATCGAACCGACTTAATACCCAAATGAAATTCTTAACCGATACCGAACCGAAGCGAAAACTAGAAAATACTCGAAAATCGAAATCAATTTCAAAATGTTTGGATTCTTTCTCTCTCAAAGCTCAAAGATCCTCGTATCGGTACTCAACACTATAGTGATGAACCAAATCAAATTCTCAACCACTCTGACTCGCAGCTATAGTTTCCTTACTCAGAGGGAACTACAACCAATGCTTCGCTTGATCTTGCAGCTATGTAAGGATGCAGCAGCAGCAGCAGAGCTCGCGCATTTCTCTCGCTCTCTCTTACCCTCCTCACTCGCATCATCTCATTTATAGTTTTGTTGAAGTGCTTGATGACAAGTGGAAATATAAACAAGAGATAACAAAAGGCCTTGAGCAAGTGAAAACGTTGGGGTTTAATGGGCCGGACTTTTAAATTATAATGTGTGGGTCAAAGAGTAGAAATGTATTAGTGATCTTTCTTTTTCTTATTTATTTGTTTTAATCCTTAACTATATATACACACATCCAGACAAAATAAATTATCATTTCTAGTATATGAAGAATAATCTAAATCAAATTATATAGTTTAAGTGTAAAAAGTAAATTATAAGAAAATCAATTCAATCACATAGCCTTAAATGCTATGAAATTATCAGATAATTGAAGATAAAACATCCATTAAAACCTCAAATTTTCAAATTAAAACAAAAGAAACATTCAATTTATGTTTGAGCTAAAAATATCTCCAGCTTTAAATATTATCTATTTTAACTATCATATTTTGTTGACTCGACCATTTAAAAAATTTAAATAGTCAACTATTAAACTCGATTATAAAAAAATGTTGTTAACTCTTTAAACGATGCTGTTTTAAAAAATTAGTCAAACAACTTTGTTTTACTTCTTTAGACACTTAAAGAATCTCTTTTAACAAACTAAAGCCCCAAATTGACTTCATATTCCTCACTCAAACATGAGGAAGATGAAGTCGATTTATGGTTCTGGTTCCACAAAAAAAATGCTTTGAGTATTTACAAAAAAAAATTATGTTGTTTGATTAGTGTTTAATCATACAAACAATGTTATTTAAAGAGTTAACAGACATTTAATTTTCAATCGAGTTTAATAGTTGACTATTCAGTTTTTTTTTTTAAATGGCTGAATCAACAAAATATGATAGTTAAAATGATCAATATTTGAAAGTTGAAGATTTTTTAGCTCAAATATAATTTGGACGTTTTTTAGCTCTAATTGAAAGTTGATGGTTTTATTAGCTGCTTTCTGATAATTGAAGTAAAAATAAGGGCTGAACGTTCGGTGGCCCGTTTAGTTTCAGTCGAGGTGATTCAGATTTTTGGTATTATGCTCAGAAGCCCTGTTCGATTTTTACTAATTATTGGACCGAATTCTGTTCGGTTCAGTTTCTTCCGAATTCGATTTCCGATGTAACCAATGTTTAAAATTATCTAAAAATATATATTTTTAAATCTCCAAAATTGAAATTGTTTTTAAAAACTTATACATATTATTTACAAATCTAATTAAAAATTATTTGAACTATCTAAATTAACTAAAAACAGATAGCCTGAAAAATCAGATTCGGATGCAATCACATAGCCTTAAATGCTATGAAATTATCAGATAATTGAAGTAAAAACAGTAATCAAAACGACCAAGAAAGAAGAGAGACAGCGTTGCGTCAGCGAAGGGTAAGGAGGTGACGTGTCAAGTCACGTGACCACAATCACGTTCGAAATACGAGACCAAAACGCGGAGAACCTCTAAAAGAGACGACGTCGACCCAAAGAAAGGTCAAAGCTGTAAATATCAAGAAACCTGTGGGTCCTACTGTTGAGTGGCAGTGAGCTGTCAAAGTGGGGACGAGGTCTTTCCTTTTTTTTTTGGTTGGGGCTAAATGGCAACGTGCGTTTTCATGGTGCTCTGACCCTGTTTGTCCCTCGCCATTGTAAGATACTTTTAATTTCCCAACAATAAAAACATTTTTTTGGCCTATAAAACAAAATTGATGGAAGAAACTATAATGTAAAATTAAAATTGCCAGCTTTCATGCGGCTGTTCGCCACATTCATACCAGCAAAGGACATTCGATACCAATGAAGTTATGATCCAAAATGAAATGTATTGTTTTTTTGCTCTAAAGAAATGTGTTGTTTTTACATAACTTTGTACTTCTATAGGATTTCAAACTAATAGTTACTGAAACCATTAAATTCTAATTTTAAAATGAACTAGAATTGAATCCGCACGTTGGTGCGTATATATTTTGTTTTCAAAATAATATTTAAAATATAAAATATTTTTTTGATTTATGTAAATAAATACTATTTTGAAACTAATATATATATATATTTTGAAACTAATATATATATATATATATATATATATATATATATATATATATATATATATATAATTGATGAATTTTACCAACACATGTTCACCACTTATTATTTTATTTATTTAAAATGTAACATTTTTAATAATTTAATTTTAAACATTAGTTTTCTATGAATTATTACAAATTTTCTTTTTTTTTAAAAAAAAAAGTTGCATTCTAAAAATATTTTTATATACTAAATCAAATTAGTTAATATTATATTTTGACAATATATTATATTTTGGTTTTGTATTTTGTTTTTCTATAAAATGAAATATATAATAATACGACCAATTAATTTTATTTATTTTTTTATATAAAAAGGTAATATGAAAACTTTTAAAAGAACTGGGATATACTATTTAATGACCCGAAAAATACATAAAATCTGGCCTAGATTAAATGTGGTAAAAAAAATAATTACATAATAGAAATTGATTAGATTTTCACCAGAAATGTTATTTTTTTGGATTTAAATTGCTTTTTGTTAGGAAAATATCATATCACACATCCATAAATTCCGGATATTTGTTAAATTTTTAGTTAGTGGATTTAAATGAAAATTTTGATGTATTTTACAGTATAGGATTGTTGGATTTTACATATGATTTCTGATATTCTCAAATTGTTTTATAAAAAACACTATTAAAAATAATTTAAATCCGAATATAAGGAATTAATCTTATTCCACGATCACTAAACCACTAATACTGATAAAAAAAAGGTACTGATCAAAATGAATTTAGGTACTATCAGTTAAATTTAATTGTAGTTTTAAGTAAATTTTAAAATATTAACGCTTTAGAATTTCAATTTACAAGTACATATCAGTCGTTATTTTGTGCATTAGCTTGTATTCTCTCTGTTTCATAAATACATGAAATTTTGATTCATTGCACAAAGATTAAGAAATTTATATTTTTGTATAAAGTAATCTTAAAAATATAATTTAAAACTTATTCAGTCAATTACTAAAATGACTGCAACATCTAATTGGTTACACAATTTCCAGTAAAATTAAAAATAAAATGAAAAAATCAAAACATCATCTATTTTGAAACAATAAAAACCTTCTAAAATATTATCTATAATATGAAACAGATCGATTACATTTTATTTAATTTTAATTTTGGGTTAGGTTTGGTCATCATTTTATAGAACATTTTAGGAACGTTATCATGCCTCTGCCGCTTAGTAACAAACTATTGTCAACCGTTATGTGAATAAATTTAAATAAACAATGAAATAATACTGACTGGCAGAAAATAATAATGCCAATGAGAAAAACCACATAATATTTGCCAAGTTGGCTAGTATAGAGCATGCTGGAAAAGTGTCTATTCCAACCTGAACTATTTGGATTGTGCCAAATACAACCCGAATAAATGGATAGTGCCAAATACGATCTGAACTCAATTAAAACTTTAAAAATCTACCTGAACTGTTTAAAATGTGCCTAAATCTACATTGAAATATTATTAAAAATTTGAAATTATACAAACTACTATTTTTTTATCGTATTAAGTTTTAAAACTTTGGTGATAATTGTTTCTGATTTATATAAACACATAAGATGTTTTTACTTATTATATCTTCAATAACCTTATATCTTACTAAAATATAAATAAGAAAATATTTATAATTAAATGATCATAGATATACTTAAAATTTTGAAGTTATTTATAAAAATTTCTTGTATAGATTATTTTTATTTTTAAAACTTAAGTGAATTTTACCTTTCTTTCACTAAGATATCTTGTTCAAAATATTAAACATATTTTGAACATATATTAATATATATATATATATATATATATATATATATATATATATATATATATATATATATATTATATATATATATTAAAACAACGTCGTTTTCTCTTATTAACAACTTTGAAAAAGACCAACTTTGCAAGGTAAAATTCACTTAAGTTTTAAAAATAAAATAATCTATACAAGAAATTTTTATAAATAACTTCAAAATTTGAAGTATATCTAAAATCATGTAATTATAAATATTTTATTATTTATATTTTAGTAAGATATAAATTTATTGAAGATATAATAAGTAAAAACATGTTATGTGTTTATATAAATCAGAAAAAAATATCACCAAAGTTTTAAAATTTAATACGATGAAAAAATAGTAGTTTATATAATTTCAAATTTTTAATAATATTTCAGTGTAGATATAGGCACGTTTTAAAAAGTTCATATAGGTTTTTAAAGTTTTAATTGAGTTCAGATCGTATTTGACACTACTCATTTGTTCAAATTGTATTTGGCACGATCCAAATAGTTCAGGTTGGAATAGACACTTTTACCACTCGGGGCCACAGGAGTCGTTATCAGTAATCTGCCAAAGTACGGATGATTATTTTGCTAATTAATTTATTAGATGGTTAGAGTTCTTTCGAATTATAATAATAATTGATCATGAGAGATTCCCAACGGCAGCAAGAAAGGAGCACGCCGTTGAAATCATATTCAAATACGAGTCTCATTAAATCGACCAGTCAAAGATCAAACGTGCATTACTCTTTTCACTTTCTTTTGTTTAAAACTGATTTAAATGATATGGAATTTAAATGTATGTAGTAGTTGCGTTTGTTACCTTAAAGTGCGATTAAAGAAAGAAAGAAAGAGAGACGACTGAGCATGACGGTAATATATTGTAGAAACTGAGGGTACGAAGGTAATAAAGGTGCAAGTGTAAAAAAAAAGTGCAAGTTGCTCAAAAAAAAGTTAGCTAAAATTACAGACATAAATATACAAATTTTAGGAAAAAAACTTAAAATATTTTTATTTACTTTAGTTCACCTCATTTTTTTTCTTATAATAGTTTTATTGTTATTTTACTTATAAAAACTAAATAATAGTTTATAAAATATATGATTTTTATTATTTCTTATATTAAATCACAGATTTCTTATCCTCATTATATATATATATATATATATATATATGTGTTTTTTCAACAAATGTAATTAACTGAGTATGTAATTTAAATGGATTTTCTTGCGACAAAAAAAAATCAATCGAGAAAAATATTTGGAAAATGAAACCGTCGACATTCCAAAAGACGAGATGGTATACTGTAATTACACGAATATATATATTCAGCGCCTCACTTTCCAACCCCCTTCCCTCTCTCTCCTTCCACTTTTGTCTCAGTCTCTCTCTTTGTCGTCAGTATCTCCTTCGGCAAAAAACTCGCGTTCGAATCGTTTGGAAGGAGACCACCACCATCGAACTCGAGGTAGTTAACTTTACTGTAACAGCTAAGCATCAGAAGTCGAAAGAGAGATAGATGATGGTGAAATGGACTCTTCTTGGTTATCTAATCGACGCTACTCACTCCTCATGAACTCTTTCTCGGAATAGGGACACTGTTGTATTTGGTGTTTGGGTTTCTGTTGTTTTATGGGGAAGGTGGCGGTTGCGTTTGCGGCGGCTGCGGTAGTGGCGGCTTGTTCTGTGGCGGGGGTGATGGTGAGGAAGAGAGTGAAGAGCCGGAGGAAATGGAGGACTGTAGTTGAGATTTTGAAGGAGTTTGAGGAAGGTTGCGATGCTCCCGTGGGGAGGTTGAGGCAAGTGGTGGATGCTATGGCGGTGGAGATGCACGCTGGTTTGGCTTCCGAAGGTGGCTCCAAGCTTAAAATGCTACTCACTTATGTTCATGATTTGCCTAATGGGTAAGCTTTCCTTCTTTTAGTAATGGTTGCTAATTAGAGATTGATAGAGTAATGTGGGAAGATAATCTTTAGCAGTCCTAATGAATAACTAGGACGAAACTAATTTTATATGTTGTTGTTTCGCGGCGGGTCTGAACCGGAGCCTTCTGGTATTCAAACACAAAAATATTTCATACATTGATAGAGTATTGTGTGAAGTTAATTTTTAGCAGTCTTAATGAATGATCATTAGGCATCAAAAAGTTGTTCCATTACTAAAACTTGAGGTGGTCTGGGAATCCAGACCGGAATAGAACAACCAAAGTAGCAAATGTTGGACCCGAATATGACCCCCAGGTGAGGTACCGGTAAAATGTGAGCTATCGAGTGGGCCGAACAAAGCCCATCACGATAACGAGAGCTGGAAGCTGAACCAAAGGCTGAACCTGGAAGTCGTCGTAATAGAGGTCACGATATAAAGGGAGCTGATACTTCGAGAAGACTCGGTCAAGAGGAACCTGGAGCAAGTACGTAACTGAAGCCGCATATCTCGGAGATCAGTTAAGGAGCTACCGACGAGACCTAGACTATATAAAGACGGAGAAGATCGAAGATAGAAGGACCTTCTCCGGATACCAACTTTTAGACTAGACAAAAAGTATTACGAATTCTTTTGTAATCATCTCAAAATATATTCTTTGTATTCATCATCTTTTCAACTCATCAATAAAATCATCTTTGTTCCTTAAGCTTATTTACGGGATTCAGCCCACGATTCTCATTACATCTCTTGACCTAACCTAAAATCTAAGAAGTGAAATCTTGTCTCTCACAATTGGCGCCGTCTGTGGGGACAATTAATCGAATCCCTTTCTCCAAAGCTTAAGGATGAATCCACTCGATGGAACTAATCCATCTAACCCCGATCAATCAAACCTGAGCAATAGCTCACCAAATCGCACTGCTCCGGGGGCAAATAACCCGAGAGCCTCCGGAGGGACCAACTCTGGATCCTCAGCCCTCAATAACCCATTGCATCAATCCGCTCCGAACCAAACGGAAGCTCAGCTTTCTGAGATCCGGCGGATGATGCTCCAGTTAGTGGACAAAGCTCAAGAAACCGAGCGAACGGTGCAACAGCTAGCCGAACGGCAGCAACAATTCGAAGAGATAACCAGGTCTCAATCCGCAACAACCCAACCGTCCGTCCACCAGGGAAGAGGGATCACGTTCCATGAACGATTAGCTGACCCATCCTTCCCTCGAGAGCGTCTGAACTTCTCCCCCGATAGCCCTGGAGCAGATGGTCAGGAACCTGCTTTCCAAACGCCTCGCGCTAGGACAGCTCCTACGTTCACCCCACCTGTCACTAGCACCATGGGGAGCAATGTAGCTACAACTAGCTCCATACCTAACCGAAACATTGGAGGGAGCACCCGTTTGCCTCCACCGCCACCTCCTTCCGAGTCTGGAGCAGGAACCAACATACCGTCCGGGGGCAGAACATCAGCTTCGGTGCTTCAAGCTAGGGTTTCAACCCCAAATACCGATGAATATCAAAGGACGGATGCTGATCCTGTAGTCCTCCGCACTAACCTTACTCGGAACCTGAGAACCAATGAGCGACCTGTTTCGCCAGCTAACTGGGAAAACGATCGAACCAGGTTCCGCCAGGAACCTGTTCCCCGAGTATCCGATAATGACCAAAATGTCCTTCCCTTCGAGGGACCTGACGCAATTCGTAGATACATGGAGCGAACCCACGCCGCTCTCCAGAAATTGGGAGCTCAAGTTCACAAAGCGACGAGCTTAGCTCCCGAAATCGAGAGTTTAATCGAGGAGACTCGTGGGACTCTGTTCACCGATAGAATTGCCAACTCTTACATAAGAGACACTCGAAAAATTAAGATTCCCGAATACGATGGGAACGCAGATCCGAAAGCTTATCTAAGAGCCTTCCGATTAGCCATCGTTAAAGCTCACTTCACAAAAGAAGAATGTGATGCAGGATATTGCAGAACATTTGCTGAAAACCTGATCGGAACAGCTCTCGAGTGGTTCTCTGGCCTCGAACCGAACTCTATAGACAGCTTTGATCAGTTGGATAACGCCTTCATGAAACAATATTCAACCCACATCCTGAAACAAGCATCTGAGGCTGATCTCTGGAAGATCAGACAAGGATTGGGAGACTCACTGCGAGTCTACATTGATAAGTTCAGAGCAGTAAGAACCAAACTCTCGAACCCTAACGATCAAGTAGCCATCGAGGCCCTTAGGAGAGGTCTCTGGTACAAATCAGGCTTCTTCTCGGAGCTAACGCTAAATCCTCCCCTAACTATCGATGACGCCCTTCATAGGGCCTCTAGATACATCACACTGGAAGAGGAAACAGCAGCATTAGACAAGCTCCACCGAAAACCTCAGAATCATCCGAAAGGCGAAGCCTCCGACGGGAAGGGACCTCATAAAAGAGGGAGCTCCCGAAACAACCAGACTCAGGGAGAGCATTCTTATGTAATCGAGGACGACAAAGACGAAAAACTTGTTGCCCCGACAGCTAAAGCCCCCTGGTCCAAAGGCTACGACGAAAGCAAACACTGCTCTTACCACGATCGAAAGGGACACTCAACCGAAGAATGTTGGGACCTCCAACGTCAATTGGCTGCTAAATTCGCAGCCGGAGAAATAAAAGACGTGGACCTCAAAAAGCCACAGCCTTACCAGAAAAGAGGTCCCCGGGATAACTCCCCAAAACGCGAGAGATCACCCGAAAAAGAAACAGACTCACCACCTCCAGCTCCCAAGAAAAGAGTCGATATGGTCCTTGGAAAATTCCCCCAAGGAAAAAGCCTTCAAATAGAAGCCCTCCTGAGTAAAATACCTCCCCAATCGAGCCCTGACTCAAGGGTCGATTACATCCTCGGAGGGTCCGACGTATGTCAAGATTCCGTTAACTCTATTAAAAGTCACGTACGGAAAGCTGTGTCCAATACTCAGTCTAAACCGACCAAACCCGAGTCCAACACTAAAATCTCTTTTTGGGAGAGTGAGACATCAAACCTCGACAGGCCTCACGACGATGCCCTCGTCGTAACGTTAAATATAGCAGGCTACGAGGTACCTAAGCTCATGATCGACACCGGAAGCTCCGTCGATCTCATTTTCTATAACGCATTAAAGGGAATGGAAATAGACGATTACGAAATCGTCGACCAGAAATCCAACCTCGTAGGCTTCTCAGGAGAAACAACTACCTCCTTGGGAACCATCAAGCTCCAGTCATAGCTGGCGGAGTCATGAAAATGACCAACTTCATAGTTGTCGACAAACCGTCTCCCTTCCACGCAATCCTCGGAAGACCTTGAATTCACAAGATGAAAGCAGTAGCTTCAACTTATCATCAATGCGTGAAGTTTCCAGCAATCGACGGGATAGTTACCGTACATGGTAGCCAAAAGATTTCAAGGATCTGTTACCTGGGAGGATTCGAGATCATAAAAGATTCTCCTCAATAGCAATTACAGGTCCAGGAGAGTTGCGGAATGCAACAAAATATCCGAGGTCCTCCCAAGAACCTCACCGAAAAAGTTAGCATTGACGACTCGAACCCTGAAAAACAGGTAAGCATCGGATCTGAGCTGCCTCTCGAAACCAAAAAGGAGCTCATCGAATTCCTAAAACAGAATGTCAAAACCTTCGCATGGACCACCAGTGACATGAAAGGCATAGACACCAACGTCACCACACATAAGCTCAATGTAGATCCCACCTTCAAACCGATCAAACAGAAGCGTCGTAAGCTAGGTCTCGAAAAAGCCCAAGCTGTTAACGACGAAGTCGATCGACTAACGAAAGCCGGGTCAATCCGAGAAGTTCAATACCCCGATTGGTTAGCCAACCCAGTGGTAGTAAAAAAGAAGAACGGGAAATGGAGAATCTGCGTAGACTTCACCGACCTAAACAAGGCCTGTCCTAAAGACAGCTTCCCGTTACCTCACATCGATCGTTTGGTCGAAGCAACGGCTGGTCACCAGCTCCTGTCCTTTATGGATGTCTTTTCAGGATATAACCAGATTATGATGGAGCCTGAGGATCAAGAAAAAACCGCGTTCATAACCGAACGAGGAACCTATTGTTACAAGGTCATGCCATTTGGTTTGAAAAACGCGGGAGCTACCTACCAAAGATTAGTAAACAAAATGTTCGCTGGACAACTTGGAAAAACCATGGAAGTCTACATCGACGACATGTTAGTCAAATCTTCAATGGGAGAGGACCATATCTCCCACCTAAGGGAATGCTTCGACATCCTCAACAAATACGACATGAAGCTAAACCCAGCTAAATGTACCTTCGGAGTTCCCTCCGGCGAATTCCTAGGTTACCTCGTAACCGAAAGAGGCATCGAAGCCAACCCGAAACAGATAGCGACATTCCTAGAAATGCCGTCACCTAAAACGACCAGAGAGGTACAAAGATTGACCGGACGAATCGCAACATTAAATCGATTCATATCCAGGTCCACCGACAAGTGCCTTCCATTTTATAAACTCCTGAAAAACAATAAGAAGTTCCTGTGGGATGAAAAGTGCGAAGAAGCCTTTAAACAACTGAAAACCTACCTCTCGGAACCTCCGATACTGTCCAAACCTGTAGTAGGTGAACCACTGTATATGTACCTCGCCATATCGGCAGCTGCAGTCAGCGGGGTGCTAGTACGAGAAGAACAAAACGAACAGAGACCTATCTATTATACTAGTAAAAGCCTAATAAACGCCGAGACGAGGTACCCTTCCATGGAAAAACTAGCCCTAGCAGTCGTGACAGCTGCTAGGAAGCTACGACCATATTTCCAATCACACTCAATCATCGTAATGACCTCACAACCATTGCGAACAATTTTGCATAGTCCTAGCCAATCCGGACGATTAGCTAAATGGGCTATAGAGCTTAGCGAATACGATATCGAATACAGACCTCGAGCAGCAGCAAAAGCTCAGTTCCTTGCCGACTTCGTTATTGAGCTAGCGTCCGAACATTTAGACCAAGAAATAGAGGTCTCAAAATGGAGCCTATACGTGGACGGAGCCTCGTCAAAACAAGGCTCCGGCGTCGGTCTAAGATTAACCTCCTCAGCTGGAGAAACCATCGAACAATCCTACAGACTTGGAGTTAACGCTTCCAACAACGAAGCTGAGTATGAAGCACTAATCACCGGCTTAAAACTAGCCCTAAGCCTCGGAATCCGAGAGCTGAGCGCCTACTGTGACCCACAGCTGGTAGCTAGCCAGTTTCACGGAGAATACGAAACGAGAGACGAAAGAATGGGGGCATACCTCGAAGTAGTCCTAGGCCTGACAAAACAGTTCGATAAGTTCGAGCTAACGAGAATCCCACGAGGAGAGAACTCTTCAGCAGACGCACTCGCCGCGCTAGCCTCCACATCCGACCCTCTCGTAAAACGAATTATATCCGTGGAAGGAATCGAAAAGCCAAGTATCGACATATCTACCAAAGCTGAGCTAGATAACAAATCAAAAGCAAAAGTTGAGGATAACAGTCCTCCCACGGAAGCCACCCAAGTCTTCACGACATTCTAGTTCCCTAGAACCAGAGCACGCAGCTTCAGAAAGCACACCCCTGACAATGCAACAAAAAACTTAGAGGGCCACAACCAAAGTGAGGGTATTCACCGAAGTTCGAACTCCCCTGAGCCTAACTCAATGAATACCCCCGGGGGCATCATCCAAACCTCGGAACCACTCGTCCTAAAAGTACAAACAATAAGCCGCGCAGCTCTTAAAAAAGCAATACAAACCACAGGGGACAACGAGGAAATTGGAGATATTCCTCAGAATCTAGAACCGACCCCAACGAATATCCCCGGGGGCACCACTACACCAGGTCCTGAACAGGAACCTCCCTCCTCTCTTCACAACAAAGTTGTAGGAAGAGAAGACTGGAGGATACCGATCATGGATTACATCCTCGAGGGAAAAATCCCACCCAATAAGTGGGAGGCTCGAAAACTCAAAGCCTTAGCAGCAAGATATTGCATAATCGAGTCAGCCCTCCACAAACGAAGTGTCTTCGGACCTTACCTAAAATGCGTTCATAGTCTAGTAGCTATGAAACTCATGAAGGAAATGCACGACGGTTCCTGCGGAAACCATTCCGGGGGCAGAGCTCTAGCTATCCGAATTAAAAGACAAGGCTACTTCTGGCCTACTATTATCGCGGATTGTGAGGTCTACTCCTCATCATGCGACAAATGCCAAAGGCATGCACCGATCATACACCAACCAGCGGTATCATCTCCCTATCCGTTCATGAGGTGGTCCATGAATATCGTAGGTCCATTAGTACCTTCAGGGAAAGGAAAGAAATTACTAAACCTCCTCGTCCTAACCGATTACTTCACCAAATGGATCGAAGCTGAAGCTTTCCAACAAATAAACAGATTTGAGGTCGAAGGATTTGTTTGGAAGAACATTGTATGTAGGCACGGTGTCCCATACGAAATCGTAACCGACAACGGAGGACAGTTCATATCCCACGATTTCAGAAAGTTCTGCGATAAGTGGAACATCCGCCTCACATTTTCATCACCTCGGCGACCTCAAGGTAACGGCCAAGCGGAGGCTGCTAACAAGTCGATCTTAGCAAACCTCAAGAAACGCCTAGGAGCTCAGAAGGAGCTCTGGTCAGAAAAACACCCGAAGTACTATGGGCTTGCGGAACCACCCCACGAAAAGCTACAGAGGAAACTTCTTTCTCCTTAGCTTACGGGATGGAAGCTGTCGTCCCAGCAGAAACCACCGCAGGCAGCCTCCGACGGGAGCTCTGCACCTCAAACCCCGCAGCTAACAACCAGCTCCTGATGGACAGCCTCGACTTAATCGAGGAAAGACGAGATCAAGCTTTGCTCCGCATTCAAAATTACCAGCAAGCAATGGCTCGACACTATAATTCCAAAGTAAGGCCCCGGCAGTTCACTGTAGGTGACCTGGTGCTTAGAAAGGTGTTCGAAGGAACTAAAGAACCAGGAGCTGGAAAGTTAGGAACCAACTTGGAAGGACCCTACCGAATTATCCATATAGTACGACCCGGAGTCTATAAACTCCAGAAGGTACGAACCGGGGTACCTGAAATCCGATCGTGGAACGCCACGAATCTCAAAAGATATTATCATTAGGTACCCAAATCCCCTGAACTACGTTTGGCTTGATCCCTTGACTGGGTACGTAGGCAACTCCGACATGAGTGCAGCCCCAACCTCTTTTCACCAACCTCCTCACCTGAGCAAGAGGGACATACATCACCAAGAACACATAGCCTAAAAATAGTTATTGTATAAATAATCCGAATCATGTATTCTCTGATATCTGACATTAATAAAACAACTAATTCAGCTTCGTAAACGTCAAGGGTCTTAAAACCCTCCAAGAAAATTCAGGTCCCCATAAATCGGGACCTAAGCTCAACTATCTTGAACAAATTCAGGTCCCGGAAAATCTGAACCTAAGGTCTTAAAATCCTTAAGAATCATCTAAGGTCTTAAAATCCTCGATAAATCCAAAGGTCTTAAAATCCTTAACATAAACTAAGGTCTTAAAATCCTTAACAACAACTAAAGGTCTTAAAATCCTTAACAATCATCTAAGGTCTTAAAATCCTTAACAATCATCTACGGTCTTAAAATCCTTAATAAACATCTAAGGTCTTAAAACCCTTAAGCAATCAACAAGGTCTTAAAATCCTTATCAAAACCGAAAGGTCTTAAAATCCTAAAGAATCAGTTAAATCTCAAAGTTCCTCAACTTCATCCGTTAAAGTCCAAAGATTCCAAAATCCTTCGAACTAACTCAGGTCCCTACGAGTCTAACTCAGGTTCCTACAGACCTGGATGCCAGGTCCCAGAACTTTTAAATCGGACTCAGGTCCCCAGATTTTCCGAAATAATGTCAAGGACCCCTCTTCAAAGTCCTCATGACCAAATGCTAACTAAGCAAAAACGTTTACAACAAATCGAAACTAAAGGTCCTAATTCGATTCAACAATCGCTATGATTAAGTAAAACATGATCAAGCTCAAAAGCTTGAAACAAAAGTAAATAAGTCTTAAATACGATAAAGGGTTTAAAAGCCTCCCCAGGCTATTAAAATCTTAGACATGGATAAAGGTTTAAAGGCCTCCTCAGGCACTAAAGTCGTAGAACTTAAACAAAGACAAAGCGGAAGTCTTGTAAAACATAAAACATAAGATCAACAGAGCATCAGCTCTCAACCCTCCTGATCCTCCTGGACCGGTTCACCATCGCCAATGGGAACCTCTCCTCCAGCCACGTTATCGTTGCCTCCTTGAACTGCTTCGACCGGAGCTACGTTAGGAGCCATTAAACTCAAGTTAGAACCATACTCTCCAGAAAAGGACGGATTAAACAGATTAATCTCGAAAGTACCTGAGCTGTCCGAGATCTGGGGAAGAGGAAGCTTGCTGACTGAAAAGTCAGACACTTGAGCCTTCTCATATGCAGTTGTCGCCCCTAGCAACAAAGCCACCAGCTGGCTGTACTCCTCTTCAACGCTCTGGATCTTGTTGTTCAACATATCCTTCAAGAGGTCAACGTTAGCTTGGAGCTCCTGAGCGTAAACCAAAGCACTGACCTCTTCCTTCTTCTTAGCGAACTTCTCTTGAACACAAGCTAAGATCTTGTCATAAGCCTCTGCAACCTCTTTCTTCCCTTCCCTAACCGCCAACTTAACTTCAGCCTCCTTGTTCTTCTGGCTATCCTGGGATGAGGCAATGAGCTCACGAACTTGATGCTCAGCTATCCTTCGGGCAGAATCCAAGTCATTGATCCTCCTACTCTTCACCTGGATATCAAGCCCTTGACTTTCGATCTGTCCTTGCTGAGCATCAGCCTTCAAGCCTAGCCTCGTCACTTCAGCTTCGAGTTCAGAAATTCGAACCCGGGCCTGATCGAGATCGGCCTTGGCTGCCTTAACCATCTCAGTCACCTCAGCAAGCTCACCAGCATTGGGGGCATCGTGCAAAGCATTCTCGAACTTGAGCTGGGCTCTGTTAACAGCCCCAGCCAACTGCAACAACACCAAAAATGTACGAATATTATTATCTCTAAAAAAAAAGTATAAACAAAGAAAAGGTGGAGATCACACACCTGACCCATACAATGGGCTATGTCGAGATACTCATCCCGGTTAGTTAAGTCCTTGAGCGCTGGAAGGGGACATCCTACCCTCTTCAGGTGCCTCAGTATCGCGGCTAAGCCCCAGGAATCATCCAGGATCGACCCAGGCTTCGAATGAGTGAAGCTCCACCCCACAGTTCCTCCTCTAGAAGACGAGGAAGATGATCGAGTGGGAGCTCCGCCTTGGTCGGTCCTAGGCCTCTTGTGTCTCGACGGCTCGACTTCGGAGGTACCCCGCAGAGCCTGGTGATCAGCCTCCGACATAGGGACCTCAGGAAGAAGAGTAACACCCTGAGCTGTGACCTCAGCAGGAGCGGATTCGACGACAGGTCTGGATCCCCCATCGTCCAAGACATCCTTCACCGAATCAAGAAAGGATCCCCCTTGGCTCTTGTCTCCCCCACGGGAGGTGCTGGCAGCCTTCGAAGGGTTGCCCCTATAACGAAATGACGGCCTGAGAGTCATGTCACCTGACTTAGTCTTTTCGGTACCTGAAGCACTAGCACCGGTTGAGATCGACACAACTGAGTCACCTGCCGAAACTGGAACAACGGAAACTCTCATGAGAATTGAAAACTTCAAGATAGCGAAATCACGTAAAAAGGTTCAGACTTGAGCTTACTTTCAAGATCTTCAGCAGGAATGAGATCTTGAAAAGAGGCGTTATAGATATCTGGGAACCTGGCTGCACCTATTCGAGAAGTAGTGTAAGCAGGCCAGGTACAAGGAGTCTGATGCAACTTGCGGTATAGAGCTCTGGTAAGCTTGGTAGAGAGCTTTGGAGGATCTTCAATCTCTGCAAAGAAATCAGAACCAAAAAGGTTAATCAACCACATATAAACGAAACAAGAAAAAGGATATTCCTAGAATTCCTAACCAGATGGATTAGTCCAAGTGACCCTGAGGTTCCGACCCGGAGGAACCGTCAAAGGATCAACTTTAACATAGAAATACTTTTTTCTCCAGTCATCATCGCTACTGGAGAACCTAAAGATAACATGACTGGGACGACTAGAGAGGTAATAAGTCCCGGTACCACCCTCCTTAGAAGCGCTCTCTTTCAAAGAGAAGAGACTTATAAGCTCGGTAAGACCAACGCTAACCCCTTCCTCTTTGGACCTGGTGATGAAGCCGTTAACCACACGGATAATCGAGGGACAGAGTTGGGAGAGGGCTAGTTGATAATGATCTAGTAGATCGAGCAGTAGAGTTGGGAGAGGAAATCTCAAGTGAGACTTGGAAATGAATTTCTCATGACAACAGAACCAACCCTCCGGAGCGGTCTCAGGGGTTTCGTCGGAGCTGCAGGCACGGCCAAGCTCCTTCGAACCGAGAGCTTGAACCATGAGGTTGACTACGTCTTGACTTTTCAGCAACGACGGTGAGTGTAGGTTGCTCCCACTCGAATCATCCTTCTTCTTTCGTTTGGAGACTCTAGCTGCAATCGTCTCCCTAGCTGTCTTTTTCCCCTTCTTCATTTTGGCTCCGACTTCTTGCTTAACCTTCAATAGTTTGGCCCCGGAGGCGGAGGGAGGCATCCCGGTTTCGCCGGAACCTTCTTTCGGATGATCCATAATACGGGAAGGATAAAGAGAAAGTTGATGGCGAGGTTTGGGAGAGAAGTTGCAGAACGACGATGAAAGATAAAAAAAAAGAAAAATCGCAGTAAAAATAGTGAGAGGAGAGGGAAGTTACCTTGGAAACCGAACAGAGGCGTGGAGAAAGTGGGAGGCGTAGCAGTTAATGCTCACAACTTTATATCCCATCGCCTCTCGAGATCCGGAAACGTCATTTCAAATCTCTTTCATCCGAGCCGTAGATTTTATTAACAAACGATAAGGACCGTTGGATCGAATAAACCAAATCTAATGAGATAAATACTAATTATTACTTCGGCGAAAAGATAAGATCGAATGCTAGAATCTAGCTTCCGAGACAAAAGATTTTATTCGGAGGCTGTGGGCAACTGTTGGACCCGAATATGAATCCCAGGTGAGGTACCGGTAAAATGTGAGCTATCGAGTGGGCCAAACAAAGCCCATCACGATAACGAGAGCTGGAAGCTGAACCAAAGGCTGAACCTGGAAGTCGTCGTAATAGAGGTCACGATATAAAGGGAGCTGATACTTCGAGAAGACTCGGTCAAGAGGAACCTGGAGCAAGTACGTAACTGAAGCCGCATATCTCGGAGATCAGTTAAGGAGCTACCGACGAGACCTAGACTATATAAAGACGGAGAAGATCGAAGATAGAAGGACCTTCTCCGGATACCAACTTTTAGACTAGACAAAAAGTATTACGAATTCTTTTGTAATCATCTCAAAATATATTCTTTGTATTCATCATCTTTTCAACTCATCAATAAAATCATCTTTGTTCCTTAAGCTTATTTACGGGATTCAGCCCGCGATTCTCATTACATCTCTTGACCTAACCTAAAATCTAAGAAGTGAAATCTTGTCTCTCACAGCAAAGAGATTTATGAAAAGTACGAACAGTCCTAGCTAATGAATCAGCTATGGTATTCTGAGTCCTTGGAATGTAGCAAATCTTGAAGTCCGAGTAGTACATCTTGAGTGTGTGAATCGTATCCAGCTCCGTCGAGAAATTTGGCCAGGATTGTGGCTCCGTCAGCATTTTAATCAGGTCCTTACAATCAGTACCAAACCTCTGGCAGTCCGAGTGTTGTAGCATGGTCTCCATAGCCCATCTTAGTGCTTCTAGCTCCGAGTGTAACGCTGACTCCCGTAGGATTAAGATTAGGACAAAGACTAAGCTAATATTATATGTTGTAGTTTGGGTCTGAAAGATTATGGGATTCAAAAGAAAAAAAAAGTAATATTTTTTTATTGTTATATTGTCTATATCCCTTGAGTTTGCTATTTTTTTTTTTTGTAAAGTGGAATACTTTGTTGCTGCTTGAATCAGAGAGTACAATGTCTTGCTCTAAAATGTCTCTTAGTCTTTGAGCTTTAGTTGGAGCTTAAGGAAGTGTCAGTGGGTACCATTTTCTCACAAGCACAGATTCTGTTCCTCTCTTTTTTTATGTGACGTTTAACATATATAGTGTAAAAAGCTTGAAGGTGTTCTTCTTTTTTTTTCGCTCTCTTATCTCTTGACTTTTACTTTCGTATCTTGTTCCTATCCAATAATAAGATTGCGACTGTTCAAGGGAAATGCACTAGTTTCCTCATATTTTTTCTAGCCATTGGATTCTCTTTTTTATTGTCGCACTGACTACTTTTACACTTCCAGGACGGAGAAAGGAACTTATTACGCACTTCATCTCGGAGGCACTTACTTTAGGATTTTAAGGGTTCATCTAGGTGGTGAAAGGTCATCATATCTAGATGTTCAAGATGTTGAACGACACCCTATACCTTCCCATTTGATGAATAGCACCAGCGAGGTGGTGACTCTTCTTCACTTTCTTTTTGTAATGCAAGTTGCTTAATTTAGTATCTGCTATACTTTGATTGCAGGTTCTTTTCAACTTTCTCGCCTTTTCATTGGAAAGGTTTATCCAAAAAGAAGGAAACGAATCTAATTCGCAAGGTGTGAAAAGGGAACTTGCGTTTACGTTTTCTTTCCCTGTCAAGCACACTTCTATATCTTCAGGAGTACTAATCAAATGGACCAAAGGTTTTGAGATTAGTGAAATGGTTAGTAAGATGATATACTTAACATTTCTTTTTAGATTCTCTTCAACCGTGGCTTGGTTTTCAGATGTTGTTGTGAATTGTTTCTGCTGTCAAAACATTATCTGATATCCTGTAAGCACACTGTGGATGACCTTAATCTTAACCATTAGCCATGTTATGATTTAGTGATAATGTAATCATCCATCTCTTGATATTTGTTGGGAGTTTGACATGCAAAGTTAAAGTTATTTTGTCATTAAATAATGCAAATTTTATTATTTTAGGTTGGGAAAGACATAGCTGAATGTCTACAAGGAGCTCTGAACAGAAGAGGCCTTGATATCCACGTTGCAGCTCTTGTAACTTCCCCTTTTTTAGAAATTTGTGATGCCTTAGATTAAATTATCTACAGAAAAATGATGCTTTGTTCTGAATTCAGTTTCCTCTATTGAGCAGGTAAATGATACTGTTGGAGCTCTGTCACTTGGATATTATCATGATCCAGACACGGTTGTTGCGGTTGTATTTGGAACCGGTACTAATGCGTGTTATTTGGAGCGAACCGACGCCATAATCAAGTCTCAGGGTCTGCTCACAACTTCTGGAAGCATGGTACTAATGGTCTACTGTAAAAAAAAAAAAAGAAGCTATCATGATGCCTTTTAGATTCCTCAGAGGAGGAAATGTGTTCTTATATGTTTCAGGTGGTTAATATGGAGTGGGGAAATTTTTGGTCCTCACATCTGCCTAGAACTTCATATGACATTGACTTGGATGCAGAGAGTTCAAATCCAAACGATATGGTAGTCATCTTTGCTTATCATCATAAGTTATTATCTTCAGGTGAAGAACAAGCAGTGATCCTTTTATATATATATAGGGATTTGAGAAGATGATAGCAGGAATGTATCTAGGTGACATTGTTCGTAGAGTGATCCTTCGCATGTCACAAGAATCTGATATCTTTGGACCCTCCTCCTCTATGTTTTCTCAGCCTTACGTTCTAAGGTATATATACATCTTCTTTAGTTCTAGCTAGAAAGCTGGTTCTTATTCTAATTAGAAGCTTTGATCTTTTGCATTGTCGGAACAACTAACATCACTTCAATCTCTCAGAACAAATGCAGTCTCAGCTATGCATGAAGACGACACACCCGAGTTACAAGAAGTAGCAAGAATCTTGAAAGACTTAGGGGTGAGTTAAAAAGCTCATCTGTTGTTGTACTTGAAAGGTTAAGAAAAACTCAAGAAGCTTCACTTACATAACCTGAAACAAACAGGTATCAGAAGTACCACTGAAGGTGAGAAAGCTCGTGGTGAAAATATGCGACGTGGTGACAAGAAGAGCAGGGAGGCTAGCAGCAGCGGGGATCGCAGGGATCTTGAAGAAGGTAGGTCGAGATGGTGGAGGAGGAATCACGAGCGGTAGGAGCAGAGGCGAAATGCAGATGCAGAGGAGAACAGTTGTTGCAGTAGAAGGTGGTTTGTACATGAACTACACCATGTTTAGAGAATACATGGAGGAAGCTCTGGTTGAGATTCTAGGACAAGAAGTGAGTCAATATGTGGTGGTTAAAGCCATGGAAGATGGTTCTAGCATTGGCTCTGCTCTTCTCGTTGCCTCTTTACTACAGTCATGATTAAAAATGTTTATATAATTGGTTTCATGTCAGATTCTCTCTGTACATACATTTATTCAATATTTGTTTGTTTTTATTTATTATTGTTAAATAGAGGCATATGTATATGCTTATGTGTAAATGTTTTTAGGAATAAGCTATACTCATCATCCACATTAAAAGTTGATGATCTAAAATCATTATCACTTTCTTGAACCACAAGCTATGTGAAGTTGCTGATGTTTGTTCAGAAACATAGATTGAAAAGCAAATGAATGACATTAATGAATGTGTTTCGTCTGCAATATCATTTAATGTGAGAGAGATTATCAACAAGGAAGGAGAGATTTTTATGAATCAATCAGAACACAGCTTTTTTGAAGGAATTATGCACTGGGAGGCTTGTAGAGCTTCTCAACCATCTTCCTATACTCTGCAGAGGGAAACAAAAAGAGACCTTTAGAAACTTAGAAGATAAATAAAATGTTACAAATCCTGCATTTTCTTGTTACTTACCTTCTTGGTTGCTCCAGAGCTGAGCTGCTTGAGTGTTCAATGGTGAGCTTATGTTCGGCTCTGAACAACACACACCCTTAGGTATTAGATTCACCAACCAAAGGACTTACAAAAAAAAAGAAAACCAAAGGTAATTTACCTCCAAGAAGGCTCCTGATCTTTGGAGGTTTGAAAGGATAGTCATTGGAGAAAGAGAGGGAGAGTCTGTACTCAGTTCCTTCAAAGACGGTCTCTTTGCTTCCTTTTATTGTTCCCTTCCAACAAAAGATGTTGTTTTCCTCAGGGAAAGCCGATACTCCCGGGTCACACCACCCATCTTTGAAAAAAAGAACCCAACCCAAGTCAAGACAGTTAACTAGTATTAGTAATAGTAATAATGAAGTACTTTTATGAAGTTTTCCATATATATTTGCCAGAACAAGTTTTTTCCACACTGCTTTTAAATTACTGTGAATGTTTGATACAACATTTTATTCAGTTTTTATACAATAACTTCAGATACTAGTTACCTACTCCTTAATTTTCAGAAAGTAAATATAGATTAATCTGAACATAATACTTCAAAAATAGAACGTATAAAGTGTTTCAGCCTCGAATTTGAGTGCACTCAGATCCTGACAATTTTACGCACTTCACAGGCCGTTTCAAATAAACTTGATGCAACACTATGACATAAGAGACGAATGCCAAAGAAGTGGTAGGTACCGTTTTTCAGAAAAAAAAAAACGAAACAGCCTAAGAAAATCCATTAGAAGTTGCATTATTAGACAAGGAAACAAAAACACAGATTTATCTCCTTAAAGGTTTGAGGTAGAAAAGAAACAAATCAAGCGTTGAAAAGTCTCCTTAAAGGTCCATCTCTGCGGTCTTTGGCAGCTTCAGTAAGTGCAATGAACTTCTTAAAGCCGGTGGTTGCTGCTCCTCTGCCAAGAGCCGCTGCTCTCGTCAACACATCCTCGCTGTTTGCTATGAACCCAGCTGCTGTAGCCGGATTAGTGATTCCCAGCGGCAGTGCAGGTGGGATTGGAACCGGTTGTGGCATTGCCGCTGAAGCAGAGGCCTGTGCGAACCCTGGGCCATGCTTGTTGAAATCGTCAAGTATGCTCTGCTGGTCAGCTTTCTTAAGACCCTGCATCAACACCACAAAACGGTTCATAGTTAGTTTCCTGATATCTAACAGAATGATACTGTGGACATCACTCTGACTTGAAGCTAATTGGGATTTTAGAGAATGTGAGTATTGAAATGGATTAAGAAAAGACAAAATCACCTTAAGTTCCAAGATGCGCTGAAACTCCATGGGAGTTCCTTCTGGAAAGAGTGCACGGTAAGTGTCTGCCACAGAATCGATTGGGGATAGTATGACCTTAAGAAGTGCTTCAGCTCTGCTCATTTCACGGCTCACAAATTTAGAGTAGCTGGCAGCAGTTGAAGTCTGCAGTGACATCACAAACTTCAGATTTCAAAAAGCTAAATTGGTTTATACAACTAGCTTGCTCAGATAACAGCAATCAAATTTTCTAGACACAGAGACACCAGCAGAGGCAGATATATGCATAACATGGATAGCTAACCTGTCTGGCAAGGGAAGGAATTTCTAGAAGAATCGTCTTCATGGCTTGCGTATCTAGTAACATCTGTGAAGCCAAAAAAAAACAGATAGTCATCTTCCAACTTTACACCAATGAAAAAGAAGGCTCAGATATACATAACAGCGAGAGGGATATCATGCAGCTATAACTCTCAAAGCAAGCAAAAAAGATTATCCCTACATTGAATTCTCCAACGGTACTAGTACTGAAGGAAATGAATATGAATAAACAACGACTAAACCACTTCAACAGCAACAAAAGCAGGGAAGATAAAAGAGGTGGTGTAAAGCCAGACTGAGTTTAGCACTAAGTCTCTAGATTCACCTGATAATCTAATGTATAGCGATTTTCACATGGATTTTAGCCAACTCACTGACTACTAGAGAGTTTACGACGGAAAGAATTAGAGTCATGCATATGGAGGATATACGGCACGCAAAACTGACCTGTTGAGCTCCAGCTTCGGATAGTTGCTTGCATCTGAAAATATTAGCATAAAACCGTGGTCCAAGGGATGATGCCAGCTGCACAAAGTATTAGAAAATAAAAGGTCGTTCTCTATCAAGTTGGACCAAGTCTTAATACTGTTGAACTGTTACTGTCAATAGCCTCGGTTCGAATCTTAGTAGCGACTATTGAAGTATGTTTGATGAATGAAGTAGAATCAAAAATCTGTTTTCTATTCTATACAAGAAGAAAGCAACGTAATAGAAATTTATCTCAGGTCCTAAAATAGTATGACAAGTATTTATCACAACAGCATAAATAGTGTTTACCTTGTCGAGGAAAAATTGGAAGTAAACTGGTGTTAGAAGGTTCCCGAGGACAGGAATGCTGCCGCTAAGAATTGTATTGATTCCATTCACATACCTAAAAGAATACACAAGTTTGTTTAGGATCTGGTCATATGGGCATATAAAACAATAGAAAGCTTTGAGCTCCCAGATAGCTCTTACCCTGACTGGTCGCCCACACTGTCAAGTGACCCCCATGGAACACGTGTCATCGCTGCCATTTCTGTGTCAAATTTAGTTTCGATTCCAAGGACCAGCGTCACCAATGATCTCGTTATGACCGCAGAAAATTCATCCTGCACAGCAACGCAGCTTGAGAAGAATCCAAAATAAGTGACATCAGGGAAAAAAATATGTCAGTTGTAATCAGTACCTGGACCTCTGATATGTCTACAACGTCAACATAGTGCGGGTCAATAATTTCTGATACTTTTTCTGCCAGTTCACCACACTGCGAGACAGATAACAAATAATCCTTGAGAAGTCCCACATTGATGTTCGGTAATCGAAACTTTTAGACAAAATCCTACTGATATGGTTACACACCTTGTATCCCGGACCAACATAACAATTCGCATTCGATTTTTTTTTTATACAGAAGCAGCAGAAAATATATTTGAAAATGTACCGCATGAGCAGCACAAAAATTTGGAAAAAAGTGCAAACGAATAACTTGGAGGTGAAAGATTACATCACAACAACATCGAGGAAGTAAGTAACTATGCTACACATAGTTGTCACGTATATGCTGCATGCTGAGAGTGCTGAAAGTGAAGAGGCAAGAAAACATAATAACATACAAACAAAACAAAGCTTACGGTTATGTGGCAATACTCGGACGAATTAACTATGTGACATATCACCCTTTCATCTCTGTCCGAGACCTGCAAGAAGAAACTAAAGTGATTAAACAAGTGGAAAGCACACATGGGAAACAGGAAGAAGGCAGATATGCTCAGCACCTTTATCTGTCCGTCCATGCCTGTGGCTGCAGCAACGATACCGGTGCCTCCTTTTGGGAGCAAGTGGATTTGCAAACTAAAACCAGGAATACCCGGAGTAGAAGAGCCAAGATATAAGATGAGATTGGTGGCTCAAGGTTTCTCACAGCAGGAAGGAATTGATTACAACGAAGTGTTTTCTCCGGTGGTGAAACATGTATCAATTCGTATCATGCTTTCCTTCGTGGTCAATAACGACTACGAACTCGAGCAGATGGACGTGAAGACGGCGTTCTTACACGGTGACCTAGAAGAAAGGATTCTTATGAAGCAACCTGAGGGCTATGTTAAGAAAGGGGATGAAAACAAAGTCTGTTTGCTTAAGAAATCCTTGTATGGGTTAAAACAATCTCCAAGGCGATGGAATCATAGATTTGATTGTTTTATGAAGACTCAACAGTTCGTAAGAAGCAAAGAAGATCCGTGTGTCTACATGAAGAATGTTAAAACGGCACAAGCGGTATTCTTACTCCTATACGTTGATGACATGCTCATAGCCTCAGGAGACAAGCAAGAGATCAGAAACATTAAAGAGAGTTTGAGCAAGGAATTCGAGATGAAAGATTTGGGAAAGGCATCAAGAATATTAGGGATGGATATCATAAGAGATAGAGCGAAGGGAACCCTTATATTATCGCAGGAAGGTTATCTACAAAAGGTAGTAGAAACGTTTGGAATGACAGATGCAAAGGCCGTGGTAACACCAACTTCATCTCAGTTCAAGCTAAGGAGACTCAGACCTGAGCAGAAGGAGGAAGAAAGAAAGTTCATGGAAGAAATTCCCTATTCAAGTGCAGTAGGGAGTATTATGTATGCAATGGTCGGTTCTCGACCTGACCTGGGTTTTGCAGTGGGATTAATAAGCAGATATATGTCTGAGCCGGGAAGAGAACACTGGGAAGCTGCTAAGTGGGTTTTAAGGTACCTAACAGGAGCTACAGGGAGGTGTCTAACGTTTACAAAAGGATCGAAGTTCAGCATTGAGGGATTTTGTGACTCTGACTATGCTACAGATCTTGACAGAAGAAGGTCTGTTACAGGATACGTGTTTCAGGTTTGGGGAAATACGGTAAGCTGGAGATCGGGGTTACAGGACGTGGTAGCTCTTTCAACAACCGAAGCCGAGTACATGGCTCTAACCGCGGCTGCGAAAGAAGCTTTGTGGCTAAGAAGATTATGCAAGGAACTAGGATTCGATCAAGAAAGTGTCAAGATTAACTGTGATTCACAAAGTGCTATAGCCCTAGCAAAGAATCAGGTTCATCACGAACGAACTAAGCACGTTGACACTAAATATCATTTCATCAGGGATGTAGTCGAAGATGGCAGTGTTACTCTATCTAAGATTCATACTAGCAAGAACCCAGCAGACTTTCTAACTAAGGCCTTACCAGGGCAAAAGTTTGATCTCTGTTGTGAACTCCTCAAGATAGCCTAAGAGAACGGCACGGCAGGTAACTTCGTTATCGATACACCTCGCACAAGAAGTAATAAGGTTAGAGCAAACAAGTTACTTCTTATCGATAACAAGGAAGCTCAATGGTTACAAGGAAGTTACCTGCTAGGAAAGATGCGAGGCGAGGACTGCTAAGAGAAGGAGTTTCTCAGCTCAAGGTGGAGTAAGCTGAGAAAGACCAAAACAAGATACCAGAGATGACTAAAGACATGTGAGAGAACGTCTTAAACAGCTAAGAAGAAGCTGAAGGGAGACGAGTACCTCAAACGATAACAAGGAGGCTCAATGGATCGTCGGACAATATTAACAACACAGGAAATGTCTTAAACAGCTAAGTACTAAGCTGAAGGGAGACATGAGTTGTTGTCGCAGCGAAGGAGGCGCACACGGTTTCGCCGGATAAGCTGAAAGAGGATCAGAACATTGAGAAATTATCAACGGGATTTCACTATCTAAACAGGTTAAAGGCAGGAGAAACAAGAGGTTTACAGCTCCGAATCAAAAATTTGATGAACACTTACCGGAATTGGGGACGTCGGATTTCCGGTGAAAATTCTCTTATCACCAACAGTCCTAGAGAAAGGAGGAGTCGCGATCTTCTTTCACGGTGGACAAAGGATCTAAGTAAAAGAGACGCCGTCGCAGAGGAAACATCGATGGTGAGTTCACAAAATTTAGATTTACGGAGGAGCTCAATCATATTTCTTCAAAGGGGAGATGCAGTGCTGGATCAAAGACCCTTGACGAAGGATCTTTCGATTAAGGGACATCACTGTTAGGAATCACCGCCAGGAGTCACTGTAAGAGACGCCATCCATGGAAGAGAGAGCTCGATGAAACGTCTACGGTGGAAACGAGGAAGAGAAGAAGATGAGATGGGCTAAGGAAATTGAAGCCCAAGGTGGAGTTTGTGAACATATGGGCCTCAATTCTCCTTTGCTCTTTGGCCCACATCCTGAAACCTGCCGACATAAAGAAAGACGGTCAAACGAAGTGTAACGCAAAAGGGAAACTTGTGCAAAAAGGAAACATTGCATAATACGTTTGAAGATAGGAAAATCATGGCAGTATAAATAGGGACTTAGGTCATTGATAGTTATTATGGTTTTGAGAGCAATAGAGAGAGATACAATTCAAGAGTTCAAGTCTTTTGTATTAAGATCTAAGCTTTCTATTGTAAGAGACAAGATTGGTTTCATATTCTAATAAACAGAATACGTTTTGGTTACGTTCTTATTCTAAAGTTCAAAGCACATAGTTGAGGTTAAATCCTAACATTAAGAAATAGCTTTGTAGCATATGCCTTCAGAACTCGTTGAAAGACCTGTAACGAGGAGACGCTTTGAAAAGAATGAAGTCGAAATCTCCATTCATCTAATAGGAATCGTGTAATAAAGCATATCAATTGGATTGCACACACTATTAAAGAACAGAGCACAGTTGTATACGCCCTCCCTTGTTGCAACCTAGGCGGCAAAGCTGATCTAACTACCAAATGTTTCTACCAAATAAAAATTATGATACTCCACAAACAAAGTTGGTTATCAGACAAGCTAAGACATAGCTCAAATACTCAGTAGATATATCAAACCCATATTGAGCGAATGAGAAATGTACCTTGAACAAATTGAATAAAGTCTGGTTCTTACTGAGAACACTGCACCGTTTCAAGCTCTTCTTTATATCGGTAAACAACTGCAAACAAGGCAACAGTAAACTACGTCACAAAACTAAATTTGTATGGCTACAGTAGACAAGATATAACGTGACAGACACAGTTTGTATAGGCATTTTATTAAGTTTTCACCAGCTAATCTACTAATATCAATAGCCACTATGCACAAAAATACTTTGCAGAGTTCAAATTAAGTATACTATCCAGTTTCACATTGAAAACGTTTCCTACTAACTACTCAAAATTCACCTGAACATGACCAGTAATTTCTGCCCAGCTCAGTGGATAATGACTAAATTGTAGGCTCTATGATTCAAGCAGTGATATCATCTATATAAAATCAAACTACCCATGCCAATACCTAGTCAGATAACTCTACTTAAAGAGGCTTGCGTAGGTATTCACCTGTGTGCTGCTATGTAGAACATTATTTTGACTTCCATATTCAATATCCCATGTTTCCTCCTGATAGAAGGAATCGAAAATTAGGAAATTAGGAGAACTTGACAAAGCTTTGAACAAAAACAATTTCATTACGTGAAAAAATCAAATTACCTGAACAACTTTCTCCAGGTGTTCCATTAGTGTCTTCTCTTCCAACTCAATATATGGGGTTAAATGAGGTTCAAAGCAAGAAGAGATGATTCCACGGAAATTGAACTGCCAGGTCGAGATTTACACCAGTGAGTAAAGAAATCCTTACAATATCTCAAGTGAATAGATGTCATTCAGTTTTCCATTTAATGAAATTTCTATCAAGGCATTATTTTGCCTATTTTTATCATGAAAGCCACTTTTACTTGATTTTCAAGAAATTCCCGAACTACAATAGAAATGGCAGCAGCCAAAATCAGAGAGGGCAATAACTAGAACAAGGGAATATACCCCAGCTCCGGGAACAGATAAATCTTTGTTTCCGGTCGTTTCCTGTTGAAACAAAGGCAGCAAACCCTATCAGAATAAACTTTTAAGCGATCATAAAACATCACTATAGCGTTTTCCATAGTACATATTAAGAAGATAGAACATACACTTTCCCCAGTTTCTTGACCAGCAGCAAACTTCTTTTCATACTTCTCGCGAATTTTAGATACATTCTGACTACTGTTTTCCCATGTACCAATTTCTTCAATGTCATCTCCGATATCCCTCGTAGGAACATCACCACCAAATTTATTTTCAAGTTCCTTTTCAAACTCCACTGTGCTTTGTAGTGCCTAATCATTCAATGACATCAAACTTTAACAGAGGCCTGAAACATTCCACAAAATATCAAGAAGTAACAGGATTTCATGACAGCGAAAAAGAAGGGTCATCATAAAATATCGTCTAATCACCAGCTACTCTTCAGAGGTGATTCACAGCTCTTATAGATATACATCCATCTGATATGCTACTATTGATCAGAGAGAGAGCAAGCCTGACCTGTAGCAATGCAGCTACTTCTGGTTTCTCTTTCATGTTGACCAGAATAGATTCTACTTGTTTCCTGAAAAAAAATGATGGGAACACAAGATGTTTACGAAGGTTGGATATTGTTAGATTACGAATAACATGCGGCCACAAAGCACTAAAGGATACACACCTAACTTTTTTTATGGTATATTGAAGCAGAAGTTAAAAGAGACTTGCAAACAATTCTACTAAAAAAAATCTTGTACTTGTAAAAAAGTAACTACACTAACCGTAGCTATTACAAATCATACACTTATTAGGAAACCATTCCCCAAAACTGTTACTAATAATTCATATACGAATCAATCCTTCTTTATCGAAGGCAATACCTTGTTTTCTTGCAGAACTGGATGCAAAGTCTATAAGGCACATGCCAAGAAGCAGGAAAAATCTTCCAGATTTCTTCATTTGTACGGATTCGACGCTTTATCCATGCATAACGCCGCTCCGTTTTATCCAGCCTTGCCAATTCTGCCAACAAATAACCTCTTGGCAATTAAGTCCAAGAATATATAAATATGCACTTTCAGTGTTAGATATACGGAATTATGTGCAATATACCAGCTCCTTCAAAAATTTGTTCATATGAGGTTAGCTCACGGCTGCAGAAGTTGTTTACCACCTCTTCCCTCACAGACGACTCCAAAGCATCAACAACCAAGCAGCAATCAGATAAATGCTGTAGCAAATTTGTTTCCTCCGTCTCTTTCCCGGTACCTAAACTGAGAGATCACAACAGCATACATTTTTTTGGTAAAGTAGCTTTTAGGCAACTAGCAAAGAATGAGAGAAACGGAGAAAAATTCACCAATTTGGAGTTTAGCACTAAAAAGAAGCAGCAAATAACCTTATCAGTACGCAGGTACTATTCTAACAAGAGAGTACGGCAGCCAACAAGGATGAAACCTAAAACTATGTCATCAAAATCATCTAACCTATACACTTAAATTCTACCAATAAAATCTTTCCAGCTGTAATCTTCTTCAGAGTGAAGATGAAGAAATTGAGAAAGAGGCGCAGGATTAACCACTAATTTTACAGACTCATAGTGTACCTCTTATGGCTACTTATTTTAGTACGTAAACTTAGTCGAATCACTAAGGCATTACCTGGAAAAATCAGAAAATACATGGGACTTAAGGATTTGCTTTATATTATTAAGCTTTTGCCTGAGCTCCGTGATTTTAGGAACATCCCTGTATGCTTCAAAGTGATTACATAATTGGCTTACGGCCTGAAATATATTTACAGAAACAGAATCTTAAGAATATAATCAGAATCTCAAGACATCAAGCTAGTTGGCCTCGGTCTCCTATAACCAACAAAAGAGAAGTAACAAACGCAAATACAAAAGAAGGTACCTCTAGCTGCGCAGCTGCCTCCTTGTATTGTCTTTTTGACGCCATCACCTGAAGCTGTTCAACAGCAGAGACTGCCAAAGTAGCAAACTTTCATGGAATACATTTCTTTTTCCACCATATAAAAACTGAAATAGACCCGCGCAGAAACATCATGTCACTTCATTACTGCTAACTGACTGACCTAACATTGTGAGGCGATGAAGAGCAGTGATGGTAGTGGTAATGTTCTTTTTAGCAAAATCTAACTTCTTAATGTCACGGCATATTTCTTGGACCAATGTTTCACTTTGCTCAGCTTTGGATTTGATCTCCTGAATCTTATATGAGAGTTCCTGTGTTAAAACGGAAAAAAACAAAAACAATTCCCACAAAATTATATAATTGAAAGGGAGACACGAAAAAAAAAACAGGAAGTGATAACATTCCTCAGACAATTACATATCAAACAAACCTCCACAGCACGTGTAGCATCAGCAAGATCTTCTTTTGCTTTAGTTCCTGAGTTACTCTGGAGTAAAAATTGAGCTCAAGCTAAAAAAAATATTCTTTAAACATAAACATATCTAAAAAGCCTCAAGAGTAAATTTCACATAAAAATTGAAAGTAAAGAACCATTTTAGGAAGAAAAAAAGGGGCTCACCTGTAGACGAACAGCAGATAGTATGCTAGCATCAACCCGGCGAATCTCACCATGAATCTTTTGCATAAGTGGCTCAACGCCAGATAGAGATGCTTCTGTAACGGAAACACAAACATTCACTATGATTTTGGATTTTTTTTATTATATCATGAAAAAAAAAAGATCTTTAAATACAAAAAAAAGAGCATAATGACTAATCTTTCCACCAACCTGTTGGAAACATCTGGTTGATATACTCTAAGGCGCTCGACTTATCCATTTTATTGCCTTTTTGTAATTTCTATGATAAAAAAAAAAAAAAAAAAAAACCGAAAACGTAGATCACGGACCGTTGGTTGTATTAGGTGTTAGGGCGCTTCTTCGTCACTACGATTAGAATTTATCGAAAGAGCGAAATTTCAAAGAGGCTTACTACAGAGTCTGAAGGAGAGCAGAGTGAATGACGTCGACTGCGATCGGACCACCATATGCGGCTGGCTCCCAACGGATTTAGAAATTACATCTCTCTCCAACCGTTTCGTACATCATCCGAACCGATCCGTAAACCGGGGACAGGTTAATTTTAGACCAGTATTTTTGGGTTATGATTTTTGATGACGTTTGTCAACGTCCTTATTCATAACGTACTTCTGTTTCAAAACTACACTAAGGGTGTAACTGGTGACAAATAAAAGGAATACATGGAATGATAGGAATTGGTTTTTATGGAATTTAATGGAATGGAATCAACATTCCATTTGTTCACGAACGTTTTTGATCTGGAATGATTTTTCAAATGAAAGTTAAATTTTTTTCTAGAATGATATGGAATGTCGTGGAATAGAATGGAATACCCTTTCCATTTTTTATTTGTAACTGGTGAACAATATTTGGAATGCATAGGAATTAAGTATTCCGGAAGTTTTTATTCCAAAAAATTACATTCCAGTTACAGCCTAAACTTTCAGCCGTGCGGATATTTTTTTTTATTATTTTATAAATATATTTAATACTATTACAAATGTTTTAAAGACATAATTTTCATTTTAGTTTAAATTATGTATTTAAAACATTTGTAATAGTACGAAAGAATGTAGCCTGATCGATCATAACTAATGATTTTTTTATTTATTTGAATACAGAAAAGAAAGAATGTAGTCTGATGATCTAAATATGAGAACAAAATATGGGATAACTACTTAAGAAAGCAGATGTGCAAGCAAAGCCTACTTTTTGAAACTTGTTGTATAATACAATCCACCAGTTTAATGGCTAACTAGGATTCTTACAGCAGGTGTTGTTAATTTTCATTGACATTATTCATTTGGAAAAATAATTAGAAAAATAATTGTTTAAGCAAGACAAAGTCTTAAGTACATTTTACAATTGGATAATGTTGAAGGTTGGCTTGCAAAATTTAAATTTATAGTTTAGATGTTGTATTGAACTAAGGATCCATACAAAATTTTAAAGATCTTATAAGTTTATTGTTGTGAAGTATATTGGATATTTCTCTAGTATTGTATATTATGTATAATATATTATATCATAATCAATTGAGATTTAAAAATTCAGTTTAAATTTTGAGAAATTTCTTAAAAAAAGTTTTTGTCACATATATAAACTCTAAGTATCAAAATGGCCAAAATGTTTCATTAAAAAGTAAATATACACTTACACATCTAGGGTAAAATAATATAAACCTTAGAGTTTAGAGTTAAAGAATGCAGTTTTGGGATTAAGGTTTAAAATTTTATAAAATAAAAAAATAAATATGAAAAATTTGAATTTTTGTTTTGAAAAATAGATTCAAAAAGTATTTTCGAATTATAATCTTAAATCTTCACCCCTTATATTAAAAACAAGATAATTGAATGGTTATCCAAGGATATCTCTCACCAAATAATAATCTTAAGATGACACAAGTCAAAAAAGAAAACAGATTTAAGAAAATAGGGGAAAAACACACATCTTTGCCAAATTACGTTCACACTTGTGCTTATTCGTGGTAGGTTTTGTTCTTCCCACGTTCCATTCATGAAATTTCTTGGATTTCACGGAAGCCACGACAAGAACAAGAAATAAAGATTCACTGAGATCATATTGATTCCATTGTGCGTGTAGCCGCAATGCGAACTTGGGAGAACCCGGTTACGCTTGCGTGTAACACGGCCTTCAAGAAAACTCTACCTTTTTGCCCTCTCCTCATTATCTTTATCGCCTTGTTATGCCCGGTCGTAATGTCTCAGATGGTTGTGCCAGATTCAGACGCAGATTGTCTTCTGAGATTCAAAGATACATTAGCAAATGGTTCGGGGTTTAATAGCTGGGATCCATTAACATCACCATGTCGAGGAAATGACGCGAATTGGTTCGGTGTTCTATGTACCAATTTCGTTTATGGGTTACAACTTGAGGGAATGAGCTTAACCGGGAAGTTAGACCTAGAACCATTGGTTCCTATGAAGAATCTACGAACCATAAGCTTCATGAACAATGATTTCATCGGCCCAATGCCTCAGGTTAAGATGCTTCCTTCTATGAGATCTTTGTACTTGTCTAATAACCGGTTTTCGGGGGAGATACCAGCAGATGCATTTCAAGATATGCCCCACTTGAAGAAGATTTTCTTGGCGAATAACGCATTTCGTGGGACAATCCCTGCTTCCTTAGCTTCTTTGCCAAGGCTTATAGAGGTGAGGCTAAATGGTAATCAGTTTCAAGGGCATATACCATATTTTAAACAAGAGGATCTTAAGTTAGCTAGCTTTGAAAACAATGATCTAGATGGACCCATCCCTGAAAGCCTTCAAAACATGGATCCTGGCTCTTTTGCAGGTACATTTTCATTGGTCTGTATAGGTTAACATGATAGGATAATATATATTTTAAAATTTATAAAACGAATTTGAATGTCTTATGTTTTGTAAATTGTAGGTAACAAAGATTTGTGTGGTCCTCCCCTAAGTCCATGTTCTGTTTCCCCTCCGGGTATTCCTATTGATCCAAGATCTCATCCTAGTCCTCCCCAGGGGAAGAAGAGCGGATCTTTTAACACTATAGCAATCGTTTTGATCTCTATTGGAATAATACTAGTGATCATCGCTCTTGTGATCTGTTTCATCCAATCAAGAAGACGAAACTGCTTGTCAGATTATCCTTCGGCTGGTAAAGAAAGGGTAGAGAGCTACACTTATCATGAACCTGAGATTAATAAGATCAATAAACCAGCAGAATCTGTTGCGAATCACGCAAGGAGAGGATCCATGCCTGATCCCTCAGGCAGGCTTCTGTTTGTGAGGGACGACGTTAAAAGATTTGGTCTTCAAGATCTTCTTAGAGCGTCAGCTGAAGTTCTTGGTAGTGGAACGTTTGGTGCTTCATACAAAGCAGCGATATCTAGCGGACAAACATTGGTCGTGAAGAGGTATAAACATATGAACAATGTTGGAAGAGATGAGTTTCATGAGCATATGAGAACGTTAGGGAGATTAAACCATCCGAATCTATTGCCTCTTGTTGCTTACTATTACCGGCGAGAAGAAAAGCTCTTAGTCACTCAGTTTATGCCTAATAGTAGCTTGGCAAGCCATCTTCATGGTATATTTTAACATTATATTATACAATTAACAACTTTATCTTAAAACCAATTGGTAGTTAGGTCTTTTACTGGGGATTACTAAAAATTTGAGTTTTATGTTCTATGTTTTCAGCAAATCATTCTGCGGATCAACCTGGATTGGATTGGTTAACACGTTTAAAGATCATAAAAGGATTGGCAAATGGTTTATCTTACTTGTGCAAGGAGCTACCAACATTAACTATCCCTCATGGTCATATAAAGTCATCGAATGTGGTTTTAGACGAATCACTCGAGCCATTGTTAACAGATTATGCTCTAAGACCGGTGATGAGTTCAGACCATGCACATAACTTCATGACTGCATACAAATCACCAGAGTATAGACCAGAGAAAGGACAAGCCATAACAAAAAAGACAGATGTTTGGTGTCTCGGTGTGTTGATATTGGAGCTTTTGACAGGGAGATTCCCTGAGAATTACTTAACGCAAGGTTATGACCCGAACATGAGTCTTGTGACATGGGTTAATGACATGGTTAAGGAGAAGAAAACAAGTGACGTTTTTGACAAGGAAATGAAAGGGAAGAAAAATTTTAAAGCGGAAATGATTAATTTGTTGAAAATAGGGTTGACATGTTGTGAAGAAGAAGAAGAGAGAAGGGTGGAGATGAGAGAAGCAGTGGAAATGATTGATATGTTGAGAGAAGGTGAACCTCATGATGAGTTTGGTTCTATGGATCATCGAGGGAGTGATAGTAATTATTTACATTCTTCGATAATGTTGGATGGCGATGACTTTGGTTTCTAGTTGAAAGGATGACTTTTAGGGATTTAAAATGTATAACATGAGGGTGAATATTCCGGCGGTCCTAGCTTGACCGGGGAGAAGATTGAAGAACATGTGATGGATTTTTCTTCATTCTATGGTTAGTGCAGATGATTAAGAAAAAATGTATGAGAAGTTAGAGGTCCTGAAAATGTGTATATGTTTGAAAACGTTTCGATTGTGTATTTTCTGATGATCTTACTAACAATGGTGATTACATAGTAAAAAGTATCTCACTTCCTAAACTACATCAATTACAGTTACATAATATTGAGTAATAAATGGAATACATAATCATCCTCCACCAATATATCTTCTTCATAAGCCCTAGCTTCTTCTTCTTTTGAAGCCACCATGCTCATGATATCTAGGAAGCTTCCTTTACTTGTAAAACAGCAGGGTGTAATCTTCATCTTAGCTCTGTGTTTTAGGGAAGCTACCACTCCAGCTGTAACATCCCGAGTTGTGATATGTGAAAAGACTTAAGAGAATTGATTTGACTACCTATATCACCAAAGTTGACTTACCTTTTTCGGAGCACATCCTGAAAGAACTCCGGAGTTAAGCGTGCTTGAGCTGGAGTAGTGGAAGGATGGGTAACCTATCGAGAAGTGATTTGCGATAGCGCGCGAGTGAGGTCAAAGTACGGGAAAAAGGTGGGTGGTGATTGCAGGATCAGTAAACAATGATTTAGAGCCTTGGAAAATTAACGGACCGACCGTCGGACAGGGGAGGGGCCCACGAGCCTGAAAGAGGGATGGGTGACTCACCGGTAGGGGCGGTCGGGGCGTTATACAAAGCTTCTAGGAGTTAAGAGCTTAAGTGGTTTAGAAACTATCTTATATCTATGAACGTGCAAGACTAGTCAACAAATCAAGGTTTATCTTGAGCTTGATTGAAAGATTGTTTTTAGAAAGAATTTGTATGTATTTTTAAAAAGATCAATTTAATCGTATTTCTTGAAAAGAATTAACCATGTGTTACTGTGTGTTTTAGTTTGTGTAACTCGTTTATCTTAGGTTAACAAAAATTAGGGGAACAGAACACTACACGAGCATGAAAAGCGTTTAAATCCACTTTATTGCGATACGACGTCGTAGAATCTTATAACGTTGACACTTGACATGTACTGTATTGACATGTACTTGTCTTCCTAAAGTGATTTTGCTTCACGAACTTAAGTTATCTCGTCGTCGCCATTTTTCGTCTGTGATTCTTATTTATCGACGAAAACAGTGCCGGCCTCGGAGAGAGAAAGGGGAAAGAGGTAATAGGGTTTCAGGTACGTAATCAGTTATGGAATTTTCGATCCTATTAGGTCTTAGAGTTTCTTACAAAGTTAGTCTTTATCATCTGCGTTTTTAGGATTTGCATTTGTGATAATGCAAATGACTAACCCATGGTGATTGCTTGACTTTGAAGTCGTCCATTAAAATCCTTATCCTGTTTGTTTACTAGAGCTGATTGTGGTTTCGGGACTAGAGGCCACATGATCAAATGAGTTTTGAGACGAATCTAATATTACAGGTCCTCGTAATAAAATATAATCATATTTTGTTCAGATTCCTAGTGCGTAGCATCAATGCAAGACCACTGGATCTTTTTTTCTTTTTTTCTTTTTCTCAAAAAGCTATAGAATATATAGTGAAGGGTACACTTATATGCAGAAAGAGTATTTAGGTTTATGAGCTTTATGTTTAAAGCTGTCTTGTTGTTTCCCTGCAGAGAGCCTGCAAACACGGTGAGTCCAGGCGTCAACAAGAAAAGGAGACATTCAGATTGCTTTTACTCAAGACATGTAAGAAGATGATAGTGGTTGAGAAACAGTGAGCCATCTCGAAGAGCAAGGATCTTGTTACCTTCCGTGAGCAAGAACAACAATCACCATCATCGAGATAGCAACGTATCGAGTGGTGGTGGAACAGAGTTTTTAGGCAAAGGTTAGGAAGAGACAATGACTCTGATGCAGCGGCATCTCTTCTTGTGGCACCATAGTGATAATTCAAATTATCACTCATTTACGTTTTTCCTTTTCTCGTGTTTCCTTATCTCTAATAAGTTTTAGGTTTTCTTTGTTTCCTTTTTAATTGACAGTTTATGATATCCTTATCCTTGCGGGGTTTGTCCAAACGGAAGGATATATAAACAGAGTTATGGTTTCATTAGTTGACACACGTTTGATTTTAATAAGAAGAGCTTTGCTTTTATCCCTTGTTTGATTCGATTTAATTCATCGATAAGAAATTGGTCTGAAGGAGCTATCAAAAAAAACTCTTAATCAATCCAAGAACAGGTCTCGAAGAACCCTAAGTTCTTAGATCGACCGTTCATTCATTCGTACGCTGCGCCAGACTCCAACTACATTGATAAGCGAAGTGTGTTCAGTTTCAAGGTTTCATCAATAGCAAAACTGTGGAGATCTTCAGGTGCAAGCAATAACAGAGACAGAGATAACAGCTTGAAGGTAATATCAATGGAAGGTATGAATGGAGGGAGGGTTTCAAAGGTAAGGAAATCAAGCATGGGAATAGTTTCATCACCGGAGAGAGGCTCGAGCAAAAGCGGGTTCAGCCCGATGATGGAATTGGTTGGACAATGGAGCTCTTCACCAGATTGAGCGAATCATCATCATGTGAACCGAGGAGGTATGAAAGGTAGGTTGCATAGAATGGCCTGGAGCCGCACAGAAGAATAGTTTGAAGTCAAAACACATTCAAGCACCAACCACCGAAAGCCAAAAAGTTCAGTTGAAACATGTCCTTAAGCAGAAGATTTTGGAGCTGGTAATTATTCTATATGAAAAAAAAGTAATAATGTTCCGGTGAAACCGTCGGAAGCCAGCGAAGCGGTTTAGACCGGATCTTAGATTATGTATGTTAGGAATTACGCAATTTGCAACTTTAATATTGATATCTCATTACTGTGGAAGATAAAGCTTTTAGCAGAGTAAGATCAGAGTGTAAATAAGGCTCCTTAGAAACATATTCATCAAACTATTGTTATATAAGTTATAATTTTTACTATGGAGATTAGAAATCTAATTCTCTATTTTCTCGTGTTTTTAAAGGTCGGTATTTTAGGAATACTTCACCCATAGAACCGGCCAGATCATACTCGTCTTCCTATGGGTGACGTAGTATAATTTCTGCTAAATCTCTGGTTAGCAAAGGACTAATCAAAAGGGTGGGATCAGGATCTTCTATATCAGTATGGAATGATCTCTGGCTCCCAACCAACCGCCCGAGACCAGCAAATAAAAAACAAAATGTTCTCTTATCAGATCTTACGGTCGACTCTCTCATTGATAATTCGTCGCGTACTTGGAACTCACTGGCTTTACAGGAAATAATGGAACCTGTCGATGTTAAGATTGTTGAAAGTATACCCTTGAGTAGGGTACAAACAGAAGATCGGGATGGTTGGCACTTCACAAAGAATGAAAAATATACAGTTAAATCAGGATATCAAATAGAAAGAGCATATCCAGATAGAGGGAAAGGGATAATAGAGTTTGGTCCAACAGTTACGGATCTTCAAGCATTTTGCTGGAAAGTGCGTTGTCCACCAAAGATGAAGCACTTTCTGTTGCAGTTGTTGTCAGGATGTATAGCTGTTAGGAAAAACCTAAAGGCCCGGGGTCTCAAGGGAGATATTGGTTGTGACAGATGTGGAGCAGCTGAGGAATCTATAAATCATGTATTTTTTGAATGCCCACCAGCTGTCCATGTTTGGGCCCTATCGAGGATCCCTTCGCATCCGGATTATTTTCCAGGACAATCCTTGTTTATGAATATGAATTATTTATTATGGCGAATCAAACCAGCAATTGAAGATCATCATTTTGCGTGGATACTTTGGTATATATGGAAAGGAAGAAACAACAAGGTTTTTAGTAATTTGGACATAAATCCTAGGGATACTCTTAAACTGGCCATGACCGAATCTTTACTCTGGTCTGACGCACAACAAGCTATAATACAGAAGAATCAGGTTTCAGAGGCATCTGCCCCGGTTTTACCGCATAGACCGGGACGATGGTGTTTTACGGATGGATCTTGGAAATCAGGAGATACCTTTTCTGGTCAAGGGTGGTATAGCACTTTAGAAGGATTTGAAGGTTTACTGGGAGCTAGAAATACAAGGGCAAGTCAATCACCCCTACACACAGAGGTTGAGGCTCTTATATGGGCAATGGAATGTATGAGGAATTTAAGGCAGTATAATGTTATTTTTGCAACGGATTGTTCTCAATTGGTGAAGATGGTTTCGGAACCAGAAGAATGACCCGCTTTTGCAAGCTACTTAAATGACATAAGGAGTCTCAAGAGAAGTTTTCACAGCTCGGAGATTATTCATATATCAAGGACGAATAACAAAAATGCGGACAGCTTAGCACGTGGTGTGAGGCAACAGACGCCGTTTATTGTCCATATAGATACAGAGCAACCAGTTTGGTTTACAGGGATATATGAATCTGTAATCTTGTTGACAAAAAAAAGTTATAATTTTTACTCCATTTTTATAAATTCCATTCTTTCGTAATACTCATAAAATAGAAAACCAGTTACAGCCATAAAGTTTGAAATGAATAATATAAAATCTATACTATTAAAAGTAAGCCGTCCACATCAGCGGAAAAAATTCTCTCAGAAAGATGACACGTGGCATTTTAATATTACTGATAAATATAATTTCGAAAATAATAAATAATATGTAAACATATAACAAAAAAATGGAAATACTAAATTAAACATATGTAAGATTACCATTTTATTACTTTTTAAAAATTACTATTTTAGTTAAAAATCGTATTATTGAAATTTAACATTTTTAAAAATTGATATAATATTTAGTTTTACAATTTAATATAAATATAATTTCGAAAATAATAAATAATATGTAAACATATAACATAAAAATGGAAATATTAAATTAATCATATGTAAGATTACCATTTTATTACTTTTTAATAATTACTATTTTACTTAAAAATTGTATTACTGAAGTTTTACATTTTTGAAAAATTGATTTAATATTTAGCTTTACAATTTAATATTATTGATAAATATAATTTAGGGGAAAATGTAAACATATAACATAGAAAATGTAAATACTAAATTAAACATATGTAAGATTACTATTTTACTTTTTATAATCCATGAACGGAACCTTTCGAGACTCTAGAGAGTGTCCATATCAGCGAAAAAAAATTTCTCGGAAGATGCCACATAGGAAATATTTATTTTTAAAATTATAAAAATGTAAATATGCAATTTAGGAAATAAAAATATTACATTATAACCATATATTGTATGTAATAATATTCATTGAATCCCCATGACTATATATGTGATGTATCGATATCTAAAAATTTCTCAAACCCAAAAACTTTACAAATCCTAGAACCACCGCTTCCACCTATTGCATATTAAACTCCATTTTTTTTTATTTGAAGGCAGATCGTTGCAAGGAGATAGTTGTGATACATCTTCTTCGTTTGTGGTAGGCAAGGAATATGAAGAAATAATTTATGGTTTTGGACATGGCTTTTCTCGATGACAAGGTAACATTCATGAGAATTTTCTCTTTTTTATTCAGTTTTAAATTTTTGATTAATCTATTCAACGTATGCCATCTGACTATAGGACTAATATGGGCAACAAGAGAATGCTAGAAATATATTTGTTGTGGTTTAGAGCACAATAGACTTAGATTCAAGCATGTGGAGGTCACCAACAACTTAAACAGGTCCAATTCCAAATTTTGACATCTTGGGGGTAGTGGCCGATAAGTTTTGCCAAAAAGGTAAGAATTTGACTAAGGAAATAAAAAAGGCAGGGGATGCATTTTTAGTTTGTAAGACATAGATTGTGAATGTGAGCGGTGCAATATGAACTTTTTTTGTTTTTCCGTCGCTACAAGGAGGTCCTCACAACATCAACATCGCAACTCTTGCTATTACCTTGAAAAATTAGTCATTCCAGAGAACAAAGCTTACATAGAGCAGATAAAGAAAAACGCTCAAGTTTTAGCATCAGTTCTGCTTAGAAGAAAATGCAGACTGGTTACATGTGGCACAAACAACTATTTATTGTTGTGGGATCTCACTCTTTTGGGCTTAACTGGTACGAGTATTCACTCCACCTTACCTACCAGATTTTAGAGTATGTCTAATTTTTTTATATGTCTGATATTACAGGTGGCACAGGCAAGCATGCAGTATGATATATGCATGCTTCTAACTTTCAAACAGATATAGCAACTGGTCAGTAAGGAGCCAAAACAAACAGCGCACCAAAGTATTGTACACGCGGTAATTATTTCTTCCGCATTATCTTAAGATTGCTCCTGTTATAGTTATGTCTCCCATCAGCAAATTTTGTTGTTTGACTTAGCTGAACCAAGCAACTGATCTTCTATTCTCAGATTACACAGTTTGCAGAAAACTTCTGACTTCTAAGTTTTGATGCCTATAACTCTATAGAGTATCAACACCAGTGAGCCAAACGGTTGCCTCTTTTGAGTCACTCTCAGGTTCTTTCGCCTTTTTGTTTCACAATTTTCTTTGACTTTTCATTTCATAGTTATAAATAATATGATGTAGTGTTGTGATACTGTTGTGACAGATTAGATGCTCTCTGGATTCAATTACAATACTCAATAGGTACCAAACAATTTTTTTTATTTTCTTTCAGATAGAATTATATACAATTTCTTTCGTCGTGTGGGATAGCACTGATAATGAAAAAGGATGTTGGTGAAACAAGATGAAGCATACTCTGCGGTTAGAGAAATGTGGCAAGAGGCAACCAAGTCAAGCGTGCCTAGAATGGTTGGTAATCTGGTTTATGGAGTAAGTCCAGTGTCAGCTGCACTCTCTGTTGGGAGATGGGAGTTCTATGCTCTGCCTGTTGAAGAAGGTTTGGATTTGAGCAGTATCCACAGGAAAAAGGAAGCCAGGAAAAGTTTCGAGAAAGTCATCAAACTCTCTGAAAAACTCACGTAAACTTCGAAGCATGATCTTAACATGGTTCCTGATAAGAGATACTTTGTTTGAGTTTGCTCCTGATTTCAGTCTCTGATGGAACTTGAACAAGAATGTTATGGATTGACAAGGAGTCTAGGAGCTTCTTCAAGGAGGGATATCTTGTTAGTGGCGCAAAATCAAGAGATCTGTTTTCGGGGATGTTTCGTAACTGATGAGGAACTTTTAATGTAATGCGTGTAACAGTGTGACAGAGTAAGAGTACTAGAGTAGTATGTATTTTAAATCCCCACTACTCCATACATTTCTGGATTCCATGCAATGCATGTGTATGAATGGGAGTACCTTTGTATGTATTTTAAATTCCTGCTACTTTGTTTCATACTTTTTTGGAATTTATGGTGAGCGTCATCTATATGACAAATAAATTCAAATCTCATAATGGGTAAAAGTGTCTCGGATTCATTAGAAGAGTTTTCTGTCATTTGGTTTGATTGTCCTAATCAACTATCCCTATAGAATTATTTAATTTGGTTTTATCATTGTATGCATAACAATAACCAACATACTAAAATAAATTTCATAGTTTTGATTTTATTTTAGTTTGGATAAAACTTTGTTTTAGTTTCTCAAATTTAAAAATGTATATTTATTTAGCTTTCAAAAATTATGCCACATTCAATCAAATTTAATTTGTTTTGCTTTATAATCCTTTTTTTTGGTCTTAAACATGGGTAATTATAGATATATTAGATACAAAACTTGGACTAATCGCTAGAATAATTTAGGCAAGTAGTTCAGTTATCTTATCTTACATAAATTGAAAAAAAAATGAATTCAATATTACAACAAAATCAAGCTCTAATCAAATACCCAACATAGTGCTATATCCTCCATACCAAATCTCATCTAACTCGCTGCGTTTGATATCTCAAACCCAACCTCAAATCCTCAAATTTTGAAGTTTTGGTCATTCCAACCGAATCTCAAATCTTTAAATTTTGAGGTTTTGAATAGTGACATCTCAAATTTGAGGTTTCATAATTCAAAATCTCAAAACTACTATTCATTTTCTTTTTAATCCTTACAAATATTTTATTTCACAAATACATATACTAACCTTATTCCCAATAATTTAAAGACACCAAAATAAAATAAGACAGAACAAATATTAGATAATATTAAAATAAAATCACAAATAGTGATATATATTAAGTAAAGTTCACACAAAATAAAATGCACTAAAAAATTAACATAAATTAAAAAAAAATATAGAAACATTCAAACATACATATGATACGAATGTAACCAAAATACTGGAATTCATTGGCTAACCGATATTTAATTGTTTTATTATTATGTAATTTATATTTTTTTATTATATAAAATTATAATATTTTGTTATGTATAATATAGTAAAAGTATTTGTGAATTGTTATCATTATTAGTAATTTTTATTAATGTAAGGACTTTTGTGTAAATAAATAAACTTTTAAGAATTATTTTGAGGTTTCATGGTTGGAGTATTCAACCCTCAAATTCTCATTTTGAAGTTTTGCTCCCCTTAAAAAAAGGTGTTGGGTTGGAGATGCTATTGTGTCAATTGTTCCCTCTTACATTTCTCCTTTTGAATCATGTCATCTTTCTTGATTTGTTTCCATCAAGCTTTTTAACCAGCAAAAATGTTGGATCTTGGTGCCAATCAAGGTGAAATCCTCCACCCATCATCGAACAAAAACCACCAGTACAGCTGCAAGTGAGGGTTGGTTTTTCTCTTCGTAATACAAGTAGGCTATGATCACTGCCTTTATCGTCTTTATAGGTGTGAAATACTGCCAGACAGCTATCTCCACCATTTCTGAATCCGTACGATTCTTAAAATCTTACATTTACACAGATCTAGAAGTTGATCTGAGCATTACAACATGGGTTTACATTTTCTCGGGTGTAGGACAGAAAATACCAAGGGGTGACTTGGGAACAATCAACTCTGAAATGCAACTATGTACTTTGTGTTTCGTTCTCGTGGTCTTACATATGTATCACATGGAGTTGATTTACCCATGCCTTAGCTTCTTTCTCTCCATTACTACATACGTTTAAATCTCAGTGACACACTTTTGTTTATCTCTATCGTATCATGAGAGTTTGTATCTTAAAGTTTTTTTAATTTCTCACCTTTTTGTTTTCTCCTGGACTGAGAACTTTAGAGAATTTGAAGTTATATTCAACACACGACCAAATTCGCAATTTGTCTGTTCTACAATATGAAACTCTGTCTGAGCTACATAACTCTAAATAATCAGTTTGAAAATTAATAAGATACTGGGATAAGACATGCGCTTTGCACATCATGAACTTATATAATAAAATAAAAAATATATAGTATTAAAAAATTAAATACGCACATGTGTTTGAATTTTTAATATGCATACAATTATGTTTTTTTATATTATCATCTATATGATGAACCTGATCGATTTGGGATTAAAACTTTTATCAACCTTTTTATACCTATAAAAATTATAATGTGGTCCTCAAGTGAATTTTTATTACAAAAACATGTTTTACTATTTTTTTTAATATTTTACGTTAACAATACTGAAACCATTTTAATTGTTTTAGAACCACCAGCCTAGTATTATTTCAAAATCAAATTACTTTGACCTTAGTTTTCTACATAGTTTTGAAATATTTCAACTGGATGTCTAAATTGATATAAAAATTCATATTAATACATTTTATGATAATTTGTATCTTTTTATAACAAAAAAAATTAAGCCATTGGTCACAAAAATTTCAAAGTGTGATTTTAAAATTTCTAATAATTTATAGTCACTTTAAAGAATACAAAATATAACATCTAAGAAAAAATCTAATTTTTATTATATGGTTAATGTGATTGTTTAATATATTTTAGTAATATAAAACTAAACAAAAAAGAGCTAGGATACAAAAATTGTTATCAAATATTTATTATCCATAATCATTAATTATCATATATATGTTAATCAGTTCAGTAATTTCGTAACTTTTATTTAATGAATGTGTGAGATCTTGATTTAGTTAATAGGAGATATGATATCATATAGTTGGTATTCGATGTATCTAGCGAGATATGCAAATCAAATTGGACCAACATGTTTTTCAATTTGAATGTAAGGATGACACATATGACTAATTGACTATCTAATTGATTGCCACATAAGCGATCGGTCTTTTTAATTATTACAAAATTGAGGTAGCAATTTTTCAAATGCTTCTCCGTTAACATATATGGGATGATAAATTAAAAAAAAAATTGTAAGAAAACATTGTATAACTTGAATTTGGTGAAAATAATAAACAAATAATAGTTTATGTAGAAATTACATGATCTAATCCAAAATATAAAACTAAAGAAAAACAAGAACTTATTTATAAGAACGGAAAAAAAGAAAATTCATTTACGATATTATTTTTGACATTACATCAATACTAGACTAATGGAAATAAAAATGAAAGATATAACATGGATACATTGTTTTTGTGGTTACCAAGCTCGAACTTAAGAATATTCACATGAAAATTGAAAGACAACACAACAGTGATTATTACATAATTAAAAAATAATTTTATAAAAAATATAATAAATAATTTCTATAAAGAAAATATAATTTTTTTTCTCGTGAAAATACATCACCAAGTGAAGAAATTAATCATATTTGAAAATTTATCTGATAAAATTTATAGTAAAACATGAACATTATGTTATTTTTTCCCTTAAGATCTAATGAACTGGTGTTTCATTGAGTTTAACCTTTCATTCTTATTCTTAGACTATGGTAATTATGATAGTTACAGTTACACTTTTCAAATGTGTGATTTTACATATATACAATGTAGGTTAAAATTATATTTTCACGAACATAAATATTCTGTAACTTCTTCAGATAATCATAATTTAGAAAAGAAATTAAATTATTAATAAAAATTAGAGTCATAAACCAGCACTTAATTTAAATTTATATTTTAATAATTATTTGGTTTATTATCTGTTTAGAGATTCATAGTAACATAACAAAATCACTTTCAGTTTTTTTTGAAAAATGTATAATGAATTAAATGAAATATCACAATCAAATATTTATTTGTATGTCTTTCCACAATGTAAAACATAATATCTAATTATTATGATTTTTTGCAGCATTAAATATTATTGTAAATTAAGATTAACAAAACAATTATATATTAAAATTATATTCGAATATATACCAAATTTTGAAATAATTTTAATAGTTTTTGAAATTTCTTACCTGCCCGTAGGGCAGTTTTAGCCCTAGTAACTATTAAAAAGAACATTTTGAATCTCCTGGGAGCATCCACATCATCGTAAAAAATCTCTCTGAAAGATGCCACGTGGCATATTAATTTTACTGAAAAATATAATATCGAAAATAATAATATGTAAATTTTGAAAATAACAATATGTAAACATATAACACAAAAATGGAAATACTAAATTAAACATATGTAAGATTACCATTTTACTACTTTTTAAAAATTACAATTTTATTTAAAAATCGTATTATTGAAGTTTTACATTTTTGAAAAATTGATATAATATTAAGCTTTACAATTTAATATAAAAATAATTTCAAAATAATAAATAAAATGTAAACATATAACATAAAAATGTAAATAATAAATTAAACATATGTAAGATTACCATTTCATTACTTTTTAAAAATTACTGCTTTACATAAAAGTCGTATTACTGAAGCTTTACATTTTTGAAAAATTGATATAATAATTAGCTTTACAATTTAATGTTATTGATAAATATAATAATAAAAAAATGTAAACATATAACATAAAAAATGTAATTACTAAACTAAACATATGTAAGTTTACCATTTTACTTTTTAAAAACTACTATTTTACTTAAAAATAATTTCCAAAAGCTTTACAATTTAATATAAATATAATTTCAAAATAATAAATAAAATGTAAACATATAACATAAAAATGGAAATAATAAATTAAACATATGTAAGATTACAATTTTATTACTTTTAAAAAATTATTGTTTTACTTAAAAATCGTATTACTGAAGCTTTACATTTTTGAAAAGTTGATATAATAATTAGCTTTACAATTTAATGTTGTTGATAAATATAATTTTGGAAAATGTAAACATATAACATACAAAATGTAAATACTAAATTTAAAATATGCAATATTACCATTTTATTACTTTTCAAAAATTATTGTTTTACTTAAAAATCGTATTACTGAAGTTTTACATTTTTGAAAAATTGATATAATAATTAGCTTTACAATTTAATGTTATTGATTAATATAATTTTGGAAAAATGTATACATATAACAAACAAAATGTATATACTAAATTAAACATATGTAAGATTACCATTTTACTTTTAAAAACTACTATTTTACTTTAAAATAATTTCCAAATAAATAAATAATATGTAAATATACAGCAAAAGAAATGGAAGTACTACATTAGACATATGTAATATTAAAATGTATTATTAAAAAGTTAACTTTTTCATAAAACGGATAATCTTCATAATGTAAAATTCTCATTTAATTAAAAGAGCAAAAATCTATATAAAGAAACTTATGCCTTCCTTACGAACACAACCTCAACATCGGCTCACATCATTGCCTCTATCAAAGAAAACTCCAGCAAAAGAAAACAATGGCTCCCCCATCAATTCTTAGTGTGCTAAAAACGTATGAGGACCTCCAATGAGATTTCTTTAACCAAAAAAATTTTGTTAGGCTGATTCACTGTTGGAAAGCCCGACACTTCACAAAAAGAAACACACTCATGGGAGTTGAATTACTCCTCATCGACTCTAAGGTATTCTTTCATGTCATTATTTAATGAAAGAATACCTTTTTAATGTATGATTCCATCTTTTCATTGTTTACATTCATAACTAACTCTTACCTAATAAAACCATCGCAAGCAACAACCATTGAGGCGTTTATCTCAAAACACTTATTGCCCCGTTTTAAAGATGACCTGAAGCCGGACACAATTTACAAGCTCAACAGGTTCACTGTCAGACCTTCCAAATTAGTTTACCGAGTCTCACCGCATAAGAACGGGATCAGCTTCACCAGCAAGACAACCTTCAGACCTGTTCATGAAGAGAACTTCCAGATTGATTCTCAACACTTTCGTCTACGAAATCTCGAAGACTTCACCAACAAAAATATTAAATTAAACATCTATCGTAATAATATTATTTTGATATAAAAATAAGTAAATATTCAATATATTTAATAAATAAAAATAAATAAATATAAATATAAGATATAAAAAATTAAATGAAACATTTACCTAAAAAGTATAGTAAAATATTAATAATTAAATATATTATAAGAAATAAAATATTAATTTAAAAAATTACTATTATATTAGAATAATTAAGTATATAAAATAAAAAATCATAAGTAAATATACAGTAAAAAAAAAGAAAATATGCATTAAACATCTATCTGAAAAGTATAATAAATATTAATTAAATATACAATAATAAGTAAATATATGATATAATAAAAATAAATAATAAGTAAATATATAATATATAAGAAGTAGAAATATTACATTAAACATCAAACATATTATTATCTTTTTTAACATCATAATATTATCATTTGGTATAAAAGCAAAAACAAATATAATGAGTAAATATATAATAAAAAAGTAAATCTACAATTAAGAAATGTAAAAACTAAATGAAACATATATTTCAAAAAATTAAAATAAAATTAATAGTAGAAAAATATACAACTTAAAAAATATAAATATTATATTAAAAATTTATCGTTATATTAGAATAAGTAAATATAGAATATAATAAAAATAAAAAATAAATATAACAGTACAGGAAACAAAAATATTGCATTAAAATCTAACATAATATTATCATCTGATATAAAATTGAAGAGTTAGAATAACTATTTATACAATGTAAGAATAAAATAAAAATTAAATATACAATATAAGGAATAGAAAAACTAACTAAACATCTATCTGAAAAATATATAATAAAATTCATAATAATTAAATATATAATATAAAAAGTAAAATATTACATTAAGCATCTATTACAATATTATAATAAGTAAATATAATATATAAGAAAATCAATAATAAGTAAATACATAATTTAAGAAATAGAAAAACTGCATTAAACATCTATCTAAAAAATGTATAAGAAAATAAATAATAAATAAATGTAAAATATTAGAAACAGAAATATTACATTAAAAATTTATCATAATATTACAATTTGATATAAAATCAAAACAATTAGAATAAAAAAATATACAATATAAGGAAAAATAAATAATAAGTAAATATATAATATAAGAAATGAAAAATAACATTAAACATCTATCTGAAAATTGTGTAGTTTTCATATTTTTACTATTTCTAAATATTTTTATATGATGTCAGTATATCATCCATTTATTTCGCACTCAAGCACATCGCTATAAATGTCTCTGCAATGCAAGAACACACATGGTGATTCATATGACAAAAAAAGTTATCGAATGTGAAATAATCACATGTACACGTGTTGGTGAAAGAGTCTCACTCCAAATAATCATTTTATCTTCAATAGTCTCAGACCATCCATTCATACTTAAGAAAAGACTGTTTCTAATAAGAGTATGTTTTGCAATAAATAGTAAGTAAATAAATAATATAACAAATACAAATATTATATCAAACATTTATTACAATATTAGAATAAGTAGTTTAAATATAAGAAAAATAAATAATAGGTAAATATACAATATAAAAAATAGAAAAACTACATTAAACATCTATCTAAAAAAATATATAATAAAAGAAATAATTTGTAAATAGAAAATATTAGAAACAGAAATATAACATTAAAAATCTGTCATAAAATTAAAATTGTATATAAAAGAAAAAACTAAAAAATAAGTAAGTATACAATATAAGAAAAAATAAATAACAAGTAAATATACAATATAAGAGCTGAAAAATATACTATCTAGGAAATTTGTAGTTTTACAATTTTATTATTTTTTTTATAAAGAAACTATAAATGATTTTCAATGCACCAACACTCATCGTGATGGCAGAACGAATTATGAAGGTGAAATAGTCACATGTACAAATATTGATATAAAAATTTCACTACTATTGGTTTGAAATTTGATATTTTTCGCGGAAAATTTCAAGAGGTAAACACGACATTAGAGAGGAGAAAATGATTTGTTCTTCGAGGGAAAAAAACATTTTTTTCGAGTCGACATATTTCATACAAAAACAAAAGATGAAAAACTTAGTTTATGATAATACCCTTTTACTTTCTGGGTGTTTTGTATAAAAATAAAAATTTAACATTAGATTTATTTTAAGGTTATTACTATTAATTAGATGTTTTTTTTTGCTAAAGTTAATCAAAGTAATATATTATTAGAAGCTAAATTAGAACAAACTTAAAATACATTTTATGATTTCTAAAATAATTAGACTATGTTTAGCTAAATGTATGATTTTCAAAATAAATAGATAAATTTGACGTGAAAATATAAAAATTAATAAAACATTTTAAATATTTTTAATTATTTGTATATTTGTATCCGCCCGAAGGGCCGGTTTAATCCTAGTCTTAATAAATAAAGTAGGTTTATCTGCCATCTCTTGCGTCCACGTCATCATCATGGAGATAGAGGGGTTTTGTGCCACGTCAGGAAGCATTTTTCAAGCTTCTCTATTTTTTTTTTCACGGTCGATTCGAGATACATATTACATATGGGCTTATAATTAATTTGGGTCTTTTATTATATTATTATAAGGGTTCAGGGCCGAGATTGTCTAGGTTCATTGGAATGTAAAAACTGCATCTCTTATCGCCGTGTCTTTGGTTCCTATCTTCCCGATCTAATTCTCTGTAACTGCTTCATTTTTGGTCGACCTCCTCCATTAATCCAACCATTAAACTGCACTCCTCTTCCCCTCCCACTCAGTCTCATTTATGCAGCCTTATCAGTTATCATCGTCGAAGGTAACAACTAAAAGCTCTAACATATAATGTGTCTCTTGGAGGCGATGAACATCCTCACCGCTAAGATATTGGAAAGATCAAACAAAATTAACCATCACTTCCAACTATATCGACTTCAGGTATTCTTGTCGTCATTTACCACAATTTAATTTCACCTTCACAGGGATGTCAATGTTTGTGTTAGTTTGTTTCCAGTTTTTTCTTTGCTTATGTGGTCTTTAGTAACTTGAAACAAACTTGCTCTGTTTCTTCCAAGCTTACTCATTAAACAAACTTGCTCTGTTTCCAACTAACAGTTTTTATTTAATAACTTGCTCTGTTTCTTACAGGCTTACTCATTTTCTGATGCATTCTAAGGAAGTTTGATTGATTTGTTCTTACGGATGGAGCTACGTTGGAGATAGACTACTTTCTGCGGTTATTACATACAATAAAAGCGGATGGTATGTTGGCCAAATGAGGGTGAAGCCACCAGAGATTTGCATTTCAAAATCTATTCCTTTGTTAATCTAGACAATACAAACAAAATTAACCCACGAGTCTACTCACTACAAAGTTACCACCAGTTTCCATAGTTCTTGTCATTTGTGAAACCTTATAGTGGAAATTTCTGATTTTTATACTTTCCAAGAGATTTAATATATTATTCTTATAATTTCCCTTATTTTCTCATGTCGGGCTTCTATATTTTATGTAGATTCATGCTAGATTCTACAATTTGATGGTTTGATGAATTATAGTCAAAACAGTCTCTGAATTCTTGCAGTGCTACTCCGAAGGATGGTCTAATAGCATGGATGTATGTCCATATGAAGGGTGGAAACAAGTTCGCAAAGTATGCATCAGACTTGCCTATGTGTCCCCGTATCTTGCTGTCTGGACCAGCAGTTATGAGGGCTTTTGTATTAATGCTTCTACTATTTTTGTTGTGTCCATCCCTCTTGCATTTACCTTCATATATATGAGGCCTGATATGCCTATTTTTCTAACGAAGATTTACCATATTAAGTATTATCAGGCTCTAATATAGAAATGAAGATATGTTGGGAAAAGTTCTGCGGAAAATTTTGAGGCCAAGCTAATGATCGTTAACTCTCTTTTGTTGCCTGGGGTAATTTCTTTTTCCCCTGTAAATTTCTGCATTGTGATAGATGCTATATTTTCTGTCATCTTGAGCAAGTGGGCATTGAGCTTAGATGCTATATTTGTCACAGTGCCTACTCTTACACTATTTTCAACTGGCTCTTAGAAAATAGTAGGTTTGTCAGTCACTCCAGGAAAATCATTGATTTCTTCACCAGCCAGGAAATCTGAATTTTCAGGCTCTGTATGCTTGCTAACGATCTGTTCGGGGCTGAACAATCATTACAGCATAAGAGACTAACTTCAAGTCTATTGCTTTGCCAAAGCAAGAAGTGCAGCAGCAACTTCTAAAAGTTACACGTTAAAAGCATGATGTTTTTTGTCATCTGATTGGCGGTCACTTTCTTTGTTGTGCCAATTTTCACGTGTTGCTGGACAAGCACTTCTTTCATTTTTGTAAGTGACCGAGTCAAGTTTCTAGGTCCTTCATCATCTTCAGTTTCGTCTCTTCAAGGCCTCACATCTAGGTATGTTTGCCATTTTTTTAGTCTTCACATCTGCTGAATTCAGAATTCAGTTCTAATACTTTTCCTGGTTTTTACTTATAGGGGACCAACCATTGGTTTCTAGGGAAAAGTAGCCTTTGCCTTTAAAGTGAACTGGTATTGAATAGGCCTGTTCCCGATGGCAATGATCTTACTGGCTGCAGACCCTTCTCTCATGTCACAACCCATTCTTCAGTGTGATTTAAACTAAGAAACAAAAATGCAGAACATTCTGGAAACAAAAACACCTATTCTGGAAGAAAATTCCCTGAAGAAAGCACGTGTGGAATGAGTGTTAGAACCTAAACAACCATGATTTAGCATATTCAGCTTTGCTTAAATCACTTTCCCTGTTTTTAGAAAAAACTCAAGTGTTGTGGTTGTTGTTATTTATTTTATCAATGCAATTTTTTTTTATAATAAACATTCGCATGTCTTGGATTTATAAGTTCCGTAGTCATGATGCAGCCTTCATTATTACGTTCGAACATGCCAGCACTTGCAAGGCTTACAAAACGTAATATAATGCAAGGCATGGTCACGATAGAAAATCTTTTGTTAGTGACTGCAGATAGAAGGGTTAAGATTGCTAAGATTTACATGACTTGAGATAAGTAAGAAAGAAGCATTTATTATTGATGATAAAAAGCTTCTATAACCATCTTTGTAAATATTTTCAACCATCTTCCTGTCTTATGCACAGCAGCAAAGCAGACAAAAAAAAGAACATTCATTAATGATGATAAAAATGGAAAAACAACCCCGAGATGTGTAAATCTATTGACCACTAGACGTCTATGAGCGACTGTCTAATGCATGTTATAAGTCTCAATGCCAGTTACGTTAAGATTTGACGTACTTTTATTACCGAGTTTCTTTCATGCTACTATCTGTTTCACTTTCACCTCAAACACAAGTCGGATAAATAGAATATTAACCACCTTCAAACTTTTATAAAACATAAGCTAATCCTATATGTAAGGAAACACTACAAGAAATATGTACATTGTTAGCACACGATAAACGCTATCGTAGGCCTTTGATAGCGTTTTCTGATATGCTATGTCATCGGCAGCCATCATAGGTACCCCCTTTACGATAGCATTTTTTTTTGACGCTATATAATGTACAGATACAATAGCAATATGTAGTAGTTGTCTTTAGTTTTATTATAAGACGTGTTTTATATGTTACATATTGATTATGAGTCATGTTTCATGCCATTATAGGTCTTTCGACAATAGCAATCTGTAGGTGCTATAACTAATTTTGTTATGGTTTATCGTGTGTTATCGTAGTTTAGTTCATAGCTATTTATAAACGCTATTATATTAGAGAATAACATTTTTTTTTGCTGTTGTTGTATCGTTTCAATGCTATGCTTTTTTCGTCAATTGTTGTTTTTTCACAATAAAACCGTCGTTAACAAAAGAACATTCTGCTTTAGAACAACCTGCTTTAGAACAACCAACTGCTTTATAACAGATTGTGATAATACATAAGTCATAAGTTTTAAGTACCATAAACAGAAACAGACACAGCCGATTGGAAAATTAAGTTACTTGCTAACTAGCTAGCCGATGGAAAAACAATAGCCTAGTCTAAAAACTAGCTAATTCTGGACCAAAGTTCTTCATCCCCTGCATGCTGCAAAAATCAAAAACTCTGATCAGTTTAGGAATTGCATATGAAGGATTGAAATCAGAAAAAAGTAGACTTACAAGTGCATATTAAAATATGACCAATTTATCAACTGGCCATGCAATAGACGAACCATGTGCATCTTTCAAAGACTCGATTTCATCAGACTTCCTCCAAACGTCTGCATCATCAACTATCACTGCATCAACCCACACCCTAGCTGCATTCGGACCCAATCGTACAAAGTTTACCATTTGATTTGGGTCAGTTGAATGCACACGTCCTTCGGCAACAACCTGTTTCCTTTCACTAATGTCCATCAGTTTGCACTTCTTATTCACTTGTACAGCTTCAGTTCCATGATTTTCCTGTCATGTTCAACATACATAACCATTTCAAACTCAGACATTAATAAGAACAATGATCTTTAAAACTGTAAGAAAATGTTACCCGGTTTGATGGAGGCTTCTCAGAAGGAGCTGATGATGTAGGAAGCTTAGAACCGAAGGATGGAGCTTTTTGAATTGTTTCTCTTGTGTTTCCTACTGAGGAAGCAGTGTTCTGTGATGGAGATTTTCTTGTTCCCTCCGGTGGGTTTTCGAAGACAACTTTTTTAACAGGCCATGAGATAAAACTCATTAAGCAGTCCTCAAGGTATGCAACGTCCGACGTAGGCCTCCATAAAAATGTTTCAGGTTCAAGTATGACATCCAGGAAGACTTTAACTGCTTTTGGTCCGAGGGGAATGCCATTAACCAATGCTTTTGGTTCTTGCGTCTGCCAACGTCCTTCAGCAACAACTACAGTATCATCGGATAAATCAAGTAGTTTGCATTTGTTGAGAGAGTTTGCTCTTGAGCCCTGTCACATATCATTCATAGGTCAATCAATAATATTATGTCCACATTAACTACATACATAACACAATAAAAAACGTTACCAATGGTGCAATGTCTTCTGGTTGGAGGCCCTGGCCTAGTTCAACACATTTACTCTTAGGCCATGCAACGATATGACCAACAGCTTCCTTAATGGTGCACATGTTTCGCGCAGGTCTCCAGAGGTAAGCTTCTAGTGCAGTAGCAGAATCAATGATGACTTTGACATCCGTAGGGCCTAATCGACTGTCATTCACAATATCTTCTGGGTTTGAAGAGAGAATACGCCCCTCAGCAACGTTTCCCTCTTCATCAGCCCAATCAATAATAAGACACTTCTTCTGTGATTTTTTGTTCACACTCTGTATCAATGTCAGAAGCAAAAATGTGAGATTGTAAAAAATTAAACAATACATTGATCTAGTATATGAAGACTTACCCTTGAAGCCGAGGTTTCACCCACTTCATATTCATCTCCGACTTGGTTTTTCATTTTGGCAAGTTCGGCTTGTAACTGATAAACTGTTTCCTGTAGCTCAATTTGCTTATCTTGCATCTCAGACATAGTCTTGTTCTTAACTTGGAAGCAAGCTAATTTGGTCTTACTCATATTTCTGCCCATTACTCTCAAACGACCAGGATTATCAGGTCCTAACAGTTGGACGAGTGTATCTTCATCTCTGTTTTTAGCACCATTAACAAGCTCGGCTGTCTTTTGCTACACAACAGAAAACAAACGAATAGTTAGAAGCTTCTGAAAAATAAAAGTACTGAACAAAATAATTATAAGGAATATTTGTTTTGAACTCACAATCTTCTCAGCTGCATTTGTGTTAATAGGAGTTCCATCTTTTCTGGTTCGTGACTTAACCCAGATTTTAAGTCTTGACACTCCAGATGGGTTATCTGAACTTTTTTTCTAAGAAAAAAATGAATGTGTAAATATCCTTTACTAAAGAAAGAGTAATGAAACGAGAGGAAAAAAGTATACTGACCATCTCTTCAGCAAGTCTAACCATTCCCTTGCGACTGCATGTATGAGGAATCTGTTTGCTTCTTCTCTCTTTGTAGCTATCACTCAAGACCTATCATAATATTTTTAATATGTTAATCTATTTCGAAACAAATATAGTACTCAATTCGAGAAGCATACCTTGAATTCTTGGCTAGTTTTAAGCTTCACAAACTTCTGCCACTCCATCGGAGGAACATTCTTTGGTCTGAGCATGTTCCTTTGTTGGTTATTCTCCGCTTCATTAATTTGTGTGACTAGGCGTGACTTGGATGACCTCCACAAGGCTCCTATATGCTTAAGCAGTGAATCCCTATGGTAGTCATCATCAATTTCAAACCTCGCCTGCAAACACATAGCATGTAAATCAGTTTTCTGTTATTTACTTGTGCTCATTGTATAAAAACTCTCACCTGAACCGATTTCCAGAGCACAGTCTTCACTTCTTCTGTAAGCTTTTTCCAACATTCAAGTGTGACAGGTACGTGTTCCCTTACCAAAGAACCTAGATATGAAGAGAGCTTCACAGAACCTTCACCATAAGGTTCTCCCAGTGGATTGAAATCAACATGAACTCTGGCATTTGGATCTTTGGCTAGGTCTTTCATCTTCGTAGGTCCACGCTTTCTCTTACGAGAGCTTCCAACTACAGGTTCTTCTGTACCTAGATCGAGTTCCCCTTCAGGCTCTTTAGCGTTATGCTGCTCTTCTGGTGCATCATTTGGGTCGTGTTCTTGGACAGGTTCTACTGGGTCGTGTTCTTGCTCAGGTTCTCTTGGATCTTGTACATTCTCTGTGTCTTGTACATCACCTCCAGGTTCTACAGTCCCCACGAACTCAACTTCTTCTTCTTGTATTATTTTCTTTACTTTTTTCCTTCCTCTTTTTGTCTTTGGACGTCCCATCTTAAGTTACCTGAAACAAATCATGAAAAGAAGAGTTAACTAAATAATTCAAGTCTAGTTAACAAGCCAAATAAAACATCCATACAACACACACATCAAGCAGACTAGAAACCATATAATTAAACTGTAGATAACAAGCAAACTAGATCATCCATACTAAACACACAGCAAGCACACAGAGAAAGAACAATAACACACAAAGGTCAAACGACTAGTAAAAGGATATGCTTCACACGTATATTCCTTCACAATCTGTTCTGGCATTGTCGGCGTCATCATTGTCATCATCCATGTAAAAATTTGTAGGCAATGGTCCAATCTCTGCATTTCCCTCCTGAACATCTTCCTTACTGTATCTTCTTGAAGAACCTCTCATGACTATATACCAGTTGGAGGTCTCATTTTCCCTAGAGTAGAAGACCTGCTTTGCTTGCGAAGCTAGTATATACGGGTCACTAGCAAAGGAGGCTTGACTTTGATGCATGTTAACAAGTGTAAAACCATCTTCAATCTTCACTCCATTACCCTTTACTGCCCACTGACATCGAAACAGAGGAACGTAGAAAACATTATAGTCGATCAGAATAATGTCTTAACTCTGCCGTAGTAGGACACCAAATCAACCACTTGTGATGTATTTTTAGCACTTGATCTACAAACTGCGGTAGCCTCATAGTAAACTTCTTCAGAATTCTGACTTTTCCTATCAACAGACTCTGTGCGAAACCTCTGTCCATTAACTATGAAGCCAGTATATGACTTTGCAGAACAACGTGGACCATAAGCTAGCCACTTGAGTGTTTCCTCATGTTCTTTGGAATCAAGACGAACCTACAAAGTACAAAACACAGTAAACAACAGTACAACATCACATTTGATAGTATGTATAAGCTAACATTCTCATCACGAACCTTTTCTTTTAACCAAGTTGCAAAATTCTTAGTATGCATACTCCACAAGGTAGATGCATCACGACGACACTTGTCATCTGTGTCTTGTAAAAACTGGAGATGCTCACTGGTCAATACAAAAAAAAATTCTTCTAAGACTTAGATATAAACTTTCACATATGCAGTTTCAATAGTGAATAAGAAAATGATACTTACTCTACATAAGGCTCGACCAGAGCCAGGTTTTGGATAATAGCAAGATGTGCTATTTTCTTCTCCGTTTCAGTGAGGGTAATTGAGGTTCCAGTTGATATTGGACGCCCCTCAAGTATAGAGCTGTTCTCATACTCCATGTTTCTATCAGCTTTCTCTTCTACATTTGTTGTCTTCTTCAGAAATTCACTGCAAAATCTCATACATTCCTCAGCTAGATAAGACTCAGCGATGCATCCTTCTGGTCTGGCAGTATTCCTAACGAAGTCTTTAAGTACTTTCATGTACCTGAAAAAATTGAGTTAAAATCGACTAGCTAAATAATTTCAGAGATTTCAAAAAGACAAGTAAATAGTACCTCTCAAATGGGTACATCCATCTGAAATGGACTGGTCCACCAAGTCGAGCTTCTCTCCCTAGATGCACAATCAAATGGACCATGATATCAAAGAAACTTGGAGGGAAAAATCTTTCAAACAGGCAAAGAGTCTCTACAATCTCCTCTTCCATAACCAGAAGCTGCTCCCTGTCGATCACTCTCTGACACAAAAGATTGAAGAATGCGCATAGCCTTGTAATTGCTAGCCTTGGTCCTTTAGGTAACAAACCTTTAAGAGCGATAGGCAGGAGTTGTTGCATTAAGACATGATAGTCATGTGACTTCAACCCTGTGACTTTGCAATCATCTAGTGAGACACCTCTAGCTATGTTTGAACAATAACCATCTGGCCCTTTGAAGTCGAATAGGCGCCTGCAAAATAACTTCTTCTCTGTCTTGGACAAAGACCACGGTGCAGGAGGAAGATATGTTCTCTTTACCTGCTGCTTAGCGTGCAAATCATGCCTAATACCAAGATCCTCCAGGTCTTTACGAGCAGGAAGACCATCCTTTGATTTTCCACAGTGCAACAATGTCGAGACAATACTAGCAGCCACATTCCTCTCAACATGCATTACGTCTAAGTTGTGCCTCACCGGGAGCTCCTAATCACCAATATAAGCAAAAATAATCAAAATACAGTCAATTATATAAATATATAAGCACAAGAATGTAGCTTCATACCGCCCAGTAAGGTAGCTTGAAGAAAATCGATCTCTTCTTCCATCTTGATAACTCATCTTCATCTACATTGACTTCTTCATCTTCCTCATCCTCTTCCTCTGATTCACTGGCTAAACCCTCACTATCAGATCCTATATCAGTACTGATCACCCTTTTTCTCTTATTTCTAGGACGTTTAGCATTTCCAAACTTATTTTTGAAATGTCTCAGGTTTTGAGAAATCTCACGCCCAGTTAAAATTCTTCCCCTTCTCCCTTGTTCACCTTTTCCATCGAACCATCTCTTCTTTGCCCGAAATCTATGAGCTGGTGGCAGACCCTTTCTGTGGCACATGTATACATGTTTTCTACTGAATTTTAGCCACATACTATCAGTATTCTTCCCACATAGAGGACATCCCATTCTTCCCTTCACTTTGCAGCCTGCTAAATTCCCATAAGCTGGGAAATCACTGATAGTCCATAGCAGCATCGCTCTCAGTGTAAATGTTGATCGAGTCAAAGCGTCGTAGACTAACTCTCCAGTGCTCCACAGCTTGTTTAGATCCTCAATGAGAGGTTCTAAATATACATCTATACTATTACCAGGCTGTTGTGGACCAGGAATCAACAGACTCAGCATGATGTTCTCCTTCTTCATGCATAAATCAGGTGGCAAGTTGTAGTTGACTAGCAGAACTGGCCAACAACTGTACATCGTGTTCTTCATATTGAATGGATTAAACCCGTCTGTAGAAAGTCCAAGCCTCATGTTCCTCTCTTCTGCTGCAAATGTAGGGTATTTTGCATTCATCTGATCCCATGTGACTGAATCAACAGGGTGTCGAAGCTTCCCATCAGTGCTTGTGTTGTTGAATTGCCACCTTAGATCCTTAGCCATTTCCTCGGACCGGTACATTCTTTTCAATCTCGGGATGATTGGAAAATAACGTAACACTTTCTGTGGGACTCCTTTCTTCTTTTCACCAGTGTGAACATTGGTCTTCCATCTTGAAGCCTTACATTTAGGACACTGCTCAAGCTTCTTATACTTTTTTCTGAAGAGGCAGCAGTCGTTTACACATGCGTGAATCTTCTCGTATCCCATATCAAATGTCTTCAAGAATTTTTTAACCTCATACAGTGAAGTGTGTAGAACGTTTTCCTCAGGTAGCATTTCCGGCAACGTCTCTAGCAGATCATTGAAGCTCTTGTCAGACCACCCATTCTGAGTCTTCAATCTAAACAAGGATACAATGGCAGATAACTTGCTATGGCTTGCACAACTCGGATACAAAGGTGTCTCAGCATCAGCTAGCTTTGCCAAAAACTCATCTTCTCTCTTGTCTTCTCCCTCTGCCATCTCAGTTAAATCCCCCGTACCAGCTAACACTTCATCAAAACACTCAGCAGCTCTGTATAACCCCAAGATCTCATCATTCCACTGATACACGCTGCCTTCATCTGCAACCCCTGAGTTCAGGTCTCCGTGTAGATACCAATCAGGCCGCATCTTATAAGCCTCCTCCATTCCTCTAGTAACGAGATGGTCAACTACCACACTTGCTGAGTGACGATCTATATTACGGCAGTCGATGCAAGGACAGACAATCATATCATTCCCTCCTGAAGCTGTAGCCACATACTCTACAAACTTTAAAGCCCCTCTCTCGTAAGCAGGATCAACCCTACAGTTCAGAATCAAAAGACAAAAATAAATAAACAAGTAAACGAAACAACAACCTAAAACCAAGATATATTAATTGAATTCATTACCTGCTAAGATGCACCCAAGCTTTGTCCACCATTTCTATGTTCTAACGTGACTGAAACCTTTAGAAACATAAAGAGCCAATTCAAAGTAAAACCAATCAAAATGGAACGAGATAGCACAAAACAAACCAATCAAAGTAGACTCATAATCTAAAACGAAACGAAACAATACGAAAAAGAAAAAAAGCTCGACAGAACATAATTTCAATTTTGAAACCGTAGACTCTTAATAATGAACACAAAGCAAAAACGGAATGAATCAACACGAAAAAAACACAAAAGCAAAAAAGAACAAGACGTCACAGATTATTCGAAAACGAAACATAAGCAAAGATAGATATCTTCGATTTTAGCTCAAAATCGAGCCAGACCTCGCAATTGAAGCAAGGATACCTTAGGTGATGGAAATGTCGATGAATTTGCGGTTGGAAAAAGGTAATTAGGGTTTCAAAGTTGTTGAATCGAAATTTTTGTGTTCTAGGGTTCGAAGAGAAAAGAGGGGAAATGAAAGAGGAAAGAGGGGAAATAAAAGAGATGACAGGGAAACGACAAATGGTAGAGGGAAATCTTCTGATTTTGGCTAAGTGTCACGCGGAAAATAACATTTTAGCTTCCCGCTTACTAAAAATTTTCCATAACGCTAATACAACGCTGTTATAAAGTATTTGATTTTTTTACACATAAACAATAGCAGTTCGGTGAAACGAGCTATCGTAATATGCTATCAATGTGAACTTTTTTTGTAGTGAAAGTCATCTATTATTCAGGATTATTACAATTTATGACGGTGTTTCTTATGTTCCGATTTTCAGTTTCCTTAACATACTGTTTTCGAAATTCGTTTTAATTTTCAAACAAGATATATTAAGTTTTTTCTCATTTCCTAATATGTTCCATTGTCATGATTAGTTTCTCACCAAAATCAAACAAGAAGAATATATGAACAAAACTTCATTTCCCACATTTGAATTCAGATTAGTCTCTAAAATCAAATTTCAAATGTTGTTCCTTCTATATACTGTCCACACAGTAGTACTTAACATTATAAGTATGTTCTATAAATAAAACATCAACTTTACTTTATGTTTAAATTACAACTAAATTATTTTGTTAGAACTATCGGCTTTTTAGTCTATTTATACTGAATTAATTAGTCATAACTACTTATGATATTCTACTTTAAATTAAACAACTTCAAACAAAGTAATACAATATGGTCGTTAGCCACTATCAAATGGATCGGAAAACATATCATTCTCTTACAACATATTTTCATTTCGTACTTTTCACCATTTTTTCTTTACTAAAAAATTCATGTAAAAATAAAATATATGAACCCGGCGAAAACCACTAGTATATATATATATATATAGATTAAAATGAAATTTGAGGATTACAGAATATTGTTTTTTGTGGTTTTTTGGCAGCTTTCCCAATAAATAGCTAAAGGTATCAGCCAAAAAAAATCCTTATAAGTAGAAGGAAACTCGCGAAGAGAAAGTGGCACAGAGGGCACAAACTAGGGTTTTCAGAAAGATGGAGCAAGTAGAAGAAACCAATGTCGAAATCCTCAGAAAGAAAATAACCCAACCGAGGTCAAAATCTTCACTTCCTCTCGATGAAACCTCAGAGATACTCTTAAGACTACCTGCAAAATCCATTGCGAGATTTCATTGCGTGTCGAAGCTATGGTCAGCAATCACCACCGATCCATATTTCATCAGTTCGTTTAACATTCGCAGCTCAACACGGCCGAGTATTCTAATGTTGTTCAGAAAAGAAGACGAGTGGTTTGTTTTCTCGATTCCACAAGATGGTAAGAATTTGAAAGAGTCTTCTACTTCTTCTATTCCTATTGGTCGTTACCAAACGAAATCCCCATATAGTTTCTCCCATCCTACGCAGTTTGTCAACGGCTTGATCTGCTTTCAAGATTCAGGAAAACACATAATGTGGAACCCTACATTGAGGAAGTTTATCACCTTACCTCAACCGGAAGAAAGCTGGACGGATAGCGTATGCTTTACTGGTTACGATCCAGTCAAAGGTAAATACAAAGTATTGTGCATGCTTGCTATGCAATATTCCGACGAGTGCCGGGTTTTAACGTTGGGATCAGAATCTAAACAATCATGGAGAGTGGTCAAAAGCAACCATATGCATCTTGTTTGCAACCACAGCATGGGCCGGCGATGCATCAGTGGGGTTGTGTATTACGATGCCTATCTTCCTTATCCTTCGAATACTGATATTATAATGAGTTTTGATGTCAGTTCTGAAAAGTTCTGTGTGATAACATTACCGGCAAACCATTGTGGTATGATAATGTCTTATGAGGGAAGGTTAGCTTGTGCTGTTGAAACTAGCTTTACAAACGGTGGTATTACATTTTGGATTTTGGAGGATGCGGAGAAACACAAGTGGTCGTGTAAACACTGCCTTAATGCATCTTTAGAGCACTATGTTCCGAGTTTGGAATGCATTTTTGTACTAGATGGTATAAATAATGCTGGTGAGTTTATCTATGTACCACTGGAATCTTATAATACAACGTTTTATATTCTATACTATGATCCGAAGAAAAATAGCTTCAGAGAAATCGAATTTGCTGACGAAGAATTCATAGTCAGAAATGGAATTGGAGACACACTTTGGGAAACGTTCTATTCTAGTCCGGATCACATGGAGAGTCTCATGTTTTTGTAACAGTTTTAAGGTGATTTTTGTTAGTTTTTACTTTATTTATGCAATATTGTCTTTTTTATCTTTTGAATTGTGGAAGCTGCTGCCTTTATCATAATTTTATCATTCCTTCATTCGACTTGTATAATTTATGTCTTATTGGTTACCATAGTTCTTTGCAGTTTTAGATATCAGTCTCATCATATGTATTGTAGCTGCCACTGAATCAAAAAAAAATCATATTCATCTCAAAGAAAATTGTTTTACACTGGTTCCTTTTTTTTAACACAGGTTCACTAGTGAAAGAATCGTAATATATTAGTTCTCGAAAAAAAAAGGAATTATAACATATGTAGTGTAATGTTTTAAGCATTTTACGGGTTGAAATGTTTGAGCTCGATCATTCAGTTAGATGCTAACTATAATAAAAAGATGGCTAGTAGCTAGATTTTTTAACTCGATTGGCATTCCCATGAAGTTTTATATCAGTTTTCGACCTATTGGATCTATTTGGAAATATATCAGAGTATGATCTCGAAAGAAATTGTGCAATAGAATGGAGAACCTTGTTTCCATCCTATTTTGTCCTTGTTTAAGTTGGTCCAAGATTGAGCATAAGAGAGAGATTCAGGCAATGTACAGAAGATGACTATGACTAATGATAGTAGCAAGGAGCCAGAATGTCTACTTCATGAATATGGTGCCATAGCTGGAGAAAAAGGTGAGCTCAGATGAGAATGACGATGGTGCTTGGGATGATGACAGTTTGATCCAGAAGTAACTAGCATTAGAGCATCTCCAACCCCACTCCATTTTTCAGTAATATTTGCAGTAGGGTTGGAGATACTTTTAGATGTGGGTAACAATTAATGAACTAACCTCTCCTCAAAAACTTGCTTAATCTATCATTTGAAGGATGGATTGAAGTTATGAACTGAACAAGAGAAGATTCTGCATATGATGGTATTGCTTGATGATTCTTTTGTTAAGTCTTAACTGTGATCATAACTTTTTTATTTAATACTATTTTTTTTGATGTTAAAATCTTTAGTTTTAACTATTAAAAGTAAATTTATAAAAATAGAATTCGTACTGAAAGTTAAACACTTTCCAAATGGGTTTATTTTTTTGTATCATATTCGTAGCAGAGAATCAAAAGTGAAATATAGAGAATATGACGATGATTATTCAGACCATTTTTTATTACAGTTTTGCTATATACACTACTTTACTATGGTTTGCAACCTGAGAGCTTAAGAGTTTCTCATTTCTTTTCAGGAAGCTTCTCCAGCAACTCTGGTATCACCTCAAAAAGATCTCCAACAAGTCCATAATCAGCTACCTACAAATTTCATTGCACAATTGTTTTATCTCACGCTTTGGTCCTAACTTATGACGCGGAGAAGAAGAGTTTCATTACCTGGAAAATAGGTGCATCTGCGTCTTTATTAACTGCCACAATCACCTTAGAATCCTTAATCCCAGCTAAGTGTTGAATAGCTCCTGAAACACCAAACGCCATGTATAACTCCGGTGCTACTATTTTCCCCGTTTGTCCCACCTGAACACACATACATAAAACACTTATTGGAGTTTTAATAAAAATGGAAGAAGATCCAAAAACATTACCTGAAGATCATTAGGAACATATCCAGCATCAACAGCAGCACGAGTAGCACCAACTGTACGAAAAAAAAAAAAAACAGAAAACCATGTAAACTTTGAAATAGATTAGGACAAGCATATATGTTATATACTAAACCTGCTCCACCAAGTTTCTCTGCAAGCTTTTCAATCATTTTGAAATTCTCAACGCTCTTTAACGCTCTTCCACCAGTAACCACAACACGTGCACTTCCAAGATCAGGCCGTTCTGTATCCTGAGTTGATTGCCCCACGTATCTGGACCTACTCACAGATTCTGCAATGGAAAACAAACATACTCAACTCTCTTGAAAAAAAATAATAATAATAATAACAAGCTATGCACAAGGCCACAAGCAGAATAAAATACTAAACAAACCTTCTTCGAAATTCGAGAGATCAATCTGAGAGATGGTAGCTTTCTTTGACTCATCAGTTATTGGGGTAACAGGAAAAGATGTAGTTCTAATAGTCAACACGCAAGGACCAGCACCAGTATAACGAACTCTACACAAGGCGTTTCCCGCGTATACAGGCCTGATAAACTCGTTGGGTCCTAAGATCTTGACAACATCAGTAACAGGAGAGACATCTAAAAGAGCCGCAACGCGGGGTAGGATGTTCTTGCCAAATGAGCTAGAGGGAGCAAGGATGTGAGAGTAATCTCTTTGTTGCCGAACAAAGTCAACAAGTTTAGCCCAAGGTTCAGCTAGAGGGTGCTCAAATCTATCTGAATCAGCAACAAGTACCTGTAATATAAAAAAAGTACAAACATTTAAGACACCAGAAAACACATGAAGGGAAAGAATGTTGATAGTTACCTGGGAAACGGAAGGATGACAAGAGGCAGCTTGAGAAGCAGCTTCTTGGAGAGAAGAGCCAGAACCAGCTAGTAGCAAAGAAACTGAAGAGGTCTCACCCAATTGGTTCGCTGCAACTACTGTGCTCACTGTCTGAGGTTTGATGGAACCACTCTCATGTTCCGCTAGAATCAGAGTGCTAATCTAAAACGAACCAAAAGTGTACAAAAGATCAGTCCTTTTTTTTCATTTATAAATCAAATTGAAATCACTACACAGACTGATAAAGTTTACAACTTTAGATTATAGCTAGAAATCGATGTTCTTGAAAAAGACAAGATAAAAAAAAGGGTTAAAGGGAGTAAGAGGCATACGCATCGAGAAAGGTTGGTGATGGAGATGGATCGATGAGCGTTGGAGGGGACGAGCTTCTTCTTCTTCGTGAGAGATCTGAGGAGTACAGCTCTCGTCATTGTTTTCGCTTCTGTTTGGATTTCTCCGTCAGACGTCACTTCTTGCCTGATCGAGTTTCTGAAACGGTGCCGTTCAATGAGAAACGATGACGTTTTTAGCCATGTTAATAAAATAAATAAAAAGAGAGGTAATTTGAATTACCTTAGATCAGCTACCAAACTCAGACAGCATGATTGTCTATTGGATAGCGAATCCCGACCACAGATCATTCACTTCGGGGAAGATCTGGGAACAGAGGCAGCAGTTTGATCAGAACTCTCCTGTGTAGCTACCTCCCGCGAAATCACTCGCGCCAGAGGGAGAAGCGAAACTTATTTTCCTTCTCTCGGGTCCGTGTACCAATATCTTTGCTCGAACCCTGGTGGGACTCTCTCTTCATGCTGAGTCTCTACCATGTATACTGGGTCCGAATTGGTGTTCTACATCCTGATTTAAATCTACTTTAACGTAAAATAGACCGGGTTCTCTATTTAACACCGGATCGCGAAGTAATTCCACAAAACCATAAAAACGATTACTCTCGTCAATCGCCAATCTGTTTTAAGTGCCATACTTGTGCGTGTTGCAAAAGCTGAAACTATACCGCAGGAAGGATCCCTCCCAATGCTCTCGTGATCAATAAACTATAGTCTCCACCTTTGTGACAGTATGTTTCACACTGAAGCTCCGCATGAGTTGCTGGACTCTGATGACAGGTTTCATTTATTTTAATGGACAGAAAATTCAAGGTACTCTCTCAGGAACTCTGTGCGGTAATACAAAAGACGTGCTTCACAAGTCTTCTGTTGAGCTTCCAAAGAGTCTTGATGTCAACAGATATGTAATGAAGAATAGTTCAATGGGTGAAACTTTGATGAAGCACCTGAACAATGAAGAAGAAGACACTAAAGAATTTTGAAGAAAAATATTTCACCATTAATGTGATACCATTCATTAAATAATGCTTTTCATTTTGTTGATAAATAAGATAGAGAGAACCATAGACGAAATAAGACATACCATTCCAAGTTATTATTTTACAAGGAAAGGAAGGTTAGAATATTACATCGCATCAAAAGGTAATGTTTTCGTTTTGTTGATACATTACATAGAGAGAAAACGTAGAAAGACAGAAAATATTAGACACATCATTCCAAGTTATTATTACCAGCTGAAGCGCCTTACTTAAACACAAACGTGCAAGAATCTCTGGCCACACATTCCAACTCCTTCAACATCCCATGCTTCTCTGCCGATTCTGAGTACAATGACGCCTTCTTTAGACGACTCCCATTGGCTAGAATGTACTTTGCAGCTTCTCTTTCTGTCTCTGTGCCCTTGTATTGTCTCCACTCCAAGATCTCAAGATGAGATAATAAACATTCCGGAACATAACTTGGTTTGTTCCAGGAATCCATCCCGTCGTGTTGGACACAGTGCTCCTGAAACTATATGATATATAGATATTTGTAACTGTTCGGCGGCCCACAATAAAGTGGAGACACAATACAAAGGAGGCAAAAACCACATACCAAACTGAGCTTGAGAACTCGAAGCCTCGGAGCATCATTGAGTATAAGGGTAAGTAGATTCCACCACTCCGCAGAGCATGAACACAGCTCTAGGTGTTCAAGAGAGAGGAAAGAAGTACCATCAAGAGGATACGTAGTCTGCAATCAAAGCAAAAAAAAAAAAAACAGAGAGTTAGATATTTTAACAAACATTAAAAAGACAATTTCTAGTTGTACCTGTGATGAAGTGAGCGGTGTACACAGAGAGAGATACTGAGTGGAGGCAAGAGACCCTAGAAACAAGTGAGGTTGGGACACACAAACAACACTAACACTCGCCTCAACCAGCTCAGGCATATCTTCAAACCGTAGATAATTACTGAACCTATCCTTAATACTGAAACATCTCAAAGAAGGTGTTCTAATCACAAACCCATGAACACCTTCAGGGCGAGACTCTCCACACGAGTTATCAACACACAAACTCCTAAGCGTAGGCACGTCAATAGTAAACACCATCACGTTAGTAAACGAGCTTCTTCTCACCACCAAATCTTCAAGAACAGGACATCTACTCAAAAGCGTTTCCACAGACTCGTCGCTCGAGAATCTAACGGACAAAAGGTGGAGAGTTTTGAGGCAAACCAAACGAGCATCGAGCGGAGGATCCTCCAAGCTCACCTTCTCGAGTATAACCGTCTCTAGATTCGAGTGAATAAAGAAGCTTTTGGGAAACTCAAAGGAGCTGCAAACCATTTCGACTCTGAGCTTTCGTAAAGATCGAGCGACTGCAATGTTGATCAGATAGTTGATGAATTTGTTCGTATGGTAAGGGTTGATCTTGAGATCCAAGCTATCTAGGTTCGAGAGCTTGCTGATGAACAGCGCGAATCCCCAGTACACTCTGCCTACTGTGTTGCCGTCGTAACTGAATGCGTTCATCTCTTTCCAGAGTGATCTCCACCGTTTTGATAACTTGTGGCTAAGACGTCTTTAGTAAGAAGAAGATTTAGCATCTTCAACAACAATTCATCTGGAAACTCACTGATTGATCGAGTCTCCTTCTTCTCCATGGTTTTCTCGGATAGGTAAAATTAATACACGGTTGAGCCTTATCACGTCGTTGATTCAGTTCCGACAGAAATCGACTTCAGACAGCATCAAATCGAAGGGATAGAGAGGGCGCGTGAACACACCCGACGGTAAAATGAGCCCTAGGTTTTTTGGGCTAAAGGACATACATTATAGTGCTTTTTAGACTCGTATGCTTAACATGTGTGCCGTTTGGATTTCCATGTGTACTGGTTTTTGAAGAGAAAACAGCATACATGGTCTTTTCTCCTCATGTGAATCTTTAGTTTGTGCTTCAGTAACCTTTTTTTTTCGTCAAGTACATACATAAAGCACCTTTCAATCTCTATCTCTGTGAGATGCATAATCTCTCAAGTATTTCCACTTTAATTAATAAAAATATATAATATTTTTTGGAAACATAGATAACACTATACTAAAAAAAATAATGAGTTTAATTTGAATCATAGATCATTATGGCTCAAAATACAATTAATATTTATTATTAGATTTTATATAATTGTTATTAATTTGTTAAAAAAAATTATTAGAATTGTTTATAGTTTCATTTTAAGGGGTTCTTTAAATAAATAAAGCACAAAATATAATCTATATAATATATATTTCGTATTGTTACTTTTTGTTTTCATATATTTTAAATATATTTCCCAAAATTTCTTGATATATAATTTAACAAATACATTATAATTATAAGTTATTCACCTATAAGTTATTCTGAGAATTTAAGAATTATATATTATTATTAATTTAAAAATATTAAATTACATAAATATATATATATATATATATATTTGTAAAAATTTTACTACATTGTTTACGGTTTGCATTATTTTACAAACTCTCTTATTACACGACATAAAATACATAGCATGAACAATAAAAAATAGTAAAACTGAAATCGTAAAATTTTAAATTTTTTAAATTTATGTATATTAGATATATATTGTAAAACATAAATCTGCACAGTGTTGGGGTCAAGATATAGTATTTTATTAAAGTAAATCAATAGGTATAACGTGGAAAAGGGAATATTCCATTGAAGATAAGAAAAAGAAAATTGTTATAATTATATTATATTGATTCGTCTTGTGTTTCTTACTTATGTTTATTAATTATAGTATGAATGATTCACATAAATAATAAAGAGACTATTAATAGAAAGTAAATAATACGAAGAAGAAAAGAAGTATACCAAGAAAGAGGGAGAGATATTATTTATGTTCGAAAGGGGCAATCGTAAAATGGTCGAGTACAACTTCTTATATAGGCTAAACTTTCGACAAATATTACTGTAAGAATTTATGATGATGGGCTCTATTTTGGTTTGTACACGCAAGTCCTTGACTTTGTAATACTCCCCCTTGAAGACCAGCATCATGTTGCCTCGTTAAAAACCTCCTTGGAAAACCCGATGGGAAAAAACCGTAGCAAGGTAAAAGAGTACAACTCAGAAGCTCCCCCTCGAATAGACGATCGTTATAGGTCTTGTTGGTGACGCATTCCAATGTTGTAAACATGTTTCCTAAATGTCGTAGTGGGTAGTGACTTTGTAAAAAGATCTGCTGCATTATCACATGACCGAACATACTTCACTTCAATTTCTTTATTCTTTTCGAGTTCTTGGGTATATGAAAAGAACTTCGGTGGAATATGTTTGGTTCTGTCACTTTTGATGTATCTTTCCTTTGTTTGAGCGACACATGCTGCATTGTCTTCATATAAAATGGTTGGTTCAGAGTTGACGTTGATTCCACTACTTGAAAAGATGTGTTGACTTATTGATCTGAGCCAAACACATTCTCTACTGGCTTCATGGAGAGCAATTATTTCAGCATGATTTGAGGAAGTAGCCACAAGTGTTTGTTTCTGGGAGCGCCATGATATAGCAGTTCCTCCAACTGTAAATACATAACCAGTTTGTGATCGAGCTTTATGGGGATCAGACAAATATCCTGCATCTGCAAAACCAACCATTTCTCCGTTCGAATTGTTAGGATAAAGTAATCCTAAATCAATTGTTCCTTGAAGATAGCGAAAAATATGTTTAATCCCATTCCAATGTCTCTACGTAGGAGATGCACTGAATCTTGCTAAAAGATTAACAGCAAACGATATATCAGGCCGAGTACAGTTTGCAAGATACATAAGTGCTCCTATTGCACTTAAATATGGCACTTCGGGACCCAGTATCTCCTCGTTTTCTTCATGTGGTCGAAAAGGATCATTTTCAACATTAAGTGATCTAACGACCATAGGGGTGCTTAACGGAGTTGCTTTATCCATGTTGAATCGTTTCAACACTCTTTTCGTATATGTAGATTGATGTACAAATATCCCCTTTTGAGTATGTTCAATTTGTAGACCAAGACAATACTTTGTCTGTCCGAGATCTTTCATCTCAAATTCTCCTTTTAAATACTCAGATGCCTTTTGAATTTCTTCTTGAGTTCCGATAATATTTAGATCGTCAACATATACGGCAATGATCACAAATCCGGAGGACGTTTTCTTGATGAAAACACAAGGGCATATCAGACTATTTACATATTCCTCTTTAGTTAAATGTTCACTGAGACGATTATACCACATACGTCTAGATTGTTTTAAACCGTATAATGATCTTTGCAATTTTATTGCGCATAACTCTTTTGGTTTAGAACTCAATGATTTAGGCATCTTAAATCCTTCGGGGATTCTCATATAAATATCAGTATCCAAGGATCCATATAAATATGCAGTAACAACATCCATTAGACGCATCTCTAGATTTTGACTGGCCACTAAACTCATCAAAAATCTAAACGTGATTGCATCCATAACAGGAGAATATGTTTCTTCATAATCGATCCCAGGTCTTTGAGAAAAACCTTGAGCTACGAGGCGAGCCTTGTATCTTGTTACTTCATTTTTCTCGTTTCTTTTTCTAACGAAAACTCATTTGTACCCAACTGGTTTCACAGCTTCAGGTGTGACTACAATTGGCCCAAATACCTCTCGTTTGTTAAGCGAATCAAGTTCGACTTGTATTGCATCTTTCCATTTTGTCCAATCATGTCTGTTTTGACATTCGGAGATAGACTTTGGTTCTGGGTCATCACTCTCTTCATCTATTTCTTTTGAAACAAAGTACGAGAAGAAATCATCAACACCATTCACTTTGTTTCTATTCCATATTTTTCTATTATGGATATAATTAATAGAGATCTCATGACCTTCTTCTGAATCATGATGTTCGACATTGCCATCAACTGCATTGCTCATTTCTCCCAACTTTTCTGTGATATTGGAAGGATTTTGTATTTCTATTTCCTTCCTTTTTCTAGGATTCTTATCCTTAGATCCAATAGGTCTACCACGCTTCAAGCGTATTTTAGATTCTCGTGTATTATCTTCTACTCCACGCTCATGTGGTATTTCTATACGAACAGGGGCATTTGCAGCTGGTATATGTGATTTTGTAACCGATTTAGTGTCTGCAAAAGCATCAGGTAGTTGATTTGCAACGCTTTGTAAATGCATAATTCGACGGACTTCTAATTCCGATTGCTTTGTAGGAGGATCAAGGTGTAGCAAAGATGGCACACACCATTTAATATCCTTTTCTAATTTTTTTATTTTCTCCCCCTAGAGCTGGGAATAGTTTTTCATCAAAGTGGCAATCAGCAAAACGTGCCGTAAATACGTCGCCAGTTTGCGGTTCTAGGTATCGTATAATTGACGGTGAATCACAACCAACATATATTCCCAATCTTCTCTGAGGTTCCATCTTTGTACGTTGGGGAGGTGCAATTGGCACATATACAGCGCAACCAAATATTCTTAGATGTGAAATATTTGGTTCTCGTCCAAAAGCTAATTGTATTGGAGAGTATTTGTGATATGCACTTGGTCTCACCCGAATCAGTGCTTCTGCATGCAAAATAGCATGTCTCCATACAGAGGTTGGGAGTTTAGATTTCATGATCAATGGTCTTGCAATTAGTTGCAGACGCTTGATTAATGATTCAGCCAAACCGTTTTGTGTATGAACATGAGCAACAGGATGTTCAACCTCAATTCCAGTTACCAAACAATAGTCATTCAATGCTTGTGAAGTGAATTCACCAGCATTGTCTAGTCTGACTCTCTTTATTGGATAATCAGGAAACTGAGCTCTTAATTTGATTATCTGAGATAAAAATCTCGCAAATGCCACATTTCGAGAGGACAATAGACAAACGTGTGACCATCTACTCGACGCGTCGATCATTACCATGAAATAGTAGAATGGTCCACAAGGTGGATGTATAGGTCCACAAATGTCGCCTTGAATTCTTTCAAGAAATTTTGGTAACTATTTATCTATTTTGGTTGGCGATGGTCTTATAATTAACTTTCCAAGAGAACATGCAGTACATGTCATTTTATTCCCCTGATAAACTTCTTGGGTTTCAGTGAATGACCATGTGAGTTCTCGATGATTTTTCGCATCATACTGGTGCCTGGGTGACCGAGACGATCATGCCAAAGTGTAAAATCTTCAGGATTTCCCTTAGTCACTAAATGTGATTCGATGGCACTTATATATGTACGATGCAGACCAGAAGGAAGTTTTGGTAATTTTTCCAATACATTTTGTTTTCCCGATTTCTCAAGAGTAATATACATGTATTTCTTTCCACCCTCAGTTCCTGACTGAGTATCAAATCCTTGAAGGTATATGTCATTAAAACTCAACAAATTCCTTTTAGAATTTGGAGAAAATAGTGCATTTTTTATTGAGAATATTGTCCCATTAGGTAATGTAAAGTGAGCTTTACCAATCCCTTCAATCAAGTCTGCAGGACCTGATATTGTGTTAACGGTGATATTTGTCGGTTTTAGTTCAGAAAAATATTTTCTGTGTTTCAGAATAGTGTGCGTTGTTCCACTATCTGGTATACAAATATCTCTAGCATTGATCTTGGTTGATGTTCCAATTGTAATGTCCATTCTGAGACAAACAAAAAGAATTAACATAAGATAATATTATTCATAAAATATTATATATCATTAGCAAATATTAAGCACACAATAATTATACATGATTAGGTGAAAAACACACAATAATTATACATTAATCTTCCACAAGCAACATTTATTTATGGTATAATTGTGGAATTTCAAGATTCACATGGTAGGCACTTAGACATCAGTGATAGCGGTCTCCTCGAAATCATTCACAAAGTCAGACGCATCGAGGTGCGTTGCACCCTCAGAATGTTCCGCAAAGTTAACCTCCTTTTCTTTTCCTTTGACGGACTTCTTGTATAGATCACAAAGATGTGCAGGGGTACGACATATACGGGACCAATGTCCCTTAGTACCGCATCTGAAACAAGCATCTTCTCGCTTCTGGGAGGTACTTCCTTGTTGTTCTTTTCCCTTAGGGGATTGCTCAGGGCGTACCCACTGGAATGACTTCCTATCTTGTGGATTATACTTCTGTCCACGTCCACGTCCACGTCCACGGTAGTTTTGACGACCACGACCGCGACCCTGAAAAGCCTTATTTTCCTTTACTGGCTTCTTCGCATCTAATGCATTTGCTTCAGGGAGTGCTTTAGAACCAGTTGGACGAGTCATGTGATTCTTGATCAGAAGCTCGTTGTTCTTTTCTGCTATGAGAAGCGCCACAATCAAATCCGAAAATTTGGTATATCCCCGCAACCTATATTGTTGCTGCAGGGTGATGTGGCTCTTGTGGAATGTGGTGTACGTCTTCTCAAGCATTTGAGATTCTGTGATCGTCTCACCACAGTATCTCAATTTGGCCACAATTCCTAACACAGCAGAATTGTAATTCATCACTTTGTCGAAATCTTGGAATCTCAGACTCTGCCATTCATCCCTGGCAAGTGGAAGTGTTATGTCTTTTTGATGATCAAAACGATTTTTCAGAGACTTCCATAGCTCTTTAGGATCTCTCATATTGGCATAGTCATAAATAATACTTTCATCAAGGTGTCTTCTAAGGAAGATCACCGATTTGGCCTTTTCTTGAGACGTTGAAGTATTATTCTCTTTCACGGTTTCAGATAAACCAAGAGATTCAAGGTAGAGTTCGACATTGGTAACCCAAGAAATGTAGTTGGTCCCGGTGATATCCAGAGCGGGAAATTGGAGCTTCTCCATGTTTGCCATTTGAATTTCTAGCCACAAAATAATAATTTTATTAGGATTTCATTAATTTTAAATGGAACCGGTTACATTGATAGTACACGCAATTACAAGCAAATATAATGCTAACAAACATAATGCGATGTTAATGCCAAAATATTCATGAGTGGTTCCTCCAACAAAAATAAAATACATAGACGAGAAAATAAAAATCGCACACAAAATTAAAAGCAATCGAATCATTTTTTTTTTTTTGCAACGAAAATCGGAGGAGAACGATTTGAAAATATTTGAGAGAAGATGATATATTTTGGATGAGAGAATGAAGTGAAAATGAGTTGTATTTATAGATGAAAAATACTATTCATTAGCCGTTAACTAGCCGTTTTAAAAAGTAATTTTTTTTATATTATTATAGTTTAAATTTATATACGACCGTTGGAAGTGAAAAGAGAAAGTAAAATCAATCAGAAATTATTACTGAGCAATTATAGAATTTATCAGTTTAAACATATATGTATATATATTAATATTGGTGCATCTTTAATATATTCAGTTATATGTATAGTGATAAAATTATCTATCAGATTTTAAAGTTAAATATTAAGTTGAACGAATTTATAAAATAATTAATTATGATAACAGAGTTATGTATTAAAAAATGATAAATTAAATGTTTAGGCGGTATACCGGCCATTATGGTGCCTTAAGCAACCATTGCAAAATTAACAATAAGAGATGGGGCGGCAGAACCGCACTCCGGTAATCAGAAACATAATAAATAAATGGAGGCCCCACTCCGAACATAATAATCAGAAAAGAAAATTTTAGTAGTAGAGTGATCGTGCTGATAACGTGTTATAATTATATTATATTGATTCGTCTTGTGTTTCTTACTTATGTTTATTAATTATAGTATGAATGATTCACGTAAATAATAAAGAGACTATTAATAGAAAGTAAATAATACGAAGAAGAAAAGAAGTATACCAAAAAAGAGGGAGAGCTATTATTTATGTTCGAAAGGGGCAATCGTAAAATAGTCGAGTACAACTTCTTATATAGGCTAAACTTTCGACAAATATTACTGTAAGAATTTATGATGATGGGTTCCATTTTGGTTTGTACACGCAAGTCCTTGACTTTGTAACAAAAATAATAATTTGTGGAAAAGAAATACAAAAATAAAAATTTAAATAAAATTTAGGGAAAGGTTGACTTGTTCTTCCCCGCTCTACCCTCAGTCTTGTGTCTCTCTCAGTTCTCAAAGCCAAAGCTTCTGCTTCTTCTTCTCTTACACCAAATCGTGCTCTCTTCAGGTTTGTCTCCGATCTCGAATCTCCAGCTTTTCATATATCACTAAAAACCCCTAGTTTGTAATGGCTCTCAATGATCTCATTTCTTGATTTCAGTAATCTTATATTTCTAACCATGGAGCGGCTAACATCTCCTCCTCGTCTCATGATAGTCTCCGATCTTGATGAGACACTGGTATAAAACACCATTAAACAAACTTTTTCTCTAAATCTTGATTCTTGATGTGTGTTTTTGTGGTCTTGAAGGTTCCTTTGCTCCGAATCTTGATGATGTGTATTTTTTTTTTGTGTTCTTGACGGTTCTTTTGCTTTAATTCTTAATTCTTGATCTGTATTTTTTTTGTGTTCTTGAAGGTTGTTCATTATATTCGCTCTGAATCTTGATTCTTGATGTCAAATTTTTTTGTGTTCTTGAAGGTTGATCATCATAATGATCCTGATAATCTCTCTTTACTGAGGTTCAACTCATTGTGGGAAGACGCTTTTCGACACGACTCTCTTCTTGTTTTCTCAACAGGAAGAACACTGCCCATGTACAAGAAGCTGAGGAAAGAGAGACCAATGTTAACTCCTGATGTTATCATTACCTCTGTAGGGACTGAGATAGCTTATGGCAACATGGTTACTGATGATACTTGGGCTGATATCATGAACCATAAATGGGACCGAGGAATCGTCGAAGAAGAAACCAGCAAGTTCCCTGAGTTGACTATTCAGGTTACTGTCTGAATAACATAAACACATGTGTCTATCTAACCACTATGTATATATATGTTAAGTTACCAGAGTGTGGTCGCTTGATGCAGAGAGAATGTGATCAGAGACCAAACAAGGTTAGCTTTTTCATTGACAAGAGTAAGGCTCAAGAAGTGACCAAGGAGCTATACCAACGGTTGGAGAAACGTGGAGTAAGTACCATTGGTTAATCTTGCTCTTTTACTTTTACGACGTGTTACCTGATGGTGTCTTGTTTTTTTTTCAGTTGGAGATCAAAATCATTTTCAGTGGAGGAAAAGCTTTGGATGTTTTACCAAAAGGTGGTGGAAAAGGACAAGCTCTTGCGTATCTCCTGAACAAGCTCAAGACTGAAGGGAAGCTTCCTGTTAGCACTCTTGTCTGTGGTGACTCTGGAAACGACACCGAGCTCTTTACCGTTCCTAATGTTTATGGTGTCATGGTTAGTTTTCACCATCTGGTTCTCTGTTTTGTATATTTTGTATTTGTTTTTGAAATCTTTTATTGTTTTCACAGGTAAGCAACTCTCAAGAGGAGTTATTGGAGTGGTATGAAGAGAATGCGAAAGACAATGCAAAGATAATCCACGCAAGTGAGAGGTGTGCTGGTGGGATTTTAGAAGCCATTGGTCATTTTAAGCTCGGTTCAAATCTTTCTCCTAGAGACGTTCCTGGCTTCTTAGAATGCAAGAAGGATAATGTGAACCCGGGTCATGAGGTTGTAAAATTTTTCTTGTTCTATGAGAGATGGAGAAGAGGTGAAGTTGAGAACTGTGAGGCATACATAACAAGTCTCAAAGCTTCATGTGTGAGTATATATAATTTAACCCTTGTTTCTCTCTTTATCCGCAAGTCTTACTGTATTCAGGAGACTAACTAATGATGATAATATCCTTCAGCATCCTGGTGGTATCTTTATTCATCCATCTGGTGCTGAAAAATATCTTAGAGACACCGTTGATGAGCTTGGGAAGTACCATGGAGACAAAAAGGACAAGAAGTTTAGAGTTTGGACAGATCAGGTTTTGGCAATACAGACTACTCCTGGGACTTGGATAGTAAAGCTTGATAAATGGGAACAAACTGGTAACTAAAAGCCTTTATGCTACATGAAACATATTAAACTGAATCATTTTCTTTCTTAATTGTTGATATACGACTGGGGATGTGCAGGAAATGAAAGGAAATGCTGCACAACAACTGTCAAATTCACCTTAAAGGTAAGAGATGATAAAGAGAGCAAGCATTTGTACACTAGTATACAAATCTAGATGAGTATTTATTTTCTTGAGGATTGAAAATGTATTGCAATCTGTAGGAAAATGAAGGATTTATGTGGGAAAATGTGCAGCAAACATGGTCAGAGGAATCAGAGCTGAAAGATGACAGCAACTGGATCATCTAACATGATTATCCTCCATTTAGATTTTTTTCATATAAGATTGCAAACACACACAAAGATCCTATTGTTGTTTCAATAAAACTTACATCTCAAAAAGTCATCTCATATGTTATTGTTGTTACTTATTTGAGTATTTCTCATAATGAAAACCTTTGTTTAGAAAGCAAAGGTGATAATGAGGCAAATATCATTTGTTGACATATAGGCTCATTACTTCTTCTTTTTTGGTCCAATAGACTCATTACTTATTAGCCAATCATAGATAAAGTTAGCTGCAAATACAAATTCCACTGAGAAAAATAGTTTAATTCCATCTGTCTCAAATGATGCAAAAAAACTTTCAAAATGTCATAGGCAACACATGCCTCCAGATTATGCCTCCAGATTTAAATTAAGGAAAATAAGCACAACCAAATAAAAAGTAGAAACATGGGAAGGAAACACAAACACATCCAAGTCTGGTTCTGGCTTGAATCTTAGAATCTGATGAAGCCTTTGTCTTGTAAACTCTCAACAGTCTCCTTTATGCTAACTTCCAATGGCACAAACTCAACCCCAAGAGACTCAGCTTTCTCTTTAGACACTTTGTAGGTTGGAATAAATATCTTTTCATCTGCACACCTGCAATTTACAGACCTTAATGGATTCTTTTCAAAGATCTTTTCTATAATTTTAACAATTTCTATAAGGAAAAACAGATTTGCTCTGTTTCGGACATTATAAGAAAGACTTACTTCTCAGGGAGTTGAAAATCAGGATAAAGATCATGCAAAATGTTAACAACCTCAGAGTAATGAGCAACCCTCTCCACTAAACAGTATCTTCCATTAGCTTCAGGATTCTCAAACGCTTGAATGTGAGCGTTTGCTACATCTTTAACGTTAACCCACCCAAATGTCGCATTAGGAAACGTCTGTGCTCCTGAAAATGTAAACCAATGTGTCAAACTTAGCACATGTCTGAATTAAAAACAAGGCTCTATCTTTTCTTCACCTTTGATCAAGCTTAGTACTGCAGCAGCACTAGTGTTGAGCGTTGGCTGCAATAGAGGACCAATCACCATTGCTGCATTTATCGAAACCAGCTGCATATCGTTATCCTTAGCGAACTTCCACGCTGCGTTTTCAGCTAATGTCTTGGAGAGTACATACCATAGCTTTAACAAAAGGAAAAGAAAAACAGAGTGTTAACAAAAGCAGAGGATAACTTGGCGATCACGCAAACCCTAAATTTTTTTTATTTACCTTGGCAGCTCTGCAATATTCAGGATCAGCGAACCAAGTTTCATCAACTATGGTATCGGGTGTTCGAGGCATTCCGTTGAAAGCAACAGCTGCTATAGATGAGGTTAAGACGACTCTCTTAACAGAGGGAGTCTTCAAGCAAGTGCTAAGAACATTGATTGTTCCTTTCACAGCTGGATCAAGTAACTCAGCCTGAGGATCTTTGACATCGTGATAGAACGGAGATGCGGTGTGGAAAACGCCTTGGCAACCATCAATTGCTGAATCGAAAGAGCCTTCTTCTAACAAGTTTGCTTTGAACAGTTGAAGCCTTTCCTCTGCCCCTTCTAATGCAAGCAAATGCTCTGTTTTCCTCGGATCATCTGTTACATTGAACCGTATACACACATACATATATAACCAATCTATATAATCTTGAATAATCTAGATCTAAGGATCTCTAATCATTTCATATGCCTTCAAATCTCAATAACAACGAATATTCTATCTAAACCTAAGAGAGATTATTTAGATGCGTTGTTTTGGAATGAGATTGAATAGAGAAAATAGAGAGACGGACTTGGATCACGAACAGAGGCTTTAACGGTGTAGCCACGGAGAAGGAGAAGCTTGACGATCCATGAAGCAATGTAACCTGAAGCTCCTGTCACACACACCGTCTTCGCTTCTTCGCTGCTCATTCTTCTTTACAGATCTTCTCTGTTTTTTCTTCTCTGTGTTTGAAATGTTCAAAACTGAGATTTTCTTAGCTTCTCTGCATTTTTGTTCGGTTTTGAAGCGCGCCATTTTTGGGAGAGTTCGTTAGAGTTTTCCTCGGGATGTTTCCCTGCCTAGTATGTGACTTTTTAATCTCGTCCGTACGTTTATTCATAACAAATTAATTTCGTTAAATCAATAGTTTATGATGAACCGTATACACGCATTCGGTATGCGGTTTGGCTTGGATCTATTATCTTGAATATCAGGTAATTTGGATGGGGGAACAAAAGAATCCATTTTAAAACCAAACAAGATTTGGTTTGAATGGTCTTCGGTTTGATTCGGGTATTAAAATTAAGAACCTGTTAATATTCAAATAAACGTGTTCAGCTTGGTTATGGTTCAAGTTCAGTTATGTTTTCAGGTATTTTAAGTGAAACATAAAAATATTGGAATAATTTAAGATAATTCATTGTTAACATTGTTGAATATTTCAATAGCTTTATAAATTATATTATAGATGATTAAACTTTTATTTGTAAGTATAATTAAGTTTTATGCATAAAATTTGCATTTCATTGTATTTGTGGATATTTGTTCGGTTTTCGTTTGATTTTGGTTTGATTGTTCAAATATATAAATGTAGGAACATTTTGGATATTTGTAAGTTTTTGTTTTCAGTTCTGTTTGGTTCTATTTTTTTTGGATCTCGGTAAAATGCAGAGGCTAAGTTGAGATTAGCTAAACCAAGTTTTCATGAAAAGCATGTAAATTTATCAACCAAAGAAAACCAGACAAAACTGATTTTTGTCAGAAAAACAAGGTTGCATTTTCATGACATTGGAGTGTTTCTCTGCCTTGCTGCTGCCACTGAACCGTTCTTAATCTCTCTTAAAGGCTGTCTTGAGTAGGATGGCTTTGCTGTTCTTCCTTCACTGTACTTAGACCAATCTCCATTGTTGCTATGCCGGTTTTCTTTCAACCTACAAATCAGTACTCTCTTCTCTGACTCTGTTGGCAACTTGTTCTTCTCTGGTTCCAACTTAGTACCTTCCTTCTTCAATCTTTTGATCTCTTCTTGTAACCCGCAAACCTCTGCTTGCATGTTCTTTAAATTTGCTTCTGATGATGATGCCTTTCTTCTCCAACCTTCAACCTACACACAAAGGATCTTCAATATATATTTTTATATATTTTTAATACCAAGAGGTTCGGGTCAGAAGCTCGTAAGTTATGCATCAAGATCTTACTGAGGAATGTAGATTCTGAATCTGAGAATCTGATTCGAGAGCGCGGTTTTGCCAGAAATCACGACAAGATTGAAGTTCTTCCATTTCATTTCTCACTTGGCCCAACATCTCTTGCATTTGTGACCATTGCTCAGCTTCTGCTCTTACTTGATCCGCAATCTTCCTCATCACAGCTTTGCAGTGTCTAGAACAGTCTTTCTTAGTATACATGTCTTGTGCAGATACATCTTGAAGATCAATGGTTTTGGAGAGAATCGACAACGCCTCCATTTTACTACTCAATGTATCTATCTGCAGCAGATAACAACATCAAAATCAAGATCATGCAAAAAGAAAAAAAGACTAAGTTATCTTACAGTGAAAATTGTTGTCACTCACATTGCCATTATTGTTGTTGACCAAGAAGCTAGCTTCTGCCATTTTCTGAATCCCTTTAACACAAACCTCTTCTTCATGGAACTTCTCCAGCTCTCTTCTTAAAACAGAAGCTTGCCTGTCAAAGTTATGTCGGCAGTCTCTAGCTTCTTCCATGTCCTTATTGATCTTTGGAGACTTTAACTCATTCAGTTTCTCAATCAAATAGCTTATCTCATCTTCCAAAACTTTGCTCTCTTTCTTCCCTTGTGAGATCCTCTGTTTCCCCTAAATGAATCAAACCAACAAACATCAAAACATAGACACTCACAAACACCAATGAGATTGGACTTACAGAGAGAAGAGTATGAACAGCAGATCTAAGCGTTTTCTCCATTCGTTTCTTCCTCCTCTCCATCTTCTTCAAAGCAATCTCTTTTTCAATCCTCAACAAGTTACACTCTGATCTCAACATCTCCGTCTGAAACCTCCACTTGGCTTCGTCCACTTCATTAGAAGATGTCAAAGACCTACCAGTCTCTCTCCCTTCTGCAACTTTCTCTCTTCTCCTTCCCTCCTCTTCCATCAGAACAGGTCCCCCTCCTCGATCAAAAGACCTCTCTTGGTGAAACAGAGCCTCCAGTCTCACTCTCTGATCCTTCTGAGTCGAGAAAGAAGGTGTTGTTGTCTTGCCAAACTTTGCTGAACTTCGTCGAGCACTCTGCCTACGTGGAAGCTGGAGAATCCTCGGTGCAGGAAGGCCCACTTGTGGGTACTGCCACTTCGATCTCTTTATCATCATCGTCTGTTCGTCTCTTCTCTCCATTTTCACTGCCAACTTTTTTTTTTAAAAAAAAAGACAGAGAAAGTGTCTGTCTTTGTCTGTTTCTGGTAAAGAGTGTCAGAAGAAGAAGAAAGACTTAGACTAGATGAAAGCTCTGTTCTGTTCTGGTCCTTTCTTTGTCTGTCTCTTTCTCTGTCGGATTTTGAAAAGTAAAACTCTTTGTCACCGTTGCAAAATAGAGTAAGAGAGAATCACTCGAAAGCAGAAAAAGAAAGAGACAGCCTTGGAGAATTCAAACGCAACATCAAATTGTGTTTGGTAATTTTAAAATAGTGTTTTTCTCTACAATGTGCGTTTATATAATATAGTGAATACAATCTTTGGGGTCTGGTTCTCGAGTAAAGCCTACGGGCGAGAGAAAGAAGGAGAGAGGACCTCGTGAAATGGAGCCATTTTCAAATAAAAGCTGTGTTGTTGTTCTTCGTGATGAAACCGCTGCCTTCCTCTTCTTTTCGATTTATTTACGATTCTACCACTAGGGAGAGCCTCATTGGATGATAATTCATTTATTATTAGCATCATTTTCTTTGCTTTTTACGATATCTCCATTAATATATATAGTGACTAGTTGCTGCTCTTTTTTTTTGTCAACTACTAGTGGCTGTGTGTGTACTATTCGAACTTAGAAACAAAAGAGTAGTCTATTCATATACTTATATTGCTATTCAAAATCGGTAGACGTTTAAAAATAACTAGAATTTCGTAAAATATTATGTTGTGTACTATTTTTTCTTAGAGTGAACTACACGAAACAACTATTTTATGTGCAACCATCAAATTTTAAATTTTACAAATTTATTCATATTTATAAGTTTTTAAAAACCAAATATTTTCGTTTATCAAATCAGATACTATGAAACTACTCAAAATATTATTTGGCTTTAATGACAGAAAATCATTGCTAATTGCTATTAGCATCTAACAAAAGAGTACATAGTAAAAGAAACTGTAATGCATTAGTCCCTTTATAAAATGTACATTTAAAACAGAAAATCGTCTCAAATAGCTATAAACATGGTTTTTTTTTGTCACACTAGCTTAAATGGGTCTAAGTGGCCAAAATATGTTTCATTAATGTGGTAAATGATAGTTATAAAATTTCCCTACATATATATAAAATAAACAAAAATTTAAATTACAAAAATTGAAAAAAAATATTTTCAAATTTTATTTTAAGAATCGTTTAGTTTAGGAAAACTTTCGTGAATATATATGATATCTTCATGAACTTGAGTTGTATGCATATTTAGGAAACATTATTGAATAAGTATACTTACTTCTTAAATTTAGAAATTTATTAATAAATATGTATAATATCTTCATAAATTTTACAAAAAGTTTCACAAATGTGTATTTTAAAATAACTTTTTAGTGTATGTTTAGAAAGCTCTTTATGGATATATATGTACTTATGAATAAATTTTGAAATAAATATTTTGATTATATTACTTTCGATTCCTTAAAATATTTCTTTTTATATATTAAATAATATTATAAATGAGGTATATATCATTTAATTTTTAATGATACATAATTTGGCCAGTTCAATTTTGAACCTATCTAGAAAACAAAAACCAAAAAGATAATAGTTATAGATTTGCCTTTTAGAGGGTGTTTCCATAAGTTGATATATAAATAGGGAAAATTTCAGTTATTTCACTGTTATTTTTTTTAAAAGAGCATATTCATTTCAAATATGCTCTTTTAAAAAATACAAAATAATGAAATATGTTAAATAATACTATAAATTTCATTTCAAAGATCTTAATGGTGAGGCTAAAATAGTGTCTACCGCATCTGATCAGAGTCTCAAGCCGTCTTTGTGCCACACCCATATATCTTAGACAATATTCTCATGAAATTATAATTATGCATGCTTTGAAGTCTAAAAAGGATATAGCTGAAAGTTATATGGCCATTAAATTTGACATAAACAAAACTTATGATTGGGTAGGGTAAAATTTCTTGAACGCATAATGGAAAGGGCGGATTTTCATACTCAATGTATTAGTTGGATAATGAATTGTCTCCAGTCTTATATCCAGTCCTTATAAATGGTGCAACTTATGCGCTAAGGTAATCCACTTTCCTCGTTTTGTTTCTCTTATGTGCAGAAGCATTAAATCAACTGCATACACAAGCTGATACTGAAAACAGATTCAAGGGTTTACATATATATCAAGAGACTGTCCTACCGTATCTCACATATTCTTTGCAGACGAGTACTTGTTCTTCTATAAAGCTTCAGTAAGTGATTGCAACCAGATAGCACGAATACTTACGGAATATGAAAAATACTCAAGAAAACAATTCAGTTTGGATAAGTCTTCTATCATTTTTGCGAAGAAGATTAATGAACCAATCCGAAGAGATCTCCATATCATCTTGGGTATCCACAACATAGGAGGTGGGGCCGTGGGGGTAAATATTTGAGTCCTCCATATCAGTTTGGAAGAAATAAAACTGAAATGTTTCAGTCTCTGGTTTCTAGTGATGGTTGGTCAACCCGATTTATGTCTCTTAGCGGTAAAGAAGTGATGATAAAAACAGCAACTATTGTGAAACCTGTTTATTCTACGGGCTTAGTTTTAATTCCTAAATAAATTGGTTTGTGATGAAATTAAAGATATAATGATAAGATGAATATTTTAAGAATTTTTTGGAAAAGACTGACACATCCTAAGAAGGAAGGAAGAGGTATAGGTTTTAAAGACCTTTATCAATTTAGATAAACAGACTTTGAAGATCCACCATAATTCTTCATCTCTTCTTACAAGGATTTAGAGAGGAACATATAATAACAAGTTGACATTCTTACACTCAACTTGTTCTTCCAACTTATCCTATGAATTGCAATCTATACAAGCTGGAAAAGAGTTGTAACCTAAAGATGCTTGAATCCAGCTAGGTAATGGAAATGACAACTATGCTCATGGAGGACATGAACCTCTCATTGTTAAAGACCTATGAAAGTCAGACTGACAAGAAGGGAAATAGCAAAGTTCGAGGATCTTTTATTCTAGAAGATGCAAGAATTTCTCAAACTGTCCATCTATTGAGGTTTGCACTTCTGATAAACTAATAGGGCCGTATACTAAACACTAGAACTATTCAGTTAAATAAGAATATTGGATGGCAACTCATTTGGATGAGGAAAATTTGGAAATTACAGAGTGCCCTCGTGATGTAAGTCTGAAAGAAATGCTTTGGAAACTTACATGTTATCCGGAAATTCTACACCTCGTCTGAAAGGCATTATCTGGAGCCTTGTCGGTGGCTGAAAGATTGATGTCGAGAAATATTGAAGTTGATGTGTTGTGCCATAGTGTTGTGCTACCACTGAAACAATCAATCATTTTTTTTATTGCCAACATAATGGCCGTCTGGAGAGCCACCTAAGTATAGTCAATTCCACGATCCACTGAAGCTAGCACATTTTATTGTTGACCTATCGCATCAAAGGAAAAAGAACATGAGACTGATAAATATCTACCACTTTCGATTATGTGGACTTTAGGTGATAAAGTTCCATGTCAGTAAATATGCTTGGGCATAAATCCATTCTTCCATTGCTCTAATACCGTTTTCACTAGCTCAACAAGAAGCATATTTTCCTGGTTAATATTCTAAAAATTTATGACTAAGTTGTAAATATCCTTGATATATTATCAAACTCTAATTAATGTTACTCCATGCTTTTTGATAAAAAATATAACTCTAAATATTAGGATAAACTCGTTGAAAGGTGCGAGTATGAAACTATGCTAATTTTTTATCTTATTTTATGTTAAGTAGATAAATGTTTGAAAAATTACAATAATAGGTTTACAATTTGGTTTATCAAATTAAATGAAGCAGTCGATCTACATGTCATAAACGGAAAATCACATATAATCATATTCAAGTTTTCTTGTGCAAAAAATATGATAAAATTATATAAATAATTCTTTAAACTAATATTTTAATATTTCAAGTTTAAGTTTTGTGTAATTTGTCCTGATTAATATTTATGTTTAGTTATATAATTTTTTCTTTTAAGATATTATTAGTTAAATAAATTGTTTTATTCATTTAGTTTCTAAATAATGTTCTTTATAAAATAAGCACACATGAAATAAATCATAACTTCCATTTTAATAGATAAAATATTTTGTTTTTCTATTTGAAATAGAAATGAATATAGTTTTATAAGATAATCCGTTTAAATATTTGTAAAATTGGTATTATAATTAAAGAGAATATTTAAAATATTTCATAGAATTTAATTTTTAATAAGTTAAAAGTAAATTAATTTTAATTTATAAAGATATTTATGATAATTATCATTTAAATTAAATAAATTTTGAAATATAATTTTTTAAAAAATCCAAAAAGATATTGATCGTTTTTATAAAAAAAAATATTCAATTGTATTTCAAGTAAAAAGATAAATATACTGAAACATATTATAATTAATTATGTACATTTTTATAACCTTCAAAAAATTAACCATTCTACTGAATGATCCAAATGAAAAAATCACACATGAAATAAATGACTTCTGTTTTAATAAAATAAACTAAATTTTTTACCAGTGTTTTTTTTTGATGAAAGAAATTTTTTTTTGACTGGTGTTTTTCATTTTGAAAAAATCTGTTTTCAAAACAATCCAAACTTATATGATATCAATTTGTATTTTTGATTGTGTCTCTACATTTAAATATTACCCATGAAGCATTATATTCAATGTTCTAGAAATCGACCCGGATCCGCGGTTTGAACCCGAAAATACAGTGATTCTATATGTAATCTAGTATGATTTTCACAAAAAATGTTATTTATAAATTTTATAAAACCCGCAAAACAATCGCTAAAACCTGAGACCGGATATCGATTGAACCGATGAGTGACTCATCTTATGATACAGTTTAACTTAAATTGTCATATTTAAAATATTATAAATCATGAATGAATAGATGAATGATAGATATATTATGAGTGTAATGCTCCAATTTTACAAAAAGTAGCCATACAAATTATAGTTAAACTAATTTATCATTTTGTTGTATACATTTTGAGAAGATGCATTTTAAAATATTATTTGAGCATCAACAATTCGTATAAGTTATTATGATTTAGTGATTTAAGTTTGAAATAAATATAATTGTTTATTTATTTAATTATTTGTTTACTTTTATTGTTCACATGCTACTAGATTTTTTTGATGTTTTGTTTTTGGTTTATTTTAAATTTTATTTAATTATTTGTATTAGTAAGATTTATTAATTTTGATTTGGTTATATATTTTATTATATATCTAATAATAATGTTTATTAATTTTAGAACTTTTATATGTTTGGTGACGAATTAGTTTTTTGGACTTACCAGATATAAGATTCTGATAACAAATGAATTAAGTTACTTTATATTTATTAATTTGTGTAGTAATTTAATAATCTATAAATTATGCAGTTGTAAATATTGTAGAAATATTATTTTTGTTATATAATTGAAAATGAAATAACATTCGTTTTTAATTATAGTTAATATACATTATGATTTTTATTATTTAAAAGTAAATATCAAAAAAAAATGTATATTTACATTTTAAATAGAAGATATTAAAATATATTATTAAAATATAATCTTAGAAAAAATACTGAATAATACCTTTTTGGATATCTTATTTTGAAAATATTTAAATAATTGGTTAAATATAATATATTTTTATTTTACTATTATTTATTAAGTGATTTTGTTGATTTGTCACATGCTCCTTAATTTTAGCTAAGTTTTCTTATTTGTCATCTTTTTATTAATTTTTAGATTAAATCATCAATTTATTAATTTAGATAACATAAATATTTCAAACTTTCTAATTAATTTAAATAATATAATATTTTGAAATTTCTAATTTAAATTATGATTATAATTATTTTGAACTTTCACAAGATTCTCTTTATAATTATTTTAACTTTCAAACGATTCTTATTAATTTAAATAATATGACTATTTCAAACTATTCTTATTGGAATTATAATTATAATTATTTTAAACAAATTAAGACCAATTCGTATTTTCATATGATGTAAGATGTTTTAAACTCTATAGTTGTACTTTTCTCATTCATTCCAAGCTGTACTGATTATAGTTTTTGACATCTATATTTATGTACTTTTGATATTTATTTATTTTAGTTGGAGTTCTATGTTTTTCTTCTTTCTTTGAGTTTGAAAGACTATGAGCTAATCGGTTTTGTTTCATGAAATTTGGAGTTATGAATTAAGTATTTTGAATTAATTTGGTAATTATTTCACGTGTATGTTTTAATAGTGTTTAATCTATAATAAAAATATGTCATCATATTAAGTTTAGAGAATTTTCTTTGTAATCATGTTATAAACATGTGTTTAATGATTTAGTTTCTAAAACAGTTAAAGTAGATATATTTTAATAAATAATTAGATTTATCATTATATAATAAACCATAAATTAAATTTAATAATAAAACTATCATTATCTATTTTTCTTTTATTAGAAGTAAATTTATGAAAATTGATATAAGTTATTGTACATATTATTGATCAAGTAAACCAATGAAATATTATCATTATCTCAATTCATTTTGTTTTAAATTTCTTCTAAATTATCATCAAACTTTTGGTTTTATTTACTTTTCATTTTTTCTGTTCTTACTTGGATTTTGTGTGTTTTAGTGTTTTTTTGGTAATTTAATATATGTTTCTATATTTAACATATGTTTCTAGTTCAAAAATACAATGTAAATTAAGAGAGACCAAAAATTTACATTCTTACTTTACTTTATTATGTGGAATATTTGATTACACTCTTATGATCTCATAGTTTTATAGCTTTCATTTGAGTTAAGGAAATGGAAACCGAAATAAAAATTGAAGAAAAATAAAATGATTAAGAACATAAAAAGCAAGTTATTATGATATTTGAATCATAATACATATATTAATAACTATTAATAAATCGATTATGTCCGTATATGCTGTATATGCGGACAAAATACCTAGTATTTAATAGTAACTAATGCAACTGTAAGAGAAATAAAAAAAATAAATGTAATGGTCTAATCTAGTAAACTATTTGCAAGTAGATAAAAATATTAATTTTTAGTAATATAGATATGAAACTGAATATGTGAATCTTTTATTTCCATTTCAAACATTTAGACAAAAATTGGATTTTTGGATTTCCTTTGGGTTTTTGATTTCTTAAGTTTTTCCTTTGGATTGAGCTAATAACACATAAACACTCCTAGTGTTTAAAAAAAACCACATTAAGACTCCTGATTCAAACATATAACATCCTATAAAATCCATCCAGATGTTTTACATTTTTGATCAGATTCAATTCAGTTTTTGTAGTTTGGGTTCGGTTCAAATCATAGATTTTGGATTTTATGCCTAAATCCGATCCAAACTGGATTCCACATCTATGTCGGTTCGAAATACAGGGTCCTTTTCGTACTTTGGAAACATTTTAGGAAAACTGAACTATTAGGACCAAAAAGGCGAATGGAATAAAATAAATTAATCGAAGGAAGTCCATTAAATCAGAATCGGGGCTTCTGGGCTAAGAAAAAGGAAAGGTAGTAAGTAAGAAAGAGGCACGTGGCAAAGAGAGAGAATCTAGGGCGGTAGAAGATCTCGACATCGAACAGAAGCTATCAGAAACTACTCAAAGTCTCAAATCAGTTGTTCCTCTGTTTCGTTTTGTTCAACAAACGAAAAGTCTCTGCCTTTGGCTTGCTCTTTGTGAAATTCAGAGTCTTTTTCGGTCAGGATGATAGCCCGGATCCTCGCCGATCTCATGGAGAATCCGGCGGTGGCTGCTGCCGGCGACTCTGTTCTGGGTACAATCAAAATCGCCGTGATGCCTATAGCCAAAGTGTTCACTATGTGCTTCTTGGGTCTTCTCATGGCTTCCAAGTACGTCAATATCTTGCCTCCCTCTGGCCGCAAGCTCTTGAACGGGGTAAAAGTTTCTTTCTTTCTTTATTGAGTGTTTGTTGTTTCTCTCTCTCTCTCTCTCTGTCTCTCAACAAGTGTGTGTTTATGTGTCATGTTCCCAGTTGGTCTTCTCGCTTTTGCTTCCCTGCTTGATCTTCTCCCAGCTCGGACAAGCTGTTACTCTCCAGAAGATGCTTCAATGGTTTTGTTTCTCTTTTCCTTTTGTTCATTCAAGTCTCTTTTTTTTCTTTCTAATAGGGTTCATAAAGGTATCTTCTTTATGTATCAGGTGGTTTATTCCGGTGAACGTTGTTCTTGGTACAATCTCAGGATCGTTAATTGGCTTACTTGTGGCCACCATTGTTCGTCCTCCTTACCCTTATTTCAAGTTCACCATCATACAAATCGGAGTTGGTTAGAACCCTTTTACACACTTTTTACTGCTGTTCTCTTCTGCTCCTTCTCTCTCTCTCTCTCTCTCTCTCTCTCTCTCTGTGAGTAGTAGTCTCAGTTTTTTTTTGGTTGTTTTCAGGTAATATTGGTAATGTTCCTCTTGTGTTACTAGCTGCTCTGTGTAGGGACACCTCCAACCCTTTTGGTGACTCTGAAAAGTGTAGCATTGATGGCACTGCTTACATCTCTTTTGGTCAATGGGTAACGCTTCTCAACTGTATTCCCTTTGTTGTCTCGCTCCTTTTACTCTCTGACATAGTTAGTTTACTGCCTTTTTACAGTGTGACAGTTATTTTCTTGGCCTTTTTACAGTGTGACAGAGTTAGTTTACTGGCCTTTTTACAGTGTCACAGTTAGTTTATTGGCTTTTTACAGTGTGACACAGTTAGTTTTTTGTCAACAGTGTTTATGGAGTTGGATGTTGCTTCAGTTCCCTCCTCTAGTTTGCGTTAGGATCCGTCGTTCTCTTTCTCTCAGGGACTTCAATTAACCAAGAGTTTTTTTTTAACGTTTAATGTCAGGTTGGTGCCATCATCCTCTACACATATGTGTACCAGATGTTAGCTCCTCCTCCTGAAGGGTTTGATGGTGAACTGGATAATCTTCCATTGAAAAACCTTCCACTAGATTCCTCTGCTCAAGAGCAAGTCCCCTTGCTTACTCAAACTTACCCTAAGGACGTTTCACCCGCTCAAGTTCACCTCCCTGTACAGAGCGCCGAACCTAGAGCGAGAGTGGACTCATCAAGTAAAAGCAAGGTGAAATAAAATGCAATTGTAGTTCTTTTAATTTCATGGTTTAGGCTGGTGATACAAAGCTGGTTCCTTACTGTGTTTTGCATATTTTGCTTCTGTGATGATGTAGATTACACAGGTCCTTGTTTTCCTCTATGAGAAGTTGAAACTGAAGCAAATCATCCAACCTGCAATAATTGCTTCAGTAAGTATCTCTCGCCTTTACAAAGAGACCTTATGATTTTGCCTTCACCATGTAACTAATACTAGATGTGTTTTTCTTTGCTTTCCAGATTCTTGCCATGATACTTGGCGCAATACCATTCACTAAGAAGTTGATCTTCACAAACGGTGCACCTCTTTTCTTCTTCACAGATAGCTGCATGATTCTTGGGTAAGCCATCACACACTCTTTACTCGTCTTCTAGCGAAAAAAAGGAGTTAATCAACCGTTGAAACCTTTGGCTATTAGGGACGCCATGATACCTTGTATATTGCTTGCACTTGGGGGGAATCTCATCAACGGTAAACATGGCCTTATCTCTCTTTTATTTCATTACAAAACCTTGTTTTGAGCTATATACATTGCAATTATGTTCAGGACCAGGAAGTTCAAGACTTGGTTTCAAGACAACAGCGGCGATTATATTTGGACGGTTGGTGTTGGTGCCACCGGTAGGACTAGGGATAGTGACATTAGCAGACAAACTCGGGTTCCTTCCAGCTGGTGACAAGATGTTCAAATTTGTGTTGCTCTTACAGCACACAATGCCTACCTCTGTGCTCTCAGGTGCTGTTGCTAACCTTAGAGGCTGTGGAAGAGAATCGGCTGCTGTGCTCTTCTGGGTTCACATTTTCGCCATCTTCTCAATGGCTGGATGGATGGTACTGTATATCAACATACTCTTCTAAACACATCCTTCTTCTCCTACATTCATCTCACAGTATGCTGTAAATACGGGGGCATCTTCTTATGTGCCTCAACCAACCTAAGATTAGTTTTTTTTTTACTTGTGTAAATGTGAGTTTATAACTCTCACCTAGTACTGCAACATGAGTTGAGAACCCTTCTTGTTTTCTTCATCACTGAATAAATTAAAAAGTATAACATAGTTTGTGACATTAAAATAGGTTTCAAGGACAGGGTAAGAATCTCAAAACACCAATGGTGATAAGTTTGTTCGGAAATGGCAGCAGATCACACATGGTGATAAGTTTATTATTCTGTCTTAAGTTACTTTCAGCTCAAAGCCAATGTGCATCATGTTGGACGAGTTTTATATTTGTTGTTCTGAACCAATTCTAGCTTCAAAAGAGGAAAAATGTGAAGCAGTTTATCATGAGCGCTGCAACAAATTTGATACATACTAATCATCATCATGAATCAGAACCACAACTGCTAACCTATAAACCAAACATGCCCAACACTACGAACATATAATACAATCAACCATTCAAGACAAAACTCAGAGGAGCTGGTTTAATGGAATAGTTTATAGTACAGACCATTGGCAACGTCTTGTGATCCTTGAAGAATGGTTACTTGATTATCTAGTGAATTTGAAAACTATGAAACATCATCCAGTTAAGGTACTCTTACGACCACCAAAGGAAACAAACATATACATCACTCATCAATATCCAGAACTAGAGTGAGTCACTGATAGCTTGGGCTCTACAACAACGGAGGCAAAACAAGCAGGTGTGGTGACAATAGATAAACCGGAAAAATATATATATACAAAGATAAGCAAACAGGTGGAAAAAATCATATGAACCCACCTGAAGAACATTAACAAACTATGCTTGAGCCTCCTCGTTCAGAGGCTACGAGTAAGAAACGCTTCATAAGAAGTTATATCTTAGTAATCAAAAGAGGCAACACAAGCTAACCAAACATAAGATTGCTATAACTTTGATTTAGTTAAGAATACTTGCAACACGCAACACAACTTTGGTTAAGCTTTCCATTAAACTAACATGTGGAAACAACACAAGTCAATATCCAGGAGAGATGAAACCGACACAAAAACAAACAAACAAAAACTCAAGCATCTCTTAGGGTCTGTAGTAATAATCCACATTCTGGAATAACACCTGGAACTTGCATTGTCAGAAAAACGGCAACCATCTTCTGGTCCTGTTCCCTCTTTGGCTATTAGAGAACACCATATTCCTCCTCTGTGGGTTGCTTAGCCACATCGCCAGCACAACCCCCACCAGACTCACAACAGGTGCAGCAGCCAGAAACAGCCATCTTCCTCTACTAACACTGCTCCTCACACCATCCCCACTCTCACCTCTCACTACAACATCATGATCCTCCTCAGTGCCATCATCAGAGGAAGAGCTATCCTCGCTCACCACATCCACCACATCATTCTGCTTCCGCTCTTCGTAGTCTTTATCATCCGTCGGAAGCTCATACCGACACAGCGGGCATGAGTTACGAGCACTAAGCCAAGGCACAATACAATGAGCATGGTACAGATGAAGACACGGAAGCTGCGTTGTCTCATTCCCAAGTGAGAAAACCTCCTTGCAGACAGCACAATCTAGCCCCTCCTCTCCCACGACAACCCTCGGAAGACTCCTGACGCAGGAAACAGAAGCAGGCGGCGCACCTCGTCTCGAGTTATCAGACTCAGCAAGCTGCTCAAGGAGCTCTTCAAACCCCCTCTGGTCGAGATAATCAGAAACGTTTCCAGGGTAGCGAGAGAACTCTAAATCCTCCAGACCGGTGAAGATGTTGCGAGACAGAGACTGTCTCCTCTCTACGATTCTTTGACGGAAAGTTCTCTCTAAGTCTAGTGAATCAAACCGAGACACTGAGCTGTTGCTCTCACTTGGAGTTCTACTATGCCTTCCTCCTTCCTCCTCACCCCATTCTCTGTCTTCTTCTTCTTCATTGTCTGAGTCCCATTGGTTCGGACCAGCGTGCATAGGATCAATATCCGTGTCGAACTCAATGTCGGTGGAAGCATCAGCATCAGAGTCTTCCCCACCGTAAGCACTGAAAGAAACAGCGTCATTGTCACCAAGCGATGAGAATCTGTAGAGGCTAAAGCTAGCGTTGGACAAGTTATCAAGATCTTCGCTTTCGGATTCGGACAAAACCCTCCTCCATCTCCCCGAACCGTTCGGTGTCGTGTGAGAGCTGGTTTCATTATTACCAGGAAGGCTCTGTCTTGCAATGCTTATCAGATGAGTGAACTGCTGTTGATCGGTGAGGACGGATTCTGAGGAGCTTCCTCCTTGCCTGGTACTACTACTTCGTCTCCTTCTCATCCTCATCATCCTTCTTCTTCTACTAGATGTTTGGCGAGGAGGAGGAGGAGTGGTGCCGAAGTCTTGGAGGAGGAGGAACTTGCAGTCTCCGCATAAGCTGAAGATTTCGAGATCGTCTTGGGTGGTGGAGGATTGAGAGATGAGTCTTCCGCAGAGGTTACAGGCTGGAGATGGGGTTGGATTGCTGACGTCGTCTTGCGATTCCATCGGATCCACAAATAAAGGTGGAAACTTTGAGGTCTGAGAGTTAGATCGTGAAAAGGTCGGATCTTTCAGACCTAAGGAAGGGAAGAAGATGATGGGGTTTGGTGGAAGGGAGAGAGATTGCAAGGGAAATGGATTTTATGGCTGAAAGGGGGAGTCAACAACGACGACGAAGACGACGGATCGCTTTTTTTTTTTTTGTTTCTGTTAAATGTTTTTTTTTTCATAATATTTTATTTAACAATTGAAAGCCTCTGATTGATTAAGAGAGTTTCCATCCTGGTTAAACAAACACGTTCGGTTCGGTTCGGTTCTTTCGTGATTTATCACCCTCACCTCAAAATTGGCTAAACCCTAACTTTTCTCGTCTCCATCTTCCAAGTCGTGACCGTCCTCCGTCTACACCAACTGACTTGTCTTTGATTCCGACAGAGTTGTGTATCCATGGCGGCGACAGCGAAAGGAAGTGCTTTGGATGACGAGAATCTCGTCTTCGAAACGACCAAAGGGATCAAACCAATCGCGAGTTTCGACGAGATGGGGATGAACGATAAAGTTCTTCGCGGAGTCTACGACTACGGTTTCAAGAAACCTTCCGAGATCCAGCAGAGAGCTGTGATGCCTATTTTGAAAGGACGTGACGTCATCGCTCAGGCTCAGTCCGGTACCGGCAAAACCTCCATGATTGCCATCTCCGTCTGCCAAATCGTCAACACTTCCTCCAGAAAGTACGTCTCTTTATTTGAATAAAGTTCGAATTCACATGCTTGGTTAATGATTTTGCTTTTGTGGTTAAGACAAGTAACACTTAAGGTTGTAATGCCTGTTTCTGCAATTTACTTATCCACTTGGTATTATTACATCATGGTTAATGATTGTGTTCTGTGGTTAAGACAAGGAACACTTACTTATATATTACAGTGTCTGTTTTTTTGCAGTTTACTAATTAATCAACTAGGCATTACATGGTTAATGATTTTGCTTTGTAGTTAAGACAAGGAACACTTACTTGAGGTTGCACTGTCTGTTTCTTCAATTTGCTGATCCATTTGGTCTTACATGGATAGTGAGTTTTTTTTCTTTGCGATTAAGACAAGAAACACTTTCTTAAGGTTGCAGTGTCTGTTTCTGCAACTCACTGATCCCCTTGCTATTACATGGTTAATGGATTTTTTTCTTTGTGATTAAGATGAATTAACTTGGTATAAGCTGCATGATCTGTATTTCCCCACTTTACTAATCTACTTCGTATTTACATGGTTAACAATCTTGATTTGCAATTAAGTCAAAGAATCCCTTTCTCTTGTTTACTAATCAAAATATCCAATTGGTACTACATGATTAATGATTTTGTTTTCTAACTAAGGTGAGGAACACTTACTAAAGGCTGCAATATTTCTCTTCACTGCTGTACTAATCCACTTGTTATTACAAGGTTAATAATCTTGCTTCGTCACTAAGATGGGAAAGATTTATTTTTATGCTGCAATTTATGTGTGTCACGCTTGTATTACATGGTTATGTCGATGAAGCTTTGATTAAGGTTGCGTGATCTCTGTTTTTCTGATTTAATAACCACTTGGTAATTTTGTTTGTTTGTTGGTTTCAAGGATTCAGGTTTTGGTCTTGTCTCCATCAAGAGAACTGGCTTCACAAACAGAGAAGACGATTCAGGCCATTGGAGCACACACCAGTATTCAGGCACACGCCTGCATCGGTGGTAAGAGTATTGGAGAAGACATCAAGAAGCTGGAGCGTGGTGTGCACGCTGTGTCCGGGACACCTGGTCGAGTCTATGATATGATAAAGAGAGGAAGCTTACAAACCAAATCCGTTAAGCTTTTGATCTTGGATGAATCGGATGAGATGCTGAGCAAAGGTCTGAAAGACCAGATTTACGACGTTTACAGATCTCTTCCACACGATATCCAGGTTTGCTTGATCTCTGCGACTCTTCCTCAAGAGATTCTGGAGATGACAAACAAGTTTATGACGGACCCTGTGAGGATACTTGTGAAGCGTGATGAGTTGACTCTTGAAGTGAGTGTTTTTCTTATGCTTGCTCAACTCTTTTTTTTTTTATCATAACCATGAAACTACAACATTTTCATTTTCCAGGGAATCAAACAATATTATGTTGATGTTGGGGAAGAAGAGTGGAAGTTCGATACACTTTGTGATCTTTATGGGAGGCTTGTTATCAATCAAGCTATCATCTTCTGCAACACTAGACAAAAGGTACTGTTGTTCTTAAGCTCTCTGGTCTCTCCCTGTATCTTAATGTCAGATAGTGTTAAAGCTTTGGTCTGCATTTTTTTTAAAGGTGGATTGGCTTACTGAGAAGATGAGGAGTAGTAACTTTATTGTCTCATCAATGCATGGAGACAAACGTCAAAAAGAGAGAGACGAAATCATGAACCAGTTCCGGTCTTTTAAAACCCGTGTTTTGATTGCATCAGATGTGTGGGCACGAGGGATCGATGTTCAGACAGTATGCTCTCTCTCTCGCTCGCTTACCTCTCTTTTAAGTAACAAAGTTTTTAAAACTATCCTTATACTGAAATTTGGAATGTTTGTTATGGTAATAGGTTTCTCATGTCATAAACTATGATATACCGAATAACCCGGAGCTTTACATACATCGCATTGGACGAGCTGGACGGTTTGGGAGGGAAGGTGTTGCGATAAACTTTGTGAAAAACTCTGACATGAAGACTCTCCGTGACATTGAGCGGTACTACGGTACTAAAATCCGCGAGATGCCTGCCGATCTTGCCTAAGGATCTTTTGCTTCCTTGACGCCGAGGAGGTTGAAGAATCATCAGTGTGTTAAGGCCCAGTTTTGTTCTTGTAACTTTGTTTTTTTTTTTACTTTCTTCTCTGAACTCTGTTGGTTTAGATGTAGGAATAGCTCTTTATAGACAATGTGAATTTAAATGTATACCGACTTTAGGCTGAAAGAAAATTGTTATTTAGCTCTAGCATTTTAGAAATCATGATGATTCATTGAGATTAACCACTAATTTTTAACTTGAAAGGTCAAAAGCTAAAAATCTGCAAATCACTTTTCACTTGTAATTGTCAATAATATAAGTTAACTTGAGAATAAAAACTAACATTTCAAATATTATTGTTATTTATACTTATAAAAAAATATTATTGTTAGTTATTATAAAAATTGAAATTGCTTTTCACTTCAGCTTTTACAAACACTTTGAGATGGTGATGCATAATGATTGGAACAAAGAAAGTGAACCAAATAAAGAGCTATAAACGTCCGAGCATATCCAAACGCATATCAAAACGCAACTGATCAATCTGGATCTTCTCCATCTCCCTATTTTTTTTGTGCAATACCTTCTCCATCTCCCTATGAGCTTCCAGTATTGCGGCTAACTCTGAAGCGGCCGAGCTCCTTTCATCATTGTTCCTACTTGTATTTGAACTCCCTCCTCTCTTTGGCTCTTCCTCCACCGCACAAGAATGTAAATGCGTCCCATAGTCACACTCCTTGCAGTAATAAGACCAGAGATTATCCGGAACAGTCTCGTAACATTCATCGCACTGAAAGATCAGACCGTTCTGACAAGGAGAACGGTACAGCAATTTCAGCGCATGCACGTGTCCTTCACGTTTCACGGTATCTGGCATAGACACACATCCGACATGTACATTGTACTGACAGACAGAACAGTTGTAAACAAACCCGGATCCATACTCACCACACGCGTTGCACGTGTACGTTGACGATTGGTACGATGGGGAATACAGCAGGGTCAGAGGGTGGCCCGGGTGAGACTTGTGACGGCTCTCGCGTGGGAGCTCAAAACATGACTTGTGCAAGAAGTAATCACATTCCGACTTTGTGCATTTGAAAGCTGCACCTATCAGGTCTAGTTCACAGCCAGAGCAGATGATCTCTTCCTCAACTTGGGCTTTGTGACCTCGCAATGGATGGCTATGGCTAGGGTGCCTCACCGATGGTTTTCTTGAAGCCATTATAGATAAAATCTTCTTTATTTATGTGTTTGAGTTATTAAGCTTATAAGGCGTTTCAATTGTATTTATAGTGAAAATAGCAACAAGACTTGTGATCATGATGCTTCTTAATACTTGTGATCACGATGGGTTTTAAGACTTGTGACCATGATGATCCTTTCTTATGGTGGAGTAGTGATATGTTTTGGTTTGACTGTTTACCAAGTTGTAGCTTATATATTTCACTATATTGGGATAATAATGTCACTACGTGCTAGCTAGTATGGTTAGACGATTAATTCTTGTTTGGTATTCAATGCCAAGAGGTAGAAATGTTCTTCTCTGAACCCATCCATCACGGGACTAGTTTTATGATAGTTGTATTATGTAACTTGATGAAATAGCCAATTGTAATTGAATACTATAAAATATTGCAAAAAAAAACGAGCTGGAATCTATACTATACTAAAAGTTGCTTATACTCAAAGGAGAAGGTGTCCACGTCCTCAAAAAAATTCGACCAATAAAAAGCCACCTTCTCGCCACGTCAGCACACGAAATTGGATAAGTTTGGGCTTCTTTATTTTTGTAGATTCGTATTGGTTAAAGCACGAAGCCCAAAAGAGAATACACCCAAAGCACTCCACGTGTCTCTCTCTCTCACGGAACCCTTCTGTGTTTATTCTTCGGAGCTTGATTTTCTTAACCGAAGTCCATCAATGGACACAACTCCATCACTCCATCTCTGTGCAATAAATCCATCATTTATTGATTCCTTTCGCCTTCCTCCCTCTGGATCCATGTCTCTGATTAAAAGGGCTCTGTGTTATTGATTTATATTTCAAATCTATTATCTGAAAGATCTGCCTGTATTTCTCCGATGAGACTGAGTTCCGCTAACCCTAACACGGTGGCTGCAGCGAAGAACGAAATTCGTCTCTCCTCTTCGATGCGACGGCGAGACGGTGACTTTTGCGATTCTTCTCACGATCTGAAATGGAGACTTGGGTATTAAGACTTGAGATACGACGGCGAGACGGTGACTTGCCTACACAAACACAAGCCTCAATCGGAGTGTTCGAACGCTTTTCGTCGCCCGACTTCCTGAAGACGTCAAGCCCCGGGAGATCTATAATCTCTTCCGTGAGTTCCCAGGATACGAAACATCCCATCTCTGAACCTCGATGGAGCTAAGGTAACCCTTTTGATCACTCTATTAGTGAATAGAGAGCACCCTCTTTTTTATTATACTTGCTTTGTTTTTTTTGCTCAGCCTTTCGCGTTTGCTGTGTTCTCGGATCTCCAATCCGTTCCTCTCTGTTACTTTGGAACACATCCTACAACAGTGGTGACTTCCCAGCTCTTGCATATTAAACTTTTATGATGCTATATTTTCTGAAAAAAAAAAGATTTGTTACAGCTGTCCCTGTTAATTTATCGTAAGTCAACATGCTTAATCTTTGTAAAAACTTAAGTTCTGTGTAGGGCATCTCCTTCATAAATGTTGAAGTAAATGTTACAGATTTTGATCTCTAAAAAGAGTCAGCATTTTTTTCCTAACGTGCTTGCTTTTACTTCATTGATGCTTATCTTTGTCTTGTGATATGTGTGGTTCCTAATGTTTTTCCTGCCATTTTTTTTAATATTTGTCGTACAGAGGCAATATTAGCTTTGTTCAGTCACCAAATTACTTGGAAAGCTCATAAAACCTTCTCTTCCAATCCAATGAACCAAATCTCTCCAAATAACCCCTGAAATCAATTCATGGCATCAAAATATCTACAGGTATTGCTTCTCTTTCTAGAAATATTTTAGTCATTTGGATGCTGTTTGGTTCAGTATAATATAGTATTGATTTTGATTCTTTCTCGCCTTGAATTTAAGTTCAAGTTCATGTTTCTTTACGTTTCTGTTACTCCACCTATATTTTATAGCATAAGAGAATCCCTGAAATTGACGTTCCTAAAACTGATACCATGTAATTAAAATTACTTCACCTATATTTGTTCTTATGAGATGTCGTTTGTGGAGCTAATTTTTAAAGTGTTTGTGGAGTTCTTTTAGGACTAATGATTAGTATGATTGTAGCTTGATCAATGTGCTATTGTGTTTCCTGCAGATTGTGAGAGACAAGGTTTCACTTCTTAGATTTAGGTTAGGTTGAGAGATAATGAATCGTGGGCTGAATCCCGTAAATAAGCTTAATGAATGAATACGTTTGTATTGATGATCAAAGAGTATTACAAAAGGTGTTTATGATGATTACAAGGAGAATGCGTAATGTATTTAATCTAATCTGATAGCTGTTGTATCTCTGGAGATGGATCCCTATTCTGGATCTTCTCTGTCTTTATATAGTCCAGGTCTCGTCGATAGCTCCTTAACTGATCTCCGAAATACACGGCTTCAGTTACGTACTTGCTCCAGGTTCCTCTTGACCGAGTCTCCAAAGTATCAGCTCCCGTTATAACGTGACCTCCATTATGACGACTTCCAGGTTCAGTCTTCAATTCAGCTTCCAGCTCGTACTAATGTGATGGGCTTTACGTGGCCCACTTGGCAGCTTACATTTTATCGTGACCTCACCTGAGGGTCATATTCGGGTCCAACAGTTGCCCCCAGCTTCCGAATAAAATCTTTTGTCTCGGAAGCTAGAATCCAGCTACCGACCTTATCTTTTCGTTAAAGTCATGATTAGTTCTTATCTTGTTTAGATACAGTTTATCCGTTCTAACGGTCCTTATCACGTTAACCAAAATCAACGGTTCAGATGGAAGAAGTTTGAAATGACGTTTCCGGATCTCGAGAGTTGATGAGATATAAAGCTGCGAGCATTAACTGATACGCCTCCCACTTTCTCCACGCCTCCGTTCAGTTTCCCAAGGTAACTTCCCTCTCCTCTTGGTTATTTTTACTGCGTTTTTTTTTTTTTTTTATCTTTCTCGTTTCTTCTCTCTGCAAATTCTCTCCCAAACCTTGCAATCGACTTTCTTCTTGATCTTCCCCATATCATGAATCCTCCGAAAGAAGGTTCCGGCGAGTCCGGGATGCCTCCCTCTGCCTCTGGGGCTAAATTACTGAAAGTTAAGCAAGAAGTCGGAGCCAAGATGAAGGGGAAAAAGAAAGCCAGAGAGACGATCGCAACCAGGGTCTCTAAAAGGAAGAAGAAAGATGATTCCGGTAGCCTACACTCGCCGTCGTTGCTGGACAGTTAAGACGTAGTCAACCTTATGACTCAAGCTCTTGGCTCGAAGGAGCTTGGCCGTGCCTGTAGCTCCGACGAAACCCCTGAGACTGCTCCGGAGGGTTGGTTCTGTTGTCACGAGAAGTTCATCTCCAAGTCTCACTTGAGATTTCCTCTCCCGACTTTACTGCTAGATCTACTAGATCATTACCAATTAGCTCTTCCCCAACTCTGTCCCTCGATCATCCGTGTGATCAACGGCTTCATCACTAGGTCCAAAGAAGAAGGGGTTAGCGTTGGTCTTACCGAGCTCATGAGCCTCTTCTCCTTGAAAGAGAGTGCTTCCAAAGAAGGCGGTTCCGGGACTTACTACCTCTCTAGTCGTCCCAATCACGTGATCTTTAGATTCTCCAGTAGCGATGATGACTGGAGGATGAAATATTTTTATGTTAAAGTTGATCCTTTGACGGTTCCCGCTGGTCGGAACCTCAGGGTCACTTGGTCTAACCCATCTGGTTAGGAACTCTAGGAGTATTCCTTTTCTTACTTTGTTTATTTACGGTTGGTTAACCTTTTTGCGTTTTTTTGATTTTTTCTTTTGCAGAGATTGAGGATCCTCCGAAGCTTTCTACTAAGCTTACCAGAGCTTTATACCGCAAGCTGCTTCAGACTCCTTGTTCCTGGACTGCTTATACCACATCTCGAATAGGTGCAGCCAAGTTCCCAGACGTCTACAACGCCTCTTTTCAGGATCCTATTCCTGCTGAGAACCTTGAGGGTAAGTTCAGGCTTGAACTCCTTTTTTTTTTTACTAGTCTTGTCGTTTGTGAAGTTTTCACTCTTATAAGAGTTTCCTTTATTCCAGTTTCTGCAGGGGACTCAGTTGTTTCAATTTCAACCGGTGCTAGCGCTTCAGGTACCGAAAAGACTAAGTCAGGCGACATGACTCTCAGGCCATCTTTTCGCTCTAGGGGTAACCCTTCGAAGGCTGCCAGTGTTTCCCGTGGGGGAGATAGGAGCCAAGGAGGATCTTTCCTTAACTCAGTGAAGGACGTTTTGGATGATGGAGTATCCAAACCTGTCGCTGAGGCTGCTCCTGCTGAGGTCACAGCTCAGGATGCCACTCTTCTTCCTGAGGTCCCTGTGCCGGAGGCTGATCATCCGGCTCCCAAGGATACCTGCGAAGTTGAGCCGTCGAGGCACAAGAGGCCTAGGACTGATCAAGGCGGAGCTCCCACTCGATCCTCCTCCTCGTCTTCTAGGGGAGGAACTGTTGGGTGGAGCTTTACCCATTCAAAGCCTGGGTCGATTTTAGATGATTCGTGGGGCTTAGCCGCGATACTGAGGCACCTGAAGAGGGTAGGATGTCCCCTTCCAGCGCTCAAGGACTTGTCTAACCGGGAGGAGTATCTCGACATTGCCCATTGTATGGGTCAGGTGCGTGATCTCTACCCGTTCTTTGTTTACATTTGTTGGAAATGATACTTATCATCATTTTTTTGTTGTTGTCGTAGTTGGCTGGGGCTGTTAACAGGGCCCAGCTCGGGTTTGAGAATGCTCTGCGTGATGCCCCCGATGCTGGTGAGCTTGCTGAGGTTACCGAGGTGGTTAAGGCAGCCAAGGCTGATCTCGATCAGGCCTGGGCTCGAATCTCCGAACTTGAAGCCGAAGTTACGAGGCTGGGCTCGAAGGCTGATGCTCAACAAGGAAAGATTGAGAGCCAGGAGCTCGATATCCAGGTGAAGAGCAGGAGGATTAGTGACTTGGACTCTGCTCGAAGGATAGCTGAGCGCCAAGTTCGTGAGCTCGTTACCTCGTCCCAGGAGAGCCAGAAGAACAAGGAGGCCGAGGTCAAGCTGGCAGTCAGGGAAGGGAAGAAAGAGGTTGCTGAAGCTTATGGCAAGATCCTGGCCTGTGTTCAGGAGAAGTTTGCTAAGAAGAATGAAGAGGTTGTTGGACCCGAATATGACCCTCAGATGAGGTCACGATAAATTGTAAGCTGCCAAGTGGGCCGAGTAAAGCCCATAGTATTAATACGAGCTGGAAGCTGAATTGAAGACTGAACCTGGAAGACGTCGTAAAGGAGGTCACGTTATAACGGGAGCTGACACTTCGGAGACTCGGTCAAGAGGAACCTGGAGCAAGTACGTAACTGAAGCCGGGAATTTCGGAGATCAGTTAAGGAGTTATCAACAAGACCTAGACTATATAAAGACAAGAGAAGATCTAGAATAGGGATCGATCTCGATAGATATAACAAATGTTAGATTAAATTAAGTACATTACGCATTCTCCTTGTAATCATCATAAACACCTCTTGTAAACCTCTTTGATCATCAATATAAACATATTCATTCATCAAGCTTATTTACGGGATTCAGCCCACGATTCATTATCTCTCAACCTGACCTAAGATCTAAGAAGTGAAACCTTGTCTCTCACAATTGGCGCCGTCTGTGGGGACAAATAATCGAATCCCTTTCTCCAAAGCTTAAGAATGAATCCAGTCGATGGAACAAATCCATCTAACCCCGATCAATCGGACCTGAGCAATAGCTCACCGAATCGCACTGCTTCGGGGGCAAATAACTCGAGAGCCCCCGGCGGGACCAACTCTGGGTCCTCAGCCCTCAACAACACACCGCATCAATCCGTTCCAAACCAGACGGAAGCTCAGCTTTCTGAGATCCGACAGATGATGCTCCAGTTGGTAGACAAAGCCCAACAAACTGAGCGAACTGTGCAACAGCTAGCCGAACGGCAACAACAATTCGAAGAGATAACCAGATCTCAGTCCGCAATAACCCAACCGTCCGTCCATCAGGGAAGAGGGATCACGTTCCAGGAACGAATAGCTGACCCCTCCTTCCCGCGAGAGCGTCTGAATTTCTCCCTTGATAGTTCGGGAGCAGACGGTCAGGAACCTGCTTTCCAAACGCCTCGCGCTAGGACAGCTCCTGCGTTTGTCCCACCAGTCATTAGCACCATGGGGAGCAACGTAGCGACGACGAGCTCCGCGCCCGATCGAAATACCGCTGGGGGCACTCGATTGCCTCCACCACTACCTCCTTCGGGATCTGGAGCAGGAACCAACATTCCGTCCGGGGGCAGAACATCAGCTCCGGTGTTCCAAACTAGGGTTTCAACCCCAAACGCCGACGGATTTCAAAGAACGGATGCTGATCCTGCAGCTCTTCGCACTAATCTCGCTCGGAACCTGAGGACGAACGAACGATCCGTTTCGCCAGCTAACTGGGAAAATGATCAAGTCAGGTTCCGCCAGGAACCTGTGCGTCGAACACCTGAAAACGATCCAAATGTCCTTCCCTTCGAGGGACCTGACGCGATTCGCAGATACATGGAGCGAACCCACGCAGCTCTCCAGAAACTGGGAGCTCAGGTTCACAAAGCAACGAGCTCAGCTCCCGAAATCGAGAGCCTAATCGAAGAAACTCGTGGAACTCCATTTACCGATAGAATCGCTAACTCTTACATAAGAGATACTCGAAAAATCAAGATCCCTGAATACGATGGAAACACAGACCCAAAAGCTTATTTAAGAGCCTTCCAGCTAGCGATCGTAAAAGCTCACTTCACGAAGGAAGAATGTGATGCAGGATACTGCAGAACATTTGCCGAAAACCTGACTGGAACAGCTCTAGAATGGTTCTCTAGTCTAGAACCAAACTCTATAGACAGCTTCGATCAGCTAGCTAACGCCTTTATGAAACAATACTCAACCCACATCATGAAACAAGCCTCCGAAGCTGATCTCTGGAAGATCAGACAAGGACTGGGAGACTCATTGCGAGTCTACATCGAAAAATTCAGGGCAGTAAGAACCAAACTCTCGAATCCTAACGATCACGTAGCTATCGAAGCCCTCAGGAGAGGTCTCTGGTACAAATCAGGCCTCTTCTCGGAACTGACACTAAATCCTCCTCCAACTATCGACGACGCCCTCCACAGGGCCTCTAGATACATTACCTTGGAAGAAGAAACTGCGGCGTTAGATAAACTCCACAGAAAACCCCAGAATCACCCGAAAGGCGAAACCTCCGACGGGAAGGGACCTCATAAAAGAGGGAGCTCCCGAAATAACCAGACTCAGGGAGAGCATTCCTATGTAATCGAAGATGACAAGGAAGAAAAACCTGTCGCCGCAACAGGCAAAGCCCCCTGGTCCAAAGGCTACGACGAGAGCAAACATTGCTCCTATCACGATCGGAAAGGACATTCGACTGAAGAGTGTTGGGACCTCCAACGACAACTGGCTGCTAAATTTGCAGCCGGAGAAATAAAAGATGTGGACCTCAAAAAACCACAGCCTTATCAAAAGAGAGGTCCCCGAGATGACTCCCCGAAACGCGAGAGGTCACCTGAAAAGGAAACAGATTCGCCACCTCCCGCTCCCAAGAAGAGAGTCGAAATGATCCTTGGGAAGTTTCCCCAAGGAAAAAGCCTTCAAATTGAAGCTCTCTTTAATAAAACACCTCCCCAATCGAGCCCCGACTCAAGGGTCGATTACATCCTTGGAGGGTCTGATTCATGTCAAGACTCCGTTAACTCTATTAAAAGTCACGTACGGAAGGCTGTGTCCAATACTCAGTCTAAACCGACCAAACCCGAGTCTAACACTAAAATCTCTTTTTGGGAAAGTGAGACATCAAACCTTGACAGACCTCACGACGATGCCCTCGTCGTAACGTTAAATATAGCAGGGTACGAGGTACCTAAGCTCATGATCGACACCGGAAGCTCCGTCGATCTCATTTTCTATAACGCATTAAAGGGAATGGAAATAGATGATTACGAAATCGTCGACCAGAAATCCAACCTTGTGGGCTTCTCAGGAGAAACAGCTACCTCACTGGGAACCATCAAGCTCCCAGTCATAGCTGGCGGAGTCATGAAAATGACCAACTTCATAGTTGTCGACAAACCGTCTCCCTTCCACGCAATCCTTGGAAGACCTTGGATTCATAAGATGAAAGCAGTAGCTTCAACTTATCACCAATGCGTGAAATTTCCAGCAACCGATGGGATAGTTACCGTACATGGTAGCCAAAAGATTTCAAGGATCTGTTACCTGGGAGGGTTCGAGATCATAAAGGATTCCCCCCAATAGCAATTACAGGTCCAGGAGAGTCGTGAAATGCAACAGAATATCCGAGGTCCTCCCAAGAACCTCATCGAAAAAGTTAGCATCGACGACTCGAACCCTGAAAAACAAGTAAGCATCGGATCTGAGCTGCCTCCCGAAACTAAAAAGGAGCTCATCGAATTCCTGAAACAAAATGTCAAAACCTTCGCATGGGCCACCAGTGACATGAAGGGCATAAACCCCAGCGTCACCACACATAAGCTCAATGTAGATCCTACCTTCAAGCCGATCAAACAGAAGCGTCGTAAGCTAGGTCTTGAAAAAGCCCAAGCCGTTAACGACGAGGTTGATCGACTAACAAAGGCCGGATCAATCCGAGAAGTTCAATACCCCGATTGGCTAGCCAACCCAGTGGTAGTAAAAAAGAAAAATGGGAAATGGAGAATCTGCGTAGACTTCACCGACCTGAACAAGGCCTGTCCTAAAGACAGCTTCCCGTTACCTCACATCGATCGCTTAGTCGAAGCAACGGCTGGTCACCAGCTCCTGTCCTTTATGGATGCCTTTTCTGGATATAACCAGATTATGATGGAGACTGAGGATCAAGAGAAAACCGCGTTCATAACCGAACGAGGAACCTATTGTTATAAGGTTATGCCATTTGGCTTGAAAAACGCGGGAGCTACCTATCAAAGGTTAGTAAATAAAATGTTTGCTGGACAACTTGGAAAAACCATGGAAGTCTACATCGACGACATGTTAGTCAAATCCTCGATGGGAGAGGACCATATCTCCCATCTAAGGGAATGCTTCGACATCCTCAACAAATATGACATGAAGCTAAACCCAGCTAAGTGTACCTTCGGAGTACCTTCCGGAGAATTTCTAGGTTACCTCGTAACCGAAAGAGGCATCGAAGCCAACCCGAAACAAATAGCGACATTCCTAGAGATGCCGTCACCTAGAACGACCAGAGAGGTACAAAGATTGACTGGACGAATCGCAGCACTAAATAGATTCATCTCCAGGTCCACTGACAAGTGCCTCCCGTTCTACAAACTCCTAAAAAATAATAAGAAGTTCTTATGGGACGAAAAATGTGAAGAAGCCTTCAAACAGCTGAAAGCATACCTCTCGGAACCTCCGATACTGTCAAAACCTGTAACTGGAGAACCACTGTACCTGTACCTGGCCGTATCGGCGGCCGCAGTTAGTGGGGTGCTAGTACGGGAAGAGCAAAACGAACAAAGGCCTGTCTATTACACTAGTAGAAGCTTAATAGATGCCGAAACGAGATACCCTACCATGGAAAAACTAGCCTTAGCAGTCGTAACAGCTGCTAGGAAGCTACGACCGTATTTCCAATCACACTCAATCATCGTAATGACCTCACATCCAATACGGACGATTTTACATAGTCCCAGCCAGTCCGGACGACTAGCTAAATGGGCTATCGAACTTAGCGAATATGATATCGAATATAGACCTCGAGCAGCTGCAAAAGCTCAGGTTCTTGCCGATTTTGTTATCGAGCTCACGTCCGAACACTTAGACCAAGAGATGGAGGTCCCAAAGTGGAGCCTATATGTAGACGGAGCCTCGTCAAAACAAGGCTCCGGCGTCGGTCTAAGACTAACCTCCTCAGCCGGGGAAACCATCGAACAATCCTATAGACTCGGATTTAACGCATCCAACAACGAGGCTGAATATGAAGCTTTAATCGCTGGCTTAAAGTTAGCCCTTAGCCTCGGAATCCGAGAGCTGGACGCCTACTGTGACTCCCAGCTAGTAGCTAGCCAATTTCACGGAGAATACGAAACAAGAGACGAAAGGATGGGGGCATACCTCGAAGTAGTCTTAAACCTGACTAAACAGTTCGATAAATTCGAGCTAACGAGAATCCCACGAGGAGAGAACTCTTCAGCAGACGCGCTCGCTGCGTTAGCCTCCACGTCCGACCCCCTAGTAAAACGAATTATACCCGTGGAAGGAATCGAAAAACCGAGTATCGATATAGCTACCAAAGCTGAATTAGATAACATGACAAAAGCAAAAGCCGAAGATAACAGCCTTCCTACGGAAGCTACCCAAATCTACACGACATTTTGGTTCCCTAAAACCAGAGCACGCAGCTTCAGAAAACATTCATTTAATAATACCGCCAAAAAATTAGAGGACCACAACCAAAGTGAGGGCATTCACCGAAGTTCGGACTCTCCCGAGCCTAACCTAACGAATGCCCCCGGGGGCACCACCGAAACCTCGGAACCACTCGTCCTCAAAGTACAAACAAGAAGCCGCGCGGCTCGCAAAAACACAACACAAACCACCGGGGACAACGAAGGAATTGGAGATATTCTTCAGAACTCAGACCCCTTGGAGCCTGTTCAAACGAATACCCCCGGGGGCACCACTACACCAGGTCCCGAACAGGAACCTCCCTCCGCTCTTCACAACAAAATTGTAGGAAGAGAAGATTGGAGGATACCGATCATGGATTACATCCTCGAGGGAAAAATCCCACCCAATAAATGGGAGGCTCGAAAACTCAAAGCCTTAGCAGCAAGATACTGCATAATCGAGTCAGTCCTCCACAAACGAAGTGTCTCCGGACCTTACCTAAAGTGCGTTCACGGTCTGGTAGCTATGAAACTCATGAAGGAAATGCATGACGGTTCCTGCGGTAATCATTCCGGGGGCAGAGCTCTAGCTATCCGAATTAAAAGGCAAGGATACTTCTGGCCTACTATTATCGCGGACTGCGAGGTCTACTCCTCATCATGCGACAAATGCCAAAGGCATGCACCGATCATACACCAACCAGCAGAAAAGCTATCTAACATATCAGCTCCCTACCCTTTCATGAGGTGGTCTATGGATATCGTAGGTCCGTTAGTACCATCAGGCAAAGGAAAGAAATTACTGAACCTCCTGGTCCTAACCGACTATTTCACGAAATGGATCGAAGCTGAAGCTTTTCAACAAATAAACAGATTCGAGGTCGAAGGATTCGTTTGGAAAAACATTGTATGTAGGCACGGTGTCCCATACGAAATCGTAACCGACAACGGAGGACAGTTCATATCCCACGATTTCAAAAAATTCTGTGATAAGTGGAACATCCGTCTCACATTCTCAACACCTCGGCGACCTCAAGGTAACGGCCAGGCGGAGGCTGCTAACAAATCGATTTTAGCCAACCTCAAGAAACGCCTAGGAGCTCAGAAAGAGCTTTGGTCAGAAAAACTACCCGAAGTACTATGGGCTTGCAGAACCACCCCACGAAAAGCTACGGAAGAAACTCCCTTCTCCTTAGCTTACGGGATGGAAGCTGTCGTCCCAGCAGAAACCACCGCAGGCAGCCTCCGACGGGAGCTCTGCACCTCGAACCCCGCAGCTAACAACCAGCTCCTGATGGATAGCCTCGACTTAATCGAGGAAAGACGAGACCAAGCCTTGCTCCGCATTCAAAATTACCAGCAAGCAATGGCACGGCACTACAACTCCAAAGTAAGGCCCCGGCAATTCGCCGTAGGAGACCTGGTACTTAGAAAGGTCTTCGAAGGAACTAAAGAACCAGGAGCTGGAAAGTTAGGAACCAACTGGGAAGGACCCTATCGAATCATCCACATAGTACGACCCGGAGTTTACAAACTCCAAAAGGTACGAACCGGGGTACCTGAAATCCGATCGTGGAACGCCACGAACCTCAAGAGATACTATCATTAGGTACCCAAATTCCTTGAACTACGTTTGGCTTGATCCCTTGACTGGGTACGTAGGCAACTCCGTCATGAGTGCAGCCCCAACCTCTTCTCACCAATCTCATCACTTAAGCCAAAGCGGCACCTGTCACCAAGGACGCTTAGCCCAAAAATAAGCTACTATGTAAACAATCTGAATCATGTACTCTTTGATATCTGTCATTAATAAGACGATTAATTCAGTTTCATGAGCATCAAAGGTCTTAAAACCCTCTAAGAGAATTCAGGTCCCATTAAACCGCGACCTGAGCTCAATTATCTCGAACAAATTCAGGTCCCTGAAAATCCTGACCTAAGGTCTTAAAATCCTTAACATAACCTAAGGTCTTAAAATCCTTAACATAACCTAAGGTCTTAAAATCCTTAACAACAACCAAGGTCTTCAAAATCCTTGACAAATCAATAAGGTCTCAAAATCCTTAAAACAACAACCAAGGTCTTAAAATCCTTGACAAATCAATAAGGTCTTAAAATCCTCATAAAAGTCAAAAGGTCTTAAAATCCTAAAGAATCAACAAAATCTCGAAATTCCTCGATTTCATTCACTACATTCCAAAGGTCCCGAGGTCCTTCGAATTAACCCAGGTCCCTACGAGTCTAACTCAGGTCCCGACAGACCTGGATGCCAGGTCCCAAAAACCTACAAATTGGACTCAGGTCCTCAGATTTTCCGAAACAATGACAAGGACCTCTCTTTGAAGTCTTCATGACCAAACATTAATCAAGCAGAAACATTCATAACAAATCGAAATTAAAAGTCCTAATTTGATCAAGCAATTGTTATGATAAAATAGGACACGACCAAGCTCAAAAGCTCGAGATGGAAATAACAAAGTCTTAAATACGATAAGGGTTTAAAAAGCCTCCCCAGGCTATTAAGATCTTAAACAACGTTAAAGGTTTAAAGGCCTCCTCAGGCACTAAAGTCATAGAACTTAAACGAAACTTAAAGCCAAAGTCTGAAAAACATGAAACATAAATTTAGAAGAGCCATAGCTCTTAGTCTTCCTTCTCATCTTGGATTGGGACGCCATCACCCGCTGGAACTCCACCTTCAGCCACATTAGCATTGCCCCCTTGGGCTACCTCGATCGGAACTAAATCAGGAACCATTAAATCCAGATTAGAACCATACTCCCCAGAAAAGGACGGATTAAACATGTTAATCTCGAAAGTACCTGAGCTGTCCGAGATCTGGGGAAGAGGAAGCTTGCTGACTGAAAAGTCAGACACTTGAGCCTTCTCATATGCGGTCGTCGCATCAGGTAACAAAGCCACCAGCTGGTTGTATTCCTCCTCAACACTCTGGATCTTGTTATTCAACATGTCCTTCAAGAGGTCAACGTTGGCTTGGAGCTCCTGAGCATACACCAGCGCGCTGACCTCCTCCTTCTTCTTAGCAAACTTATCCCGAACACAATTCAGGATCTTGCCATAAGCTTCAGCGACCTCTTTCTTCCCTTCCCTGACTGCCAGCTTGACCTCGGCCTCCTTGTTCCTCTGGCTCTCCTGGGACGAGATAACAAGCTCACGAACTTGTCGCTCAGCAATCCTTCTAGCAGATTCCAGGTCATTAATCCTCCTCCCCTTCACCTGGATATCGAGCTCTTGGCTTTCAATCTTTCCTTGTTGGGCATCAGCCTTCGAGCCCAGCCTCGTAACTTCAGCTTCAAGTTCGGAGATCCGGATCCGGGCTTGATCGAGATCAGCCTTGGCTGCCTTGACCACCTCAGTAACCTCAGCGAGCTCACCAGCATCGGGGGCATCACGCAGAGCATTCTCAAATCCGAGCTGGGCCCTGTTAACAGCCCCAGCCAACTATGACAATAACAAAAAGGACGATGAGTATCATTTCTAACAAATGCAAATAAAGAGCAGGTAGAGATCACGCACCTGACCCATACAATGGGCAATGTCGAGATACTCCTCCCGGTTAGACAAGTCTTTGAGCGCTGGAAGGGGACATCCTACCCTCTTCAGGTGCCTCAGAATCGCGGCTAGGCCCCACGAATCATCTAGAATCGACCCAGGCTTTGAATGGGTGAAGCTCCACCCAACGGTTCCTCCCCTGGAAGACGAGGAGGAGGATCGAGTGGGAGCTCCACCTTGATCAGTCCTAGGCCTCTTGTGCCTCGATGGCTCAACTTCGCAGGTATCCCTGGGAGCCGGATGATCAGTTTCCGGCACAGGGACCTCAGAAGGAAGAGCGGTCTCCTGAGCTGTGACCTCAGCAGGAGCAACCTCAGCGACAGGTTTGGAAACTCCATCATCCAAAACGTCCTTCACTGAGTTAAGAAAAGATCCCCCTTGGCTCCTATCTCCCCCACGGGAAGCACTGGCAGCCTTCGAAGGGTTACCCCTAGAGCGAAAGGATGGCCTGAGAGTCATGTCGCCTGACTTAGTTTTCTCGGTACCTGAAGCACTTGCACCGGTCGAAATCGATACAACAGAGTCCCCCGCGGAAACTAGAATAACAAAAATTCTTATAAGAAAGAAAAATTTCGAAAAAACGGCAAAGCTGTTTGAGAAAGAATTCGAGCCTTAACTTACCCTCAAGGTTCTCAGCAGGGATGGGATCCTGAAAAGAAGCGTTGTAGACGTCAGGGAATCTGGCAGCACCTATTCGGGATGTGGTATAAGCAGCCCAGGAACACGGACTCTGAAGCAGCTTGCGGTATAAAGCTCTGGTAAGCTTGGTAGAAAGCTTCGGAGGATCCTCGATCTCTGTAAAGGAAAAAATCAGAACAGACGAAAAAGGTTAACTAACCGCAAACAAGCAAAACAAGAAAAGAGATACTCCTAGAATTTCTAACCAGATGGGTTAGACCAGGTGACCCTAAGGTTCCGACCAGCGGGAACTGTCAAGGGATCAACTTTAACATAAAAATATTTCTTCCTCCAGTCATCATCGCTACTGGAGAATCTGAAGATCACATGATTAGGGCGGCTAGAGAGATAGTAAGTCCCGGAACCGCCTTCTTTGGAAGCACTCTCCTTTAAAGAGAAGAGGCTCATGAGTTCGGTAAGACCGACGCTAACTCCTTCTTCTCTGCACCTGGTAATGAAGCCGTTGATCACACGGATGATCGAGGGACATAGTTGAGGAAGAGCTAACTGGTAATGATCCAGTAGATCTAGCAACAAAGTCGGGAGAGGAAATCTCAAGTGAGACTTGGAGATGAACTTCTCGTGACAACAAAACCAACCCTCCGGGGCAGTCTCAGGGGTTTCGTCGGAGCTACAGGCACGGCCAAGCTCTTTCGAGCCGAGAGCCTGAGTCATAAGGTTGACTACGTCCTGACTGTCGAGCAACGACGGCGAGTGTAGGCTACCGGAATCATCTTTCTTCTTCCTCTTAGAGACCCTAGTCGCGATCGTCTCTCTCGCTTTCTTTTTCCCTTTCATCTTGGCTCCGACTTCTTGCTTAACCTTCAGTAATTTAGCCCCAGAGGCAGAGGGAGGCATCCCGGACTCGCCGGAACCTTCTTTCGGAGGATTCATGATATGGGGAAGATCAAGAAAGAACGTCGATTGCAGGATACGAGAGAGGATTTACAGAGAGAAGTAACGAGGAAGATAAAAAAAAAAAAGAAAACGCAGTAAAATAACTAAGAGAAGAGGGAAGTTACCTTGGGAAACTGAACGGAGGCGTGGAGAAAGTGGGAGGCGCAGCAGTTAATGCTTGCAGCTTTATATCTCATCAACTCTCGAGATCCGGAAACGTCATTTCAAACTTCCTCCATCTGAACCGTTGATTTTGATTAATGCGATACGAACCGTTGGATCAGGCAAACCGTATCTAAACAAGATAAGAACTAATCATGACTTTAACGAAAAGATAAGGCCGGTAGCTGGATTCTAGCTTCCGAGACAAAAGATTTTATTCGGAAGCTGGGGGCAACTGTTGGACCCGAATATGACCCTCAGATGAGGTCACGATAAATTGTAAGCTGCCAAGTGGGCCGAGTAAAGCCCATAGTATTAATACGAGCTGGAAGCTGAATTGAAGACTGAACCTGGAAGACGTCGTAAAGGAGGTCACGTTATAACGGGAGCTGACACTTCGGAGACTCGGTCAAGAGGAACCTGGAGCAAGTACGTAACTGAAGCCGGGAATTTCGGAGATCAGTTAAGGAGTTATCAACAAGACCTAGACTATATAAAGACAAGAGAAGATCTAGAATAGGGATCGATCTCGATAGATATAACAAATGTTAGATTAAATTAAGTACATTACGCATTCTCCTTGTAATCATCATAAACACCTCTTGTAAACCTCTTTGATCATCAATATAAACATATTCATTCATCAAGCTTATTTACGGGATTCAGCCCACGATTCATTATCTCTCAACCTGACCTAAGATCTAAGAAGTGAAACCTTGTCTCTCACAGAGGTCAGTGCATTGGTGTATGCTCAGGAGCTCCAAGCCAACGTTGATCTCTTGAAGGACATGTTGAACAACAAGATCCAGAGTGTTGAGGAGGAATACAGCCAGCTGGTGGCTTTGTTGCCTGGTGCGACGACCGCGTATGAGAAGGCTCAAGTGTCTGACTTTTCAGTCAGCAAGCTCCCTCTTCCCCAGATCTCAGACAGCTCAGGTACTTTCGAGATTAACATGTTTAATCCGTCCTTTTCTGGGGAATATGGTTCTAATCTGGATTTTATGGCTCCTGACTTAGTTCCGATCGAGGCAGCTCAAGGAGGCAATGCTAACGTGGCTGAAGGAGAGGTTCCAGTGGGTGATGGTGAAACGATCCAAGATGAGAAGGAAGATTAAGAGCTATGGCTCTTTTAAGTTTATATTTCATGTTTCTCAAACTTTGGTTTAAATTTCGTTTGACTTCTACGACTTTAGTGCCTGAGGAGGCCTTTAAACCTTTATCGTTGTTTAGGATTTTAATAGCCTGGGGAGGCTTTTAAACCTTTATCGTATTTAAGACTTTGTTATTTTCATCTCGAGCTTTTGAGCTTGGTCGTGTCCTATTTTATCATAACAATTGCTGAATCAAATTAGGACTTTTAATTTCGATTTGTTGTGAACGTTTCTGCTTGATTAATGTTTGGTCATGATGACTTCGAAGAGAGGTCCTTGACGTTGTTTCGGAAAATCTAGGGACCTGGATCCAATTTGAAAGTTCTGAGACCTGACATCTAGGTCCGTCGGGACCTGAGTTAGACTCATCGGGACCTGGGTTAGACTCATCGGGACCTGAGTTAATCCGAAGGATTTCGGGACCTTTGGAATGCGGTGAATGAAATCGAGGAATTTTGAGATTTTGTTGATTCTTTAGGATTTTAAGACCTTTTGATTCTTATGAGGATTTTAAGACCTTATTGATTCGTCAAGGGTTTTAAGACCTTGGTTGTTGTTAAGGATTTTGAGACCTTATTGATTTGTCAAGGATTTTAAGACCTTGGCTGTTGTTAAGGATTTTGAAACCTTATTGATTTGTCAAGGATTTTAAGACCTTGGCTTATGTCAAGGATTTTAAGACCTTCGTGGGTGTTAAGGATTTTAAGACCTTAGGTTATGTTAAGGATTTTGAGACCTTAGGTCCAGGTTCTTAGGGACCTGAATGTGTTCGAGGCAATTGAGCTCAGGTCGCGGTTTAATGGGACCTGAATTCTCTCAGAGGGTTTTAAGACCTTTGATGCTTATGAAAATGAATTAATCGTCTTATTAATGTCAGATATCAAAGAGTACATGATTCAGATTGTTTACATAGTAGCTTATTTTTGGGCTAAGCGTCCTTGGCGACAGGTGCCGCTTTGGCTTAGATGATGAGATTGGTGAGAAGAGGTTGGGGCTGCACTCATAACGGAGTTGCCTACGTACCCAGTCAAGGGATCAAGCCAAACGTAGTTCAAGGAATTTGGGTACCTAATGATAGTATCTTTTGAGGTTCGTGGCGTTCCACGATCGGATTTCAGGTACCCCGGTTCGTACCTTCTGGAGTTTGTAAACTCCGGGTCGTACTATGTGGATGATTCGGTAGGGTCCTTCCCAGTTGGTTCCTAACTTTCCAGCTCCTGGTTCTTTAGTTCCTTCGAAGACCTTTCTGAGTACCAGGTCTCCTACAGCGAACTGCCGGGGCCTTACTTTGGAGTTATAGTGCCGAGCCATTGCTTGCTGGTAATTTTGAATGCGGAGCAAGGCTTGGTCTCGTCTTTCCTCGATTAAGTCGAGGCTATCCATCAGGAGCTGGTTGTTAGCTGCGGGGTTCGAGGTGCAGAGCTCCCGTCGGAGGCTGCCTGCGGTAGTTTCTGCTGGGACGACAGCTTCCATCCCGTAGGCTAAGGAGAAAGGAGTTTCCTCCGTAGCTTTTCGTGGGGTGGTTCTGCAAGCCCATAGTACTTCGGGTAGTTTTTCTGACCAGAGTTCTTTCTGAGCTCCTAGGCGTTTCTTGAGGTTGGCTAAGATCGACTTGTTAGCAGCCTCCGCCTGGCCGTTACCTTGAGGTCGCCGAGGTGTTGAAAATGTGAGACGGATGTTCCACTTATCACAGAATTTTTTGAAATCGTGGGATATGAATTGTCCTCCGTTGTCGGTTACGATTTCGTATGGGACACCGTGCCTACATACAATGTTCTTCCAAACAAATCCTTCGACCTCAAATCTGTTTATTTGTTGAAAAGCTTCAGCTTCGATCCATTTCGTGAAATAGTCGGTTAGGACCAGGAGGTTCAGTAATTTCTTTCCTTTGCCTGACGGTACTAATGGACCTACGATATCCATAGACCACCTCATGAACGGGTAGGGAGCTGATATGTAAGAGAGCTTCTCCGCTGGTTGGTGTATGATCGGTGCATGCCTTTGGCATTTGTCGCATGATGAGGAGTAGACCTCGCAGTCCGCGATAATAGTAGGCCAGAAGTAACCTTGCCTTTTAATTCGGATAGCTAGAGCTCTGCCCCCGGAATGATTACCGCAGGAACCGTCGTGCATTTCCTTCATGAGTTTCATAGCTACTAGACCATGAACGCACTTTAGGTAAGGTCCGGAGACACTTCGTTTGTGGAGGGCTGACTCGATTATGCAATATCTTGCTGCTAAGGCTTTGAGTTTTCGAGCCTCCCATTTATTGGGTGGGATTTTTCCCTCGAGGATGTAATCCATGATCGGTATCCTCCAGTCTTCTCTTCGTGAAGAGAGGAGGGAGGTTCCTGTTCGGGACCTGGTGTAGTGGTGCCCCCGGGGGTATTCGTTGGAACAGGCTCCAAGGGGTCTGAGTTCTGAAGAATATCTCGAATTCCTTCGTTGTCCCCGGTGGTTTGTGTTGTATTTTTGCGAGCTGCGCGGCTTCTTGTTTGTACCTTGAGGACGAGTGGTTCCGAGGTTTCGGTGGTGACCCCGGAGGTATTCGTTAAGTTAGGCTCAGGAGAGTCCGAACTTCGGTGAATGCCCTCACTTTGGTTGTGGTCCTCTAAGTTTTTGGTTATATTGTTAAATGAGTGTTTTCTGAAGCTGCGTGCTCTGGTTTTAGGGAACCAAAATGTCGTGAAGATTTGGGTAGCTTCCGTAGGAAGGCTGTTATCCTCGACTTTTGCTTTTGACATGTTATCTAATTCAGCTTTGGTAGCTATGTCGATACTCGGTTTTTTGATTCCTTCCACGGGTATAATTCGTTTTACGAGAGGGTCGGACGTGGAGGCTAACGCAGCGAGCGCGTCTGCTGAAGAGTTCTCTCCTCGTGGGATTCTCGTTAGCTCGAATTTATTGAACTGTTTTGTCAGGCTTAAGACTACTTCGAGGTATGCCCCCATCCTTTCATCTCTTGTTTCGTATTCTCCGTGAAACTGGCTAGCTACTAGCTGAGAGTCACAGTAGGCGCTCAGCTCTCGGATTCCGAGGCTGAGGGCTAATTTTAAGCCAGCGATTAATGCTTCATATTCAGCTTCGTTGTTGGAGGCGTTAAATCCGAGTCTATAGGATTGTTCGATGGTTTCCCCAGCTGAGGAGGTTAATCTTAGACCGACGCCGGAGCCTTGTTTTGACGAGGCTCCGTCCACGTATAGGCTCCATTTTGGGACCTCCATCTCTTGGTCTAAATGTTCGGACGTGAGCTCGATAACGAAATCGGCAAGGACCTGAGCTTTTGCAGCTGCTCGAGGTCTGTATTCGATATCGTATTCGCTGAGTTCGATAGCCCATTTAGCTAGTCGTCCGGACTGGCTAGGACTATGTAAAATCGTTCGTAATGGATGTGAGGTCATTACGATGATTGAGTGTGATTGGAAATATGGTCGTAGTTTCCTAGCAGCTGTTACGACTGCTAGGGCTAGTTTTTCCATGGTAGGGTATCTCGTTTCGGCGTCTATTAGGCTTCTACTAGTGTAATAGACAGGCCTTTGTTCGTTTTGCTCTTCCCGTACTAGCACCCCACTAACTGCGGCTGCCGATACGGCCAGGTACAGGTACAGTGGTTCTCCAGTTACAGGTTTTGACAGTATCGGAGGTTCCGAGAGGTATGCTTTCAGCTGTTTGAAGGCTTCTTCACATTTTTCGTCCCATAGGAACTTCTTATTATTTTTCAGGAGTTTGTAGAATGTGAGGCACTTGTCAGTGGACCTGGAGATGAATCTATTTAGTGCTGCGATCCGTCCAGTCAATCTTTGTACCTCTCTGGTCGTTCTAGGTGACGGCATTTCTAGGAATGTCGCTATTTGTTTCGGGTTGGCTTCGATGCCTCTTTCGGTTACGAGGTAACCTAGAAATTCGCCGGAGGGTACTCCGAAGGTACACTTAGCTGGGTTTAGCTTCATGTCATATTTGTTGAGGATGTCGAAGCATTCCCTTAGATGGGAAATATGGTCCTCTCCCATCGAAGATTTGACTAACATGTCGTCGATGTAGACTTCCATGGTTTTTCCAAGTTGTCCAGCAAACATTTTATTTACTAACCTTTGATAGGTAGCTCCCGCGTTTTTCAGGCCAAATGGCATAACCTTATAACAATAGGTTCCTCGTTCGGTTATGAACGCGGTTTTCTCTTGATCCTCAGGCTCCATCATAATCTGGTTATATCCAGAGAAGGCATCCATAAAGGACAGGAGCTGGTGACCAGCCGTTGCTTCGACTAAACGATCGATGTGAGGTAACGGGAAGCTGTCTTTGGGACAGGCCTTGTTTAGGTCAGTGAAGTCTACGCAGATTCTCCATTTCCCATTTTTCTTTTTTACTACCACTGGGTTGGCTAACTAATCGGGGTATTGAACTTCTCGGATTGATCCGGCCTTTGTTAGTCGATCAACCTCGTCGTTAACGGCTTGGGCTTTTTCAAGGCCTAGCTTACGACGCTTCTGTTTGATCGGCTTGAAGGTGGGATCTACATTGAGCTTATGTGTGGTGACGTTGGGGTTTATGCCCTTCATGTCACTGGTGGCCCATGCGAAGGTTTTGACATTTTGTTTTAGGAATTCGATGAGCTCCTTTTTGGTTTCGGGAGGTAGCTCAGATCCGATGCTTACTTGTTTTTCAGGGTTCGAGTCGTCGATGCTAATTTTTTCGATGAGGTTCTTGGGAGGACCTCGGATATTCTGTTGCATTTCGCGACTCTCCTGGACCTGTAATTGCTATTGGGGGGAATCTTTTATGATCTCGAACCCTCCTAGGTAATAGATCCTTGAAATCTTTTGGCTACCATGTACAGTAACTATCCCATCGGTTGCTGGAAATTTCACGCATTGGTGATAAGTTGACGCTACTGCTTTCATCTTATGGATCCAAGGTCTTCCAAGGATTGCGTGGAAGGGAGACGGTTTGTCGACAACTATGAAGTTGGTCATCTTCATGACTCCGCCAGCTATGACTGGGAGCTTGATGGTTCCCAGTGAGGTAGCTGTTTCTCCTGAGAAGCCCACAAGGTTGGATTTCTGGTCGACAATTTCGTAATCATCTATTTCCATTCCCTTTAATGCGTTATAGAAAATGAGGTCGACGGAGCTTCCGGTGTCGATCATGAGCTTAGGTACTTCGTAGCCTGCTATATTTAACGTTACGACGAGGGCATCGTCGTGAGGTCTGTCAAGGTTTGATGTCTCACTTTCCCAAAAAGAGATTTTAGTGTTAGACTCGGGTTTGGTCGGTTTAGACTGAGTATTGGACACAGCTTTCCGTACGTGACTTTTAATAGAGTTAACGGAGTCTTGACATGAATCGGACCCTCCAAGGATGTAATCGACCCTTGAGTCGGGGCTCGATTGGGGAGGTGTTTTATTAAAGAGAGCTTCAATTTGAAGGCTTTTTCCTTGGGGGAATTTCCCGAGGATCATTTCGACTCTCTTCTTGGGAGCGGGAGGTGGCGAATCTGTTTCCTTTTCAGGTGACCTTTCGCGTTTCGGGGAGTCATCACGGGGACCTCTCTTTTGATAAGGCTGTGGTTTTTTGAGGTCCACATCTTTTATTTCTCCGGCTGCGAATTTAGCAGCCAGTTGTCGTTGGAGGTCCCAACACTCTTCGGTTGAATGTCCTTTTCGATCATGATAAGAGCAATGTTTGCTCTCGTCGTAGCCTTTGGACCAGGGAGCTTTGCCTGTTGCGGCGACAGGTTTTTCTTCCTTGTCATCCTCGATTACATAGGAGTGCTCTCCCTGAGTCTGGTTATTTCGGGAGCTTCCTCTTTTATGAGGTCCCTTCCCGTCGGAGGTTTCGCCTTTCGGGTGATTCTGGGATTTTCTGTGGAGTTTATCTAACGCCGCAGTTTCTTCTTCCAAGGTAATGTATCTAGAGGCCCTGTGGAGGGCGTCGTCGATAGTTGGAGGAGGATTTAGCGTCAGCTCCGAGAAGAGGCCTGATTTGTACCAGAGACCTCTCCTGAGGGCTTCGATAGCTACGTGATCGTTAGGGTTCGAGAGTTTGGTTCTTACTGCCCTGAATTTTTCGATGTAGACTCGCAATGAGTCTCCCAGTCCTTGTCTGATCTTCCAGAGGTCAGCTTCGGAGGCTTGTTTCATGATGTGGGTTGAATATTGTTTCATAAAGGCGTTAGCTAGCTGATCGAAGCTGTCAATAGAGTTTGGTTCTAGACTAGAGAACCATTCTAGAGCTGTTCCAGTCAGGTTTTCAGCAAATGTTCTGCAATATCCTGCATCGCATTCTTCCTTCGTGAAGTGAGCTTTTACGATCGCTAGCTGGAAGGCTCTTAAATAAGCCTTTGGGTCTGTGTTTCCATCGTATTCAGGGATCTTGATTTTTCGAGTATCTCTTATGTAAGAGTTAGCGATTCTATCGGTAAATGGAGTTCCACGAGTCTCTTCGATTAGGTTCTCGATTTCGGGAGCTGAGCTCGTTGCTTTGTGAACCTGAGCTCCCAGTTTCTGGAGAGCTGCGTGGGTTCGCTCCATGTATCTGCGAATCGCGTCAGGTCCCTCGAAGGGAAGGACATTTGGATCGTTTTCGGGTGTTCGACGCACAGGTTCCTGGCGGAACCTGACTTGATCATTTTCCCAGTTAGCTGGCGAAACGGATCGTTCGTTCGTCCTCAGGTTCCGAGCGAGATTAGTGCGAAGAGCTGCAGGATCAGCATCCGTTCTTTGAAATTCGTCGGTATTTGGGGTTGAAACCCTAGTTTGGAACACCGGAGCTGATGTTCTGCCCCCGGACGGAATGTTGGTTCCTGCTCCAGACCCCGAAGGAGGTAGTGGTGGAGGCAATCGAGTGCCCCCAGCGGTGTTTCGATCGGGCGCGGAGCTCGTCGTCGCTACGTTGCTCCCCATGGTGCTGATGACTGGTGGGACAAACGCAGGAGCTGTCCTGGCGCGAGGCGTTTGGAAAGCAGGTTCCTGACCGTCTGCTCCAGAATTATCAAGGGAGAAATTCAGACGCTCTCGAGGGAAGGAGGGGTCAGCTATTCGTTCATGGAACGTGATCCCTCTTCCCTGATGGACGGACGGTTGGGTTATTGCGGATTGAGATCTGGTTATCTCTTCGAATTGTTGCTGCCGTTCGGCTAGCTGTTGCACTGTTCGCTCGGTTTGTTGAGCTTTGTCTACTAACTGAAGCATCATCTGTCGGATCTCAGAAAGCTGAGCTTCCGTCTGGTTCGAAACAGATTGATGCGATGTGTTGTTGAGGGCTGAGGACCCAGAGTTGGTCCCACCGGGGGCTCTCGAGTTATTTGCCCCCGAAGCAGTGCGATTCGGTGAGCTATTGCTCAGGTTCGATTGATCGGGGTTAGATGGATTAGTTCCATCGAGTGGATTCATCTTTAAGCTTTGGAGAAAGGGATTCGATTAGTTGTCCCCACAGACGGCGCCAATTGTGAGAGACAAGGTTTCACTTCTTAGATTTAGGTTAGGTTGAGAGATAATGAATCGTGGGCTGAATCCCGTAAATAAGCTTAATGAATGAATACGTTTGTATTGATGATCAAAGAGTATTACAAAAGGTGTTTATGATGATTACAAGGAGAATGCGTAATGTATTTAATCTAATCTGATAGCTGTTGTATCTCTGGAGATGGATCCCTATTCTGGATCTTCTCTGTCTTTATATAGTCCAGGTCTCGTCGATAGCTCCTTAACTGATCTCCGAAATACACGGCTTCAGTTACGTACTTGCTCCAGGTTCCTCTTGACCGAGTCTCCGAAGTATCAGCTCCCGTTATAACGTGACCTCCATTATGACGACTTCCAGGTTCAGTCTTCAATTCAGCTTCCAGCTCGTACTAATGTGATGGGCTTTACGCGGCCCACTTGGCAGCTTACATTTTATCGTGACCTCACCTGAGGGTCATATTCGGGTCCAACACAGATGATGTTTTTTCTTCATCTGATTCAGCCAATGAAATAAGTATATTGATCAGATAAAGCTCCTTAGCTTCTGTGAGCAAACAGTAATGGTTGATTTTTAATATGCCCACTTTAATTTCTCATATCAGATGTATAAGACTGTGATAGAGTCCTTGAAAGCGGTAAACCACATGAATTTTATGTTGATTTTGTACTTTACTACAACCTCCAACCACCTCAGTTACTGTTCGCACTGATTGCTGCAATGGGCGTCTCCTACAGGCCAAAAAACCTTGCCATTGCTTATAACTTCGCCAGAAGATTGTTTGGCACTAACACAAATCTAGCGAACTAGGCCAAGATGGCTACAGCTACACAAGTTGTGCAAGCCTCTAAACGCAATATGACGGATGAAACCAAACTTAACTACGACTGAAGATTTGGCTTATTTATTTTGTGAGATTGTTTTAAATCGACCGCTATCCCAATTAATTATAGTGTTTTAAAAGACATTTTAATATGGGGGAGATGGTAGACTTTGGAGGTCTCATGATTATCCATGATCACTCGGTTCTCGGTGGTTTGGTTTTTGGTTCTAGAGACTTAGTCCGTTTGTGTATTAATAAAATTTCGTCTGTTTTTTTATTTGATTTTTTTTTTGGTTTTTTATTCGATTCAGGTAACAAAGTTATGCGCATGCTAATATCCTAGATAATTAAGATTCCGTTTGGTTTCGTTTTTTTGGTTAATTCAAACTAAAAAAATCACAAAATTCGAATGAATCTGTGAATTAAATATCAGATTTTTTGGGTTTTCGGATAAGAGTTTAGATAGATAACTTAAAATATTTGGATAATTTTTTTTCTAATTTTAATATTTGGATAAAAATTATTCTGGTAATTTTGTTTTTTTTTTTGGTGTATTTCAGTTTATAAATAATATTTTGGATTATTTAGTTATTTTAAAACTAAATACCAGTGTAAGCTGTAGCTTGGTTCTATCTCCTTCGTTCTAGAAATATAGGATCTCTTGGATAATTAGTAGAATTCAATCCAAACTAAACTTATTTTTTTTGGTTTGGTTTTGTTCTTCGGAGACAGATAGATGTGCAATACCTATCCATGATATATGTTTGTTTCATTGGTTTTCTATTTGATATCCGTTATAAACCAAATATTTTTCTAATCACTGTATAAACAACATATTAATATAGATGCTACATATATACAGTGAAAAATCTAAATATCAAGTTTGTATAAGAACCAAAGTTAGAGTTGATCAGTTAATTTTGAAACATTAGAAAAACCCGGCGCGTAGCGCCGGAAAACCCCTAGTGTATACAACTATCATAAAATGATCTTCATCATCTTCCTGAATAGCTTTTTGGAAGGAAGGTGTAAATAAATATAAATATAAATGATGGTTTTAATCTTGTTTTTTTTTTTAAAATCATCTACCATCTAAAGTTTAAAATGCCATTTTTCTCTTTACAATGTTGGTGAACGGTCAAGTTGTTTTTGTGAGTTTTCAAACTTAAAAGAAAAAACATTATTGATTTACAAATATACAGTAACAGAGTGTTGGTCCCAGTCAAAGCATAAGATAAAAGAACGTAAACACTTGTTGTTTTGGGTAGATAAGTCTACCTCTTTTTAGGTTTTTCATTGATTTATATAGAAAGGAAATACAGAGTGCGTGGAGCCTCAACTCCATAATCAAGGGAATGGGAAAGTGGAAGAGTTAGTTTCCTCAACACAAGGAAGACTAAGTCTCTTCTTATTGTACAAGCAACAATCGAAACATAATTTAATTAAAATACTTTGGGTTTGGTTTAGACCTTCGGTTTGATCTCCTCTGGTCCGGTACGAGTACTCCATCTTCTTCTTCCTCTACGTCTCTTGCATGTATCTTCCCATCATTACACCCGCCCTCGAAAAGAATCTTGTCCTCAAGATTCAGGGTTGGAAAACTCTTACGTAGTTGCTCAACACACTCCTATGTTGCTTCCTCAACCGGTAAGTCCTGCCACTTCACTAAGGCCTCGTTGACGTTGTTCCCTTCCTTGTCCAGCTTCCGACGTTTCAAGATGATATCTGGTACTAGCTTTAGCAATCCATTTGTGCGCAAGGGCGGCAAGGTACCTGATAGTGGTGTCTCATTTCCCAACCGCTTCTTCAAAAGGGAGATATGGAACACTGGATGAACTCGTGTACCCTCAGGAAGTTTCAGGCGGTAGGCGACTGCTCCAATGCGCTTCTCCACTTGAAAAGGTCCAAAGTAACGAGTAGAAAGCTTCTGGGATGACCTGCGGAATATGGTGTGTTGTCTGTAGGGTTGAAGATGTAAGAATACCCAATCACCCACCTCAAAAGAAACATCTCGACGCTTACGATCTGCCGCCTGCTTCATTCTGTTAATCGCAGCTTGCAAGTTGTGTTTTAGTTCCTGCAGCACTTTATCACGTTCCATCAGCTGGTCGTCAAGCTCTTGCAACAACGTGGAGCCGCGTTCATAACCAACCAGTGTAGGTGGGTCCTGTCCATATAGGGCCTTGTAAGGAGACATACCCGTAGAAGCATGATAGGTTGTGTTGTACCAATACTCAGCCCATGGAATCAATGAGCTCCACTGCTTTGGTCGTGAATGGACAAAACAGCGCAAGTATTGCTCGATCCAGCGGTTGACGACCTCCGTTTGTCCGTCGGTTTGGGGGTGATAGGCAGAAGACATGCGCATCTGTGTCTTAGATAAGCACCATAATTCCTGCCAAAAAGTACTCACAAAGACTGGATCACGATCGCTGACAATAGATTTAGGAATAACGTGATGCTTAACAACTGCGTCGAGGAATTTGGTGGCTACTGACTTAGCGGTGTAGGGGTGAGCAAGTGGAATCAAGTGTGCTGCCTTAGAGAGTGTCGACTACCACCAGGATGGAAGTGTGGTTATCAGAACGGGGTAGGCCATCCACGAAGTCCATTGACACGTCATCCCATAGTCTTTCCGGAATTGGTAGCGGCTGTAGTAGTCCTTTTGGTGCCAGACTTTCGACCTTAGCGCGTTGGCAAGTGTCACATTCAGTAACGTACTTGTGCACTGTCTTGTTCATCGATGGCCAATAGAATTGTTGCGACAGCCTCTTCAGTGTGCGGAGGACCCCAGAGTGACCTCCCATTGGTGTATCATGGAATTCTCGGAGCAATGACTCGACAAAAGAAGAACCAGGAGGAATTACCAATCTGTTGTTAAAATAGATCAGCCCATTCCTTCTTGCGTACGGTTGTCCTGGCCGATCATCAGCAAGCTTTCCAATTCTGAGCAAGTATGGAACGGAGACATTGAGGCGGCGAAGCTCATCCCAAAAATCAGTCCTCTGCATTGAGATGGCCTGGAGACAAGGACTTTTAGCTCGGCGAGATAAAGCATCAGCAGCAGCGTTTGCTGTACCGGGTTTGTAAGTAATCTCATAGTCATAACCCACCAACTTACCAATCCATTTTTGTTGCTCTGGTGTGAGAATCCTCTGTTCAAGCAGGAAACGAAGGCTGCGTTGGTCTGTCTGGATGATGAATCGTCGACCAAGAAGGTAAGGCCTCCAAGTACGAATAGCAATGACAATCGCCAGCATCTCACGCGCATAAGTAGACCAATTCTGCTTAGCTACCCCCAACGATCGGCTCATGTAGGCTATAGGTCTGCTGTCTTGCGTTAGAATTGCCCCAATACCATCTCCTGAAGCATCCGTTTGTATGATGAATGGCTTGGTGAAGTCGGGTAATGCCAGTGTTGGTGTCCTAGTCATGGCGGTCTTAAGCTTATCGAAAGCTTCATCAGCTACGGGACTCCAAGCGAACTTCCCTTTTTTGAGAAGGTTGGTTAGTGGCCGAGCAATGAGACCATAATCCTTGACGAATTTACGGTAGAAGCCCGTGAGACCAAGGAAACCGCGGAGTTCCGTGATAGTTGTCGGTTTTGGCCAATCAAGCATCGCCATCACCTTAGTCTGGTCGACTTTAACACCTGAGCCGGAGATGATGTGGCCCAAGTACTCGAGCTCATCCTTTCCAAACTCGCATTTCTTGTATTTGACAAAGAGTTGTTGCTGACGAAGGATCTCGAATACCATCTTGACATGTTCCAGATGTTCCGCCCATGAACGACTGTAAACCAATATATCGTCAAAGAAAACAAGTACGAATTTTCGAAGATAATCGCGGAATACCGAATTCATAAGAGCCTGAAATGTCGATGGAGCGTTGCACAATCCAAAGGGCATTACTAAGTATTCGTAATGGCCGTTGTGCGTTCGGAAAGCGGTCTTGTGGACATGATCGGGATGCATTCGTACTTGATGGTAACCGGCTGTTAAATCGAGCTTGGTGAAGATGGTGGCGCCGTGAAACTCGTATAACATATCGTCGACCGTAGGAATGGGGAATCGGTCCTTGATGGTGACAGCGTTCAACGCCCGGTAGTCGGTGCAAAACCTCCATGACCCATCCTTTTTCTTAACCAGTAATACTGGTGACGAAAACGGACTGGAACTAGCTCGCACGAACCCAGACTCTATCATTGTGCGAACTTGCTTCTCAATTTCCTCCTTTTGGTACTGCACGTAGCGATAGGGCCTGCCGTTCACCGGATCACTGCCCTCCTTAAGCACAATACTGTTGTGATATTTTTGTGTAAGGTCGTTTTAGTACTACGGAACACTGGAAGACTATTATATTTTATGTTTGTGTGCGTGTTTAGAGAATAGAAATTGAGGCAAAGGGATGTATTATTGAGTGTGTTTGGCGTTACAACGTATTGGGTGTATAAACCCTAGTTTTCTAGCCTAACTCTATAATCTCTAAGCCCCAAAAAGTCGATCCCTTATTCTAGGGTTTGGGTTCCCCTTTTATAGTTGATGTAAGTCGGTCAATCTTGGGCGGCTTCTGTAATATTCAGGAATATATTAGTTTCCCCTTGATTTGGGAAACTTCCATATTCATGCGGAGGATTGGTTCCTTGGTCCTTACGGCAAGGGCTGGGCCTTGGTTCCTCATACAGGGACTGGACCCTAGGTACTTGCCGAATGGAGATCGGGCCCTGGTGCCACCTGGTGGAGATGGGTCCTTTAAGTTGAGGAGGGACCCTGGGTCCTTTCCAAACGAGGGCCCAGAAGTCGAGACCCCTTCGGAGGCTGGAGAAAACTCTAGCCTTGGATATTTTTCCCCAACAGTTTGCCCCTTATTCCTTGATTGCTTAGTAGGGATCAAGGGATAATATGTAGCCTCGAGTCTTGATGCCATTTCTTCCAGCAGGAGAAGGGTTTTGAGTCTAGGCAACATGAGGAGTTAATTTGGAACATGATCGCTTAGTCGGAATGGGCCTCAGGGGAAATAAGGATCGCGGCCCGCTTGTGATGACGCTAGGTCGGCGAAGTATTTTGGAGGTAATTTTGGAAATTTGCCGAGAATCGCGAGTATCTTCCAAATTCTTTTGTCTTTCCTCTTTCTTTCTTTCCTTCCCTTCGCCAAAAATGGAAAGTCGTTCCAGGTATAAAATCGGATGTTTCGATGCCTTTGGACAATACGAATTTAGGTTTTCCCCTGTCCTTCTTATTGGAAGTAGATGTCAAACACTCCGATCTTCATGAAATCGTTCCCCACCCCCGGTGTTGGTGGACGTGTCAGACCCCGTTGCTTGTTTGGTGATCCTTTTGATTCCCCCATTCTAACACCTAGCGTGGTTTCGGGGACCGAGGATGAAAGAGTTCCCGTGGCCCCTGTTCGCCCTCGTCGTTTCTGTTCTTTCGATGCTTCAAGCGAAGACGAAGATGGCCCGAGGTCTGACATTAAGGAAGGTGATCTGGCGGGGATCCGCCGTAGGTATTCCTTGCCTGATACGATGGGGATCAGGTGTGCGGGAGAGTTCGAGCGAGCTCCTGATGGAGGAAGGGGCGAGATAGCGATTTTTGAGGCTTATTTGGAGGCCGGCTTTAGAGGAGGGATTCCTTCTTTGATCGCGGAGGTGGCGTCGTACTTTGGATGTTCCCCTTCGCAGTTTACGCCTGCTACATGACGTACTCTGATGGCTATCCAGGTGTTAGGAGAGCTCCACAGTATTCCTTTCGGGTTGTCTAAAGTCCTGTATTCTTACTCCTTTGTTCCCTTGCCAAGTAAGGGGGGCTTTTACCAAATATGGTCCCGAGATGGTGAACCTTTGGTAGATGAGCCCCCTCGAGGTCTCAGGGGTAGCTTTCCTTCAAACGATTCCTGGGACATGAGATATGTGTTTATGAAGGTCGAAGGTGTTCCTGGATATCCATGTTTCTGGCGTTTAGTGGGTAAGTTGCTTCTGTTTCCTTGGACACAGGTATTGTGTTTGCTGAATTATGTCAAATTTTTTCTTCTTGCAGAGGTGACCCGACCGGTTATCCAGGCTGGTGAGACTTTGGTGAAGTTGGCGCGAGGTATTCCTAGGCGCTTTCCCTGGATTTTGTTCTTGATGCATCCGATATCGCTGCGTCATAGCCGTATTTGGGGTAATGGAATTTCTCTTACTTGGTTCTTTCGTTCTAGCCGTAGTTTGATGGAGTCTTTGTTTTCCAGGTGGGATCCCTACGGCTTCGATATTGTCAGTGTACGAGGAATACTGTAGAACTCGGCACCAAAGTAGGAGATCTCGTAACTCATTTCCTTCCGTCCCTCCGGTGGTGGCTTCTTTGGCTCTGAGGGATGTTGGCGGGGATCGCTTTCCCAGTTTAGGTCGGCGTATTCCTCCACATGAAGAGATTCTTTTCCTCCGGAGGCAGCTTCGGGAAGTGATTTCCAACCTGGCTCCTATCGTGCAGAGGGCTCGAGAATATGCTCGTCAGGATCTTGTTAGAGAGTGGTCGATGAGGAGTGCTGGTCAGCATGAGCCGTTCGGGGGATCTGGCCGATGGGGACATGTTGGAGGTCCGATCCGAAATTCGGGGAGCGGTGAAGGTGGTCATGGTGTTTTCCCTTTTTCTCGCCGGGAGCCGAATCTCTGAATATTTCTTCAATGCTTTTTCTCGCTTTATGTTGTCGTTTTTGGATTTTTTTTGTAGCTTTCTCCCTTCCGAATAAGGATTAATAATATCTACCGGTTTTTGCTTTTACTTCGTCCTTTCTTTGATCCTTGCACTGCTTTATGGTTTTGACCTCCAGTTTCTTGGTTAGATGACTCGGTAGTTTTTAGGCTTTCCGGAGGAGATCAATCTTTGCGGAGAATCGTTGTCGGGAACTGATGGGTTCCAATCTGATTTGAACCCTTAGGTTCTTGTTGCTTCGAACTTGGAAATTTCCAAGGTCTAGGTCCTTTGAGTTTCTTTATTTGGGCCCTGAGGCCTTGCCCTTTAAATCTTGGAGGAGTAGGAGCTTTTAGGCTCTCTGGACCCTTAGGTCTCAGGAACCTTGAGGTTCTTCGGACCCTTAAGTCTTTGGAACCTTGAGGTTCTTTGGACCCTTAGGTCTTGGGAACCTCGGGGTTCTTCGGACCCTTAGGTCTTGGGAACCTAGAGGTTCTTCGGACCCTTAGGTCTTGGGAACCTAGAGGTTCTTTGGACCCTTAGGTCTTGGGAACCTAGAGGTTCTTCGGACCCTTAGGTCTTGGGAACCTAGAGGTTCTTCGGACCCTTAGGTCTTGGGAACCTAGAGGTTCTTCGGACCCTTAGGTCTTGGGAACCTAGAGGTTCTTCGGACCCTTAGGTCTTGGGAACCTAGAGGTTCTTCGGACCCTTAGGTCTTTGGAACCTAGAGGTTCTTCGGACCCTTAGGTCTTGGGAACCTAGAGGTTCTTCGGACCCTTAGGTCTTTGGAACCTAGAGGTTCTTCGGACCCTTAGGTCTTTGGAACCTAGAGGTTCTTCGGACCCTTAGGTCTTTGGAACCTAGAGGTTCTTCGGACCCTTAGGTCTTTGGAACCTAAAGGTTCTTTGGACCCTTAGGTCTTGGGAACCTAGAGGTTCTTCGGACCCTTATGTCTTTGGAACCTAGAGGTTCTTGGGACCCTTGAGTCTTTGGACCCGAAGGTCTTTGGACCCGAAGGTCTTTGGACCCGAAGGTCTTTGGACCCGAAGGTCTTTGGACCCGAAGGTCTTTGGACCCGAAGGTCTTTGGACCCGAAGGTCTTTGGACCCGAAGGTCTTTGGACCCGAAGGTCTTTGGACCCGAAGGTCTTTGGACCCGAAGGTCTTTGGACCCGAAGGTCTTTGGATCCGAAGGTCTTTGGACCCGAAGGTCTTTGGACCCGAAGGTCTTTGGACCCGAAGGTCTTTGGACCCGAAGGTCTTTGGACCCGAAGGTCTTTGGACCCGAAGGTCTTTGGACCCGAAGGTCTTTGGACCCGAAGGTCTTTGGACCCGAAGGTCTTTGGACCCGAAGGTCTTTGGACCCGAAGGTCTTTGGACCCGAAGGTCTTTGGACCCGAAGGTCTTTGGACCCGAAGGTCTTTGGACCCGAAGGTCTTTGGACCCGAAGGTCTTTGGACCCGAAGGTCTTTGGACCCGAAGGTCTTTGGACCCGAAGGTCTTTGGACCCGAAGGTCTTTGGACCCGAAGGTCTTTGGACCCGAAGGTCTTTGGACCCGAAGGTCTTTGGACCCGAAGGTCTTTGGACCCGAAGGTCTTTGGACCCGAAGGTCTTTGGACCCGAAGGTCTTTGGACCCGAAGGTCTTTGGACACGAAGGTCTTTGGACCCGAAGGTCTCTGGACTTTTATGCTTTTGGGGAGTCTTTCTGATCGCTCTCTGCTGCCCGGAGGCGAGCCACTCTCGATCTAAATTGAGAATTCGCACTGTGCTACCCTTGGGCATAGGTCATTCTCGAAATTCTCAATGCTGCACTCTATCTTTCTGCAGAAAGGTCACTCTCAGACTTATTGTGGTCTGGGGTGGGTCCCCCCGCAAGGTTCTGTCAACCCAGACACACTACCTTCCACGTCTGGATAGGTATTAAATTGTTTGTGCTTAACCGGTTATTTGCACTTTGCTCCCTGCATATCAGCCGCCAGAATCTGATTACAGTACTTGGCTGTGTACGTCATGCCCCCAGCGTGCGTTTAGCTTACAGCGTATTTCACGAGGGTTTGAATGGCACTAGTACGTGGTCCCCGCATAACTCTTGGCTATATGCCTTTACGCGGGGCCCTATCGCACAGACATCGGCTCAGGGCTGATCAGACCCCTTCCATATCTGTCTGTACATATGGTGAGTAGCCTCACCAGCTAGGGGGCTAGCTAAGATCTGAGGTCCCGAAGGTCCCTGATCCAGCTAATATGCCCCTTTAAGTATATTGGTGTTTCCTTAACTCCCTTTAGTCGAAACCAAATGTATTTTATAAGCCTAGTCCGAGGACGTTCTCGTTATACATAGGAGTAGGAAAACCAAAATACTTAAATATAGAATAGTATATATAGAGCTCGACCCGAAGATCTTGTCTTTAGAAATGATAGAATTTGAGGTGCAAGGCGTTCCAGCAGTTAGGTTGTACCTTGCATGTGCTGTCTTGCAGCTTATAGGCTCCTGCCCCTTGCACCCCTATTACCTGATAGGACCCTTCCCATCCGGGGGCGAGTTTTCCGGCTGATTTGTCTTTTGTATGGTTACAGACTCGCCTTAGGACCCAGTCCCCTTCTTGGAAGGTTCTGGATCTCACCTTCTTGTTATAACTCTTGGCTACCTTTATTTGGTACGACGCATTCTTTAGGCGGGCTGCTTCCCTTTTTTCGTCTAGGAGGTCTAGGCTTAGGTACATCAGCTCGTCATTTTCCTTGGGGGTTAGGATGTTGGAGATCGTGGTCTTGACATGTACCTCGGTTGGTATTGCTGACTCGGTGCCGTAGACGAGTGAGAAAGGGGTTTCTTGGGTAGCTGTCTTTGGAGTTGTCTGGTAGGCCCAGAGGACTCCGTGTAACTCTTCTGCCCATCGCCCGTGAGTCTTTTCCAAGCTCTTCTTAAGCATGTTTACCACCGTTTTGTTGGTTGACTCTGCTTGTCCGTTTGATTGCGGGTGCCTTGGTGCTGAATATGAGAGTTTGATATCCCAATCTTTGCAGAAGTCCTGGAAGTCGCCGCTGGTGAATTGGGGTCCATTGTCTGTGACAATTTCCTGAGGTGCTCCGAAGCGGGTTATTATGTTTGTCCAGATGAATTTCCTGATCTGGAGGTCCGTGATTTTTGCTAAGGCTTTGGCTTCTACCCACTTTGTGAAGTAATCGGTCATTACTAGGAGGAAGACCTTCTGCCCCGGCGCCATTGGGAATTTCCCTACGATGTCCATGCCCCATTTACGGAAGGGCCATGGGGAACTTAAGGACTTCAGGTTCTCTGGTGGTAAGTTAGAAATTGGGGCGTGCTTCTGGCATTGGCTGCAGGTTTTGGCCTGTTTGAGGGAGTCCTTCGCCATGGTAGGCTAGTAATAACCAGCCCTTCTCGCCCTGAGAACCAGGCTCCGTCCGCTGGAGTGTGAACCGCATTCCCCATCGTGGAGTTCCTCTAATATTCGTGTGGCTTCTCTAGGGGATAGACATCGCAGGTAGGGTCCTGAGAAGGACCTTCTATATAGCTTTCCCTCCGAAATGCAGTATCTGGCCGCTTGTCTCTTGATCTTCCGGCTCTCCTCTCGGTTTTCGGGTAGGACGTCATCTCTTAGGTAGTCGCTGATAGGGGTCATCCAGGTTTCTCCTTCGTCTACTACCGTCACTTCTTCCGGTTCAACCTCTTTCTGGGTTGCTGGCCATTGCAGGACCAACAACGGAATACTCATATGTTCCTTGGTTTCTAATGCGGAACCCAGGTTAGCTAGAGCATCGGCTTGGGAGTTCTGTTCCCTAGGTATTTGGGTAAGCTTATAGCTTGCGAATTGGTCTAGGAGACGTTTGGCCACAGATAGATACCTGATCATGCTAGGGTCCTTGGCTTGATAATCCCCTTGAGCTTGACTGATGATGAGCTGCGAATCACTGAAAATCTGGATGTCTTTTACTCCCATTTCCTTGGCTAATTCTAGGCCTGCTATTAAAGCTTCGTATTCTGCCTCGTTGTTCGTTGCTTTGAAGTTACAGCGTACAGCCCTTGAGGCCGATTCTCCCGTAGGGGAGGCCATGACCAATCCTACCCCTGCGCCTCTTATATTGCTGGAGCCATCCACGTGCAGGGTCCATTTCGCCAATCGTCCTGATACCTCGGGTTTATGAAGGACTGCTTTGATAGGGAAGGAGGTAACTACCACGACTTGGTGGGACTGGAAGTAGGGACGTAATTTCCGGGCCGCGACCACTAGGGCGAGGGCTAGTTTCTCTAGCTGGCTGTAGCGAGTTTCTGCGTCTAGCATGGATTTGCTGACGTAGTATATGGGATGCTGCCTTCTTTCCTCCTCCCTTACGAGGACTGCGCTAACTGCGTGTTCGGACACGGCTAGGTAAAGCAGTAGGGTTTCCCCTTCTAGAGGTTTGGACATGAGTGGTGGAGTAGTGAGATAGGCCTTGAGATCGGACAGTGCGGTTTCGCACTTCTCTGTCCATTGAAAGTCCTTAGGGTTCTTTAGTGTTTCGAAAAAGGCATGGGACTTGTCAGAAAGCCTGGAGATGAATCTGCTGAGGGCTGCCATTCTTCCCGTAAGTTTTTGAATCTCTTTGACGTTCCGTTGGGGAGGAATCGCCTGGATGGCCCTTATCTGTTCCGGATTTGCTTCTATGCCCCTGTGGGTGACTATGTATCCCAGGAATTTTCCGGAGCTTACTCCAAAGGAACATTTAGAAGGGTTGAGCTTCATATTGTATTTCCTCTGGGTGGTGAACGCTTGCTGGAGATGTGAGATATGGTCCTCCGAGTCAAGAGATTTCACCAGCATGTCGTCGAAGTAGACTTCCATGGTTTGGCCTATCTGATCGGCAAATATCGTGTTGACCAACCTCTGATAGGTGGATCCAGCATTCTTCAGACCAAATGGCATGACCTTATAGCAGTAGATGCCCCTAGAAGTCATAAAAGACGTCTTTTCTTGGTCGTCGGGATGCATCAGGATTTGGTTGTATCCCGAGAAGGCATCCATGAAGCTCATTAGTTGGTGCCCAGCGGTGGCATCCACTAGCTTGTCTATATGAGGCAAGGGGAATGGATCCTTCGGGCAGGACTTGTTGAGGTCCGTGAAATCGATGCAGATCCTCCATTTTCCTTTTTTCTTTTTCACAACCACCACATTGGCGAGCCAGTCGGGATATTGCACTTCTCTTATGAACACTGCGTCGAGCAGGTTCTTGACCTCTTCGTTAATGATTTCATCCCTTTCGGGGGCGAACTTCCTTCTCTTTTGTCTAACAGGAGGATGCTCGGGATTCACTTGGAGCTGATGCATGATGACGCTGGGGTCGAGTCCGGGCATGTCTTCGTGGGACCATGCGAAGCAATCAGAGTTAGATCTTAGGAAATCGATCAGCCTCCGTCTCAGATCCTTAGGCAGCTTGGAGCCTATCTTGTGGTTCCGCTCCGGGTTTCCTTCTATCAGGGGGACTTCGTCCATGTCTTCAACCTCGGGTTCTTCGGCATGAGGAACGAGAGGCTGCTTCTGTAATTTCTATAAAGCTTGGGTCCTTCCCTTCAGGGTGGTTTGATAGCAGGACCTAGAATTTTTTTGATCCCCTCTAATGACCTTCACGCCCCAGGGGGTAGGAAATTTTACCAATTGGTGGAGGGTTGATGGTACGGCTCCCATGCCGTGGATCCAGGGCCTCTCTAGTATTACGTTGTAAGACGACGGACAGTCGACTACCAAGAACTTGGTGGTTTGGTTTATTCCCTCGGTGTAGACTGGGAGGAGGACTTCTCCCTCGGTTTGCTTTACCTCTCCGCTAAATCCCACGAGCGGGACCGCTTTCCTGGTTAATGTTTTAGGGTCTAGCCCTAAATCCATATAGGCCGAGTGGAAGATAATGTTGCTGGAGCTGCCATTGTCCACCAATATTCGTTTAACCAGGCAGTTGGCTATAACAAGCGAAATAACGAGGGCGTCGTGATGGGGAGCAAGGACTTGTTCCTGCTCCGTCGCAGTAAAGCTGATTTCATCCGTTCCCAAGAGTGGGCGCTTGGGAGTCTCGGTCTCCTGACCGTTCCTAGCATTGCGAGTACTTCGTTTAGCTGCGGCGCTGCTGATCCCGCTTACTTCTGATTCTCCGGAGATGACGTGGATCACTCGTTCTTGTGGTGGAGGTAGCGCAGGGACCGCTTCATTGGGGAGAGCAGGGCCCTCTCTGTTAAGGAGATCCTTGGCCTTATCCGAGAGGAATTCCCTTAGGTAACCCTTCTTGAGAAGCTCGGCTACTTCCAATCTTAAGGCTACGCAATCCTCCGTGGTATGGCCGTGATCGTTGTGGAACCCACACCATCTTTTAGGGTTCCGGGTAGCGTCAGGGGACCTCATTTTAGGTGGCCACTTGACTTGTGGGTCCATTTGCCTCAGGACTCCAATGAGCTCCGGTTTGGATATCGCTAGGTGGGAAATGCTGGGCCAAGTCGAAACCATCATTCCTTCGGACCGAGGTAAGGGGCGATGTTGGTATCTGCCCCTGCTCTGATTGGTGGATTCCCGCGAAGGTCGGGATCGGATGGTCTCCTCACGCTCGTCTTTTGATGGTTTGGAGGACTTCTGATCATACTTGGAGGAAACCTTGGCCCTGCTCACGACGTCTTCTTCCCACCTTACTTGGGCCCAGGCGCGGCATAGTACATCCGCCATGTCTCCACATCTGTACTTGGTTAGCTCCTTGTAGAGCTTTCCCTCCGGGAGTAGGCCCTTCTTGAAGGCTGAGATTGCTGTATCGGCGTTACACTCGGGTATGGAGACCTTCTCTTGGTTGAAACGAGCTATGTAGGAGCGTAGGGATTCGTTTCTGTATTGTTGGATCTCGTAGAGGTCATCTGATCTCTTCTCCAGGTGGCGGCTACTAGCGAACTGTTCCACGAACTTGTCGCTGAAGGCGGCGAAGGATGCTATGGACCCCGTGGGGAGGTTGATGTACCACTGGAGGGCAGGACCGGTTAGAGTTGATCTGAAGCCATTGCACATGGTGGCTTCCCTTGCGTCTTTCGGAATAGCCACGGCTACCATGCGTTGCTTGTACTGGACGATGTGGTTGTCGGGATCTCCAGTTCCTTCGTACATCTTGATGCTCAGGAAAGAGAACTTTCGAGGCATCTCGATCGAAGCAATCTCCTTCACGAAAGGCGTGTCGGAGTACGACCTTGGATCACTTCTACGGATGGGGGGAGCTACTCCGGGGAGCCTTTCCACCATGGATTGGATGGTGCCGAATTTTTCGGATACCATCTTCTCTAGGTAAGCGGCTAAAGCTGGATCCGAGATCTCGGGATGATCAGGTGAGTATTCTTCGTCCTCTGTATCAGATTCGTCTTCTTCTTCTTCTCGGGTTACGTCTCGAACGTTTTCTTGACCGACGGGTTCGTCTCCGGTCTGCTGAGGCGTTTCCTCGTCGTCGTGCGGGGTGTTGAGCGAAGCCATAGGTCGAACTTTGGTTCTGAACCATTTTCGTTTGTTCCCTACTGCCCCGAGGGATTGATGTTCTCGGCTTCCATGGCGTCTAGCTTCTCGGGGCTTTGCTGGAGTTTCTTGGAGTGTTCTCCAAGTTGGTCTTTTAGGTATTGAACTTCCTGGACGAGTTCCAGACCTGCAGGTGCGGTTTCCTGAGCCTTGTGAAGGTCGGTAATTTGACTCTGAAGGGTTTCGAATCGGCTCAGAAGCTCCTTCTCCTTCGGGGTCAGATTGGCTTGATTGAACTCGTCTTCCGATGCCATCGTCACGTAGTTGAGTTACTCCCCTCTTTCTAGCGCCAAACTGTTGTGATATTTTTGTGTAGGGTCGTTTTAGTACTACGGAACACTGGAAGACTATCAAGTTTTATGTTTGTGTGTGTGTTTAGAGAATAGAAATTGAGGCAAAGAAATGTATTATTAAGTGTGTTTGGCGTTACAACGTATTGGGTGTATAAACCCTAGTTTTCTAGCCTAACTCTATAATCTCTAAGCCCCAAAGTGTCGATCCCTTGTTCTAGGGTTTGGGTTCCCCTTTTATAGTTGATGTAAGTCGGTCAATCTTGGGCGGCTTCTATAATATTCGGGAATATATTAGTTTCCCCTTGATTTGGGAAACTTCCATATTCATGCGGAGGATTGGTTCCTTGGTCCTTACGGCAAGGGCTGGGTCTTGGTTCCTCGATACAGGGACTGGACCCTGGGTACTTGCCGAATGGAGATCGGGCCCTGGTGCCACCTGGTGGAGGTGGGTCCTTTAAGTTGAGGGGGGACCCTGGGTCCTTTCCAAACGAGGGCCCGGAAGTCGAGACCCCTTCAGAGGCTGGAGAAAACTCTAGCCTTGGATATTTTTCCCCAACACTTAGTAGCCAGCGTTTCATTTTGAACCTCTCCCATCGGTGCAACAGATCCGTCTTCTCGGAGACTCGATACGGCGTCTGCCAGCATCTGCCTGAAAGAGTCTTCCATTCCACGAAATCTTGCATTTATCCCCTCGTCGATCTTGACGTTGATCCTGGCGATTTCGTCTTGCACCATGCCCAGACCTGTCTCCAAGTCCGACAATCTCTCCTTGTTGCTTGCCATAACCCTAATATTGCTTCAGGTTACAACAACAATGCTCTGATACCAAATGTTGGTCCCAGTCAAAGGATAAGATAAAAGAACGTAAACACTTGTTGTTTTGGGTAGATAAGTCTACCTCTTTTTAGGTTTTTCATTGATTTATATAGAAAGGAAATACAGAGTGCGTGGAGCCTCAACTCCATAAACAAGGGAATGGGAAAGTGGAAGAGTTAGTTTCCTCAACACAAGGAAGACTAAGTCTCTTCTTATTGTACAAGCAACAATCGAAACATAATTTAATTAAAATACTTTGGGTTTGGTTTAGACCTTCGGTTTGATCTCCTCTGGTCCGGTACGAGTACTCCATCTTCTTCTTCCTCTACGTCTCTTGCAGGTATCTTCCCATCACAGAGTCTTCTAAAAATTGTAATCTTAGCATTTTACAGAAGCTATAAAGAAGTAGGAACCACAAACTCAACAACAATTGTATCTTCCACATAACCACCAACCGTCTCGTTCACCAACTCCTCGTGAGCCTCAACTTCTCCAAGATCCTTAAAATACGCAACCGATGCAACCGAGAAACCCTTTGCTCTCGCCGGAGAGAAGTTTTCTCCCACACTGATCTCATCACTTCCTCGAGACCTCTCCTTAATCATTTCCATAATCTCCTTCTTGGCCTCGTCGGTGACGTTCTCTTTCAACTTCAGCAGCGTCACTGTCCCAACAGAACCTACACGAGGTTTCAAGATTCCCGGGGCTTCATCGGCGATCCAGTCAACGGACATGAGGTCTTCCAAAATCGGCATGGTTTCCTCTTCGACGCGAAGGTGGTCGGGATGTGCGTGGTACACGCTGAAATCTTCTTTGGACCTGTACCGGCTGTGGAGGACGTGAGTGAAGGCGAAGGCGGATTTTAGACGTTGGATTGGAGCCGCGGAGAGGTAAAGAACTTGGTCGATAGTGGCAAGGCTGTTGAGGTCGTTGATCATGGCCTCGATCTTGTCAGAATCAACGTTGTCTTTGACTTTTAAAAGGACGATGTGCTCGATGATCTGAGACATCGTAGCCTAGTGAGGCGAAAACGAGACGTTAAGAGATAAGATAACTATCAAAATGAATGAAGGCCTTTTAACAAGGAGTAACGATCAAAATGAAGATTCAGTATATACATACAAAATTGATTGGAAATGAATAAAAGAATCTAAAGGCAAGATAATCCAAGAGAAAGCAAGTGTTCCACATGTTGAAGATAATATAACGATTAAAATAAAGATTCAATATATATATATATACGAAATTGATTGGAAATGAATAAAATAATCTAAAGGCGAGATATTCCTTATTTGGAAAAAATGCAAGATAATCCAATAGGAAAAAAGTATTCCACAAAATTAAGGAATTGTAAAATATATTTTTCTTTCTGATTAAATCCGCATTCTCAACAAAAAAAAAATCAAAAGTCTATACATAAGATTTCAGGAACACTTATGTAGAGATTACTAAGTATAAGATTTTCTATTGGGTTTTGTTAATCTCTTTTAAAAAAATAATCCGCATTTTAATTTCCGCATTTTCAGGAACACTATGTAGAGATTACATGAAATTTTAGTAAGTATTAAAGTGCACTTACTCGGTTAATTAAATTTTGATCCACCATTATGTACTCTTTTATTTTGATATACAAAGCCAGTGTTCAAAAAATGCACTTACTCTTTTTTCATGTCTTAAAGGCACGATCGAAATTGTTGAAGTAAAAAAAAAATCCGATATATTAAAGTTGTATTCTGATAATTAGTATTGCTGATGACATCAAAATGATATCACTTGTGAAAAACGTTCGAGGTTTAAATGTGTGTTGAGCCTCATTTGGGCTAACCGACATTATTCAAGAAGCTGCTCCAATGCGAGGTTGATATGGTCAAGACTCAAGAGAGCTCTTCCCGATCTCGCGAGGGTAGATCTCGAAGAAGGCATAACTATAAGAAAAGAAGGGGGAAAGAGAAGAAAGACACGTGAAACCCCAGAGACTTTACACCAAACATATTGACCTCGAGCTCTCACCCTTGTTCTGATCGCTATGATACCTAGTTCTCATTCAGTAGCAATTATAATTCGATCTCTTTTTTATCACTGTATTTGATCAAATCCTTATCAATAATAAAAAAAAAAAATTTTGTCAATCGGAATCTGATTGTCTTCTGACTTCTGAGTATATTGTTGTCGACGTTTATTTTTTTCCTATTTTTTTACAAACAATCATTGTCAAATTCCTAGTGTAGAATTTAGGATTTACAATGTATTTATCTGAAAGTTTAATATTTGATTTTCTCTTTAAATGTTGGTGGCCGTTTTTGTGAGTTTACAAACTTTTTTTGTTTTTGAGTTTACAAACTTAAAAAAACATTCTTGAAATACAAATATAATAACAGAGTCTCGAGAGATTGAAATCTGAGCATTTTACAGAATCTATGAAGTAGGAACCACAAACTCAACAATAATGGTATCTTCCACATAATCACCAACCTTCCCCTTCACCAACTCCTCGTTCACCTCAACTTCTCCAAGATCCTTAGAATACGCAACCGATCCAATTGAGAAACCCTTCGCTCTCGCCGGGGAGAAGTTTTCTCCCACACTGATCTCACGAGACTTCTCCTTAACCACTACTTCCATAATCTCCTTCTTGGCCTCGTCGGTGACGTTCTCTTTCACCTTCAGCAACGTCACTGTCCCAACAGAACCTGCACGAGGTTTCAAGATTCCCGGGGCTTCATCGGCGATCCAGTCAACGGACATGATGTCTTCCCATATCGGCATGGTTGCCTCTACGACCCGAAGGTGGTCGGGATGTGAGACGTACGCGCTGAGATCGTCTTTGGATCTGTACCGGCTGTGGAGGACGTGAGTGAAGGCGGAGGAGGATCTGAGACGGTGGATAGGAGCGGCAGAGATGTAGAGAACTTGGTCGATGGTGGCGAGGCTGTTGAGGCCGTCGACCATGGCGTCGATCTTGCTGGAGTCGACGTCGTCTTTGACTTTGATGGTGTAGCCCTTGAATGGCTGTTTGTTCCTGGATCACTTGAAGGGGGCGTGGGTGGATGATAGATGATGATATGGTCCTCTCCTTAGAGTTATGTGATGCTCTAAAGATGGCTTTCTGCTCCACTGACACAGGATCACCCTGCTTAGTGTCTAGAATGGATCATAGAGATAATCCTTGCAAACAGAGAATCAAAGACTCAATCTGTATCAAGGCTTGTGGGTTGATGTGGGACATAAGAGATATGGCTCTTCTCCTGATACTCCAAGGCTTCTGATCTAGGTATGACACACCAAATCAGAGAACCCAAGCTGGATATTACACACCAGCAGAATTGAGAAAAAAACTCAAAACAAAGAAGATGATAAAAATGTCGATTCCAAGTTCTTTCTCTCTTGGCTGCTGCCATGAGTTTTAAAACAAAAACAAGGTCTAACCTAACCAATTTGGTTAGCCAAAAACAAAATCCCCTTCTATTCCCAATTAAAATTGGTTTACTAATCCTAATTATCTCTGGTTTAAATTAAATGAAAAGCCCAATAACCAGAAACATTACAATTGAATCAAATTGAACCAACATCCTGGTTTGTCTTGGTTATCTTCCTTGTAAAGACCACCCACGAAATTGGCTAAGTGTAGAAGCCTCTCCTCTTGTGCTCTCAGCCTTGATCTAGTCATTGGTCCAATCCACACACTTGCTGGCTCTCCTGGTTTCTCTTGCTGGTTCTGCTCCTGGTCTTGGTTCTCCTCATCAGTAGCCTCCTCATCAGTGTCACTCAGCTCCTCCTCAAGGTCTCTGGTCATGGCTACACCATCCCCTCCTCCTTTAAAAGGATTTGACCTCAAATCCAAGCTTTGTATGATGATAGAACCTTGATCACTCAACACCAGATTGCATGATGTGGCCTTGAGAGATATCTTCACTTCTCCAATCTTTCCAGGGTCAAATACAAAGCTCTGCAATCCTTTGTTAAATCCCCTTTTTTTTTTCTTTTATATATTTATAATTCTTGGTGTAGCCCTTGAATGGCTGTTTGTTCCTGGATCACTTGAAGGGGCGTGGGTGGATGATAGATGATGATATGGTCCTCTCCTTAGAGTTATGTGATGCTCTAAAGATGGCTTTCTGCTCCACTGACACAGGATCACCCTGCTTAGTGTCTAGAATGGATCACAGAGATAATCCTTGCAAACAGAGAATCAAAGACTCAATCTGTATCAAGGCTTGTGGGTTGATGTGGGACACAAGAGATATGGCTCTTCTCCTGATACTCCAAGGCTTCTGATCTAGATATGACACACCAAATCAGAGAACCCAAGCTGGATATTACACACCAGCAGAATTGAGAAAAAAACTCAAAACAAAGAAGATGATAAAAATGTCGATTCAAAGTTATTTCTCTCTTGGCTGCTGCCATGAGTTTTAAAACAAAAACAAGATCTAACCTAACCAATTTGGTTAGCCAAAAACAAAATCCCCTTCTATTCCCAATTAAAATTGGTTTACTAATCCTAATTGTCTCTGGTTTAAATTAAATGAAAAGCCCAATAACCAGAAACATTACAATTGAATCAAATTGAACCAACATCCTGGTTTGTCTTGGTTATCTTCCTTGTAAAGACCACCCACGAAATTGGCTAAGTGTAGAAGCCTCTCCTCTTGTGCTCTCAGCCTTGATCTAGTCATTGGTCCAATCCACACACTTGCTGGCTCTCCTGGTTTCTCTTGCTGGTTCTGCTCCTGGTCTTGGTTCTCCTCATCAGTAGCCTCCTCATCAGTGTCACTCAGCTCCTCCTCAAGGTCTCTGGTCATGGCTACACCATCCCCTCCTCCTTTAAAAGGATTTGACCTCAAATCCAAGCTTTGTATGATGATAGAACCTTGATCACTCAACACCAGATTGCATGATGTGGCCTTGAGAGATATCCTCACTTCTCCAATCTTTCCAGGGTCAAATACAAAGCTCTGCAATCCTTTCTCATGTCTCAATACATCTTGGAACTTTTCTCAAGGCATGTAGCTTCTAAGGTAGATGATTCCTCCACTTTGTTGAGTTTAAAGCTGTCTGCTTCTCTCCAGGATGATACTACATACGTCCTGCACATTAACATGAGACCATATACTCTCAGTTTAACCTTCTTCTGGTCAGGTGGTCGTGTGGTTTTGTCCCCATACTCATCCTCCAGTTCTGGCTTCTCTTTAACCACCACCAGTTCCTGTTTATCTCTTCTCAGCTTGTTCTGATCAGTTATGAAGCTGATAAAGGATGTGTTGCCTCCTGTTCTTCCTCTATGTTTACTGCAAATAGTTAAAATCACTCCATCCTCTCTCCCTTCAAAAAGATTTGACCTCAAATCTTGTTCTTTAGGAGTGAATGAACCCTGCAAATCAAGCTTGTATGAAACTGTTTTCTGACCCAGAAAGTTGTTACTTCTTCTACCAACACTCAAGCTTCCTCCTGGTTCAAAAACAACATGTTGCAGTCCCTTGACAACTCTCAGATGCTCTACTAAGCTAAGCTGAAGACATACCATAGGTCTGATCAGAAATTCACAAGTTAAACTATTAAAGTTATCACCTTTCTCAACAGTAGAAAGCACCAATTCAAGAGCCTTAGATGACCCTCCAGGAACTTTTTCTTCTTGTTTCCTTTGGTCAGGCACGTGGCCACACTCATCTTCTGCAACTTGTGCCTCCTCCTCTAGTTTTAGAAAAAATGTTGTTGGTTCTGGTTCAGTTTGATGACTCTCCTCAATCTGTCTTTTTGGTGAAGCTAATATAGAAGCTTGCAGCTTTTCCTCCTCTCTTTCCAATGATAGATCAGGAACCACAGATCTTCTCTCAGCTGGTTTTGATGGCAATTCAGACCAACATGCAGGCTTATCTAGAGTAGCAAGCTTTGTTGCTGCTCCTGGTTTTAGTTCAGGAAGTTTCCACTGCAAGATAAACCTCTTCTTCATCAAGGTCTTCATCTCAATACATGAAGTAATTTGTGATTTTTTTTCAAATCTCCTAGTCTGAGAAACCCTCTGCCACCATGAGAATGCACTTCCACAGAGTCCATTGACTGCTAGACAAACCTTTTTCTTTTCAGTATAGTATTGGAGTCCAAAGAGAAACTCCATCTTCTTTTCCCAATCAAGGTATGCCTCTGTATCAATCTTCCCATAGAATACTGGAATTGTAAGATCTTCTTCATATCCAGACATATCATACAGCTTGTTAACTGACAGATTTCGTGCTCCTTGTTTATAACTTCAAACCCTAACCTTCAAGAGGCTCTGATACCACTTGGTGTAGCCCTTGAATGGCTGTTTGTTCCTGGATCACTTGAAGGGGGCGTGGGTGGATGATAGATGATGATATGGTCCTCTCCTTAGAGTTATGTGATGCTCTAAAGATGGCTTTCTGCTCCACTGACACAGGATCACCCTGCTTAGTGTCTAGAATGGATCACAGAGATAATCCTTGCAAACAGAGAATCAAAGACTCAATCTGTATCAAGGCTTGTGGGTTGATGTGGGACACAAGAGATATGGCTCTTCTCCTGATACTCCAAGGCTTCTGATCTAGATATGACACACCAAATCAGAGAACCCAAGCTGGATATTACACACCAGCAGAATTGAGAAAAAAACTCAAAACAAAGAAGATGATAAAAATGTCGATTCAAAGTTCTTTCTCTCTTGGCTGCTGCCATGAGTTTTAAAACAAAAACAAGGTCTAACCTAACCAATTTGGTTAGCCAAAAACAAAATCCCCTTCTATTCCCAATTAAAATTGGTTTACTAATCCTAATTGTCTCTGGTTTAAATTAAATGAAAAGCCCAATAACCAGAAACATTACAATTGAATCAAATTGAACCAACATCCTGGTTTGTCTTGGTTATCTTCCTTGTAAAGACCACCCACGAAATTGGCTAAGTGTAGAAGCCTCTCCTCTTGTGCTCTCAGCCTTGATCTAGTCATTGGTCCAATCCACACACTTGCTGGCTCTCCTGGTTTCTCTTGCTGGTTCTGCTCCTGGTCTTGGTTCTCCTCATCAGTAGCCTCCTCATCAGTGTCACTCAGCTCATAAATACAAACCCTAACCTTCAAGAGGCTCTGATACCACTTGGTGTAGCCCTTGAATGGCTGTTTGTTCCTGGATCACTTGAAGGGGGCGTGGGTGGATGATAGATGATGATATGGTCCTCTCCTTAGAGTTATGTGATGCTCTAAAGATGGCTTTCTGATCCACTGACACAGGATCACCCTGCTTAGTGTCTAGAATGGATCACAGAGATAATCCTTGCAAACAGAGAATCAAAGACTCAATCTGTATCAAGGCTTGTGGGTTGATGTGGGACACAAGAGATATGGCTCTTCTCCTGATACTCCAAGGCTTCTGATCTAGATATGACACACCAAATCAGAGAACCCAAGCTGGATATTACACACCAGCAGAATTGAGAAAAAAACTCAAAACAAAGAAGATGATAAAAATGTCGATTCCAAGTTCTTTCTCTCTTGGCTGCTGCCATGAGTTTTAAAACAAAAACAAGGTCTAACCTAACCAATTTGGTTAGCCAAAAACAAAATCCCCTTCTATTCCCAATTAAAATTGGTTTACTAATCCTAATTGTCTCTGGTTTAAATTAAATGAAAAGCTCAATAACCAGAAACATTACAATTGAATCAAATTGAACCAACATCCTGGTTTGTCTTGGTTATCTTCCTTGTAAAGACCACCCACGAAATTGGCTAAGTGTAGAAGCCTCTCCTCTTGTGCTCTCAGCCTTGATCTAGTCATTGGTCCAATCCACACACTTGCTGGCTCTCCTGGTTTCTCTTGCTGGTTCTGCTCCTGGTCTTGGTTCTCCTCATCAGTAGCCTCCTCATCAGTGTCACTCAGCTCCTCCTCAAGGTCTCTGGTCATGGCTACACCATTTGAAGAGGACGATGTGCTCGATGATCTGAGACATGGCAGCGTAGTGAGGAGAAAGGTAGCTGGAGGTTAAACTGATAGGATATAAATAAAGATCAATGATTAAATGAAGATAAGCATATTGATTGGAATTGGAATAGAAGAATCTCTTAGTTGGGATAGTCCAGAAAGGAAACAAGTGTTCCACAAAATTAAAGAACCTGAAAAGCTTTTTCTTGTTTAAAGAGTTATCTTTTTTTTTCTTTCGACTCAATTCAAGATTATATTAACCAATTTGTAGTAACGAGATTATAACCGCACAAGATTTTCATCTCACACAAGATTTTCACTCCACTTACAATATCAGAATCTAGTAGCACATAAGAACACTTAAAAGGATCCTACACTACCAGAAACAATCCGATATTGTATTTTTCACTACTACGAGAACGAAAACATCTCACTACTCGGAATAAACCGTTTCTTAAATTACTAAATTCTTCCACTAAAAAAACAAACTACAAAACATATCTTTTGTCCGCAGAGCCAATAATAAGAATGCTGAAAAAAATAGCACATAGCAAATGGAGCTATTGATTAAATTTTTAAGCTTGGCCATTGCTTCATCACCTGAAAAAGCGCTTCCTCTCACTACTGAGAGAGGACTTACATTAGAACTCTTAGAAACTGGATTAATGATTGAAAGAATTAACCTGGCCAGCTGCTGCATCGCCAGACCAGCACATAAACCTCTATATTCATCTGAGGGCTTCGGGACAGCGGTTCCATAGCTGGGAAAACAGGTTGAGGTCATGGCTCCATTGACGACCAGACCTGAATTTGAGAGGCAAAAGAAGAGGCACATCTACCAGATAAACCATAATTACTGCGAATACTATGCCTCTAACCGTGATCACCATTGGTCCTTCAAGCTCTCCCACAGACCACTCAAAAAAGCAGAAGGTCTGTCCCGACTCGCCTCCGAGAACCGGAGGAAACGACTTCTCCTAACCAGACGCCTTCACACCAATGTCGCAACACTGCTTGAAAAAAGAAGAAGCAGATCCCTTCCTTTCTCCGACAGAACCATAGACATTCTTTACGATCTTTGGAAGATACAGTACACACATCACAAGAGAAAGTACGGTGAACACCCATCTTCCGCACGATCTTTGGTGTGCCTCCAAAGGGAGACTCCAGAGTTTCCTAGAGCGGGAAGAGACATAGAGCATCTCACGCGCTGAGACAACTCCTAACGTCACCACACACACTCCTCCCTTGCAGTTCTGAGCTTCAATCCGGCAAGGTGAGACCGGCCTCCAGATCCGCAGTGAAAGTGTCAAGAAAAACTGTCATGCGTCGCTGCCTCTTCACTGGGAGCCGACGAGACCAAAGAAAACGACTCGAACCAGACTCCGACAATAGAACCCTAAAAGCCGACCCAACCACCTCTTCACCTGACTCGTTGTCGCTTCAGATCCGTCTTCAGTTTCACCAGATTTTTCTCCGCCGCGGTCAGAACATCCACCAGAAACAATCAGAACTCACCAGACACGCCAAGCATATCACCAAGGAATAGAGAGTAGCGGTAGGGCAAAAGGAAAAGGAGACAGAGAGTTAAAGGAGTAGCCTCCAACGCTGTTAGGGTCTCAGAAGCCGGGGGTAGAGCCGCTGTGCTAGGGTTTGTTCAAGGAGGCGGAGAGTTTCGAGAGTGAGATGTGTTTTTGTTGGATGTTTAAAGCGTTACTTTAAATATATATAATTTAGTGTTTCAAAAAGATATATATATATATATATATATATATATATATATATATATATATATATATATATATATATATAACCCAATTATTGAAGAAATATGATGTTTTAAGAAAAAAATACAAAATTTAAAAAAAAATTAAATTGAAGAAAACAAAAAAGTATTACCTCATTTCCTAAAGATTCATATTTTAGGATTTTCACGCTTATTAAGAAAATATATCAAATTTTAGTTACTAATACATTATTTTCTGTGATCAACTATTTCCATAAGTTTTCACCAATAGAATTTTAATAACTACAATTATGTTTTATAAGTTTACAATTTGTATTTAATTTATGCATTAAAAATATGAAAAGTGTACTATATCCGTCTCATTTTAAGTGACTTTAAGGTTTTTTCACAAAGATTAAGAAAATGCAAAATTCTATGTAATTTATCTTGGTTTTATAAAAAATATCATTAAATAAAACAGATTAACCAATAGAAAAGATACAACATTTTGTAATTGGTTACAAATTTTCAGCAACATTAAATTTTATCTACAAAAGTGAGAATATCAATTATTTTGGGACAAAATATAAATCTTTAAAATCCACTTAAAGTGGGACAGAGGGAGTATTAGTCGTCGTTCTAGGTTTATGCACACAGATTAATAAATCAATTAATTTTACATACTTTCAAAACAAAAAGACAATTACCAATAAACCTAACCATATTTCAACGAATAGAAAAATAGAATAGTGAATACTAACAATAAAACGACACTTATTTTGAAACAAAAATTCTACTCTAGAGCGACAAGTAATTTGAAACGGAGGGATTGTCTTTTTGAAACATTTTTTTTCTAAAACATTGATATATCAAAAAAGAATGAGTATATATTATGTGTAATTTTTTCTTAAAATGTATAAAAACATATTAATCATAAATTCTTCTAAATATTTATCATAATGTTAACAAAATAATTATACATTGAAGCGAAATATTTTAAAATTAAAATATCTAAAATATCAAATATGAATATGAATATTTTTTTTATTTACACATTGAAGCAAAATACTTTACAAATCCAAATTTATTTACTGTCAACGGAAATAAAGAATAAGTAGATCAAACTACAGTATACTGGTTGACGAAAAAAAATATCAAACTATACTGGGCCTTAACGGTTAATTCCTTCGTAATTTATTACAGCCCATTGGATGAACCTACAACATGTGTGTTTGTTTGTGGGGGAGATTGCAACCTAGGATAAAGTTTAATCAGCTTTGACATAAACGTACGGTCAGCTTTATCTTTGATTAGATCGATGATCTTAGCAAGTAGTATTTAAAATATTTTATTTATGCTTTAACGACTTTTTGAATTTAAATACAATTAATTTTGGAAAGTATTTCGCTTCAATGTGTTCTTGGAATGAGGATTTGATTTGAGTCCATCATTTACAAAAAGAGAAAACCAAAAGGAAAAGATGGACTCAAATCAAATCCTCATTCCAAGGTGATTTGTACCTTTACCTAATTGTGTTTTTGTTTGCACGTACGTGTCTGAAAACATCGCACGTGTACATATCATCACCTATACCGCTATACGTATATTCACCTCAACTACATATGGCGTAAAAGGGGGTTTGAAACTGATTAATTATAACTCATAATTTTTATTAAGTTTTGGCTAAATAAACTTCATTGAAGAGAAGGATTTGTCAAATGCATGGCCAAAAGATAGAAAGGTTTTCCTATAAATGTTAGTTTTATTTTAGTACGCTATGTTAGATTTGTCATTGTAAAATCATAAGACGTTTTTTTCAAAAATAATCACAAAACGTAAAAGTAATTCTGTAGCTTCAAAAATATAACTTTTCAGACAAATTTTTTTTCAAAAAACAAAATCGAAATTAGATTTGTTCATCGATCGATGCTGACATGTTGTACATTCTAACGGGACATCGGATTCTAAAGTTACCCTTAAGTCATGACGTAGAAACGAATAAATAGTGCACGGATGGGTGTGAGTTTATAATTACAATCATAATCGCTACGTCCTCATGCTAACATTATTGAAATTTGAATATATATAACATTTTACTATTCAAAATATATTTATAACAATAAATCAATAAGAAATAAAATAATGAGAAAATGAATTATTAAATTATCTATATACTATCATATTATATCGATATAATTCTATACAATTCGTTATAACTCGTAATTATTAACTATTAGTATTTCTTAAAAAGGAAGTGAGAGAAAAAAATAGAGAAAAATGATGAAAAATGCCGCACGAGTCCTTTCATTGGATTCCTTTCAAAGATGATATCGTCTATTCCAACATTTTGTACAGGTCTTAACATTTTCTTTATAGTCTTTTTCACTAACTGGATTGAACTTTTTTTAAAAAATTACAGTTTACATTAACAAAGTAATTTCTTTAATTTTCAAATAGTTTTACGCAGTAACTATTTCAAATTTTATTAACTTTAAATCTTACAATGGAGTTGTTCAACCTTGTAAAAGTTTTGATTATGCTCAAAACTTTTGTAGCATATTCGGCATCCACTCCTTTCCTATCAAACTGATAGCATATTTTGAACTCTATAAAAAGATTTAAATTTGAGCTATCACTCTGATAAAAACAGGATCAAGGCATGACTTTTTGAAGGACGTTGTTAAAGAGATTACGAATAAATTGAGGCCTAGCTAAAACCAGAAAAGTATGTAAAATAACCCAGCTCGTAATTAACTCAAATCAAAATACAAACAAAACTGCAAAGCTAATTAACAAACCCCGAAATGTTAGCAAGCATCATCCCGTTACAGAAAACATAATTTAAAAGTTACAAAATAACTAATTAAAACGAGATAGGGTGTTCGATAAATTATAACCTATCACAAATTCAAAATTATCAGAACTAAAAATACGAAAGAGAGAAACAGCACGTCAAGAAGAAAAGAAGGAAAAACATATCACACTACACTCTCTATAATATACCTTCAACTATTGTATTCGAACCAAACCATACGCTTGAGATTGATCATACCATGAGAACAACCACGAAAACCTAACTATATATCTTTAACAAAAAAAAGAAAACCTAACTATAAACTTAACTTATTTACTGATATGTTGACCATGTGCGACAAGAAAGAAAAGCTCTACATCTGGAGGAGCAAAGAAAGAGATCTGTCTCCTCCTCAAAGCAATATTCTGCGCCACCCTTTGCTTCTTTGGCGCCGGCGGACACGTCAGCATCTCTGGTATTCGTGACTTCTTAGATATCGGAGTACAACATCCACTGGCTGGAATCGGCAACGTTGACGTAGCGGTCGAAGATATTGAAGTAGATAATGACGTTGAAGTGACGTCACTAGTGATACTACATGGAGAAGATGGGTTTTTGACTCCTTTTCTACTTCTTGTAGTAGTTCTTCTTATTGGTTTCTTTGCTTTTGATGCCATTTTAAGACCAAACTAAGAGAGAACCGATGAGAAGAAAGAGAGAACAGAAGAAAGAGACAGAAGAAAGTCTGTGGAACTATTATATATATGTATATATGTATAATAAAACTTAGTTGAAGTTTTATTTTAAATTTAGCAAAAAAGTTTTATTTTAAAGCTCTCAGATTTTGACTGGAAAAAGTTTCTATCATGAGAGAAGATAAAAAGCCAAAATAAAAAGAGAGATTGATTAATTAGGATTTGGAAACCAAAGAAAAAGGGTTTCTTTTTTGGTAGAGGATCAATGCATGTAACAAGTCACTGTAAATTATGAAATGGGTACGCTATATTTTACTTAAACATTCATAAAATAAAATAATAGCAAAATAATAGTAGTCTTTTAGGATTATCTCAATTCATGGACATTTTATCAAAACTTATTGTTTATCTCACCATGTAAGTTTACATAATTTCTCCCTTATGCATGCTAAAAATTTAGTTAAAGTAAATATAGAATATTTCGGTTCACAATCATATATGTGAATGAATTTGTTTGTTGAAAAATACTAGCTACCTTATTGGGATGTTTTAAAATAAATGTATAGCTTTTTGCTGTCCCATAATACAAAAAAAGAAATAAATAAATAGAATCAAGATGGATATATCGAAGAAGAAAACCGTTTGCCAAAAAAGAGAATATCATACTAGTACCGAAGAAATTATTTAATTATGTTGTTGTTTCAATTGCATGTTTAGATTCGCGGTAAGGTACATTTCATTTCTTTTCAAAATGCAATAATAGTCTACAATACACAATAATTCATATTTTTCAATTAAACATTTTTAGTAAGTTATGTACATTCCAACGCATGTGAACAAACATACGTTTATTCATTCTTACTCTTATGCATAGATATTCTTTCCCACGCATATACTACTTACAAACTAAATTCAATTATATATACACAATGTAAACATTTTAAACATATGTGTATTATTTAACTAAAAACAAGTCAAGAGTATTAATAAAAAAAAAAACAAGACAAGAGTCTCCCTGTGTTACAAAAAAAAAAAAGACAAGAGTCTCCCATTTGATGATGATTTTTTTTCTGTTAACACTATCCTTCTTTCTTTGACAAAGGTTTTTCAGCACTATTTCCTTCGACGTATTAGATGCCTTGTATAATTTTTCCTTTTTTACGCTATATAAAATTTTGCATATTTTTCTATTTAGCCTTACGAATTGTCTAAGAGAATTAATTAAAAAGGCAAAAAAAAAAAACTGCAGAATGCTGGCAGAATAAAACTGAAGCAAAACTTTCATGGAGTATAAAAATTATTCACGTGGGATGGCATTTACATTCAGTGCATTTCATATACTCCCACCATTTTCTTTTGTAAATCGTTTAGAGTCTTGCACATAGATTAAGAAAAACATAAAATTTTTTTTTATATTTTCTAGACAAAAACATCATTATTATTTATATAACCACCAATCAACCAATAAAAATTTAGAAGATATATTATCATTGATCATACAATATTAACTTTTAATAAATTTTACCTAGAAAATCGAAAACATCATATAATTTAAAACAAAAAATTCTTTTAAAACGACTTATAAAAGAAAATAGAGGGAGTACATGCATGGGTTTCTACATTCCAACTAACACAATACTTCTATAATAGAAATGCGGTCACACATATTCTATTTACAATAACAAATTCAGTTATACACATTTTAAAAAATTTAAACATACGTGTATTATTTCACTAAACAAGATATATGCGAGTCTCATATTTAGTTATGAAGATATACTTGTCTTAAAACACTATTCTCTTGAAGGTGTTAGGTGCATGTGTGGTATATATTTTTAAATTCTGGAAATATTGTAGGGTTATAAAGAGGTTTAGACTAATTTGTAGATAGATAATACTAATCGATCTTTAGTCCTCTCTCTCTCTCTTCTCTTGCGACAAATCTACAGATCTCGTCTTTCTCCGGCGCGTGCGCCTCACGGCCACCGTCGAAGGATCCCCTCTTTCCTCAATCTCTCTTTTCTTGGTTGCTCCTTCTCCTCCCTCCTTAGCTTCCTTCGATATGTGATGTACCCTGGAAGATGAGTGTCGCCGGCAAAGGAACCGCGGCTGGGTTCGGCGTTCGTCTCAGTTCTCTGGTGTACTTGCGAGTTTGAAGCGACGGAGGTGGTCTCGGAGTCGGCGTTTAGGGCTTTCGGGTGGGGCTCCGTTTTTTTCTAGGGTTTGACCCACTCGGTGAGTCAGTGGTGCGTGACAGCAAGTGGGAAACTCTATTTTCAGATCCGGTGAGCGGATTGTCTGATCCGCTCTTTCCCGGTGTTCGTGTGGAGTGGCTGCGTTTCTTGGGCTGTTGGCTTTGCCTTGGTGTCTTGGCGAGACTTGTCCTCTGTTTTCGCCGCCTTGAGAGCTCCGGAAGGTTCCTCTACTTCAGAGTTGCGCTTAGCTTGCTGTTGTCGACGTGTATTGGTGCTTCAAGCGTTGGTGTTTGGAGTTTAGAGGAGTTGATCTCGGCATGGTCGTCTATGGCCATCCTGCAGCTTCTCCGTCGGTCTCCCTCTCATCTGTCCTTTGCTTCTCGGTTCTAGTCTTTGGGTTTCGTCGTAGCTTCTGGTTAGCTTCATCGACGTCTTGCTCTTGTGCTTTTGGGTTTAGGGTTTTTGTGCTTTCTCAAGTCCGTGTTTTAGTTTGTGTTCGGCCTGTGGTGTTACTTGTTTGGAAGCGAGTGAGGATGCTTCGGCTCCTCCCTGGATTAACAGCATCTGGTCAGTGAATATGATGTAAGACACCGGAGTTTGCTATCGCTACTTATCTGTGTTGTCAAACCATCTTAAGCTGCTGGTTGTATGTCGTACCTATTTTACTTGCTTCTTTCCTCGTGAGCCACTGTATTTCTATTCGGTTTGTGAGACAAAAAACTGCAGAACGCAGGCAGAATAACAACGTAAAATTCAATTAAAATTTCGATGTAATATAAAAACAACTCACGTGGGATGTCATTTAAATTCCATATATTTTATATATGCATGTGGTTTCTACACCCCAAGTCCCCAACTAACACTATTCTTTTCATTTATTTTAACCAACTAATCCTTTTGGGTTTAGTTGAGAATCTCTCACTAAATCCTTTAGGGAAGGATTTAGTAGTTTTTATGTATATACGTGGAAATATACATGTACTATAAGGCTAATTACCTAAAGAAAATACACATTAGTCGAGGCTGGATCTTATCATGGGATCCAAAACATTGGATTCACTGTAACACAAACGGCGACTTAGATCCTCAAAGGCCAAATTGCATAAAGACATACACATATTACACAATAGTTTCTTCTTTTCCTTTTGGGAAAATAGTTTTTTTAGGCCAAAAAAATGATCATCATGTCCCATTAGACTAATTTTATGTGATTCATGTCCTAATAGACTAAATCTTTTTAAAATGACCATATTGCCCTTAATTTCAATTTAAATTTCAAATTTAGAATAAATAAACCGATTTCTAAATATTAAAAATATTTTTAACTAAAATATTTTTAAAAATTTATGTTTTAAAATTTTCAGAAATATAACTCCAAGATGAATCAACAACCAATTTCCAAACACCACATGAAGCATAGATATGAATCATAGCAGGATCAGTGGGGTAATTTTGAGAAATTTTGTGAATCAATAGAACGTGGCCTCTGGAGAAGAAATAAGAAGTTTAGCACGTCGATTTCTTTTTTTTTTTAATTTCTAACTTAAAAATTAGTTAAAACATGATTTCCTTTTTTTAAAACGAAATATTAAATAAGGAAATAAAATATTTCAAATATTCGATTCCTATATTTTTGGAATGTGTCCTTATCTGTAAAATATGTATTCTACTATATGTAGAATACTTTAAACATGTTAGAGATCGATTTCTACTTGTTTTAGATTTATAGTATTCTGTAGAATCTGATTTCTACTGGTTTTAGAAATCTAGTTATGTGTAGATTTCGATTTCTACGGATTTTAGAAACATAGGTTAAGTGCAGAATATGATTTCTAAATATTTTTAGATTACTATTATTTATGTAGAACACGTATTCTAAACATAGTAGATTCAATGAAAAAAGTAGATCATATTTTCTATTATGTAGAATGTCAATTTTACTTTTATTAGAACAAAATATGAAACTATTATTTAAACATTTTTAGAATTCAAAAAAAAATACCAATAAGTTGATATTGGTTTTTCATCACTAGTTACTATTTTTTAATTTTTTTTGTTTCTAAAACAATTTATTTCATTTATTTTGTGAATTACAAAAAGATATTATAGGAAAAAATGACACAAAAATAAGATTAGTCTAATGGGACATGAAGATCATTTTTTTTTGCCTAAAAAAACTATTTCGCCTTTTCTTTTTTCCTTTTTCCAGTTTCATCGGATGTTCCCAAGCTAAACTACTTTTTTCTTCGTATATGTTTGATAATTAACTGAAGTTGTTTTTCTTGGTTTAAAAACAAATTTACATCTGGGTGAATTTGCCAACTAACTAATTTTTCAATTAACCTTAAAAGTATAAATGTATATTACTAACTAAAAATGAAGTCAGTAACCAAAAACATTGTTATTTCATGTGTTTTAATTTACCCACTACAAGAAAACATCGGCATACCAATGGCCATAATCGTCGGTATTTCCTCAGAATAACGTTATTTCGAGGAAATACCGAAAATAAATGTCTTCAGAAATATTTCCTCGGAAAGTCATTTTTCTTCAGAATTTTCTCTGAAAATTCCGACGAAATACCGAGGACGAGAATTTCCGAGGAAATTCCGATGACCAATTCATCGTCGGTATATTCTTCGGAATATACCCAGAGAACACTTCCTCGGTATATTTTGATGGACTTTCCGATGGTCCAATTCCCAGAAGTTTCCGACGAAATAGTCCTCGGAATTCATCGGTAATTTCCGAGGTCTTTAGCCCTCGGAAAATTCCGAGGAAAAAATCCCTCGGAAATTTCCGACGATTTATTCCAAGGAATCGTTCGTCGGAAATTTTCGAGGAAACCTTTCCTCGGAATTTCCAAAAAATGAATTTTTATTTTAAAATATAAATTTTAATTTAAATTCTAGAATATAAAATTAAAATTAAAATTGAAAACATATTAGATAATATTCAAAGTTGTACAAATCAAAATAAAACATTCCGAGTTTTTGAAAAAAAAGAGCTACGGGTTTTGCACGTTCGGGAACACCTCGTTCGGGTACATCCTCTTCATCAACTCCATCATCATAAGTACTTCTGGATCAACAAAGGACTGTTGTGCAGCAGAAGGAGGAACCAACCGGGAGCGACGACCCAAACCGACCAAAACTCTCTTCTTTTATGAAACCGAATGAAATAGAAAATAACCAAATTTAAATAATAGAAAAGATGATACAAAAAAAAATCAAGAAATAAATGAATTGAACTTTAAAAAAGAACTTACTGATTCAACGATTTCGTTGATTCGAATTCGGGACAAGTTGGTCGAAACCGTCGAATCGTCTTCCTCGGTTTGAAGCTGAGACACTTCGTCTTCCATATGAGTTTGGACCAGGGTGACCTCTTTCCTCACAACACCATCATCCATCTGCCCGGTCTTCTTGTCGGTATACACCCTTTTCATTAGGGCGAGATCATCAACCGGCTTGCCATCATTTTCTTCCGCAATGAAAAAAAACATAAATTAAACAAACATTAGAAATTAGAAGAAATGCACAAAATATAAAATTATAAAACTTAAATAATTGAAGAAAAAGAGACTGAACTTACCATGCGATCCGCCAGAGTGGCAATAGACTGGGCATCCAAGTTGTGCTTGTAGACGCCCTTCCCTTTACAATCACTCTTGCGATTGGTGGAGTTGGTGGAGGAAGTTTCTTTCGTCTCTTCCTTATCCCAATGCACACACAACTCCTCCCAGACCGTGTTATTGATAGACTTCGGCACCTTTTAATAAATAAAAAATAGATAATAGTTAAATAAATAAAATATCATGTATGTTTCAGTAGTATACATCATCTCCTGATACATAACAAATGCCAGCATCATTGGTCGTATTCGAACGTCTCCTCTTTTGAGTTGTGAATGCATATCCTCGAGTAGAAAATCTCGAATATGTCTTCACAACATAGTTTGATCCAACCATCATCTCGCGTATCCAATTGTCAAATGTTTCACCTCTGGTCAAACCAGCAGACACATATTAATAGCATATATATAGGTTATATCAATAAATATGAATTAGTATAAATATGTGATAAATGATATTTTTAATTTGTTTAAGGCACTCATATAAGTAAGCATCCATCCAGCAAATTATCTCTGCTTCATTTCTTCTAGTTCCTCATCTGTGGCGTATCTATATTCGAACCGCTTTTCTGCCATGAAAATCATGTACATATGATGACAATAATGTAATTAATTACGATTTAAATTTCAACTTGTTAAAATAAAAATTTGTAAGCTAATTTATTTACCTCTCATATTGAAGAACATCTTCGCAGTTGGTGATCAAATATGTTTGCAAATGACTGCGCTCCTGCTCAGTAAGTCGACATTCCTTTGGTTTTCCGCTAAGTCGTCCAACATCTGCGAAAATGTCTGGAACCGTAACATGATATGTTGCATGTTTGCCTCTATCATCATGCCGAGCAGGTCTTCTGTTTTTGGTCTGAACTTCTGCTGGAAAGTAGTACACGGCAAAGTTTGAAATTTATTCATTGATCATCTGTGCGACTATAAAACCTTCCACCTTACTTAAATATTTTACCATCTTCTTCAAATGGAACATATATCACTCATACATATACATCCATCTATACTGCACAGTACCACCAAGTTCCAATTTTCTTGTCAGGTGAAAAACAAGATGCTCCATAACATCAAAAAATGAGAGAGTAAATATCTTCTCAAGGTTGTACTGAATCACGGCTATGTTAGTCTTCAAATTTTCAATACCTTCAAGAGTCACTGATCTCGTGCATAAATCACGGAAGAAAACACTTATCCCTACAATTGCTTCATGAACATTTCGTTGTAATAGTTCCTTGAAGGCAAACAGAAGGAGGCGCTGCATCAAGATATGACAATTGTGAATTTTCAAGCCAATAAACTTTCATTCCTTTCTGTCGATACAGTTACGCAAATTAGATGCGTAACCGTCTGGAAATTCCACATCGTTTGAAATCCCATCAAAGAACGCATCTTTTTCCTCTGCATCAAGTCGGTATATGGGAAAAAGAGCCCTACCATTCTCATCAACATGAAGTTCCGAACGGTCACATATATCGACTAAATCCAGTTTTGATTTCAAATTATCCTTTGTTTTACCTTGAACTTTAAGGATCGTTTTCATGAGATTGTCAAAAAAGTTCTTTTCAATATGCATGACATCTAAATTATGTCTTAGCAGATGATCCTCCCAGTATGGCATATCCCATAAAATACTTTTTTGTGCCAGTTATGTAGGTCTCCAACAGCATCTACCGGAAAACGCGCATGTCCACCGACGTCTGGCGACCTTTCTGCACCAAAATCTCTTAGTTGTGTCTTCAAACCTTTCCCACAAATTTCCGGAGGTGTACTGTCAAACACCCTCTTGTTATTCGTAAACAAATTCCTACTCCTACGAAATGTATGATCAGGTGGTAGGAATCTCTTGTGACAGTCAAACCAACACGTTTTCCTTCCGTGTTTTAGTTGGAAAGCATCAGTGTTATCTTGACAATATGGATATGATAGCCTTCCATGAGTTGTCCATCCAGATAACATACCATATGCTGGAAAATCACTTATTGTCCACATTAGTACTGCCCGCATTTGAAAGTTTTCTTTACACGAAACATCGTATGTTTCAGCACATTGAGCCCATAGTTGTTGCAACTCATATATTAGTCGCTGAAGAAACACATCAAGTGATCTCTTAGGATGCTCTAGTCCGGGAACGAGAATGGAGAGAAACAAAAACTCTCGTCGCAAGCACAAGTTTGGGGGTAAGTTGTATGGTGTAAGAATGACCGGCCATAGAGAATATTGTCTTCCACTCTTGCCATACGGGCTGAAACCATCAGTACATAATCAAAGGTAAACATTTCTTCTCTCATACGCAAAGTTGAAATACTTTGCTTGGAAATGCTTCCACGCTTTTGCATCTGAAAGATGTCTAATCTCACCATCTGTTGAGTGCTCCGCATGCCATCTCATTCGTTGCGCTGTGTGTTCAAAAAGATACAACCTCTGCAACTTTTCCGTCAAAGGCAAATACCACATCTTTTTATATGGCACTGGAACTCTCCCACTCGTATTTTTATAACGAGACTTCCCACAAAATTTGCATGTAACCCGTTGTTCATCCGCCCTCCAATAAATCATGCAGTTTTCGCTGCATACATCTATTACCTGATAAGATAAACCAACATCAGCTACGAGTTTCTGAACCTCGTAGTATGAACCTGGAGCAACATTATCCTCATGTAGAATACCTTTTACAAAATCCGCAACCGCATCCACGCAGTCTTCAGCCAAGTTATAATCTGTTTTAATGCCCATCAGTCTTGTAGCAGATGATAAAGCTGAATGATCATCTCTACAACCTTCATACAATGGTTGCTTTCCAGCATCCAACATATCATAAAATCTCCTAGCTTCTGCATTGGGTAAATCTTCCCCTCTAAAATGATAATTTACCATCTGCTTAGTACTTAGACCATAATCTACATCCGTTCTAATTGGTTTTTCTAATCTAACCGCTGGCTGAGGTTCGCTAGTACTACCATGTTCATAATCAGTTTCTCCATGATGATACCAAATTTTGTAACTTCGTGTAAACCCACTCAAATATAGATGAGTCCAAACAACACACTCTTTAATAACCTTTTTATTTTTACAATTAAAGCAAGGACATCTTAACATACATGTTTCTTTTTTTGGTTGTCGGTGAACTACTCCATGAATTCGGTTATACCTCGTTGGTATTCTTCCGTTAACAATCTCGTGTTCGGATCCAAATGAGGTCGATCGATCCAAGAACGAAAATAATTTGAAGAAGACATGTTTTTTTTTTTCAATCAAATCCGTGTGTAAAGATAGTAAGAGGGAGGATGAAGAAATAGAGTGAATGAAGAGGAAGAGGAGTGACTGTATTTATAGATGAAATCCTGCCGACAGACCGATGATATTCCGAGGAAATTCCGACGCCAACTACTTCGTCAAAATTTCCTCCAAATTTTTAAAATTCCCCAATGGCTCTCTAACGGCTATAATATATCCTCGGATGTTCGTCGATTTTTTCCAGTATTCCATAAGAATATACCGATGAACTGTGATTTTCTCGGAATTCTATCGGTATATTCCGAGGAAATACTGAGGAAACCAAGTTTTGCGTTTCTTCGGTGTTTCCTCGAATTTTTATCAGAATATTCTGAGGAATTCATTTTCTCTCGAAATGTCTGTCAGAATACCGCTGTTTTCTTGTAGTGACTCTTCTAAACACAACAACATTATTCTATTTGTCTATTGCTATGCTTTTTATATAGTATAAATACATAATAATATAGTATAATATATATGATACTATATATTGATAGATGCTAAACGAAACCAAAAGGCTGAGTAATAAATGAAAGTTCAATGTAGAAAACATTTATTTTTGATCAATGTTGTTTTAAACTATTGAAACCATGTTCTTAGTATCCGATTTACCGAAAATAGTATAAACAAGTAAAAAATAGTAAAGATTTACAGTAAAATTAGTTAGGGAAATATATATGATTACTGAAGAAATTAATGTCAACATATAAAATGTAATAACAGTATGTACTAATATAGTATGTCAGACTTTTTTTTATAATTGTTTATTTATATTTTCTTTTAATTTTTAATATTGTATAATTTCAAAAGTTCAAATCATGTCGTATTTGAAAAAATATTATACACTTTGACTTGAATTTAAATTTTGATTTATTATATAGTTTGAAGAATATATAAGCAATAATATTCTAACGAAAGACAAACAAAAACTAAAGATTAAAATAAAAAGGATAATATGGTATTATATATTTTAGAAATGATGGAAGATAATTTTTTTTGGTAAATTAGTAAATTATAATTTGTTTGATGTATAATTATAAATTTTCAAAACTTTGACTAAAGACTCAAGACAAGCTTCTCTATGACTTAAGAGAACCATCACGAAGGATAACAAGCTTCTCTAAGACACCAGCGTGGCACAGGAGCTGTTGCTTTACAGTTGTTCCACAAGCGTGAGATTCTTTCGAATTGGCTGGTATGATGAAATAGATAAGTTGGAGATAATTTCTATGAGTCTGATGGAATTGAAGATGTACTCAGATGGTTTAACAGTTAAACACATAGAAGAGACTTTCCAAGCCCTTTTCAGGCCCGGTCCGTGGGGGAAGCATTAGAAGCGACCACCACTACAAGAAAACAGCGATATTCCGAGAGAATTCCGAGGACAAATGATTGTCCTCGGAATTTTCTGAGGAAAAACCGAGGACATTTCGAGGAAACCCGATTTCTGGGTTTCCTCGAAATGTCCTCAGAAATTTCTGAGGAAATTCCGAGGAAACACCATTTCCTCGGAAATTTCCGAGGACATTCCGAGGAAGTTATGTCCGTGGGAAAAAACCGACGGATATTTCTTCAATTCCGAGGACATTTTGTAGCCGTTAGAGAGCCGTTGGGAGAGCCGTTGTGTGATTTCAAAAATTCCGAGGAAATACCGAGGATATGTGAATTTTCCTCGGAATTTCCTCGGAATTCCGTCAGTATGTCGGTAGGAATTCTTCTATAAATACAGCCATCCCTCCTCCTCTTCATTCACCCCATTTCTTCTTCTTCTCTCCTAGTATCACGAATTTTAGATCAAAAAAACATGTCTTCTTCAAATTATTTTCGTTCTTGGATCGATCGACCTCATTTGGATCCGGAGACGAGATTGCTTACGGAAGAATACCAACAAGGTTTAACCGAATTCATGGCGTTATATCGCCGACAACCGGAAGCAGAAACAGGTAAGTTAAGATGTCCTTGCTCTAATTGTAAAAATAGAAAAGTTATTAAAGAGTGGGATGTTTGGACTCATTTATTTTTGAATGGGTTTACACGAAGTTACAAAATTTGGTATCATCATGGGGAAACTGGTTATGAACTTGGTAGTACTAGCGAACCTCAGCCGGCGGTTAGATTAGAAGAACCAATTAGAACGGATTTAGATTATGGTGTAGGTACTGAGCAGATGGTAAATGATCATTTTAGAGGGGAAGATTTATCCAATGCAGAAGCTAGGAGATCTTATGATATGTTGGATGCTGGAGAGCAACCTTTGTATGAAGGTTGCAGAGATGGTCATTCAGCTTTATCATCTGCTACAAGACTGATGGGCATTAAGACCGATTATAACTTGGCTGAAGTCTGTGTGGATGCGATAGCTGATTTTATAAAAGGTATTCTACCTGAGGATAATGTAGCTCCAGGTTCATACTATGAGGTGCAGAAACTCGTATCTGGTGTTAGTTTACCGTATGAAGTAATAGATGTATGCAGCGATAACTGCATGATTTATTGGAGGGCGGATGAGCAGCGGATTACATGCAAATTTTGTGGGAAGTCCCGTTACAAAGATACGAGTGGAAGAGTTCCAGTGCCATATAAGAGGATGTGGTATTTGCCTTTGAAGGAAAGGTTGCAGAGGTTGTATCTTTCGGAACGCACAGCGCAACGAATGAGATGGCATGCGGAGCACTCAACAGATGGTGAGATTAGACATCCTTCAGATGCAAAAGCGTGGAAGCATTTCCAATCATTGTATCCCGACTTTGCATATGAGAGAAGAAATGTTTACCTTGGATTATGTACTGATGGTTTCAGCCCGTATGGGAAGAGTGGAAGACAATATTCTCTATGGCCAGTCATTGTTACACCATATAACTTACCCCCAAACTTGTGCTTGCGACGAGAGTTTTTGTTTCTCTCCATTCTCGTTCCCGGGCTAGAGCATCCTAAGAGATCACTTGATGTGTTTCTTCAGCCACTAATATATGAGTTGCAACAACTATGGGCTCACGGTGTTGAAACATACGATATTTCGTGTAAAGAAAACTTTCAAATGCGGGCAGTACTAATGTGGACAATAAGTGATTTTCCAGCATTGGTATGTTATCTGGATGGACAACGCATGGGAGGCTATCATGTCCATATTGTCAAGATGACACAGATGCTTTCCAACTAAAGAACGGAAGAAAAACGTGTTGGTTTGACTGTCACAGACGATTCCTACCACATGATCATCCATACCGTCGGAGTAAGAATTTGTTTAGGAAGAACAAACAGGTGTTTGATGGTCCACCTGAGGAAGTTAGTGGAGAAGTTTTGAAGACACAACTAAGAGATTATGGTGCAGAAAGGACGCCAGACGTTGGTGGACATGAGCATTTTCCGGTAGATGCTGCTGGAGATCTACATAACTGGCACAAAAAAAGTATTTTCTTTGATTTGCCATACTGGGAGCATCATCTGCTAAGGCATAATTTAGATGTCATGCATATTGAGAAGAACTTTTTTGACAATCTCATGAACACGATCCTTAACGTTAAAGGTAAAACAAAGGATAATTTGAAGTCAAGACTGGATTTAGTCGATATATGTGCTCGTCCAGAACTTCATGTTGATGAGAATGGTAGGGCTCCTTTTCCCATATACCGACTGGATGGAGAGGGAAAAGATGCTTTCTTTGATTGGATTTCAAACGATGTGGAGTTTCCGGATGGTTACGCATCTAATTTGCGTAATTGTATCGACATAAAGGAAGGAAAGTTTATTGGCTTGAAAAGTCACGATTGCCATGTGATGATGCAGCGCCTCCTTCCGTTTGCCTTCAAAGAACTATTACCACGAAAAGTTCATGAAGCAGTTGCAGGGATAAGTGCTTTCTTCCGCGATTTATGCAGCAGATCAGTGACTCTTGAAGGTATTCCAAATTTGAAGACTAGCATAGTCGTGATTCAGTGCAACCTTGAGAAGATATTTCCTCTCTCATTTTTTGATGTTATGGAGCATCTTGCTATTCACCTGGCAAGAGAATTGGAACTTGATGGTCCTGTGCAGTATAGATGGATGTATCTGTATGAACGGTATATGTTCCATTTGAAGAAGATGGTGAAAAATTTTAGTAGAGTGGAAGGTTCTATAGTCGCACAGATGATCAATGAAGAGATTTCAAACTTTGCCGAGTACTACTTTCCAGCAGAAGTTCATACCAAAAACAGAAGACCTGCTCGGCATGATGATAGAGGCGAACGGGCAACATATCATGTTAAGGTTCCAGACATTTTCATAGATGTTGGACGACTTAGCGGAAAACCAAAGGACCGTCGACTTACTGACCAGGAGCGTAGTCATTTGCAAACATATTTGCTCACCAACTGCGAAGATGTTCTTCCATATGAGAGGTAAGTTTATTATGTTAAAAAAAAATTATTTGAACAAATAGACATTTAAATTTTAATTAATTATATTATTGTTATCATATGTACAAGATTTTCATGGCAGAAAAGCGGTTCGAACATAGATACGCCACAGAGACGGAACTTGAAGAAATGAAGCAGAGAGAATTTGCTGGATGGATGTTTACTTATGTGAGTGCTTTAAACTTCATAAAATTTAATTTTTCACATATTTATACTAATTCATATTTATTGATATAACCTACATATGTGCTATTACACAGGTGTCTGCTGGTTTGGCCAGAGGTGAAATATTTGACGATTGGATACGCGATATGGTGGTTGGCCCAATATGTGTTGTGAAGTCATATCCGAGATTTTGTACTCGAGGATATGCATTCACAACTGAAAAGAGGAGACGTTCGCATACGACCTATGATGCTGGTGTTTGTTTTGCATCAGGAGATGATGTATACTACGGACACATACAAGAGATTATGGAAATCAAGTATTTGGGCATGCTTGGATTGCGATGTACTGTTTTCTATTGTGATTGGCACGACAACACTCCAGATCGGGGTGTGACAACAGATGCATTTGGTGTTACATCAGTACATTCGAGGCGGAAGCTGCAATATTATGATCCTTTCATTCTTGCTTCTCAGGCCGATCAGGTAAGTGAATGTAAATTATTCAGAATGATTGATCATAATTTATACTTTTACTAATAATTTTTTTAATGTTACAGGTTTGTTATATCAAGTACCCCCGGGTAAAAAACAGAGATGATCCATGGGTTACAGTTACAAGAGTTAACCCGAGAGGCCGAGTTCAGGGAAGTTCTGAGCTGAAAGACCCACTACAACCAATCACAGCCGGCAACTTAAGTGCAGGAGAAGATGTAGCAGAAGGTGTTCTTGTAGTCGATTTGACCGACTTCGCAGAAGAAGCCGTCGTTCACGCAGAGGATGAACCGGTTATTGGAGAGTTTCACCAAGATCCAGATTCCGATTCATCTGGTGATGATGGCTCGGAATCAGAGTAGTCTTTTTTTAGGGAACCGTAAACAACGTTTTACGGATTGAATAACACGTATATAGCCTTCATTAAGTGTCTTAACCATATTATGAAGTCATACTTTGGTGTTTTACACAATAACAAACACTTTTTACGATTGCTTGAACGAAAACCACACAGCATAAGATAAACACTTATACACTTTAACAAACGTTAAACGAAATACTTACAATCATTTCTGATATTTTGTTTTTTTTTATGGTTTATGTTCATCTATACAAAGAATCTTCAATGGTATGTATTAAATTTGAATAAGAAATGAAAATCGGCAAAAAAAATTGGAATTTGAAACCCCAAATACTTGTTTCCTCGAAATTTCCTCAGTATTTACTGAGGAAATTCCGAGGAACTAGTGGTCCTCGGAATTTTTTTATTTACCCGGGAAACACCTAACCGCCAAATATTTCGTGAAATATCGAATATACCCATACCGATGGAATTCCGAGGACCCTTTAAAAAATACCGAGGGAATTCCGACGGAAACTGTCAGTCGGACCCCTCATAAATTAGGGTAAATCGACTTCTTCTTCCCCATTTCTCTCTTCCTCTCCTCTCTTCCTCTACGCGGCTCCTCCTTCTCCTCCGACGATTTTCGGCGTTTCCCACCGTTTATTTCCTCCTTTTCTTTGCCAAATCTCTCCCAAATCATGTAAGAACTATATATCTCTCTCTTTTCTTCCAAAATTGTGATTGATTAGGAATGATGAGATTAGAATTTCGGATTTTAGGTTGTTAGATGATAGTTTAGGATTGCATGAGTAGTTTAAGTTAGGATTGTTGGTTTGATTGTTGTTTTTGATTGATTAGGAATAGTTTTTTTTTTGGTTAAAATTCTAAACGTTTTTCTATTTTTAAAACGTTTTTTGATTTTTTAAAAACAATTTTCTAATTTTAAAAACGTTTTTTAAGTTTCCAGTAATAATAAAACGTTTTTAAATTTTTTTTAAAATTTTTTTAAAACTTATTTCTATTTTTTTAAACAATTTATTAATTTTTTATACTCATATATATATATATAAATCATGTAATCTAATAAATTATAAATTTTTCTTAATTTTAAATATATTAAAACTATTTTTCATATATTAAAACTTTTTTAAATATATTAAAACTTTTTTTTAAAATTTTTAAACATTTTTTGTTTATTTGAACTATTTTTTTGTATTTTTATAACTTTTTAAAAATGTATACTAACAAATTATAAATTTTTTTAAAATTAAAAATTTCAAATTATAAATCATGTATAAAACTATTTTTCTAATTACTAAACTATTATTTTAATTTTTAAAACTTATTTCTCTATACTCATATATATATATATATATATATATATATATATATATATATATATATATAATTTCTCAGGTCTTATGACGATGATCAGACCCGGTCTCCTCGACAGCGTCGTGGTCGTGGCTCGGGGAGCATCTCCGTTCAGGATTCCCAATCGCCGCGCAGCTCGTTCCAAACATCTCCCTCTCCATTTCCCGACGCTCCTACTGGCTCCGGTGCTGCACCCCCTATTCCTCCGACTTATCAGGGTCTTCCGGAACTGGTGAGGGTTGCGGAGTATTTTCGACAGCCGGGTCGTGAGCGTCTGCCGTTTCTCACTCCGTATCCATCTGGACCGCATCAAACATGGTTCAACGGATCCTCGAACGGGATCAGCACATGGCTCAACGGTATGATGTACTCGTCTTTGGACGAGGGACATCTGACTTTCTCGGACTTCCCTACCTGGAAAAAAATCCTATGGTTTCAACAGTTTGCGGTAAATTTCCCAATTTTTTTTTTTATAATCTTATTCTTAATATAATTTTTTTACTAATTATGTATTTTTTGCAGCAAGAGTTCAACTAGAATCCCGATAGTACGACGTTCATCTATTACCACTTCGTCCATAAAGTCATGACGAACTACTCGTATCAAATTCATGAGTGGAAGAAGAAGTGGCAAAAAGACAAGGTTTTTTAGTATTTTAAAAATTTCTTAAATTTATTATTAAAATTTTTAACTTATCTAACAATTTTTTTTATAAAGGTCCCAAAGTCGATGAACCTGACGGTCTGGACGGAGTTGTGTGTGCATTGGAGTAAGGATGAGACGAAAGCTACTTCTTCCACCAACTCCACGAACCACAAAAGCGAGCGTAAAGGGAATGGCGTCTTCAAGCACAACTTGGGTGCTCAGTCTCAAGCAACTCTCAGGGATCGCATGGTAATTTCATTCCTTTCTTTTTTAAATTTTAAAAGTTTCAAATTTTTATTAATTTCTTCTAATTACTAATTTTTGTTTAATTTATATTGATATCAAGGTGGAAGAAAATGAGGGTCAGCCGGTTGATGATTTCGTCCTAATGAAGAGGGCTTATACCAACAAGAAGACCAGCCAGATTGATGATGGTCTTGCGAGAGATGTGGTCGACCTCATCAGCACTCAGTTGGAAGAAGCAGCGTCTCAGCTTCCCACCGACGACGACGATTCGACGGGTACCCAGTTGCCTCAGGCTCGGATCAACGAAATCGTTCAATCGGTAAGTTTTTTTTTTTAAATTTCATTTCATGCATCTTAGCTATTGTTTAACTTTGTCTATATTCTATTTCAGACGGTTCCAAAGAGGAAGGGACGTTTGTTCGTTTTGGCTCGTCGGTCCCAGTCAGTTGCATCTTCAGCCGCACCACCGCCCTATGTTGATACCGAAGTACTCCTTAGTCAGCTGCAAGACAAGGATACTCGCATATCTGCGTTGGAAAACAATATGACGACTCAACAAGCGAGCTTCGAGGCTCAACAAGCGAACTTCGAGGCACATAAGAAGCTGAACGAGCAGATGATGGAGATGATGAGGACGTTGCACCCGAACGTGAACTTCCCGACTCTGCAGGACCCGAACACCCAAAACCCAAACCCCCACAACCAGTAGTTTTTTTTTAAAAACCTTGGAATGTTTTTTTATTTGTACTAATTTGAATTTGAATTTGAATTTTATATTTTCGAAATTAAATTTTAGAATTTTAATTTTCTATTTTCAAAATTTAATTTTTTAATATTATATTTTCGATTTTAAATTTCTAATTTTTATTTTTTTAAAAAAATTATATTTTTCCAAAATTCCGAGGAAACAGTCCATCGAAATATTCCGACGACGTCTTCCGTCGGACTTTTCCGAGGGATGTTTCCGACGAAATATATCCTCGGAAAATTCCGACGACATGCGTTTCTCGGAATTTTCCGAGGACCAGTTTCCTCGGAATGTTTCTCGGTTTCTAATCCGTAATCCGATGATAAATTTCATCGGACAGTCTTCGGTATATACCGACGGAAGCGTCCTCGGTATTTTCCGACGACCTGTCCGACGAAAGGTCGTACTCGGTATGTCCTCGGAATAATTGTTCCTCGGAATCTCCTCGGAAATTTCCGAGGACTTGCTAAATACCGAGGATTTTTTTCCGAGGGAAATTGTGCTCGTTATGTCGTTGGAATACCGTTATTCCGACGACATTCCGACGATATTTGCCCTCGGTATTGGCCTGTTTTCTTGTAGTGCACGTAGAGATCCAAGCTTTCCAAAAATTTTAGGCTGAATTTTTTGTATTGATTTTTTTTTTAAAAATCCCACAGCAAAAAACCCATATTTTGTGTGGGGCCCATATTACTGCTGGACCGGCGCTGGCTCTTTTGAACTCATTTTAAATACATCTTCGGTTTTGATTCGAGTCTCATTTCCAAGCTCTTTGGAGTATTTATTTGTGACTTGAATATATATATATATACATATATACATATATATACTTGAAACATTTAAATAATTTGCATTAACAAGTATTTTGTGGCATGATTAAGAAGTAGTTATTAAAAAGAAACATAAACAAGTTGAGGAAACGAATAACTAACAAACGTACGGAATATCATTTAAACTCTTTTAAAAAAATAGTTTTTGAACTTTTGAAGAAAACTTAATTATAATCAAAATTTCAATGCAATTTTCAAAACAAAATTTTCAATATTTAACTAATTATCAAAATATACATTAATGCTCCGTTTAAAGGTTTCTACTTTTTTCTTTTTAATTTGACTAATAAAGCTTCGATTATTAGACAACATATTAGCTATTAGCCAATCATGTTGAAGATGCGAGATTTTCTAAACACATTTCCTGTTTTGTTTCTTTTATTGTTGAGGATAAATTTTTCTTCTTCTGAAATTGATTTTGTTTTGACAACAATACTCTACTCTACTAGAAATTCGCCAGTTCGGAAAGTCAAACCGGTGATGTCGAACCCGACATATAACCAGAGGTGTCTGAACCTTTTTTGTTTTGGATGCAAATATTTTCTTGATCTGATTTTTGATATGAATATTAATTAATTATGTTGAACTCATAGTGCTCTCGCTGCATTGTTTGAAAGTTTGAAACAAACCACATTTTCTATGTAATTCATAAATTTCTACAGAAACAAAAAAAGCATAAATAGAACAGGAACATATAATTATAAAATGTTTTATACATTAAATTTTCATATACTAATACTCAAAAAGTTAGTAAACACGATAAATTAATAAAATTAATCGATCTCAGTTGAAAATAGTAATGTTTTTGAAAATGTTATGTAATTATATAATCCTATTAACATCATGAAATAGTATATATGTGTATTTTTTTTCTATAATTACAAACAAAATACTTTATTTTTGTTTTATATACACATAGGAATCTCTATAATATTATTTGAGAAGTCAGTTTCCTATGTGTCGCGTTCACATTAACTCTCACGATTGTTGATTACATTGATATCCTTAATGAATTAAAAACATTTAAATATTATTATTCTAATTTTAAAATTTTCCAAATAACAATATAAATAAAAATGAAATATTTGTAAAGTATAAAAAACAATTTCAAAACAAAAATATATGTATATATAATATGATTTCATAAGAAAAGGAAAGTTCACAATATAGTAATATTTCATTTAAAAGATATTTAAAAAAAAACATAAAATATATTTTTGAAGTAACAAAATACTTTTCTTATCTATATATTCTTAGATGAAAAATTATTTGTATACGATGTGATTTTAAAAAAAAAGTTCATACATATCCTCTTGATATTAGAAAAAAATAAGTATTTTTCTTTTAAAACATAATTTTACACAATGTGAATATATATTTTCAAAGTAATAGAATTGGTTTTTATATATCTATCTATTTTATTAGATGATTACATAAAATAACTAAGTAACATAAACTAATATATGTTTAACTGACAAAAAATAAATTATCTCTATAATATTATTTGAGAAGTCAGTTTCCTATGTGTCACACTCATATTAACTCTCACGATGGTTGATTACATTGATACCATTAATGAATTAAAAAACATTTAAATACTATTATTCCATTTTTAAAATTTTCCAAATAACAATATAAATAAAAAGGAAATATTTGTAAAGTATAAAAAAAATTAAAATATATGTGTATATAATATGATTTCATAAAAAAAAAAAAGTTCACAAAATAGTAATATTTTGTTTAAAAGATATTTAAAAAAAACATAAAATATATTTTTGAAGTAATAAAATACTTTTCTTATATCTATATATTCTTAAATGAAAACATATTTGTATACGATGTGATTTCATAAAAAAAAGGTTCATACATATCCTCTTGCTATTAGAAAAAAATAAGTATATTTCTCTTAAAACATAATTTTACACAGTGTGAATATATAGTTTCAAAGTAATAGAATTGATTTTTATATATCTATCTATTTTATTAGATGATTACATAAAATAACTAAATAACATAAACTAATATATGTTTAATTGACAAAAAATAATTTATCTCTATAATATTATTTTAGAATTCAGTTTCCTATGTGTCGCACTCACATTAACTCTCACGATGGTTGCTTACATTGATATTATTAATCAATTAAAAAGATTTAAATAATATTATTCTATTTTTAAAATTTTCCAAATAACAATATAAATAAAAAGGAAATATTTGTAAAGTATAAAAATAATTTTAAAATGAAAATATATGTGTATATAATATGATTTCATAAAAAAAGTTCACAAATAGTAATATTTTATTTAAAATATATTTTTTAAAAACATAAAATATACTTTTGAAATAATAAAATACTTTTCTTATATCTATATATTCTTAGATGAAAACTATTTGCATACGATGTGATTTAATAAAAAAAGGTTCACACATATACTCTTGATATTAGAAAAAATAAGTATTTTTCTTTTAAAACTTAATTTTACATAGTGTGAATATATATTTTCAAAGTAATAGAATTGGTTTTTATATATCTATCTATTTTATTAGATGATTACATAAAATAGCTAAGTAACATAAACTAATATATGTTTAATTGACAAAACATAATTTATAATTAGCATTTAAAATATATATATATATATATATATATATATATATATAATTTTTCATATATTTTTTTGACTATAATATCTTACAATTACAGAAAAATATAAATTATATTTTACTTTTATAATATAATTTCTAAAAAATAAACACATTTTTACTGCATATTTTAAGAAATATTAAAATAAATGCATATTTTTACTACATATATAAGACAACAATCAACCTAAATGCAAATAAGAAAACTAATAAAAAAATTAATATATTTAGAATGAAAAATATTATAGTTGAATTTAAAAAATAAAAAAAATAATATATCCAAATGATAACTCAATTGATAACTAAATCGACTATGAAAATAGCATAACCTATTAGATATAAAATATCTAAAATCATATGTATAATTAAATTAATATAAATTATAAAAACAAATTAAAATAAAAGTAAATGTCATTAAATTATTATAATATATTTAATTTATAAATATTATGCCCTTGCATGAGCACGGGAAAATCACCTAGTTATCCCTATATTTTCTTACCACTTCAATATATATGATAATATTTAGTAAAAAATATATCTAAAACTACATCTAGATTCTATCAAACATATTTCATATAAACAAAATAATATAAGAAAAAAATGAAAGGCAAATTTCTAAAATTTAACTAATATATATTCTGTAAAATCAACTTTTTAATTTTATATAGAAATATCTTCAAAAATAGAAAATCTAAAAAGGAAGTTTCAATAAATTTATTAGTTACTCTTTATAAATTTTTATTTTTGTTTCTTTTACGGGATGTATTTAATTTAATATTTGGAAGTATGTAAATATTCTAATTTCGATAATTTTAGGCTGTAACTGGTTTTTTGTAATAGGAATATCATGAATAAAAAGAAAAAATGGAATCTTATTATATAAAGCTTAGTTTTCAAAGTTACTAATTAACATGATCGCGACACATGGCAGTTATATATTTTAGATTGCGACATGTGTCAAAATCCAAATGCAATTAATTTAAAAGATTTTTAAAAATAGTAATTATCTTTTTTTTTGCAAAACCTATATACCAAAGTAAATTTGTGTAATATTTAACATTTATTTTTCCTATTTTCCTACTTTCATAATAAAGAAAAAATATAATTATTTTTTTTAAAATCGTAAATATTTTTTTAAAATAGTAACTTTTATTTTATACAAATCATATATCATTTTTTTTCAAAACCTATATACCAAAATAAATTTGTGTAATATTTATATTAATTTTGCCTATTTTCCTACTTTCATAATAAAGAAAAGAGAATATTTTTTTTTTAAAAAAATGGTAAATATTTTTTTTTAAATAGTAAATTCATTTTATACAAATCCTATATACTAAATTTAATTAATACAATATTTAACACTAATTTTCCTATTTTTATACTTTCATAATAAAGAAAATATAATCTTATTAAAAATTCGTAATTATCCTTTTAAAAATATAAATAAAAAATATCAAAGACTGTTTAATGTTAATTTTCCTTTATAAACCTAAAAAATTTCACATGATAACACAATTTATTAAAAAGGTAATAGTAATTTTAGTTTTAACATAACCTATACCAAAACCAATTTGTAAAACTAATTTATTTTTGTAATTTATTTAAAATTAACCAAAAAGGCAACTTAAACAAAAAAATGTCAAAGATTTTTTAATGTTAATTTTCCTTTTTAAAGTCATAATTAAAAAAAATATAACCCAAGAGGAACTATGATTATTCACACCTCTATAGATAGAAGTAATCTCTCTCATATTTGATCACCAAACATAATTAGTGGTTTGTTTGCCGCATATTATTTTCTTCGTAGAAGTGATTTTGGTTTTTTTGTCCATATTATCATGCTGCCTACATTAATTACCTAGACCAAACGTTATTGACACGTTAATTATTTGTACTCCTTCCTTACCGTTTAATACATAATGATAATAATGATCATTACTTTTTTTTCAAAATATTGCTATTATGATTGCTTATATGCGTTTTTTCTAACTATAATTTTCTAACTAAAAATGTAATTTATTTTATTACCAGGAATTATCATGAAACGGTGACTTCAGCAAGCTATTTAACACTAGATCAGTTAAACAAAAAATGTACTTACCGTCGTACCGTAGTTCGTCTTATTAGAAAGTGAGAAGCAAGAAATATAAATAAGAACAATGAGCTTATATGAATGGATTTTCTCTTACTCAGAAGGTAAATATTTTTAAATTTTTTGTAAAAAAAATCTTATATAGTTTTATTATTAAATATATAATTTTTTATTATATAGAAAAATATTATTCAAGGTTGCGTGCATCATTCTCTTACTGAAAATTTTAGAGATGGATTACGGGAATTAACTATTATTAAAATCTGCAATTTTAATATGCAAGATTGCAATAAAATCTACTGAATTTGATGATGAATATGATACTAAAAATTATATAGTTAATGAAAGAAGTGAAAATTAGTATTGATACAAAATTGTATAAAAAGTTATTTTAAAATTAATTATTAATAACTAGAAATAATTATTTGATAGCATTTTTTTTTTAATTCTAAAGAGAATATAAATTGTAAAAGTTTATATAACAGTAATTTTCTTTTTCTACATCCTAAGCAAAAAGGTAAAAGAGTATTTAATAGTATTTTTTATTTCAAAATTGTAAATAAAAAGAAGATTTATAAAATAGGATGTGTTCATTTTAAAACAAATCCTAACATAATAAAATTTTAAAAATTTATTCAATACAACATTAAATTATTACATATTAAAGTGTTTGATGATGTCTTTGACTCAATTGGCGTTATTTGACTTTTATATATTTTTCATAAGAAAGTGTATAGTTTTTTCTCTAATCTAAGTACAAATTTTGATAGCAATTTATATATGAACCGTGATTATAAAATAAATCTCACATAACATATACAAAAAAAAATCATAAAGCTATAATAAAAAAATCTATTATTTTATGTTTTTTATTAAATTAAAACATCAAACGAAACCCGTTGCAATGCAAGGGGCTCATATCTAGTGATAAATAAAGAGCAAGACTTGGGTTCACCCCCTGTGGTGAATTCTTAAATTCACCTCAAGTCTTAGCACCAATCAAAGTGCCATGTATGATTAGTAAAAAAGGAAACAAAAAAAAAGAAAAAAGTGAATAAGACGTGACTAATTTTTTTTAACGTCATCTATGGCTTCTTCTTCACTACCTCTCAAAATATTGAAAGTTTTTTAATCATTCACAGAGAACTAAAAGTTTTCTTTGTCAAATTGGTGTTTACAATCTTCTGCTCTTATAACCTAAATCTAAACCCAAAACAATAAACCCTAAACCCAAAATACTAAACCCTAAACCCTTGGGTAAATCATAAATCCTTGGGTAAATCCTAAATCCTTGGGTAAATCCTAAACCCTTGGGTAAATCCTAAACCTTTGGGTAAAAAGATATTTTAAAGGCTTAGAGTTTAATGTTTAGTGTTTAGAATTTACTCAAGATTTAAGGTTTAGTGTTTGAATTTATCAATTTGATAAACAAAGCTTTCAATTTCGTGTGGGTGAAGAAGAATAAGCCATTGATGGCTTTAAAAAAAATTAGTCGACATCTTTTTTTCCTCTTTTTTTTTTATTTCTGATTTGTTTCCTTTTTTAAATAATCCTACATGGCACTTTGATTGGTGTTAACACTAGAGGTGAATTTGAGAATTCACCACAGGGGGTGAACCCAAGTTTTGTTCATAAATAAAATGAAATAGAAACTATAAAAACATATATGGAATGGTTAATTTCACTCATTCCAACGAGCATTTATATTGTGGAACAAAGGGAATGAATTTTACAAAGGATTTTGGTTTTTACTTCAATCCAAAAATGGAATATATGGACTTGTTTTGGAATGGTATTCATTGTGATTAGTAATTATTTTTTGGAATGTTATGGAATAATGCATTCCAAACAAATCTATTCTAGAAAATGTCATTCCAGTTACAGCATTGGATGATTTAGGAGAATTATTATGATTTTAAATAAAATAAATTTATCTATGAAATTTATATTTTAAATAAAGGTTACACAAAAAGCTTGAAATCACAAAATGAGGAAAAAACAACATTTTAAAAACTTTATAGAAATTACAAGTTTACTGCACTAATATTTTAAAGTTCATGTCTGAATATCATTAAAAAATAGGGAAAATCGCATTTTAAACACTGGGAATATCACTTTCTAGCATTTTAAACACTGAAGTTTTTTTGCTAGCACTTTAAACCTCCAAAATGACATTTTTAGCATAACAAACCTCCAACTACGTTTTTTTGCTAGTGTGTGACCGGTTCTACATGTAAAAATTTAATAAAATTGGGAAAATTATAATACTTTCAAAACAAAGTTCAAAAATGTAAAAGTTCAAAAATATATAAATAAAAATTCAAATTTAAAAATAAAATAAAATATTAAAAATTCTTAAATAAGATCTAAAATGAAAAAAAAATATCAAATTTAAAAACTAAAGTAAATTTTTTTAAAACTTTAAGAATTCTAAATATTTAACAGGAAAATCACATTTTAAATTCTAAATATTAAACGTAAAAAATCAAAAAGTTCTAGAATATAAAATATAAATATAAAATTTCAAATTTGAAGCATTCAAAAGGTGCAAGTTTATATTTTTGAACTTTTTGATTTTTTTTGAATTGTTTTTTGAATCTTGCAGTTTTCCAATTTTATTCAAATGTTTATGTATTTTTAATAATTTTTCAGTTAGATATTTAGAATTTTTAGTTTTTAAGTTTAAATATTAAATTTTATATCTTATTTTTGAATTTTATAATTTTTTAAAGTTTTTAAAATTTTACTTTAGTTTTGAAATTTGATATTTTTATATTTTAGATCTTATTTTTAAATGAATATTTCATATTTATTTTATTTTTAAAATTTAAATTCAATTTTATATAGTTTTGAACTTTTACATATTTTTGAACTTTGTTTTGAAATTTTTACAATTTCTCTATTTTTTTGAATTTTTATGTATTTTGTTTATTTTTTTATTAATTTTATTATTTTTATTAATATTTTAACCTGTAAAATCGGTCACATGTGAACAGGAAAACGTAGTTGGAGGTTTGTTATGCTAAAAATGTCACTTTGGGGGTTTAAAGTGCTAGCGAAAAAACTTCGGTGTTTAAAGTGCTAGAAAATGACACTCTGGGGGTTTAAAATGCGATTTTCCCTTAAAAAATACATCAATCTAAATCCCAAATATAGTACACCCCAGATCTTGGTATTTTCAAGAATATTACTAACTCACATATAATTATTTGCATCTCCAAATTGATATTCTTTGTATTTTATTCAACAACAAACTCATTAGAAAAAGGGTTCAAATACAGTTAAAGCATGCCCTTCCGTTTAATTCTCTTTCTTTACCTCCTAAGGAAAGACCAAGGTCCTGTTGCTGTCCCAATCCTGTTACAGTTCCAATCACATTCTGTTAAAAAAGAACCTCACAAAACTTTTGACTTTTTCAGTACAAGAAACATAGAGATTTTTACCGCCAAAATCCAACGGCTGCTCTAAGACTCATGTAAATGGTGAGACCAAACCAAAGTCCAATAAACCCATGAGTCGAGGAGAGTAGGACCAAACACAAAATGCTAACTATAGCCACCATAACTAATGAAGCTGCAGCATAACCGAAATCAGATGCTCCAAAATTAACTCCATCGAATACAAACGCTAAGGCATTGATTGGCTGTGTCCCTGCCACAAACTTAGTAAACAAGAACCTGTTTTAGCCACAATATCAAGAACATAATCTTGGTTTAAGGCACTAAGGTGAAGTTAAAAGTAAATCACCGGAAGTCCTATGCTAATGAGGTGTAAGACTTTATCGTCTTTCGTGAATAGTCTTGCTCCAAAATGCAGTCCTGCTCCAAGTATAACCGCGAGTAGAAACCCGAGAACCAGTCCCAACTGTCACAAGATTGAGTCCTTTAGATTTTGGTTTACTTTTGTATGCTTAGGTCATAAGAATGTACCTGTAGTACACGGGAGGCAGTAGCTGCAGCTCTTTTGTAGTCCTTTTTGGCAAACGCACTAGCTAGTATTGCCTTTTCAAAAATACACATTGTTATAACTTAGAGCTACTTAATTAAAAAAAAGTTGAATGAAGAGACAGAGAGAGAGATCTCAAGGGCTAAACCTGGCCAGCTACAGCAAACCCATCTGCAAGAAGTGAAGTAGCCAACCAAACCTGCAAGCAAACTTGGAAAGCTGCCATGGAAATGGACCCTTCTCGTGCAGCTAGTGATGCAGAGAGCGTTACACAGAATGTTACCGCAATTACTCTCATCAATAAAAGAAAGCCTGAGAAGAAAAATACACACACAAAGAAAACATGTTTTTCATCAGAGATTTCACTGTGACTGGCATTGAAAATTTCAAAGTATTTGCAATACCATTTTTCATGAACCTAGAGAACTGAAGATGTTTAGTACTCAGGTTAAAGATATCAACTTGACCCATCAGTTTCCACAAGAGTATTCCACACATAAGATATCTGAAAATGAACATATAAACAAGCCTTATAGAAAAGGTATATTTTAAAATAAAAAAAGCCTCAAAATAGTGAAATTAAACTCACTGTGATAGGACATGAGCAGTGGCTGCTCCCGTTACGCCTAGACGAAAAATGAATATGAAGATCGGGTCCAGTATTATATTTGTGGCATCTCCAATCACTGTGGAAGAGATTAATACAAAAACAAAAGTTGATCATCATCAGGTTTTGTTCTGTTTCAAGAACTTTGATCACGTTAGAGATATGGCATATTACCAGTTGCATATAATGGAGTTGTTGTGTCTTTAAATCCACGGAAAACACCTTGGGTAGCAAGTGAGAGAAGAACAGCAGGTGCACCTAGTGATCTTAGAGATAGATATCTCTGAGCAGGTCCCAACATTGGAGAATCCTGTAAAATTTTAAAACCATGTTTAAAAGATTTTCAATCTCACAACAATCATATATAAATATATATTAAGCCTGAACGATCGATCCTTTACGTGTTTAACTCCCATGAAACTCAAGAGAGGTCTGGCTGTGGATATAAGAAACGCAGCTTGAAGAAGGCCGAGAATGGCTCCAATGATTAAAGCAGATGAAGCTGATGGTATATTTCTTTTCTTGACTGGAGATTTACTAACACTAAAGATACTGCTACTGATTTTAGATCCTTGTGATATAGAATCTGAAGTAAATATCAAACAAACTAGTGATTAGTATTTTCAAGAAATCAAATAACCAAAGGAGTAATGATGTTGCAAAGAGTTTTTATATGCATACCTTTATTGTTTTCAGGAATAAGCTCTTGAGTTTCCTCCTTTGTGTTGTTAATACCAGTCTCAATACATTCTTTATTATCTTGGACTGTAGTTTCCTGAGAACTACAAGCATCTTCCTCTGCTACAAAGGAAGTTGTGATGCTAACGAGTGGAAAGATAGCGATTCTTGAAACTTGGTTGAACAAAGCAATTGATACGCCAACTGCAGCAAGCTCTACAGGACCTATAAATCATCACCAAAGAAACCAAAAATTAAACAAAAACAATCAAATGATAAGACTTTATGTTGTTGTTGTTTTTAATGCCTATTTGGCCTATGAAGGCTGTGTCCACAAGAGATGCAATAGGATCAGCTGTTAAGGCAAGTGCTGCAGGTAAAGCTATTCGTGCTATCTCCAAACCGAGCTCATCAAATTTCAAAACTGATCTGATACATGAAAGAATATCCAATTTTCAAGTTATTTTCGATCATGCAAAGAAAGCAAAATTTTACAAATAATAATAATTACAATAATTTTACCTGAAATCACTTAGGAAGATGCAGAGAGGGTTTCTTGAAAGATCACAAGGAGTTTCTTTGTTGTAGCCAACATCTTCAGACATCATTAAGAGATGTTACTGAAGTTTCTTGTGTGCTCCTGAGCTTCACAAGAAGATAAAAGAATGTGTGCAGGTGCAGAATCTAGCAAAAGTTAATGATTCTCGGTTAGTTAGGGTGACATTTCATTAGATGCCCCTCAAAATAATAGAGAGAATTCAATTTTCAAGGCTAACCACACATTGCATTTACCTTTAGACCTCAAACTCCAATGTGGTATTGATTCTGGTCTTGCGTCCACAAACCTAGAGGGTTCCAAGAACAAGTTATCTTTAATCAAAGACAAAAATTTTCCACATCTTTAAATTGAGAAAAAGAAATGAAAGAAAATAAGCATTAGAATTAAAGATAATAAAGAAGAAAAAAATTAATGAAGATAAATTTTGTTACAACAAATCTTCTATCAATGAAAGTTTGGTTAACGTCAATTACCAAAGAAAAATTCGACAAAGTTGATGTCAAGTGACATAAAACTACCCACCAATCTTATGAAACTTCTATGTTTTTTCGGATAGATGAAAAGTAATTGGGAAATTAACTTTATCAAAATGTGTAAGAACTAAACATGTGATATTTGAACGAAGAAAGACAAATGTAACGTAAGAAGAGAAGAACACACCTTTTTTGTCTGAACCAAGAGAGGTCAATAATGTGTCTTCACCTTTTCTATTTTTAAGAAAATAATTTCCCAGCAAATTATAAAACAATACAAGAAAAACAAAAAAAAAAATCCAGGCAAATTTAAAAGTCAGCTTTGTTCTTTTCTTTTCTAGCAGTTTGGAGAATCTAAACACACTGTTTTTACAGATAAATTACAGTGAATATGAATCAGGTGATGAAATGGTGATCAAGGAGTAGGAAAATTGGTTCTGAATAATAAATGGTTGAGAGAGAGGGAGAGACTGGGAAGCCGAGGCGTCTAGATAGAAGGTGGAACGTGTTTAAGGTTTTAACCGGTTAAAACAGTCGAGAATAATTTTGTTTTTTTCTTGTAATGGAGACAAATATTGCATTTAGGAATGGAATGACATGATCGGTAAACTATATACTTGTTCAAAAAAAGAGGTAAACTTTTTGTTTTTTGATCAACAAAGAGGTAAACTATATAATACTATGATTCTTTCACCTGATGGACTGAGATTTCTTTACATATATCATTTTATTATATTTTTAATAGTCCAGAATAATTTTGTTTTTCTTGTAATGGGACAAATATTGCATTTAGGAATGAAATGACATGATTGGTAAACAATATACTTGTTCACTAAAAAAGGTAAACTATATACTATGATTCTTTGACCCGATGGTTTGAGATTTCTTTACATATATCATTTTATTATACCTTTTAATGTTGTTATAAGTTTTACAGATATAGTTTTTTAATTAAGTGCGGATCGGATTCATATATAACACATCAATTTTGATTCTAGTTTGTATCATATCTTAAAATCCATAAAGTAAAAAAAATATTGTTTCTATAGTTGGGTATTTAAAATTCAGGTTATAATGGTTTGGGTTATAATAATTCTGTTCGGAGATACTCCGAAGTAAAATTTAATATTTAAAATTTTAAAGAAAAAGATATAACTAAATACTTTTTATATAGTTGGGTATTAACATATTATTTTAATTTAAATACTTACTTTTAGATATCCTATCTAAAAATATAGAATTGAATATTTGAAGTTATATTTATATTGCATAAAAAAAGGACATTCAGATCGTTTTTCATTTTTTGGGTTCTTCTAGATTAGAAAATACAAAATTGTAAATTGAGAAAATATTCCATATTGAAAATTGATTTGTCTAATTATACCTTTGCATTATTTTTTCAGTATTGGACACAATTATCCTTATATTAATGAAAGTGATTATTAGATATTATATATAACTAAGAAAATCTCTACTATATAAAAGAGACTAATTTCAAGCCCTCTCAAACTGTCCAGATAGGATAAAATATTCATATTCAATCATTTGTCCATGTCATAATCGTCATAAACCTTGAGCTAAACCGCTTTACTGAACCGGACCAATCCATCTTCAATTCAGCAACTCAATTGACTCTAACCGGTCCTGGTTTAAGCCTTCATTAACTGATCTATCCATCACCAAAGCTCTACAAAACTCCACCTTGATGATAATCAGTTAAGTAAAAACTCCTTAGTGCTGCAAACACGTGACCTCCCAATCCGTGACACGCACCTTAGTGCTTAGTCACTCCAAGAGCACTTAATGCCTTCTCAAATTTCTCCACAAGCAGACTCTTGGTTAACATATCAGCAGGATTCTTCAATGTGTGAATCTTCAACACCTTCACATCCCCCTTTGCAATTATATCTCTGATAAAATGCACCTTCCTACTGATGTGTTTCGTTCGTTCATGATGAACATTGTTCTTAGCAAGACACAGAGCACTCTGAGAGTCATACCAAACATTTACACTCTCCTGCTCGTATCCAAATTCTTCAATCAACCCTTTGAGCCAAATACCTTCCTTTACTGCCTCTACCAATGCCATGTACTCGGCCTCCGTAGTTGACAACGCTACAATATCCTGCCGCCCTGATCTCCAACATATTGCACACCCTCCTGCTGTGAATACATAACCGGAGATTGATCTTCTTTTATCCAAATCCGACGAGAAGTCTGAATCACAGAACACTTCAACAATGAACTTCTCTGTTTTTCTAAACACCAACTTCAAGTCTTGAGTTCCTTTCAGATAACGAAATACCCACTTGACGGCTGACCAATGTACAGAGCTCGGATTGCTCATGTACCTGCTTATCAGCCCCACTACATAAGCTAAGTCACACCGAGTTCCCGTCATTGCGTACATAATGCTACCAATAGCGTTAGCATATGGAACATCATCTCCCACTGGCACTTGACCATCTCTATCCTTTATAGCAGACATCTTAAACTGAGCTCCTATAAGAGTCGTTACTGCTTTTGCTTCATCCATGCTGAAGACTTGAAGTATCTTCTTGATATATCCTGAATGAGAAAGCGTTAAGATCCCACCTTCTCGATCTCTCTCTATATCCATACCCAAGATTCTATTATATATAACTAAGAAAATTTCTACTATATAAAAGGAGCTAATTTTAAGACTCCTAAACTATGCCACCTAGATACAAATATTCTCATCCAACGAAACTTACACGTCAGCTATTCTGCCGCGTTACTTATTATAATCCTTAACAAATTTTAACCCATCAGTAAAGGCCCATATTTAAGACCAAAAGAATACAGTACATCGAAACCTAAATCATAGCCCAGTTAAACTACTCCCTTTCTTTTTTACGTTCATCTTCGAGAGCAAAGCCTACCTCCTGCCATTCCGAATCTCCTCCATAACGTCCCTTCTCCATCATCAAAGCCCTTAATTGCTTTAGATTTCCTACTCAAATCCTCAAGCCTCACTCTCAAGCTATATATACACAAAATTCACAACCCCAACTCTTCAAATCTCCTCCACATTAAGCTAATTAATGGGAAGCATCTCTAAAAATCTGAATAGTGAGAGCATGGACGGATCAACGCTCAAGCGAGTCTTGATTCACACAGGCTACAATTTAGAGATCGTGCAATTACAGTTACAAAGTACAACACCTCTTCACGTGTTCTCTCATGTTGTTAGCTGATTGATCAATATTTGTTAGTTGTATGGTTTTATTTTGGTAGAGTTGTGTGTGGTTGTGATTGCCTATTTGTTTGATTAGAGAATGATTGTATAAGAATGGCAATAGAGTGACATCTGCTAGACAATGAAAATGTTGTTGCTATACTAACTTTCCGTTCTTGCAGGTGGGATGTTTGAAATTCTTCTCTATTGTCACCTGCACGCACACAGACATAATCTCTACTATATAAAATGAGCTAATTTTAAGACTCCTAAACTATGCCACCTAGATACAAATATTCTCATCCAACGAAACTTACACGTCAGCTATTCTGCCGCGTTACTTATTATAATCCTTAACAAATTTTAACCCATCAGTAAAGGCCCAGATTTAAGACCAAAAGAATACAGTACATTGAAACCTAAATCATAGCCCAGTTAAACTACTCCCTTTCTTTTTTACGTTCATCTTCGAGAGCAAAGCCTACCTCCTGCCATTCCGAATCTCCTCCATAACGTCCCTTCTCCATCATAAAAGCCCTTAATTGCTTTAGATTTCCTACTCAAATCCTCAAGCCTCACTCTCAAGCTATATATACACGAAATTCACAACCCCAACTCTTCAAATCTCCTCCACATTAAGCTAATTAATGGGAAGCATCTCTAAAAATCTGAAAAGTGAGAGCATGGACGGATCAACGCTCAAGCGAGTCTTGATTCACACAGGCTACAATTTAGAGATCGTGCAATTACAGTTACAAAGTACAACACCTCTTCACGTGTTCTCTCATGTTGTTAGCTGATTGATCAATATTTGTTAGTTGTATGGTTTTATTTTGGTAGAGTTGTGTGTGGTTGTGATTGCCTATTTGTTTGATTAGAAAATGATTGTATAAGAATGGCAATAGAGTGACATCTGCTAGACAATGAAAATGTTGTTGCTATACTAACTTTCCGTTCTTGCAGGTGGGATGTTTGAAATTCTTCAACAAGTTGACCTCAGATTCTCAGGTATTACTGTTAAAGGCAGCAGTTACAATCAGGTTCCCTCAGGTATTACAAACTTTTCCAGCTGACCATCTTTCTTAATATTTTATACTTTAAAGTAATATTTTATTTTCTTCAGACTTGATTAACGAATCCATGGTGCTGAGTTTGTTATTCTGTATTCACATATATGTAACTTCAGGATGGGAAAACATGTAGCTTCTACATAGGGCTTATTACCGTTTAAGAGATAACAAAATAATGAAAGAGGTCATCTTCTTTGACGAAAAAAGTAAGAGATATGAACTCTTTATTTTGCTTTCTATAGGTTTTTTTTTGTTCTATAACTTTCTTAGTAATCATCCTAATTGATTTAAATAAAACATATTGGTATTTGTCTGCATTTCTGTAGAGTAATCTTATATTTACTATTGAACATATGCGAATAAAGCAGTAAGCTTTGTTTCTCCTGCAACGGTCTGGCCAGAACTTACATGTAAACATTGGTTTGTTCGTGTGTGTTTTCAGAAAATAGGGATTCAAGAAACTGGGGTCTGTAAATGTGAAGAAAGGCCGAGATGACTGGATAGGAAATACGTGGTCTAACTGTGTAACATATTTGCAACGGGCGTTCACATGTCGCAGAATCTGCAAGGGAAGACATACCTCATGCCAAAGGTAAAACCAGTAAAAAATTAAGTATTTCAACGTGCATTCAATAAAACAGAAGACCTTTATATTGTTTGAGGATATTCTAAGGTCTAAACTTTGTTCTCACTAAGGCTGCAAGCATCTCGATCTTTAGCCGTTTGAGCTTCATTTGAAAACAACTTAAGAGCTTGTGCAAGGTATGACTCTTCTTATATGCTACATCCTGAGATCTTTCTATCTCATTCACCTCCAAAGGTACGGTTATGTAATTTCAATAGTTCTGGTTGTTTGGTCTTTTTTTCATTACTTAGTTGTTCTTTCCAGAATTTGAATGCTCAGAAACTAAGCACTACAGCTAAGGAAAAACCCATTAGCTGAAATGGCTCCATGCGTCCATGGGATTTACGCATTGCAAGAAAGTGTTTCTCGGTGTGAAGTTCGGATTCAGCAGTATGCAATTAACAAAAAATTTAAGATATTTCATCGATTATATATGTTATATGATGGGCTCCCGTCATGTTTATCATCAATTGGATACTCATTCATACACTGAATGAAGAAAAATGAGTATCTAATGTATACCATTAAATATTGACACCTGTTTCTTTTGTCATATAATGAAACTTGATTTTGTGCAGCTCTTTATTTAACTTTCTTGCCGAAAGCTATCAAGTGTAAAATAGACAGCTGGAAAAAAAATGTTGTGGGTTGGAGTTCAATATGAATCAGCTTATATGGGAATAAAATATTTGTGAAATACTGGGGTAATTATACATGTACCTATGGGGAAAATGGATGTCATGTATTTAATGCCAACTTTTGAAAATGTTAATACTCTTTTTATGAAAAATTCAATTTTATATTGCTAATCTGATTTTTTTAAACAGGTTAGCTAGATCAATTCATACCATGTTTGGGTTTTCTAATTGAAACCTATATCAAACACTAGACTATATATGTATGAGTAAAAAACTATACTTTAATTGTTTGTATTGTGAAGATAGTAATAAAATCACTTTACATTTGGAGAAATATATTTTTCTCAAAATAATAAAAACAAATATACCACATTTAGTGTAAATAATATAATAACGAAAAATTAACCAGTAATAATTAAAATACTTTGAAACAAGTATTAGTTTTACATGATTAATATTTTACAACTATCACATATTTAAACCAAAACCATAGGGTGATGGATTTAAATTCTTCACATACCTAGGGTGTTACTAATACTATACACTGCTAATATATAAAAACTATAATTTATCAATAATACGTAATTTTTTACTGAAATTAATTTGATAAAAAACCATAAATTTAAATACGATAACAAAAAGGTCAACGTTGGATGCTTCCAATTTACCATAAACGGTACTTTCAAAAGAATTAACAAATTGCAGTAAAATTATCGTTCTTTTTTTTGTCAACAATTATTATTCTTTTCAATACCACAAAATTATATTTCACTTCAACAAAAAAAGTAAACATAATCAAAACTTCAGAATAATAAAAACAAAATATACTTCTAGAAAACATTCTTAAACATATCTGTTTATGACAAAGAGAAGTTCGTAATGTCAAAAAAAATTAACAAATCTACACTCTAGGCTATATATATATATATATATATATATTTGGAATATAGACTCCACAGTCTATTGCATTTATTTTTTCCTCTGGGTTAGACATTCTACATATTTTCACAAAATTTAAAATATAATTACTTATTATAATATGTAATCCGCGCGTAGCGCGGACAAACACCCTAGTCTCTACTATATAAAATGGACTAATTTCAAGCCCTCTCAAACTGTCCAGATAGGACAAAATATTCATATCCAATCATTTGTCCATGTCATAGAAGTTTTTAAATTGTGGGCCACGAATATGTATTGCTTGATAGGCCTATTTTTTTAACGACCCATTTGCTTTACTAATCTATTTTGTTATGGCGTCTACGGACCCTCCAAAACTCACCGTCTCCCCATCTCCCCCATATAACGCCTGGACGGCAACAATGATGAATCAAAGCCGTGTGTTACTCTCCAAAAATATATTTCATGTGTAACTCCCCACAACGCTCTTCTTAGGTGTTGTCTGGTTTTCCCGCTATCACCCGCAAACGCAGCTTTTGCGGTTGGTAGCGGTTGTTTGTGTTTTGCAACAATCACTTAAACCACTCTAAACCGCTTCAAATCGCTTCAAATCGCTTCAAACCTCATAAATTCAAAACTGGTTTCAGCTAGCGTTTGCGGTTGCGGGCGGTTGCGGGAGGGTAAAAAAATTCTTTTTTTTTCAAAAACAATATAAATACATAAATAAAAATATTCAATAAAAAATTGAAATTAAAATTATCAACATTCTAAAATATATCTGTTATATTTCAATTCATACTATAAAATTTTAAAATAAAAGTTTTTTAATAATTTTAAAATTTTTAAAACTATAACTTTCTAAACATCACTTTGATATTTATTATAATTTTATGATTTTTGGTATTTGTATAATTATAGAAAATATAAATACTATTAATTTATTATTCAACCGCTGGTTAACCAGTCATAAGTATCCCGCAAACGCACAAATTTCTAACCGCTGTACCAGTCGTTCAAATCTCTTAAAACCGCTAGAAACCACAACCACTAGCATCCGCAAACTCCCGCCACTGCAACCGCAACCGCTGCGGTTGAACCAGTCAGACCCTTACTCAGTGATATCGATGCCTCTTGAAAACACCTTAATTAATCAGTCAGATGAAACACATCCCAGCTCTCTCCTTTCCCTCTTCAGACTATATATTTATATATCCCACCCCATTAGTATCTTTCTCAGATCCTCAAATACATTCCTAGCACTATGGCGAATGAAACGGCAGTGACCATAAGGGAAGCTCCTTCTCTACTTTTATTCAGTAAGATTTCACCAGGAAGATTCCAAGTAGCTGTTTAGGCTAATCTATTTATGGGAAGCTCACAATAATTCCAAAGGAGGTATCCTTATCAGCCTTGAGATGCTGATGATTGATGAAGAGGTATTTGTCCATGTTTCAATCTTCATGCGTTCGATTTATTTGAATCCGTTCTTCGAAAATCTTTTGACCTCTTTTCAGCACCAACACAATTGAGATTAGTACGCACAGAAAAAATAATGGAAAAAGTTAACATGACTACCAAAAAAAAGCAAATAATGGAAAACAATTTAAGCTTATGATTTTTTTATTATCAGTAGAACCAAACGCTATATGTTACACACCCAAAAATTGATTCATCCTTGGGTGTGATTAATTATCGCTAAACACTGTCTCATTTGTTAGAGAGAACAAACTGAATTTTGATGCCATCCTTTTACGATATATGCATGAATTAATTGCTTGCTCTGATCTCTAGGGTACTGTTTCTCAAGGGTTCATCACTCAAAACCGTGTCAACAGATATGAAAATGAGCTCAAACGTGGAAGCATCTATACTCTCACAAACTTCTATGCATCCATTAACAAGGTGATGTATCGTGTGGCAGATCAGATGCTGGTTATTTGCTTCACACATACCTCTGTCCTGTCAAAGCTTGAAGAAACATTGAAGGCATTTTGTCTCAGCGCGTCAGGATCCATTCCTTGTAGATTTTGAAGCCAACTGCGATTTTAGAGAGCATCTTCATGGTAAGGTTTAGATGAGTTCTTATCAACTTTAAACTTTTAGAAATTTGTTGGGGTCAAAAACGGTTCTCTCGAAATCAACGGCTAAAACTATTTATCATGCGCGGACTTTCCATAAAACAAGCGTCGAAAGCAAGACAAGTCGTATAGCTTAAAGAACCTATGTTAAAGTCGATCGTCCTTGTTTTACACGATAAACTTTACGAGAAAACCAACTCAGATTTAGTCGTAAAAACTTCGATGATACAATCAAGACGAACCGAGAGACATTAGGTCCGTAGCTGAGATGACACGGCCATACGAAAGTATACGGAAGAAACGGGAAGTAATCTAAGTTTGGACAGACCGAACGACAAAGAATCTGCCTTGAAACTTCAAAGAGCCCGTTCTCTCAAACCGTGAGGACCCAGAAAACGAGCAAGATATCAAATCAAAGCCCTCGCCGAGACGCACATGCTGGTCCGGGCGGCTAGTGCCCGTGCTGGCCCTAGCCGCCCGTGATGGTCCTAGCCGCCGGGAAACTTCAAAGAGCCCGTTCTCTCAAACTGTGAGGATCCAGAAAACGAGCAAGATATCAAATCGAAGCCCTCGCCTAGCGCCCGTGCTGGCTCAGGTCTTCGAGTGACAATCTTCCGTGCACAAGTCCCAGGCCCCGGCCGTCAGAAGTCTGTACTTTGAGTCTTTCCCGAGTCCTCGCGGAATGAATCATTGAGATTCCGCGTACAAAACTCCCGTTCTTACTCCAAACTAAGATCGTCGGAAACACTTCGGAAACTCGTAAAATATCAACGGGAAGAAAGATCTTAAATTCTTCGTACGAAACAGTGATGGTTATCTTGAGACACCACTCATCTCAATTCTACGAAGGAATGAAGATCTTCCGAAGAAATCGTAGAAAACAACGGAAGTCCTAGAGACGGCCCGAAAGGGACCAAACGCGATCGGACAGTCTGTTTACGATTATCTGAGATAGATACGACGATTTACGTTTATCTTTACATAACAAGATAAATGCTAAATTTCCAGAAGGATAAATGTCAAGTTTCCCGATAAACATGAAGGCCGACGAAAAATGGAAAAAGCCCGCTTCGCGGCCCAAAAGGAGAATAGATTGTCATAAGAAGGAGTATATAAAGAAGCTTTGGGAGAGAAGCAAAAAAGGAGAGCGAAAATCATCAAGAGAGAAATCAAATCCGAGATTGGAGACCTAGAGAGCTAATGTTAGCTTAAGAACTTAGAATTGAGGCGGTAGACTAGCAAGGCAGGACCTAAAACGTCTGGTTGCCTCTCGTTCTATTTTCATCTTGTCCGCAGACCCTTATTTCTCGCGGAAGGAACTAACAATTCTTTTACTTATAGTTCCGCACATAGAAACCCTAGGCATTATTCTCGACATGCCCGTTTCTATGACTAACGCTCATACTAGACGAACTCCGCCAGGCAGTTCGATCTCTTGTTCAAACCCTTCCAATTGAACTACGTCCGACTTGATCCTCGAAAGGGGTACGTAGGCAGCCTTCCTTAAGGTCCAGTCTCAAATCTTAATAAAACCTTTCCGCATTTATTTGATCACTTGTCGTTGGTTGTCGCAGAGGATCCGGACCTTCAGGGAAAGTTAAGTTTACTTAGCTTTCCTCTGATTTACTTAATCAAAATCGACAGTGCGAATTTCGGTTCCCACAGTTTGGCGCTAGATGGAGGGTAGGACGGATTACTCTTACTCTTACGGCCGCAAAACGCTTGATCAAAGCAATGTCTGGAAATATGAAAGACAAACTCGCAGCTCACATCGACGCTGGTAAAACAGCTTCAGCAGTGACTGCTCCTACGACCAACGCTTATGCAAACGGTTATCTAAGATTATCATCTTACAGACAAACGTCCCGAGAACGGACCATCCCGACCAAGTTCGGGTCCTATCAACCATGCACCCCTGTCCAAGTTCCTGCAACAAGGTCCTTGGGTCCATGGACACAACCCCCCTCGTTTGGGATTATCGAAGAAAGAGTTCGGGAAAATTCATAAAAAGACTTGGTAGTGGAGACGGATTCTAGTCTGCCGTATAAAACGGCTATGGTTAGCTTGAACACCAGTTGCCTTAACTATACGGGGAATTGAAATCCTTTCGGAAAAACCAGCGTCACATCAACGGCTTTTTCTAAAGAAAAATCGTAAAAACGTCTAAGTCCCAAGACGGCCCAAAAGGAGCCCGAATCGCGGCTAAACGGCCCACTTACGATTTTAGAGTAGGAACGAGCCCAAGACTGATATGACGGTCTAATTACCGAGTTTGAGAGATTCCCAGAAAAGTAAGACTTGTTCTCCTGGAAATCGCGAAGAAACCCCAGATTACTCGTGAAACAGAAAGCACGACTGGTCGGGTTACCAATCAGCATTTCTAATGCAAAAATTCGATAAACATTTTACGGAACACCTTTCGTAAAATAAATTCTCGAAATATTTCACGAGACAGCTTTTGCACGATTAAACTACAACATTTTACAAAACAGTTTCCGTAAAATTACCTCGACAACATTTTGTGAAATAACTCTCGTAAAATAAAAGGTCAACAACGTTCTAAGAAACAATTCCTTGCTGGGATCATGATGAAATCAATGTCCGAAAGTCTCGGAAAAACAATTAAAGAAACCTCGAGAGACTAAGTGTCGATCGAGAAACCTCTAAAAACCCGAGAAAAACAGGCGGGTCCCGCGAGGAAGCACAGTCCCAGGCGGCTAGTACGCCCGTGCTGTCCCTAGGCGCCGGGCGGCTGTGGGAACCGAAATTCGCACTGTCGATTTTAGTTAAGTTTTATTGGAGGAAAACTAAGTAAACCTAGTTTTCCCTGAAGGCTCGGATTCTCTGCGACAACCAAACGAAATTGATAGAACAAGATAATAATGCGGAAAAGTCGCGCTAAGGCGTTTATTAAACAGATGATAAGTTGAATACAATATTCTTCCGAAAAACAGGAAGTAGAGATACGCTGGAGAGGAAACAACGGAAAAATAAGAGACAAGACGTTCTAAGTCTTGCTTCGCTAGTCTAGCCTCCTAAGTCCTAAGTTCCCTAAGCTAGCAGGAATTCTCTAAAACCCTAGATTTCGGATATGGTCTCTCTCTTGATGATTTTTGCTCTGCCTTTCTTCCTCTCCCTAAGCTTCTTTATATACTCCTTCCTATGACGGTATATTCTCCTTCTGGGCCGCAAGGCGGGCTTTTTCCATTTTCGTCGACCTTCATGTTTATCTTCGGGAAACTTGACATTTATCCTTCCGGAAATTTAGGATTTATCTTGTTGCGTAAATCGCCGTACCTATCCTAGATAATCGTAAATGGGTTGTCCGATCGCGTTTGGTCCCTTTCGGGCCGTTTCGAGGACTTCCGCAGTTTTCTACGATTTCTTCGGAAGATCTTCAATCCTTCGTAGAGTTTAGATGCGTGGTGTTTTAGATAACCATCATCGTTTCGTATGAATGATTTAAGATCTTCTTTTCCGTTGATATCTTACGAGTTTCCGAAGTGTTTCCGACGGTTTTTAATTCAGAATAAGAACGGGAGCTTTGTATGCGGAATCCCAATGATTCATTCCGCGAGAACTTGGGAAGGACTCAAGGCGCAGATTACTGACGGTCGGGACCTAGAACTCGTGCACAGAAGATTGTCGCTCGAGGACCCGAAGCAGTGTGGGCGCTAGGCGCCCGGCGCCTAGAGGCAGCACGGGCGCTAGGCGCCCGGCGCCTAGAGGCAGCACGGGCGCTAGGCGCCCGGCGCTAGGCGCCCGACGCCTAGAGGCAGCACGGGCGCTAGGCGCCCGGCGCCTAGGGGCATGTTGCGGTCGGCTGCTTGGTTCCTTCGGTTTGCGGATGTTCGTGTGCATCTTTCGGAGGATTTTTCGTACGACAAATAATCTTAGCCGTTGATTTCGAGATAACCATTTTAGACCCCAACAGTTAGCCCCCCAGCGTGCAAGACGCGAGAGCGATTTTGCGTGCGGAAGATCTTATGTTTGGAAAATCGAAATTTTCGGCTACGAATATTTTATTCCGAAAAAATCCCACTATTTTCTGATTTCTTATAAGTAGCACTCCACCCCCTCTCATTTCTCACTCATCTTCCCCTTCTCAATTCTTAGAAAGTATGGCTTCCTCTCTAAACGAAAAGAAAGATTCCGATGTTGAAATGAGCGATGCCAACCAAGCCTCGCAGACGCGAGAGGTTCCTGCCCTTACGCAGGCGTTTGTCGAGGGGTTCAGTTCTTTTCAGGAAAAGATGGAGCGACGCCGTGCTTTGATGGAGTCCAGCGTGGCTGGTCCTAGTGCTTCTTCCGGTCCGACTCCTGTGGTTCTGATTCCTGGACCCGACGTTGTTTTAGCTCCAGACTCCGAGGTTTCGGTTCCTGAAGATGCTGTCGCTCCAGCTTCAATCTCTACGGTTCCGGCTCCTGAACCCGATATCCCTTTGCCTGCCGGAGAAACTGTTGTTCCGGAGCAAGCACCCGGCGTCAAGGCTCGCCCAGAAGGCTCTTCTTTGGCGCCGATACTGGTTTCGGAGGATGCGGTGGAAGTCATGCCTCCCCCTCCAGAAAAGAAGAGGGAGATCGTTCTAGGACTTCCCGCATCCAGTGCTATCCCGCCATCGAAGGGACGTTCGAGAGCTGGAACTGCCGGATCAGCGAAGAGGAAAAGGTGTACCAAGAGCGAGGAAGGCGAAGTTTCGGCAAAACTATTGCACCACCGCTCCAAGGTATTTTCGTAAGACTCCCTTTCTTTCACTGATTCTTTTGATTCTCACCTTTCTTTCGTGCGATCAGTTTGTGTCGTTAATCGACGGGATGCTTGGAGATTGTGGACTGGAGGTCACACGTTTGTCCCAGGAGCTGGATTCGTCGCGGGAGGCCTTGAAGCGCACCGATGCTGTGCTTCAATCGATCGAGAGCACTCATGCCGCCCAGACGTCGACGCTCGAAGCTAGGATCAGCGATCTCGAACGTGACTTGGGAAAGACTGTGAGCTCGCTGCTCAAGGCGAAGGAGGAGAAGAAAAGCAAGTCCTCGGAGGTCCGACGTCTCAGGAGGCGGATTCAGCGCTTCGAGGAGACGGGAGCTTGTACTACAACGGAGCTTACCGACCCATCATCCTCGGTTGCCCTGGTCCCGGGCTCGGAGATTCCAGAGGTCCAGGATGCTGGAATCGTCGCGGACAAAGGTGGCGAGGAAGTTGGTGCGGGCGATGGCGAGGCTGCTCTTGCTTCGGGTGAGTCGGAGGACGAAGGTGGCGTTCCGGAGGATGCCTAGGTTGATCAATCCCTTGAAGGGATTTTTATTTTGATTGTATTTCGGCCGTTGGTTGGCCATTATGTATGATTTCGGGACTGGCCGTTGGTGGCTTTGAATCCCTGCCCTATTTAGGGCTTTGTACTGAACTTGCGGTTTGCATTTAAAATATTTTGTGCTTAGAACTTCTGTTTGTCGAAGTTAAAGGGGCAGGATGTGAGTTGTCGTCTCATTCCTGCCTCCCTGATGATCACCGTATCCGTCGTTTGTACAAAGCGAGATTTTCCTGCGGTTTACGATTTACGCGAAAATTCGTGGAAACGTACAGACTTGAGCGAAGAGACAAGTTTTGGGATCTCGCGTCGTTTACGCTTTGCCTATGAGATGTTAAGATACCAGCAAGGCTGGGTTTAGGGCAAGACCTAGGTTTACTTTCAGACTAAGGCTGTGCGATGACAAATCGGCTTTCGCTTTGCCTGTTTGTGATTTTAACCTGATTCATACCGTTTTAAAATCCGCGAAGTGGTATCGGCTTACATGATTTGTCTGGGCACGAATCGAGCTACTTCCTTTACGAAGTGCTGAACCAAATTTGGATTTTTTGTATAGCGCGCTATGGGATCCTTGTCGGATGTAAAAGAGCCTACCCTAAGGTGACTTGTCTGTTTAGGACGTTAGAGTTCGTTTGTTGTGATCAGCAACAACGATATGATGCCGTTTTAAAAGGCGTACGAAGGTTTTAATCGAAAAACGAATATTCAGGCACGAAGCGACGTCTCGCAGTGCTTTGAAGTTTGCTTTTCTTATGCCATAAGGGATTATGGGCTTTTTAGGAATCGCGGAATGTTTCCGGGAGGTAACTTATGATGTATTTAGTGGATACTGGATCCGTCGTTGAGGCTGTTAAGCGATTTGATTGTGGAAAGTTTTCGAAAGTTAGGTTTTTTCCGAAAATTGTGGGAGTGTACGAGTGCACGCACCCCACTCCCCCCCCCCTTTTAAATCGAGGGGATAGCTGAACCCGCCGGTTGACGAGTTGCCTACGTACCTCTTTCGAGGATCAAGCCATCTCGTAGTTCTGTTATCCACGTTTTACGTTCTAGTGGTAGTATTTCTTTAGATGCATCGCATTCCAAGTTCTCGGGATTTTTACGTCTTGCATGTTTGCGATTTGATACGAACCTGGTCGGACGACTTTTATGATTTTGTATGGTCCTTCCCAGTTCGCTCCCAGTTTTCCTGCGTTTCGTTCGGCAGTGTTTTGGAAGACTTTCCGTAAAACCAGATCACCTTCTTTGAATCTGCGATGACGTACGTTCGCGTTGTAATACTTGGCGGCGGCCTGCTGATAATTTTGAATCCGGATGAGGGCTTGGTCGCGACGCTCGTTGACGAGATCAAGATTATCTAGCAGCATGGCATTGTTCAGGTCTTCCCGTTCGGGAAGAAACCTTCCCCGTACGCCGGGGAATTCGACTTCCGCCGGAATCATGCATTCTGCTCCGTAAACGAGAGCGAAAGGAGTTTCCCCCGTTGCTCGTCTTGGAGTGGTTCGATGGGACCAAAGGACTCCTTCGAGTTCTTCCGCCCATCGCCCCTTCTTGGCTTCTAAGCGCTTTTTCAGTCCGTCGAGGACGGTTTTGTTTATGGTTTCAGTCTGTCCGTTGCACTGCGGGTATCTGGGAGTTGACTTGTTAAGTCGTATTTTCCATTTTTCGCAGAACGCCTCGAATCGTGTGGAAATAAACTGAGACCCATTGTCCGTTACGATTTCGTATGGGACGCCGTGTCTGGTTATGATATTTTTCCAGACGAAATTCTCGACTTGCACGTCTTTGATACTTGCGTAGGATTCTGCTTCCATCCATTTCGAAAAGAAGTCTGTGAGGACCAGTAGGAAACGTTTTTGTTTCAATTTGTGTAGAGGTCCGACGATGTCCATTGACCATCGCATGAAAGGGTACGGAGATGAGATAGAGGAGAGGATTTCGGCGGGCTGATGAATTGTCGGAGCGTGCCGTTGACACTTCTCGCATTTCCGAGCGAACTTCTCGCAATCCTTTACCATAGTGGGCCAGTAGAAACCGTGGCGTTTTATTTTTGTTGCGAGAGATCTTCCGCCGGAGTGGTTTCCGCACGATCCGGAATGAATTTCTTCCATGATTTTCCTCGCCTTCTCTCCTTCTGCGCAAGTCATGAGAGGTCCAGAGAATCGCCATTTGTAGATTTCGCCTTCCACGGTTACGTATCGTGCTGCCTGAAATTTTATTTTCCGGGCTGCCCAGTTTTCCGCGGGTAAGGTGCCATCTACGATGTAGGCTCGGATAGGTTCTAGCCAGGGAGTGTCGCAGCCGTAGTCTGTTTGGTCTGCGTCGTCTTCCGGCTGGTCTTCGTTTTCTTCGCCGCCTTCGATCTGCGCTCTGATCAGGTTGGCGATTACCGGTGGTCCGATGCTCGGGTGCTCGATGAATTCGACGGAGATTATTCTTTTAAGCCCTGGATCTGAGCTTGAGGCTAGAGCAGCTAAAGCGTCGGCCTGGACGTTTTCCGAGCGGGGAATCCTGGTTAGCGCAAATTGCTGAAAATCGGCGCCTAGAGGCAGCACGGGCGCTAGGCGCCCGGCGCCTAGAGGCAGCACGTGCGCTAGGCGCCCGGCGCCTAGAGGCAGCACGGGCGCTAGGCGCCCGGCGCCTAGAGGCAACTTCGGGCGCTAGGCGCCCGGCTCCTAGAGGCAGCACGGGCGCTAGGCGCCCGGCGCCTAGAGGCAGCACGGGCGCTAGGCGCCTAGAGGCAGCACGGGCGCTAGGCGCCCGGCGCCTAGGGGCATGTTGCGGTCGGCTGCTTAGTTCCTTCGGTTTGCGGATGTTCGTGTGCATCTTTCGGAGGATTTTTCGTACGACAAATAATCTTAGCCGTTGATTTCGAGATAACCGTTTTTGACCCCAACAGCGGCTAGCACGCCTGTGATGTCCCTAGGCGCCGGGCGGCTAGCACGCCCGTGCTGTCCCTAGGCGCCGGGCGCCTAGCACGCCCGTGCTGTCCCTAGGCGCCGGGCGGCTAGCACCCCCGTGCTGTCCCTAGGCGGCGGGCGGCTAGCACGCCCGTGCTGTCCCTAGGCGCCGGGCGGCTAGCACGCCCGTGCTGTCCCTAGGCGCCGGGCGGCTAGCACGCCCGTGCTGTCCCTAGGCGCCGGGCGGCTAGCACGCCTATGCTGCCTCTAGGCGCCGGGCGGCTAACGCACCCATGCTGCGCTGGTCGCCGGGCAACAAAACATTCGTCATGCACGGCCAATCCTCGTAAAGATTGACCCAACGACTATCCAAACCAATTTTACGAAACAGTTTCAGTAAAATTAACTCGACAACATTTTGTTGAATAACTCTCGTTAAATAAAAGCTCGACAATATTTTACGAAATATCATTCGTAAAGTATAACAAGATCGTAAGCTTCTTGACCTGACAAGTTCGCTCATAGCTTGACAAAACAAGAAGCCTCACTCAAGTGACGTCTTGTCAATCGTTTTCACTTGTCTACCCACCTTAGCCTTCTTCGAGTTTCGCCTACTTCTCCTCTCTTTGCTTCAACGATTCTGCAACGATTCTGCACTGTTCCTTCGGGTTTCATCAAAAATCGATTCTCGATTCAGTGTCAGACTTTTCGAAGACCTTTGACAGTGAAACGTTAAAAGACAAAGAGGAACGGACATGACGCAATCTCGAGTAATCAATGAGACTAAGGTACGACCGACTTTGAAAGTTTTATCAAGGTTTTAATCTTTTCGTAGGATAGGAATGAGAACATCTTGTAAACTGCCGTAAAATTTAGGGAACTTAGAACCTAGGTGGATAGTCTAGCAAGCAAAGTCTTAGGCATTTTCTTCCAGTTTCGTTCTATTGTTCCTTGACTGTCTAGGCAGAATGCGCAAACCGATCTAATCTCTCGAAAAACCGAGAAACGATCGCCACGCATCCTTGGCATACTCATTCTACTTCATAAAGAAAAAATTCATTTCAAAAGGCAAACGGCACTGTAAGATTCATCCAAAACGCTAGCGGCATAACGGCGTGGTCAAACCGTTACAAACATAGTCTTGAAAACTCTACACCGTCTCTTGTTGCAATCTCGCGACAAGAAACTTGTACAACGTCAGACTAATAGCACGACGGTGAGCTACAAAATTAACGGAATAACCTTCGGTAAAACTCCATGAGTAATTCGAAGCAACTTTCGCCAAAAGACGAAATCAAAGCGGAAACATTTCCCGTGTAACCCATAACTCGGAAAACTCCGCTAAGATTTGCATGTCTATCTCAACGAACGCTATTCGGCCATCGGGCGACTACGCCTTTCCATAAAGCCCGAACCTGAATTTGGCATCACCATTAAGGACAATCGTGAACCAATATGACCTTAATGCGAAAGGATCGCAGTCTGATCGTTTACCAACTCCTTGGTTAAACGGCTGAACACAGCCTTCACGCCAAGACAAAACAGCTGAACGATCACTTAAGGGCCAAACGATAATCCACGATTTGTCATAAAACTCCAAGTGACCATTTACGTGAGCAACTCTGTCGCATTGCCCAAAAACGGAAATCATGCGATGAATTTCTCGTAATAAAATCAGTCCTAACAGCCATACGGTTAACGGAAAAATTTGAACTTAACATCGACTGATTAAGCTCTATACGTCCCGTAAACAAAGCATGAAAAGAAAAACTCGTGACAAATCTACAAGAGTTATACAAGTCGTCCTTAAAATCCCGGAAGGCCAACACTTCGCGAAGCAAAGCGAAGGTAAACGCTTCTCCCTGGGTCAAATATATGCGACCCCTGGTCCTAATTCCTCGATCAAAATTTTATAACTTGCATGTCCAAACTGAAACAAAAGTTTCTGACTACGGACATTCGCAAAACATCTCTAAGCCCGCGAACATTTGAAATGCGGCACAAGGGAAAATTAACTCGTACACATTTGAAATGTGTATGCTTGTATAATCTCACGTTTTTTGAAGAAACCGAATTTTCGAAACTCTTTACAAACTCAGAAACCAAATTTTCGAAACTCTTCGCAAACAAACTCGCCAATCGCTAAACGGCCTCAACAATGGATCCAGTATCCACCAAATAAATCATAAACTATCGCCCGGAAACATTCCGCGATTTCTAAAAGCCGATAGTCCTTTATGGCATAAGAAAAACAAACTTCAAAGCACTGTGAGATGTCGCTTCGTGCCTGAATATTCGTTTTTCGATTAAAACCTTCATACGCCTTCTAAACGGCATCATATCGTTGTTGCTGATCACAACAAACGAACTCTAACGTCCTAAACAGACAAGCCACCTAAGGGTAGGCTCTTTTACATCCGACAAGGATCCCATAGCGCGCTATACAAAAAATCCAAATTTGGTTCAGCACTTCGTAAAGGAAGTAGCTCGATTCGTGCCCAGACAAATCATATAAGCCGATACCACTTCGCGGATTTTAGAACGGTACGAATCAGGTTAAAATCACAAACAGGCAAAACGAAAGCCGATTTGTCATCGCACAGCCTCAGTCTGAGAGTAAACCTAGGTCTTGCCCTAAACCCAGCCTTGCTGGTATCTTAACATCTCATAGGCAAAGCGTCAACGACGCGAGATCCCAAAACTTGTCTCTTCACTCAAGTCTGTACGTTTCCACGAATTTTCGCGTAAATCGTAAACCGCAGGAAAATCTCGCTTTGTACAAACAACGGATACGGTGATCATCAGGGAGGCAGGAATGAAACGACAACTCACACCCTGTCCCTCTAACTTCGATAGACAGAAGTTCTGAAAACGCAACATTAATATTTTATAAAGATTGAGCCGCAGAGTTCAACAGATGCCCTGAAAAAGGCCGGGATTCGAAGCCACCCACGGCCAGTCCCACGAATGTACATCATGGCCTCTTAACGGCCAAAAAACAATCAAAATAAAAACCTCTGATGGGATTGATAAACCTAGACGCTCCCCGGAGCATCACCTTCATCCTCAAAACTCACCCAAAGTAGGAACGGTCTCACCGTCGCCTCCATTGGTCGCACCACCGCTGCATGTCTCATATGCGCCGGCTTCACGATCCTTGACTGCGTAGTCCTGGTCCTCCGAACCCTCCGAATCCGGGACAAGGGTGCACACGGGTTTCAGACCAGCGAGAATCGAGTCAAAGTCCTCTCCGTCAAACTTGCGAGTCCCCGTCTCCTCAAGACTCTGAATCTTCTGTTGAAGACGACGGACTTTCGAGGACATATGTTCTTCTCTTTCTTCACATTGAGCAACGAACTCACGGTCTTTCCGACGTCACGTTCAAGATCGCCAATCAAAGGTGATGTGGATGTCCGCAATGAAATATTCTTAGCCACAAATTTCGATTTTCAACTCATAATCTTCCGCCCGCAAGATCGTCTCCGCGTCTTACAGGCTGGGGGCTAACTGTTGGGGTCAAAAACGGTTCTCTCGAAATCAACGGCTAAAACTATTTATCATGCACGGACTTTCCATAAAACAAGCGTCGAAAGCAAGACAAGTCGTATAGCTTAAAGAACCTATGTTAAAGTCGATCGTCCTTGTTTTACACGATAAACTTTACGAGAAAACCAACTCAGATTTAGTCGTAAAAACTTCGATGATACAATCAAGACGAACCGAGAGACATTAGGTCCGTAGCTGAGATGACACGGCCATACGAAAGTATACGGAAGAAACGGGAAATAATCTAAGTTTGGACAGGCCGAACGACAAAGAATCTGCCTTGAAACTTCAAAGAGCATGTTCTCTCAAACCGTGAGGACCCAGAAAACGAGCAAGATATCAAATCGAAGCCCTCGCCGAGACGCACATGTTGGTCCTAGCCGCCGGGCGGCTAGCGCCCGTGCTGGTCCTAGCCGCCCGTGATGGTCCTAGCCACCGGGAAACTTCAAAGAGCCTGTTCTCTCAAACCGTGAGGATCCAGAAAACGAGCAAGATATCAAATCGAAGCCCTCGCCTAGCGCCCGTGCTGGCCGTAGGCGCCGGGCGCCTAGCGCCCGTGCTGGCCGTAGGCGCCGGGCGCCTAGCGCCCGTGCTGGCCGTAGGCGCCGGGTGCCTAGCGCCTGTGCTGGCTCGGGTCTTCGAGTGACAATCTTCCGTGCACAAGTCCCAGGCCCCGGCTGTCAGAAGTCTGTACTTTGAGCCTTTCCCGAGTCCTTGCGGAATGAATCATTGAGATTCCGCGTACAAAACTCTCATTCTTACTCCAAACTAAGATCGTCGGAAACACTTCGGAAACTCGTAAGATATCAACGGGAAGGAAGATCTTAAATTCTTCGTACGAAACAGTGATGGTTATCTTGAGATACCACTCATCTCAACTCTACGAAGGAATGAAGATCTTCCGAAGAAATCGTAGAAAACAACGGAAGTCCTAGAGACGGCCCGAAAGAGACCAAACGCGATCGGACAGTCTGTTTACGATTATCTGAGATAGATACGACGATTTACGTTTATCTTTACATAACAAGATAAATGCTAAATTTCCAGAAGGATAAATGTCAAGTTTCCCGATAAACATGAAGGCCGACGAAAATGGAAAAAGCCCGCTTCGCGGCCCAAAAGGAGAATAGACCGTCATAAGAAGGAGTATATAAAGGAGCTTTGGGAGAGAAGCAAAAAAGGAGAGCGAAAATCATCAAGAGAGAAAGCAAATCCGAGATTGGAGACCTAGAGAGCTCCAGTTGCTTAAGAACTTAGAATTAAGGCGGTAGACTAGCAAGGCAGGACCTAGAACGTCCGGCCGCCTCTCGTTATATTTTCATCTTGTCCGCAAACCCTTATTTCTCGCGGAAGGATCTAACAATCCTTTTACTTAGAGTTCCGCACATAGAAACCCTATGCATTATTCTCGACATGCCTGTTTCTATGACTAACGCTCATACTAGACGAACTCCGCCAGGCAGTTCGATCTCTTGTTCAAACCCTTCCAATTGAACTACGTCCGACTTGATCCTCGAAAGGGGTACGTAGGCAGCCTTCCTTAAGGTCCAGTCTCAAATCTTAATAAAAATTTTCCGCATTTATTTGATCACTTGTCGTTGGTTGTCGCAGAGGATCCGGACCTTCAGGGAAAGTTAAGTTTACTTAGCTTTCCTCCTATTTACTTAATCAAAATCGACAGTGCGAATTTCGGTTCCCACAAAATTTCTGACTAATTAAAACTTTCTGCTTCTTTTAGCAAGTTTGCTGATGCAAAGAAAAATACTCTTTTAAAACCAGGCAACATCTATTCAATATTTGATTCTTGCAGACAACTATAATTAAACCAAAGAATGTATATTCTGATTAACTATGTATGTGGTGTAGATGTTGTGGTCACCTTAAGTTGGTTGATGCCCAGCTCAACATCCAGTTTTATGCACCAAGTATGGCTCAAATTTTCCGAGAACTATGGTCCACTTGCAGCTTAAAGAGTAATTGTTATATGATCCATCGACATTTACGTCTGGTACTAACATACACCATATTTTAAAGTGGTCCAGTCCTCTCTAGAAAAAAAATGTTTCTTTGCATTTTTAATCAGCTTTTAGTAGACAAAAGTCTTAAACTCTTTATTGTTTTTGTGTTACTCTCTTTTCCCTTTTTGTCGCAATTGTCTCTCTTATTCTACAGCTGGTTTATATGAGTTAATCTGGTTCATCTGGATTTCCCGTTAGGTATTGTGATTGAATGGTTGTGGCCGTACTCATTGCATTTATAAAATATATGGAATCACGCTTGTGTGGAAGAGGAGGCCAGATAAAGAGTTGGTGAAGCTGTGAGAACCAACAATATAAGAAAAAACAAAGGTACGGTTACAAATTTCACTATAATGTATGAGTGTCTATCTTCAAGCTTCCCTTTGTTGTTGTCACTTGGAGTCGGAATCTAAGGAATTCAGCTTAGTGTTTCACAGTGTATACAGTGGGATAAATAAATGTATCAATTGGATATGGTCCACTATAGGTTCCCCATCAATCTTCGTAGGTTTACATGTGAGGAGTTACAAAATATAATTTGGACTGAAGCAAAAGATTATCCGTGAGAGACGTCAACAAGTCATCAGTGGTAGAACCATACAATCCATCTGCTTCGATTTTTTATCTGGGAATTACATCATGAGTGATCTTCATTAATGTTGGGTGTCTAGTTTCAGACATAGATATGAAGACAAAAAATGTAAATGGTTTGCACATCATGGTTTGTATGATGTCTACCATGGTTTGTATCATGGTTTCTATGAAGAAAAAAAATGTCTACCATTGGTTCGTATGATGATGCTACTATTGTAATCGCTTAGTTCCATTAATGAAAACTTTGGTGCACAAAAAAAAACGCAAATGGTTTAGTTTATATTACACTTGGTGTTCTACATGTGAGCGCCTTATGACAGCCATTGTACAATATTAATTATATATTTCCAGTCTTTATTACTATGTGATTCAGAACCGACTTTGGTCTAAGTTTGTCATTTGGTTGACACGTCTATCATATGTTGTCGGAGCCTACAAGTTTTTTTTATGTATTGTAGAAACCAACACAAGGGGTAGATTTGAGCTTTGTATACACAAGTGGATGATTGACTTCTTCATCCCTTAGGATGTAGTGAAGCAAATCACTTCCATCCACTATTGAGCCTGGTATTAAGGACATGTTCAACACATCTGATTCGTAGTGCATGTGTGGTTTAGTTTACAATCTGTCTTTGAATTGCAACGACTTTGTATTTTCTTATATTGTTACAGGTTCAGACTTCGTCTTCACATCCTAAATCAATAAGTGGGTCTAACATAAAATAAAAAACAAGTTAAAAAACATTGCAGTATAACTTATAACTAAGATAATTGACCAAATAAAATAAAAGTATAAGAACCAAAAGATTCACGTAATAAAAACAGGTTTGAGTTGAACTTATTCATGAACTATAGCATATCTATGTTATATAAAAACAACTATTTTCCTTACTTTTTAAGCATGGCATGATCATATTAAAAAATATTATGTCAAACTGTTTATATTTTTTTGGTAATCATCTGTTTCTAAAATTTGCTACACTATAACATGCACTATTGTTCGTCCCAACAACAAGAACCTTCTCCACATTGACAGCACCATTGATATCATATAAGTCTGCTTCATAAGGATGAAAAAACTAATTTCTTAATACATAGAATCATTGTTCAACTTCATATCAAGTGACAAATAAAGCTCTCAGTAGCTAGCACTCAAAGTTTCAAAATAAAATAGTTAATGTAACAAAATCACAAACAATTATTATTACCCAAGACTGATTCCTTATAGTATCCAAACAAGAGATATCTTTTAAAATATTATAGTAAACTATTTGGTAAATTTCTTTTATTATTAGAGATTTTCCTCGCAGCAACACTAGGAACTTGCTTCTACTTTGACACCAACATCATGCAAGGCTTGATATGAAGAAACAAACGGAACTTCCATACATAAAATCATTGCTCTTCTACTGATCCAACGATGACGAGAACTCTCAGAATATAAAAAACAAATGATGTTCGTGTAACAGTTATGTAATGTGAAAAACATATCGTATGTTTTATAAAAGTTCACTTACTAAATTTAAGGTATTGAGACAACACAAATTATTTGTAACAGATCTTCATAATCAACAATCCACACGCAGCGCGGACAGCAACCTAGATGTGTAAGAACTGGTTGTTCAAAAAAAGAATATGAAGAATAAATGGAATGATAATTTGTGGATAGAGAAAAATGGAATAGTGGGTTAAATGGTAGAAAAACTAAAACTATTAATGGAACTAGGGTGTTTTCCGGGCTACGCCCGGTTTCTTTCCTATAATATTAATTTAATTTAATTTATATGTTTATATTTTAATAATAAAAAATATATTTTTTTGGTCAAATATAACATATATACCGGAAATGGTTATAGAGAGCTATAAACAATAAACTGCCATTATGGAAATATTCTAAATAATATTAATAGTTATCATATACTCTCCAGCCTCATACTATCTATAGATCATATCATTTTAATTTTACATTTTGAAGATAGAAAACAATTTTTATTTTTATATATTTTATTATTTTATTTTGTTAATTTAATAGTTTTATTGATTTTTTAAAGATGTGATTATTAAATCACCTATCATAAAAGAAAATTTATGGACATAATATTTATGTTTTGTTAATCTATTTTAATGTTACTTTTCAATGAGTTAGCATCTGCATATAAAGTTAATTGCTAGACCATTTAAGTTCATATAGTGTTTTTATTTTTGTCATCAAGTTCATATAGTGATATTCTTTCAAAGTCTTGCATTTAGATAAAATATTGCATTTTAAGACATTTTCTATGTTCCTTTTCCAAATATTTATATATATATATATATATATATATATATATATATATATATATATATATATCAATTTAATTAATTCATTTTATTGATTATAGTTTGTTATTCTGTCTTGTTTTATATTAATTTCTGTGTATTTTAAGTTTATCTTATTTTATTTGACATAATGTCATTATTATTTTTAAGTTATCTGTAAAATTTCTCACTGTCATATGACCTCAACTTTATATTTTTTTATATCTATTTTAATACTTTGAAAACTGTATTATAAACAAATAATTTTAAGAAACATTTTAGTTATTTTATGTAGGATTTTAAAATATTTTGTATGGATAGCAAGAAATTTATTTTTGTATTTTTTTTGTTACTTTAATTAATTTTATAGTTATTTCCATTTTTGATATTTCAGGATTGTTGACATTTTTAATAAATTTAAATAGTTATTTTTCATATCATGATTGATGGTTATAAATTTTTTGTGAACATTTTTAATTGCGTATATCCTAAACTTTTGTATATTTTATAGTCTTAACTTTTGAATATTATAGATTAAAAGGTTTTCTTTTAAATACATAAATCGATATATGACTGAATTATATGTTTGGATTTTTTACTTTTGGCACTTTTGTTAATTTTTTATATTTAATGTTTGGCTGTTATTGTTTATACATTTTTAGTTTAGTTTTATATCTATTTAATAGCCCAAAAAAGAATATGGTCATCACTATTTTAAGTTTTTTTTCTTGAGCTCAAACATTCATACTGAATTTAAATATTGGAATAGTTTCGTTGTCTTTTCCATATTACTCACAAATGGAAGGTAGTTTTGTTTTTTTTTTTGCTTTAACTATGTGTAATGGAAGTATCTTTAAAAAATGTTCACGTACAAATACTCAGATGAAGATGTACTAAAGAAGCAAACTCTCGTGCTTTCCTTCTCCACAATGCAATTCTTAACCACATCAATTACATATAACCGATGTGCCACCACCCCAGTGGTTCTGTTAACCATAAGCTGGTCCAATTCTTCCTGAACCACATGCTCTGACTAAGGCTCTAGAGTAACATAGTTGCTTCATCCAACAGCAACACCAATTAAAGGGTCTTCAAAAAGTGAACTCTTTTAGCCGCCTGGTCTTCTGATAATTGAACTTTCATTCATCAACCATTGTATTATAGCCCTGCAACAGTGAAGACAACTTTCAGTTTAGTACGAATATGGAAATCAGGATGTACATTCAGTCAGGTACCGTTAAAGATGCATGCTGTAGTCCACTAATGAAGCAATGAGGGTTAGATGGATCAGTTGCATCTACTATATCGGTTTCAGAAGCATCTCGTCCTCTTCCGTTAGCAAAGTTTGCCCTAATCGTTTCACTCTTGCCATTTCATCTGAAGATTCTTAATCTCAACTCCATTCAAGAGTATTTTAATCTGACCAGGATTGTAAAACCGCTGCAGCTGCGCAATTACTCTCGTTTTGCCGCTTCCGCTCTCTCCCACCAAAGCTACTTTTTGAAACAAAGTGAAAAACAAAAGAACCGAATTCAAGACATGATATGATGCAATATCAAAACCTGCATACAAACTGGGTGCTTAAGAAGCAAAGAGGACAAAGAAAGTAACTACGAAATTGATACCATTACCTCTGCTTTGAGGTATTTCTGTTTTCATAGGAGCTTCAGATTATTTTCTTCTATATTTTGTAACCTTTTTCTCTCAGCAGAATGAAGCAACCGTTCTTATGCTTTTGACAGCATCATTCCCTACTTGTCTCGTATCTACGTACATTCTCTGCTTACAGAGTTTCAAAATTTTCATTAGACAAAGAAAACAAAGAAACTTGATCCTGAAGCTAACTCCAAAGTGGACACAAAACAGATATTTGATTTTGTTACCTTTGCATCTGTACTGAAGCAGACTATGATTTTCATGTAAATTAACTTTGCTTATCTCCAAGTGACATACATAAACAACATAGAACATTGTTAAAGTAACTTACCTTCCAGCGAAGAATAAACACTTCTATTGATATGATCTAAATGGTAAACTGGTCTTGCGGTCAGTGGAGATCAAAGATTTACCGGTGTGCTCCATCTCGATGAGCGTCTGCGAGAAACTATGAAAACAGATTTATAAATAGGAAAAAAGAGAGGAAGGCGAAAGAAATCCATTGAATGAGATAAACCAAGGTTAGATTAGAGGAGTTAGTGGTGATGTTGATTGTGAAAACGGATCTGGAGAAAGCGGATTTGGAGAAAATAGAGAGATGGAAGAGCTTGAAGCTGAAAGGTGAGTGAAGAGGAAATTAAGTTATGACAAAGTCACGTAACTCATCCGACCACCAGCCAAAACATGGGTTAAAAAAAATAAAAATCAAACAGGCCGAAACTACTAAAAGCCCAAACCAACCTAACTCGCCGATGACGTGGAGCAAAGATGCATTATGATTGGTGGAATTAACAGTCCTACGTGGACACCCTCAATGGTCTCAAATAAGGGCTTTTAATAGTATAAGATAAGATAAGATAAGATAAGATAAGATAAGATTGCATTATGATTGGTGGAATTAACAGTCCTACGTGGACACCCTCAATGGTCTCAAATAAGGGCTTTTAATAGTATAAGATAAGATAAGATAAGATAAGATAAGATGGTGACTTCCACATATTCCACACATTCACGAAGGTTTATAGTTCTGAATAAAAGGAATAGATTTTACAAAAAAAAAAATTTATTTCATTCAAAAAATGGTAAATATTTTTTGGAATTTTATGGAATTAAGAATTCCAAACAAATCCATTCTACAAAATGATATTCCAGTTGCAGCCTTAAATTTTTAATTCAACTCTTTTGTAAGTTATCCATATTTATAATAAAAGAATCTAAAATAATTAAATAAATTTATAGAGAATGATGAGACATTACCTTTTATCCTAATCCAAAAATACGAAAGAGAATAAAATTAATATTAGGCAACAAACGATGGGAGTATGAAATATTATAATACTATTAGGCAAAAAAACGAATGGGAGTATCAAAACCACTGATTTTTATCAATAAACATTTACATTATAACTAATTTACATTAATAATTTAGTTACTTCGAAAGTAACTAAAAAAATAAAACAAAAAATATAGACGCTCTTTCAAATGACGGGTCAGAATTTAGTGTTTATTAATATTTGATTTCGATTTTTTCCTTTTGAAAATATTTTTTATAAAATTTATTAATTATTTTTGAGATTTAATCTATGAAAAGACTTCCTCTGAAAGACTCCCGGAAGACTTCCTCTAGAAGACTCCTGGAAGACTTATGGATGAATTCAAGAATACTTATGGAAGTCTTTGATTTAGGCGGAAACCCTAAATTCTATAAAAATTTAGACGAAAACCCTAAATTCTACTAAAATTTAGGCGATGTGTTAAAAGACTTCTTTTCAAATCTCATGTGAGTCTTCCAGACCCTAAAATCAAACAACTATACAAAAAACCCTTTTTAACTTTAAACAAAATTAAAAAGTGTTTAAATCAAATTATTAGATAGTTACTAAACATATATATGCCAGTTTGAAAAAGAATAAAATGAAGGTAAGATTTCAGAATCTAACCCTAAAGATACCAACAATACTATAATCTATGTTACCAAACCCTAAACCAATGACTCATGAACCTATCTACATTCACTCATCTATGTTAAAAATAATTCAATTTCGGATAAACTAAATTTACATTATTAAAATGTTGATTATTACATGATTTCAATTTTTTACCCACCAAAATATTTTTTTATAAACATTTGACCCAAAATTCAGATTAAAAATGAGAAGACTTCTCGAGAAGTCTTCCCATTAATATTAAATGTTTTATTATTATTTTTCAATTGAAAAGGTAACCCACACAGACTTCTTGGAACAATAAAAGGATTTTGGAAAAAAATTAAGAAGACTTCTATAAAAGTTTTTCCCGAGAAGACTTTCAGAGAAATTTTCTATAAAAAGTCAAATTCCTGACAAACTTTGGTCAATTGCAAAATAACATGTTTATCCAAGAACACTTATAGGGAAGTCTTCTCGAGAAAGCACATATATCGAAGTCTTCTGAAAGTCTTCCCAAAATCTCCCAAAACAGATCTGAAAAAAATGATTTCACACTTTGAACCAGTGAGATGACTTGCTTAGCTTCTCCAAGCACCCATAACTTCACTACAAAACCTACCAAGTCGCTAATGACCAACAATAGTGAGCTTCAATGTTTCGATGAACCTTACAAAGCTTGGAATCAAAATATTGATGTTTTGGATGAATTAAAGGAAAAAAGTGAAAGAGATGTAATTTGTGTGCATAAGTAATGAAATATGAAGAGTAAGAATCAAAACTTAAGTGCATTAAGAACTTCAAATTGGTTGTTCATGGTGGTAGGTGTATTGATGGAAATGACAATATTGCAAATACTTGGTTAAGATGAAGATGATAAGGTAAAAAACTCATTTTCAAAAAAAATGTAATGGCATTTTCATGAATAACTTGAACATTTAGGATGAATAGGGAAAAAATTTCAAAAAAAAACATTGGTTATTTTTGTGTTTGACTTGAAATTTTATGTCATATTTGAAAAACCTCAGATAAGTTTGATCATTAATTTAATGATCTACATGAAAAAAAAGAGTGTATAAAAAAAGCTGAGGACAACTGAAATCAATTAATTTTTTTGTTTGTCATCTACTAGAAAACATGCTCATACTGACTCTGCAAACCAAACATGAAGATCTGCGTCTATGTGAACAACGATAGACGATTGTATCCTGATACTGCGTTCTAGACTATCCGCCTTTAAATTTTTCGTCCTTGGTACATGAACGATCTCTGAGCTAAAGAAGCTCTCTTTTAGGGTCTTGATATATTTCGAATATCTTGCAAAAGATGGTCATTCTTCTGGTTTCGAAACCATCTTCACCAATTAGGAACAATCTGTTGCAAATGTAACCTGAAATTGTCGTAAATTCCTCATACATTCTATTGCCCAAAATAGTGCTTCCACCTCTGCGTGAAGAGGGGAGACACTAGCCCTAACATTCCTTGCCCCTGCCAAGCCATCAAAACCTTCTAATGTACTATACCAATCTTGTCCAGAGAAGAAATCATTATAGTTCCAAGAGTTATCTGTGAAACACCACCGTCCTGGAATTGACGATAAGCTTGCATCCACGCTATTTGGTACCGCTCTCTCTATAATTGTTGCTTGTGCCTCAGCCTAGAGTGTTGATTCTGTAGTGGCCAATATAAAGGTTTTCCTGGGATCCACGTCCAGATTACTAAACACCTTATTATTCATTTCTTTCCAAATATACCATAGAATTCATGCAAACTGATGATCATCAATCTGAGGGAGAACTATCCAGAAAAGATGATCTATATTTGTAAAGAGGGAGTGAGTTGGAAAGATATCTGAATTTGATGGTATCTTTGAGAGTGCTCAAACCTGGATTGCTGGAGGACATTCAAAAAACACATGGTTTATCGATTCTTCAGGAGCTCCACATCTGGCACAACAAATATTTCTATGTATTCCATTTGCTTGCAGGTTTTTCCTAACTGCAATACATCCTGAAACCAATTGCCAAATTAATCAATTAATTTTATTTACTTATAAATATCTAATTTAATTGTTTCTTTCACTTTTAAATCAATCACATCTCATCTTAAAAGTATATTTAATATATTATTTCATTTTATTTTATGATATATAACGAATTTTATAATAAAATATTTTTATATTTTTTCTATAAATATGTTAATTTTAATATATTATACATAAGGTTTAATAATAAATAGTTTGCATGTTATTTTTATATCATCTAAGAATTTATACATACAGTACTAACAAAAATATGTATATATATATATATATATATGTTATAGTTTATCGTATTTTTATTATTGATGATATTTTTATGGTTGAGACAAATGATATGAAAAAAATGAAAAATCATATGACTTACATTGAATAAAATATTGTAAACACAAAGGCAACCAAGAATACCTTTTTTTTGGGGGGGGGGGGGCTTATTGGAGTTGGGGTTTGAGAAGGTTTAGAGAATTTTAAATTTTAATGGATCTCATTGATGAAATCCATATTTTTCAATAAGGGGTGATTTGATAGGATTTTTATATATACAGTAAGGGGAGATTTGTGAAGCTTAGACAAATACCTTATCTAACAAGAGATAATTTGGCAAAATCCTAAAACTTTATGAAATCTATAGTCCAATAAGCCCCACTTAATATCTACTTTATTTTAAAATTTTCAATATTCAATCAAATACGCTGATTTGGTAAATAAGTTTTATAAATTTACACTACAAGATTCAAATGTGAAGTTGGCTGCATTCGTTATTTCTTTGTCAAAACTACGATTTATTAGCTAACAAGAAAAGAACAATTGTTTGTGACTGTATAAAATTAACAAAATAGTCATTTCAATAAAAAAAATGTTTTTGATACAACATATCATTTTATTTGTTTTGACTTGGACAAAATGACTTTAATTTAAATTTCCTGACACTTTGTTTTAGATAACAGAGGCTAAGCGAATAGAAACAAAACGGTACTTTCAGTCCGTTGCCAATTGTCAAAGTATTGACTAACTTACTGAAAGTACTAGCATGGCAGTTACGAACTCTGAATAATAATTTACGTGGTCAAGTACATACACTGCTTGATCTTGAGTTTACAAAAAAAAAAGAGACCCTGACAGATAATGGTCCATTTTACAATATAAAAGACCCAAATCATATAGCCCAAATCATAGAGCCCAAATCAATATTCACCACTAATATTCGGGCACAAGCAGCGAAAATAACGGATAAATGTTATCCTCATCTTCATCTTCTCTATCCAACTCACTGAGAAGGAAAAGCAAAGAGATACTGGTGTGAAGATGAACATTGACACCTATCATCGTCACTCAAATGTCATGTTAAATCCTCACATAGACAAGACTATAGCGAGGAGTGGACAAGCAAGCTCAAAAAATGTTACATTCATGAAAAGAACACAAGGAAGAAGAAGAAATATGGGATTGTGTTTAGTAAGAGCATGTTCAGGAGAAGAAGAATCTGACAATCAAAGTAAGCCCGAGAGAAGAAGTTTTTTGAGTTTAGCAGAAGCTGGTCTTGTCGAAATCTCGGGCCTTGGTGCACACGATAAGTTAAATTAAACTATAAAGTTTATAACCCTTTCGTTTCTTGAGTATAATTATTTGCAATGCTAAATGTAAGTTAAATTATAATTCAGTTTTTTTAAATAACTAAGATTTATATTCTTATAAATTTAATTGGCACGAGTGAATTATTTAGGAGATGAAACCTCAACTTTACATAGGAATGATCACATTCATCTTTATGAAAAAAAATATTGAAACACACATAATCAAGAACCACATTCTAGCGCATTATAACCAACAATGTATCACGCACTAGTGTATATACACAAATAAAACAACTAGAATTTCATTTTTGCTCACATAATCAAGAACCACATTCTAGCGCATTATAACCAACAATGTATCACGCACTAGTGTATATACACAAATAAAACAACTAGAATTTCATTTTTGCAAAAATGAAGAAAGAATCATGTACATTAATCGATGGTTGAGATATAAATCTGTACTAATTTCGGTTGTATTTCGGAACTAAGAATATACAGATATCATCCTTGAATTTACTAAGAGTGATATCGGAGCAAGAAGGATGCTCAATAGAAGAGTTGAACGCTGGAAAAATATGCGACTGGTTCTTAAAAGATAAGCTGAAGAGAGAGCAGAACATGGAATCCGCCGTTCTTTAGTGGGATGATCCCGATTTTCCATTTTAATATTCTCTTATCATTACATTTTAAGAAACAATAGAGTATGTATGATCATCCATTAACTGGAAAATATTAAGTCGAATTGAAGATATTAGGTTCTTCATTATCACAAAGTGAGTATATAAGTATTGTTAAGTCTTATTCTAATTTGGTCTACATCATCCTAAACAATTTATGCATCCATGGATCAGTTGAAAGTCTTCATTAAAACTAACTCACTCTTCTATTCGTCTCCATGATTTGTATTAAACCAAGTTCAATACAAATCTAGGAATTAAGTCCATGTGTCCAGGTATAGAAGCAATAATAAAATTTAGAATTTACTAATAAGATAAAAGTATATGCCATTAGTCCCCAGCCGTATGACATGTCTACTATGCAGGTCGATTCGACATTTGAAAGATCAGGGAAAATTAAGATGAAAGAGTGGATTTTGAGGCTATCTAAGATGTGAGCTTCTGATGAGCTCACTGAGAAGCAGGCTCATCAACTTCACTTTGGACCTTGACTCATGCATCCTACAACTCCTTCGGGTGTCCTGCCTATAGCGCAGGTAATTAACTCATGTGATGTGTGCTCGGTACTTTTTTTTGTTTTAGACTACTTGGCTCCGTGTAGTTATAATGATGGCTTTAAGGATAATGATTTTGATTCAAGACTATTTATGTGCTACATTCAGGAAATGAATATTGTGTAGACAAGACCCAAAAGAATAAGGGTTTCTTTTGTTGTCTAAAGATCATACCAATCCAAAAAATGGCTCTCCTTCTGATTGTTAGTATAGAACCTGGATCTCAAGAACACACAAGATAATAACTCAAAATAAGAAACTCATCTTATTAATCTCTTGAGGAAACTATCTCAAAACGTCAAACTCTCAACTCTTTATTGCTTAAAAAAACTAACTAAAAAACTTAAGCTTCTGAATCTCTCACAATTCATAAGTTATGCAACACCCTTGCATCTTCTTTATATATAAATCAAATTTCCTAAACTCATTAGGAATCACAAATAGATATTTTCCTATTCTATACTCAACAGAATTAAGTAACTTGCATCCCAAGTTATTTCTCAAGTTTCCTTTTTTTCAAGCTTAATCCAACATTCACCCTCTTAAACTTGAACTCATCTTCACTCACATGTTGAACTCCAATAAATCTTCTCATCTCCTTAAACTTTAATTTCTTTAATGCTTTCATCACGACATCGCTTCTTTGTTCACTCCCGGGTATACGCTCGATCAAATGATACTGGACATATTCTCGTATGAGGTGATATAAGATCTGCTTCACGGGAGCTCCAGTCACTGCCATGAATCTAGAAGCTTAAGTTCTAGGGATTCCTAATGAGTTTAGGAATTAGAGAGAGATGAAGAAGAGAGTGATGACGATGAGCTTGTTGAGGTTTAAGACACACAGATGCAACACCATCGTCTGTGATTCATCTGGGAACAAATAATCAGTGTATTCTTGGTACCTGCCAAAGATTCAAACAAAGTTTTTTTGTTACATTTAAGCAATCATTAGCATTATAAAGATAACGAAATCGAGCAGTTATGTGAATGCAATGCATACTCTGTAGAGCCGTCTTCTTCTCTAATGATGGCTTTTCTTTTCTTGAGCTTCTTTGGGAGAAGCGACTGAGCGACACTAACATCCCCGAGGTTACCAAAGCCTGCCTCCATGTTAACCCAATCCTCCAAAAGTGTAGCACGCTCTTCTTTGTGTGCAGAGTCTTTGTAGTAGGTTTTGGCTCTCTCAAAGATGGCTAAGTAGAAGAAAGAAAAAACAGTTTAAAACATGCCACAAGGAATCCACCAAAAATTATCTCATAACATTGTTAATAGTTTAAAACCTCTGGCGCGTCTGATGCAGTCTTTCTTGGTTTCAGTAGCAACTTCTTCTTCACCTTTTTGTTCATCAGCAGAAGCTTCAAACTTTGCAAAGCTAACCCACACCTTGTAATGCTCTGTACGGTCCAAGAGTCGCTCATATAAAGCTTGTGTCCTCTCTAACTTCTTTTCTGATATCTCAAAATCGATGTACATCTGCCAAAAACACAGCAACAGAGAATTTAATATATTTCCAATCGGTTTAAAAGTCTGAGAAATCTGTGGAAAATATAGAAGAAGCTTACCTTCCATAGCAGCTCGGGCATGTCTAGAGCAGGCTGAGAGATTGCAAGTTCAAAAATAGCTCTAGCGCGATCTTTTTCAGAAAGAGACATCTCAAACTCAGCGTAGCTTCTCCAAGCATAGCAATTCTCAGGAGACCACTCAAGGTACCGCTCATATATTTTTCTACATCTATCTATGTTTGCCAACTGGAGTTCCATCTCAATGTATTTATTGAATATCTGTTTTACAGGGAAAAATAAATAATCGCCACAATAAGTATAAGACAAGAGTTAAACCACTGTCCGACTAACTTTCTTCAGGCTTTATATAATTTACCTTGTCTTTTGGAGCTTTCCCAATCGCATTTCCTAATATCTGCCGTGCACCGGTGAGATTCAATTGCCTGATTTCAAATTGTGCAGCGAGCAACCATATTTTGGCAAAAAAAAAATTGTTGTGGGGGATAAGCTTCAGGCATGCTCTGTAATTTTTGGTACAAACAATTTAAGTACATATGCAGCTCTAAAATAAAAGTGAAACGTAATAGATGAAATGTAAATAAATGACAAGTTTCAGAAATTAATACCTGTAAATATCGCGTGTACGCTCCACATCTTTAGTATCAATCTCCTCATACAATGCATAATTAATCCTACATATATACAACAATGATCAGTCACACATGGTCAGTGTCAACATATACAAAACAAGAATTAAAGCTATAAATTGCAAGAATCTTACAATACACTCACCAGAGATAGATGTATCTTTTCCAATAACGTTTCTCTTTGGAAGGTGGAACATAAGCAACAGCCCTCTCATAGATTTCTCTAATCATATCTTTCTTCCCAATACAACCTTCTTCTTCTTCAGTTTTTTGAGGCACCTCCATCTTCTCCGGAGACAAAAGGAGTGGGATTTACCAATCTACAGTTCTCTAAGAAATTAGAATAAGACTCAGTTTTGATTTGGTTCTTCTACATTCTATACCAAAAACCAATTACCCTGGAGAGATAACTAAAGAACTTATTGATTTTAATCCGTAATAAGGCACAATTCCATAAGATTACTGACTCACATTTTCTCATTATATTCTTGTTCTTTTTTTACATCACATCTCCAAAGATTTAAAAATGATAAGTAATAATGAAAAAGAAAACATTTCAACAAACAGCACACAAAAGCTTTCTTCTCAAGGAACATCAAACTCTATAATATATATCACTCAATTGAAGAAGAAGAGTAAAGCAGAGAGGAAGCCGAGAAACTCGTATTGTTACTCTTCACTATTCTATCTTCTCGTCTCATCTCTTTAGAAGATGAAGCTACGGCCACCGTCATCTCATTCTTACTACCTTCTTCCTGCTTATTTGTTGTCGGTGGTGGAGATTTCTTGAGAAGCAAGTCAACTTTGGCATACTCTTCACGCTCTTGCTTGATCTCCTTGAGCATAGCCGCAACATCTTTCATGGTAGGTCTCTCGTCAGGCGATGCGTTCACACAAAGCAAAGCAGTGCCCAACACTTGCATCATCTCATCGGCTTCAGCCTCGGTTCTTGACCTCAAGCTCGAGTCAAGAACTTCAAGGCTGCCTCGATTCTGCCTCACCCAGTCCACCAAGTGAAGCCCTTCGGGTACCGTTGGGTCTATAGGTTGCTTCCCAGTCAACACTTCAAGAACCACCACACCGTAGCTGTAAACATCACTCTTCTCTGTAATCTTCATGCTATAACCATACTCTACAGAAAAAATACACAACACGTTTATGAGAACATGTTTATAATACTTCTAAGTTCTAACAAAACGGTCTTCAACTATACGCTTAGAAACACAGAGTCAAATTTGAGATTTTGGAGACCATAAACATTTACTAAAAATATTAATAAATTTTTTTGTTCATAAAAACATTAGTATATATATAAATATATATATATATATATATATATATAACTTTCAAAAAATTTGCAGGCCAAAGTCAATGTTTCATTGGGTTGTGCCTAGAAACTTAAAGTATATGGACATACCTGGAGCAATGTAACCATAAGATCCAGCAACGGTATTAGAGCACCGGCCAATGTCACCTTCATCAACAAGCTTAGCTAAACCGAAATCCGCAATGTACGGCTCAAAATCAAGACCGATCAAAATGTTATTGGCCTTGATATCTCGATGAACAATGGGTGGGAGGCAATCATGGTGTAGATAAGCTAAACCTTGAGCTGCACCAAGCAAGATCCTATACCTAAGATCCCAATCAAGCGCATAGCCTCGCCTCTCATGAAGCAAACTCCCTAAGCTCCCATTAGGCATGTAATCATACATCAAAAGCCTTGTGTTCTGGTTCCAACAACAACCAAGAAACCGAACAATGTTCTTGTGTCTGATCGTCCCAAGTGTTTTAACTTCTGCTGAAAACGAATCTCTCACATTTTTGTCAGGCTTCTCGTCGCTCCCACCGTTGACCATCGCTGGCCAAAGCTTCTTTACTGCTATAACATCGCCGTTGTCCACGTCAGCGCGGTACACTACGCCTGAACATCCTTTACCGATCACGTTAGGCTCCACTAAACATCTTATGATCTGATCTACAGAGAAGTTCAGCTTCTGAAACGGTGTGAACTGCCATTTATATGTTTCACCAAGCTCCGAATCTCTTTCGTTTTCGTTGTTCCTCCTCGCTCGGATCACCGCAACCGCACCAAGAATCATCAGCACAACCGTCAGTGAGATCAAAAGCGCGAGTGCTAACCTGAGGTTTCTTGCACGAGAAGTTTCCTTATCATCAGCAAGTCCATTGCTATTGCCGTAAGCCAGAAAACAAGAATCTTTAGTTGACGTGGAACAGAGCTTCTTGTTTCCTTCGAGATCTTGAGGGGGTAACTGTCTGAAAAGCTTGTTGTCCGGAAGGTAACCAGAGAAGCTATTGTAAGAGATGTTGAGAGAGACAAGATTCTCGATGTTAGCAAGCGGAGCAAGATCTCCTTCGAGCATGTTGTGTGAAATATCAAGAATAGAGAGCCTGTTGAGAGACGCAATCTTCGAAGGAATCTTCCCAGTGAGTCTGTTACTACTCAGGTTCAACGCGATCTCGAGATTCTCAATATCTCCAAGCTCTGAAGGAATCTCACCTGAGAGCTCGTTGCTTCCAAGATCAAGAAGCTGCAGCCCCGAACACATACCTAGAGAACTAGGGATCGAACCCGAGAACAAGTTCTTCCCCAACATCAGTTTGTTCAGGGACACAAGCCTCCCCAAACTCGCGGGAATCTTGCCTGAAAGCTGGTTAGCTGAAACATCAAGAACCTGTAAACCGGATAGAGAAGAAACCGTGTTAGGCAACGAGCCTTGAAGAGAGTTGTTACTAAGATCAATCATCTGCAACTCCGAGCAGCTTCCTATCTCATCAGGAACCTTCCCGTGTAGCCTATTGCTCGAAAGGTCGAGGAAGTTTAACTTCTTGAGAGACCCAATACCGGAAGGAATCTCTCCCATGATCCTGTTGAAACCTAGCCTCAGTCTCACAAGAGAGCTGCAGTTACCAATCTCTTGAGGTATGGAACCAGAGAGAGAGTTTGAGATCAAGAGGAGCTTCGTGAGGTTCCTTAGCATGAACAAACCGGAAGGGATCGTTCCGGTTAAGGCATTACGTGATAAATCCAACGCTTGGAGATCGGTACAGTCTGCTAAACCGGGAGGGATGCTTCCTTCTAGCTGGTTAGACCAAGCGAAAAACAGAGTAAGCTTCGTGAGTGTTCCAAGCTCGGTCGGTATCAGACCGGAGATCTGATTCTTGTCGAGCTGTAACTGAACAAGACTCGAACAGTTGGAGATAGTGGTCGGTATTGAACCGGAGAAGTTGTTGTCGCTGATCATAAACTCTTCGAGAAAAGACAAACGGCCGATGGAGACAGGAATCAAACCGGAGAGGAGGTTTAGAGACAAATCTATCATCTTGAGGTTGCTGCAGTTTCCTATATCTTCAGGGATACCACCGACGAGACTGTTCTGCCATAGGAACAGCTGTTCGAGTTTCGTGAGCTTTGCTATATCTGGAGGGATTGAGCCAGACAAGCTATTCTCGTACAAGAAGATCTCCACTAGCTCAGAGCAGTTGCCTAACTCCGAAGGTATCTCTCCGCTTATATCTGTGGTGTATATTGAGAGAGTTTGCAACTTTTTGAGCTTACCTAAAGAGGAAGGTAAGCTGCCGGAGACACTTGTCTCGGCTAAGCCAAGAACTGTTAGATTAGAACAGTCTCCGATCTCCGGTGGGATCTTGCCGGAGATTTCTTTGTTTCCTCCGATTCTTATCTCTTCAAGACTTGAGAGCTTCCCTAGCTCCATAGGGATGCCTCCGGTGAGGAGATTATCGAAGAGGATCAAGTTCTTGAGTTTGGAACATTTGCTGATCTCCGGTGGGATTCTTCCAGTGAGCTGGTTGGAGTTCAATATTAGGGTTTCTAGGTTACTAAGCTTGCTTAAGCTCCAAGGAATGTCACCCACTAAGCTGTTGGAGCTTAGGTCGAGAACCGTGAGAGCGAGACAGTCGCCGAGACTCTCCGGTATAGTTCCGGTGATGTTAGCGCCGGAGATAGTGAGTTTCCGAAGAGAACGTAGCTCCGGGAGATTCTTGGGCAAGGGTAGCTCGACTTGAACGGCTTGAATGTCGATGTCGGTGACGAAGCCTTGAGGTGAGCATGTGATGAAAGTCCAGTTGTTGCAAGGGGTGTTGTCGGCTGAGTTCCAGTTAAAGAGAGAAAGAGAGGAAGTTGTGAGAGGAGAAGAGTGGAGCCATGAGTAGAGGATAGAAGCTTCTGGGTTTTGCTCTGCGTTAGAGAGAGAGAAACACAAGATGATGAAGAAGAAGAGAGGAAATGAAGAAGAAGAGATTAAGGTATGGAGAGATGACATTTGACACAAAATCTTAAAAAGAAGTGTTTAAAATCTCTTCTCTCTATCTCTGTGCTCTCTTGAAATCTGGTTCTTGCTTGGTTTTAACGCCACTCCATTTATGCACACGGTACACTTAAAATCTTGATTATAGTTGTGTCTTCATCGTCTGTTCACAAACTAGTTTAGTTTATATATATATAATCAGAATCCTTTGAAATAAGAGGACTAGTCTTGAACACTTTGCTAGATCCAATGCATTTCCCATTTCTAAAGTTAATTGGTTATTTATACAGAGGGTATATAATTTATCCTCAATAAAAAATGGTACATATTCAAATGCAAGTGGAAAAATTGAATCCCATAAATATTACCGTCTAATTTTTGTTACATTCCGAGTTTGTATCATCCCATTTTCTATTCATATTATATATAGGATGTAGCTTGACTTTTATTTATTTTCTTCCTACATTCCATTAATCTAGTCAATATAAACAATGATAACAATTTCTAAAGAGTATATAAATATAAAATATTGACCAAGAAGGAAGGGTATTTCAAAACTAAAAAGAGATGAAAAAAAGTGTTTATAAGGGCATGTGCATCAATGAACCCCCTCTTGGGGTTCATCTTTTCTATTTTTTATTATTAAATTTTTTTATTTTTCTTTTTGATTTTGTTTTTTTTTTAAAAAAAAAAAATATAGACCAATCGCGAGCCACCACGTATCGTAGTGGCCCGCGCTACAGTGATGAACTCATGAGAGAGGGGTTCACTCAAGAGAACTTCATGAAAGAGAAAGTTCATGAGATTGTATTATTTTAATATATTTTTGGTTTGGGAAAATGTGTGAACTTGAGCATGTACTCTCAATGTACATGCTCTAATATATCAAATTTATAAGGATGAAATCATATCAAGGGATAGATTAAGCAAGTTCTATATAATCAAAAACTTAAGAATAAGTGTGGCACAATTTTTCACAAAATGTGGGAAATTAATTTGGACCCTGTGGGTTAGCATGGGTTAGCATCATTTTTCATTTTAAACGAAAGTGAGTTTAGCATCTTTAGTTCTTTACACTTGTGGGTTCATAAAAAAAAATCGAAATAGAAGCAAAGGATGGGTTGGTTTAGGTTTAGGGTGGAGAGGACAAAACAACAATCCCTGATTTTGAGGTTGCCTCACGTGAGCACAACGAGCTTCACTCATTCTCACCTACTCTCACTATTATAACTTCTCACCTTTTAAATCTTTTTTCTTTGATTCCCATTTACATTAGCATAATTTGCATACCAAAGTGATATTTCGTAACTATTTACTACACCTGATGAACATTGCTTTGCTACGTTTATTATTTATGGTCCAATAACATTTTTGGGTCTTACTTTTGTTAATAGTTTAGGTAAAGTTGTTTTCCAAAAAAACATGCAAGTGTATATGCGAAGTGTGAACTTTGGTTCTTTAGCGTAGATGAGTACTACTATGTTTTATTAACCGGCACATGACAGACATTTAAGTCCTTTCTATATTAGTACACTTTTGAAAAGATTAAATAAATTAAGGTAAGTACATAAATAATTAGCGCACCATGAGCCATTATTACAAGTAAACAAAGAAAGTAAAGGAGAAAGTGACTGCAGGGGCGAAGAAGAAGGAAAACAAAAGTTAAACGGCGCAGTTTTAGAAATAAAGAAAGAAGAAGTGGTGCCTTGTTTCAAGGGTCTTTGCCTCGGGAGTCTCTTCTGTGGAATCTCTCCATGTTTTTATTTATTTTCCCAAAATGTTCTTTTCTTTTTAACGTTTTTTTTTAAATACCACTTAAGTAATTACAGATTATACTTTACTTTCTGTCTAAGATTATATAAAAACTGTTAATAGTATTTTGAAAACGACACGTACTAAATTAACTTTTAAGAGAATCAACCAACGAAACTTTGGATTCAAATGCTTGTAGTTTATCGTAGGAAAAGATAAATATATATTCAATATTTTTAATGGACCCTAAGTGCATACAATGGGCTAATGAAATGCCCACATTAATTTGTTTCATGGCCTACTAGTATAACAAGGCTGAATATATTTCAAGCTGAGGTAGATTTTTTTTTTCCGACCAATTTACAGACTTATGTAGACTCTGTAAACCAAACTGGGTGCTCTGTATCCATATAGACAGTAAACGACGTCTGTTGCCTCACACTGCATGCTAAGCTATCCGCCATGTTGTTTTGCGTCTGTGGTATATGAATAATCTCTGAACTGTGGAAACTTCTCTTCAGACTTCTGATGCCTTCTAAATAAGTTGAGGTAGATAAATCTTGCATCTTGTAGTATAGTAATTCTTTTTGCAAGAATTGGAAAAATGAGATACCTTGAACATTTGTTTGTCAAAATATGATTTTTCATATTTTTGGTCATTTCTGGACATGTTTTATCCTTTTTTGATGAGAAAAATAGTAAAACGAATTAAAAAAAAAAATTATGAAAACTGTTGTAAACTTAAGTTTGAAAATATATATTCTTAACTTTTTTTAAAAAAAATTGAAATCATATTTTATTTAGTCTTCTAATTACAGTTAGAATACTCATTCTGGTGATCTACTTAGTTTATAAATCGAATTCTAAGTTTTAAACATAGATATATCTTTGATATATACCGTAATTTAACTTTTCTTATATATTCTGAACAAGATATAATCAGTTACGTTATAATGAAGAAAAATGTCTACAGTCTACCAACAACTAGAAAATGATGTATAGTCATAACTCAATGATATAGCTCAGTTATATTATGTGTCATATCTTATTCTGCCTTTTACCTTATATAACACCTCAAAGTAAAATATATTTTATACCTTCTATATGTTGTTCTGTGTAGATATTATACATATTCTAAACAAACCCGGAAAATATGGAAACTTCCAAATACGGTTAAAGATGTTTCCTTATGTTCCATATTGAAAATTTCGTATGCTAATGGTGTCATTGATGGTTTGCTAACCAGTAAGGCACAAAGATACTTGGTACTTCCAATCAGATATAAAATATATTATGATATATGCGACTTTCTAAAACTGAGAAGTATGTGTTCTTGTTACTCATTTTTGTCTTTCTTTCTCGTTATTACAGCAAGTATCTTATGCTCCTCCCATTATCTATGTATTTTTAAGTGTCTTACGATCTCTTTTGATGAATATATGGGATTATGATGTTTCAGAAAATGGCTAAAATTTACATAATAAACTTAAGATATAACTTTTTTTCCCAAATTGAAATATATTAGCTCAACAAAGTGCAATACAACGACCATTACAAAAGCTGAAAGAGGAAAATATCCTCAGCAACTATATCCCATAAGAAGGGAAGCTAAAACCCATAGGAAGGGACCCTTAAACCCACACATGGGGCACATAAACAAACAAACCAAGGTAAATTTCAAGACTCAAAAACCCACAGTACTGAAAGTTCAAAAGAAAGGATGGAAGAGATAGTAACCAAGACCATTAGAACCACCGGATGCTTACGAGGAGACATCCAAACAAAACGAGGATGGGCCTCCAATAAGGACATACCACAAACATATGAGAGCTTGACAACCAAACAAAAGAACAGAAACAGGTCCACCCGCCAACCACACAGCAAGATGAAATACAACACATCTCAAAGCAGACCTTTTCACCGGAGAGAAGCCAGTAGCAAGCACAGTATCCTCGGGATGCTTCACCGTTGCAGAAAAAACCTCAAGGAAACATACCATTCCGTTCCACACTCAAACCAATTAGAGAAAGCCATAAACATGAAAGCACCATCTGAAGAAACAACACAGGAGACATGAAACCAAGCTCGGGATAAAGGCAGTTGAAAGCGCACTCTGAAACACCAAGTCGACACAACGACTCAACCGAGAACTTAAACTCTTTGCAGAAACGAGGAGTAGTAAAGGAACTAGAGTTGAAGAAAGTCCAAAGACGACGTCAGCGAAAGCACCTACAATGCCCCAGCAGCTATGCCGCACCGTCAACAGGTCCTCGACCTGACATATGGCTCCAGACTCATCACTGAACCTAACTCTCCAAATCCAAACTCCACCTGAAACAAGCAAGAGAGCAGGAACCACACTCCAAGCGCATAACACAGACTAGACAAAGACCAAAGGGGAGCAAGAGAATCAGGATGATTAAGCACCAGCTACCACCACAGAGGACTCTTCTATAGCAGCCCACCCAATTGACAGATACTAACGGGATCCAAACATCGAAACAACCACAAAATACGGACTGAGAATGAAACCCTAAACCCAAAAAGACGAAACCAAATAAAACTTAGATTAAACTATAGAGGCATAGGAGATCCTCCCTCACGTAGCGGCGGTGACGAGCACGGCCCACCACGGAGGGAGATCGGCAGTGGTAAAGTTTTCTTCTTCTTCTTCTTCTTCTCTCTCGGCGGCGTGACCTAACAGACTTAAGATATAATAACTTGCTACAATATTTACTATTGAAAATACTTTTACAGATAATTTTTCTCATCTTGCAAGACATCAAACTCTGCAAACATCACAAACCCACAAATGCAGCCAGTGCCATAGAGAGCTGAGAGGATGGTGATACTAAGCAAGAAAAGATCCTGGAGCTTCCACTACTGTTAGCCCAAATGCCTCGTAAAACGCTGGCTGAGCAAAAGCACCCTCTGTATCTGCAATGTAGCGGTAAAGCTCACCGTCTTGATTGCGGTTTTGTCTGAACTGCTATCCAATGAAACTGTCCCTCAATCTTGTAATTCTTCATAAGGCCACGCTTCTTCTCAATCTCTGAGATTTCTTCAGTGTTTGGACTTGTTCCAATCAATGTTACCAGCTATAACAACCAGAATCACCAGCTCCTTCAGCTTAGCTTTGTGTTCTTACATCTAAACAAAATCCAAGATATACATTTACAAAGAAAAAAAAACTAAACCCGAGATGTTCTTCACTTTCTCCAGCCTTGCCACATAGAAGATCATTGGGTTCGACATACGGCTTAATGTATCCACAGCAATAAACAAACCAATCAAAAAAATTTTTTGACAAAAAAAGAAGTTATGATCAGTGATACATACAGAAGATCTGATCTTGTCAAATCCACGACAAATATCTTTGCATATATTAATTTTGTTTGTTGGACTGGGCGCTGCAAAGAAAAGCATCAAGAAAGTAAACAAAAATCTAATATTTCGTAGAAAGAAAAAAATTCACAAAAGACCCCAAGAGGCTTCTCATGTTCAACAAAGTATCAAACACAACATACAACATCCATAATGGTTCGCAATGGTTTGATGGAAAGAAAGTAAGACATAGTAGTAGTACAAGGATAACTGTTTCTAAGATTGGTATAAGGCTGCAAGGACTCCAACGAGTTAACAGACCGCCAAAAGTGATTATTTCTAAAATCCTGCAAGAGTGAACAAAAAACATGTTTGGTGTGTGAGAACGAAGAGAAAACGAGGATAGAGATGTAAGATCCGATGAAACCGATGAAGAATGAGGATTGACTCCAGGAACCCTAATTGTAAATCGCCATTGATGGAGTGGAGAGGTTAGGCGGAGAAGAAGGTAAAATAAGGTACAGTCAACCGTGTTCTTTTTTTTTACTTTCTGTTATTACATTTTTTGATTAATCTAATTTAAAATCAATTTCAAAAACTATAATGTATTGTTCTAATTCATATTAATTTAATTTTAAAGATATTATGGTATTTACAGGAATTAAAATCTTAGTTTCCAACCAGATTCTTTTCTCTCTCTCTCTCTCTACGCTCCTTCTTCTCCCCAGCCCCCCTCTTTTGCAGAAACCCTAGCTCCGGCTCCGCTCGTCGGTTGCCGGAGGCGTCTTCCCTCCATCCCTTCCTCTTTTTATTTTGCTTCTTTCTCCCCGCTACTCCCTAAGTCGAGATGCAATCTACTCTACAAGATCGAGGAACTCCGGAAATGCTGTGGCTTTTGACGGAGGCGGTTCTTGAACCCTTATGGAGAGACGGCGAGACCCAAAGAGATGCGATGGGGAAAGGAGTCGGCTTTTAGGACTGAAGACACAACCAGATCTGGTTTTCTCCTTTGCAGATCTCCGGTGAATCTTCTCGGCAGTGGCGCGTTCCACTGCCGTGGAACCGGTCAGACGCCTCCTCTACCTCAGATCCACTCCCATGGGCGGCGGTGTGATAGTTGGAGGAGATCAACGATGAGTGGCGATTAGAGATTTGTCCCCCGGTTCTCGGGGTCAACGCACGTCGAGCTTCACGACAACGGAGTAGTCAACCGGTGTGGTGGGCTTGGTCGGTAACGTGTGGCGTAGTTCGGAATCCCAAGCCGGTGTATCTCCGGTGGTTCGAGCTCCGCATCTCTGTAAGCCATGGTTACGTGTACCGACCTCGTTAGGTACTGTCAAAGTCCGACTTTCATTCCGGTCATTAGGTCCGGTTTTTTGGCTATGAACCGTGACAACGATTGCTGGTGGGCTAGGATTGAATCTGAAACACGCTTCGGTGTTGGTACTGTGGGTCAAGAGCTTAAAGATTATCATTAGAGATCAACAGTCGGTGCTTGATTGATCTTCGGATTGAGTTTTGGTTCCATTTTGTACATTGTCTGTTTACGGTTATCGTGGTCTAATTTAGGGGTTAAGAATCGGTTCATCTCGGGTCGTGGGATGAACTCGATTCATTGTGGTGAAAATACATCGATGAATTAGATTGGGTAGTCTAGGATCCATTCCAGTTTCGACTCCGTGTTCCTAGGCGATACTAGATCTCGTCGATTGTATGTTGGGTTTAAAATTTCTTGAGGTTGTAATCCTGTATTCACTTTTGGCTAATGAAAAGTTGTTGTTGAGTTAAAAAAAAATCTTAGTTTCCAAAAAAAAACTACTAAAGTTTTATTGAGACAAATAAATGTCCTAATTTTCTAATTTTCCCTAAAATTTACAGAGTTCTTCAAAATAGAGCGGCTGAGACAACCCTCATCGCTTCCCGATGTTGTCGGCGGTTATGAAGCCTTTACTCTCTCCGTCGCTGTTTCGCCTTCCTCCCCTTTCCTTTTCTTCTTCTTCTTCCTCTTCTCTCTCACTCCTCTTCTCCTCCTCTCACTTTCAATCTCCTCGTCCGATTACGCCTCTCCTTTCCTCCCGCCGTAACTACACTCGCCTCCACGCGTCTCTCTCCGACCACCACCTCTCGTGTTCCGTCCCCGAGAAGCCTCTTCGAGTAGCCGTCCTCCTCAGCGGCGGCGTCGATAGCAGCGTCGCCCTCCGCCTCCTCCACGCCGCTGGACACTCCTGCACCGCTTTCTACCTCAAAATCTGGTTCCAGGTGTGTTGTCTGCTTCTCCATCACTCATGTCTCTCTGTCCTAGAACATGGGGTTTGTGATGTGTTTCTAATGTTCTGTAGGAAGGCTTTGACAATTTCTGGAATCAGTGCCCCTGGGAAGATGATTTGAAATACGCAAAGCGTGTCTGTGAGCAGGTAGTGTTCCTGATCAAACACTATGTTCTTGATTCTTAGAATCTTTCTTGTTCGAAAAGGTTCATACTTTATATACTTCACTGGAAGATATATTTACTGCTTATTTGAAAAAGGTTCATACTTTATGTACTTAAGAGCAATGAAAGGGGGAAGATGTTTAATAATTCTAGTGGTGTCATTTTTTCAGGTTGATGTACCTTTGGAGGTTGTGCATTTAACTGATGAATACTGGGAAAGAGTTGTGAGTTCTTTTTTTTGGTTTCAATGCTTCTTTCTTACATTAGTTGCCTAATGGTTTTGGGTTTTCTGATTGAATTTTTCGATGGTAAATTAGGTTTCTTATATCATTGAGGAGTACCGTTGTGGGCGTACACCTAACCCGGATGTTCTGTGTAATACTAGGATTAAGTTTGGTAAGCTCATGAAAAGACTTGTGCTTTAAGTTCAAGTGTATCTGCCACTTTGACTAATCAGCTATATATCTTGTAGGGGCATTCATGGATGCAATCAGCGATATGGAGTATGATTATGTAGCCTCAGGTCATTATGCTAAAGTTGTCCATCCTCCTGCTGGTCCATCTGTTTTGGAAGTCTCACAAGACATGGTGCTTCAACAAACACTCATGACTTAATCTGCCTTTAGTTGTTTGATCGGCATGTTTTTTTTTTTTGTTTTTGCTGTACTAGAGAGGATGTCACTTGCTAGGTGTAATGCTTGCATTATTTTTATAGGCTAGTAATGCTTCTTAGACATTGCTAGTACCTCTACCATTTAATCTCTGTATTTTTCTATTTATTCTCCAGGTGAAGGATCAGACCTACTTCCTCTCACATCTCTCTCAAACCCAGCTTAAGCGACTCCTGTTCCCACTTGGTTGCGTAAAGAAGGTACTTTGAGGACGTTCTATATTTGCAAAACGTATGAAAAACAAATTTGATTTGTTGGTGGTGATTGTCTTACTCTGTTATCTGATTGATGTCCAGGAAGAAGTTCGTAAACTAGCCACACAATTTGATTTGCCAAATAAAGACAGAAAAGATTCACAAGGAATATGTTTCCTTGGGAAGGTATATTGTTCTTCTAGTTCACAACAGCTTTACCTAGTGCAAAGCCTGAAACATATGTTCTCTAATAGATAAAGTTCAGCGACTTTGTCGGACAACACATAGGAGAGAAGGAAGGGATTATACTGGAAGCTGAAACTGGTGACTTTCTTGGTAACCATCGTGGATTTTGGTTTTACACAATTGGACAGCGTCAAGGCTTGCGTTTACCTGGTGGACCATGGTATGTTAAGCTTAACTTGTCATCACCATACTGAGAGTGTAGTTTATGATCATTCTCGCCAACCTCCTATGCAGGTATGTTGTTGAGAAGGACACTAAGAACAATGTAGTCTTTGTCTCGAGAGATTACTACTCAATCGACAAGAGAAGGCGAGTTTTCCGTGTTGGCTCCTTAAGATGGCTTAGTGGGAAACCTTCAGGCAATGTTAAGCAGCTTCGTTGCAAGGTAAGGCATGGGCCTGGCTTCTACAGCTGCAGCTTTGAAATGGAAGCAGAAGGAGATGTTGCGGTTGTACACTTAGATGAAGATGACCAAGGTCTGGCTGCTGGACAGTTTGCAGCTTTCTATGAAGGAACCGCTTGTATCGGGTCAGGCATTATACTGGAGTCATGGGACGATCAGTGTTTCCCTGTCTGTGAAAAAGCTCTTCAACTCGCAGCTGTGGAAGACAAAACCAAACTTGGGAAACCTGTTAAAATCATGACCATGCCAGTTACTACATCTGTTAAGGCTGAGCCAGGAGGAACAAGTGAAGAAGAAAAGCTTGTCAACGCGTGAAACAAAGTAGTCTGAAAAAGCCACTTGAAGAGTTGAAACAAAGTAGTTTGCTAGAGAATAAAATGACTACTATTGTTTAGGAAAAACACTTGTAATTAACATTTGATAGTTTGGTTACGTCTTCTTATCTATGGTGGCTTCAAGCTACTTCAATGGCTCTCAGTGGTGGCCTCATGGGAGACCATCTTGGTGATTTGCAACTATAACCATCCAAGTACTTATTCAATCGTCTGAGTCGCAATACAGCCAAGAGAAGAGACCTCTACAAAGAAAACCTTACTTCTGCATAGGAAAAGGGAAACCTCAGTTTAAGTCAGAGATTGACGCTGCCTTGTTCCTTTGCTCAAGTTCAATATGAGTTATGTCATATATGTATCAATATAACCAAAATTACAATTACATTTATGATTAGTCATACATATATCACATAAACTTTTTTTTTATAAAATATCACTCAGTTCAAATGTTTTCATTATTATCATTTTTTTCCTGAAAGTCTTAGTCATTTTAAAATATGTGACTAAGATCTTTACATGTGGACAATATATTTTTAAAGAGAAAATAATGTACATACATATACTTTTTACAATATATTTTTAAAGAGAAAATAATGTACATACATATACTTTTTACATAATAATCAATTATATGTCTAAGAATTCAAAATTACATTTTCAGCAACCAAAGAAAGTATCTTACTATACGTGTGTGTGTGGATACTCTTTTCTTTAGTAAATACATAGTTCATATAGTAAATAATACATTAATTACATGATAACCAATTAAGGTTACTTGTAATTGCTATTTTGTGGCTAATTCATTAATGCACATGTCTGCATGTGCTTGGCAACTAAAACAGAGTATTTTCTCTACGAGTTAAGCAACGTTATTTAAACAATTTAAGTATAAATTCACCCAAAAGATTATGAAAGTTTCTCATCTCCTTTTTGTTTTCTGTCTCTTCTCTTTCTCATTCATGGCGATCTTTGCGGCTTTTGTCATTGTCCCTTTTTGTTTGCTCTTCATTGTGTCAGGTCTCATCATCAACCTTGTTCAGGTCATTCACTACTTACATACAAAAATCTTTGTTTTTAAGTTAATTGTCTTCTCAATGGAAGAGACCAGTTGATACATTTGTTTCCTTTTCGAACACAGCTTGTGTTATTCATCTTTGTTCGTCCTATATCAAGAAGTTTGTATAGAAGAATCAACACAAACGTTGTAGAGTTACTTTGGTTGCAGCTCATATGGCTAGTTGATTGGTGGGCTTGCATCAAGGTTTGGTGGTTCGTTTCAGTTTCTTTATCTGTTTTTAGTGATAATGTAGCGATTATGATGTTTTGACACTGCAGATCAATTTGTATGCTGATGCAGAGACTCTTGAAGTAATTGGTAGGATGATTATGTAATTTGGCTTCTTATAAGTCTCATGGAGTAGTAAGATACTAGTTAAATGTTCATGATTATTGCAACATCTTAGGTAAAGAACATGCACTTGTCTTATGCAATCACCGAAGTGACATCGACTGGCTCATCGGATGGGTCATGGCTCCGGTTTTGAAACAGAACTTCAGGAAATTTCTTGATTCATTTTAACTCTTGTGTAAGTTACTCTTCCGTCTCAGAATATTGTATATCATTACGATGCCAGCGTGCAGGTTGTCTTGGAAGCGCTCTAGCCATCATGAGCAAAGACAATAAGTATCTTCCAGTGAGTTTGTTTCTCAATGATCTTTTAGAGCCCACGCAAGATTATGTCTTGTAGTATAAAATATATCTAAACGCGAAGTATCATTACCTAAAAATCCGCAAAAAAAAAAACCCTAAAATTTGAATTAGTATCCAAAATAAGTATTGAGAAATTCTAAACAAGTACCTTACCCGCTCAAAGCTTCAAACCCTCTCAGTTTATCTTTAGTTGGAGCTTGTCCCGTTTTGGTTACATCTTAATTCATATTTGAGTTACTGAAACACTGCAACTCTATCACACAGATCATTGGTTGGTCAATGTGGTTTTCAGAATACATCTTCGTGGAGAAGAATTGGGGCAAGGATGAGAATAACCTCAAGGTTGAAGATTATTGTTTTGGGCTTAAACTGTTTTATATATGATTTCTGAAACTGAATCTAACCTCAAGTTTTTTTTTGCAGGCAGGTTTTAATCAACTGAAGGACTTTCCTACAACGTTCTGGCTGGCGCTTTTCGTGGAAGGAACTCGATTCACTCAAGAAAATCTTGAAGCTGCCAAGGATTATGCATCTCTAAAAGGCTTACCATCTCCTCGAAATGTTATGATTCCTCGTACAAAGGTGACTTTTACTTTCTTTCACGTAATTTTATGAGCTTTTGCTTCACTTGCATTTACTTGCATGGTTTGCAACATCAGGGATTTGTTTCAGCCGTAACTCACTTGCGCTCCTTTGTTCCTGCGATTTATGACTGCACATATACAGTTCATAAGAAACAGTCTACACCAACACTGCTTAGGATGTTCAGTGGCCAATCATCTGAGGTTACAAAAGAATATTCATCAATGTGTCAGTTGTATAGCTTTAGGTGGATCTTCTCTCACTTATCATGAGAAAGCTCTTTTGTTTTTTTAAGGTGAATTTGCAGATGAAACGTTACCAAATGAGCCAACTGCCAGAAACTGCAGATGGCATTGCACAGTGGTGCCAAGATCTGTTTGTCGCCAAGGTTTAACAAACCAAAACAAATCCTCATCATCGAACTTCTTTTCATTTTTTGTCTCATCTCTTTTGTAAAAGCAGGATGCTCAACTTGAAAACTACTTCAAAAATGGTGTGTTCAGCGACTTGGACGTTCACCAAATTGGCCGGCCAAACAACCCATTGATCCTAAGACCCCTGTAAACACTAGCAGATTATTGGAAACGGTTGCTAGAACTAATCATCTATCCCTTTATGGAACCGTTTGGAAACAGGTGGTGTTAACTTGGTTCAGTCTCCTCATATACGGCAGCTTCAAGCTACTTCAGTGGTTCTCCATGGCGAATATCATTTGTTTCTTTGTCTTTTACTTGGTGATTGCAACTTTAACCGTGCGACTTCTGATCCAATCCTCCCAATGAAGGGGCACCGTGCCTAACAACCTCTACTAGAACTCTCCCTTCCGGACATAGACTTCACGTCGCCTTGATTATTTTTCTATTTGCTTGTCTTGTTTGATTTGTTTCCTTAATTTCTTTATTTCTGAGCAAGCCACTACATATTAGTTCTACTGTAATATTGACCCTTTCAATCATAAAAAGTTAATACAAGTTTGTTTCAGTTTTCGGATTCCATCTTAATTTTGATAAAATCGATTGTCATTAGGATTCGAGTATGCGACGTTTCAGTTCTATTGATTCGTAGACTACAGCCTGTTTGTGTGATTTAAACACTCTTGATTCACAGATTGAGAGAGTCAATCAATTTACCAGATTGAGAGAGTCAATCAATTTACCAGATTGAGAGAGTCAATCAATTTACCAGATTGAGAGAGTCAATATCCATCCATGTCCCTCAAATCCACCGACCGAAGCTTGACAGCGTTACATAACAAACAAGCTTAGCTCCATTGCATCCACCATTCGACCATCCCCATTTTTATCTATTTATTTCTATGCTTATTAGTAGTGTTCTACATCCCATTTCTTTTCTTTTGTTTCCAGGTTATTTGTAGGGTTAAAACCTTAGTATGTATTTATAAAAGCCAGAAAATCGTATCGATATAAACGAAAACATAAAAGAAATGTTAAAGGAAAAGATGAATTGAAAGAGGAAATGAAAATCGGACAACTTTTTCCTAAACAAACATGTTAGAAATACTATATCTTTCCTTAACTGTAAATATTTGCTCAGTATTAAAAAGGAACATAGCATAATATCGAGTCTGAGGATACAATCATATAAAACGAATCACTCGTCGTCACTTCTGATCATGTCGACGAACTAATAATCTACAAAACACTCGCTAAGAAACTTACGTTTGGAGGCTTGTTGATTTTCTCTAGATGTGAAAGTATGAAGAAGGAAAGACAGGTTTATCTCTAAAGAAGAATGAAAAGCTACTTTTCTTAACAGCTGCTGCATGTGGACGGAAATTATGTGAATTGAATTTCGAAAAACTTATTCCCCAAACCTTTTTATTATCTCGTTTAAGAGATTTTTTCTTATATTCCTCTAAGAACTCCACCCTAAACACTTTCATTAAACATGCTCTAAACCCGTTAACTATTAACTAGTGCAACAGTATCATGAAATTATATTCCAAATATCCGTCTCCACAGTATAGTACTTTTTTGTCCTAGGGCAAACTACACATTAAAGAATGTAATAAGGATTAGATTTTTGAATTCAAGATTGATTCGACCGGCGGCGGGTTGACCTACTTCCCAGCCCTACTACTAGTATTACCTCTCCTTCACGCTTTTTTTCATCTGATGTAGAGAAAGAAGTTCGCAAAGGCCACACAATATGGTTTGCCAAATAAAGACAGAAAAGATTCACAAGGAATGTGTTTTCTTGGAAAGGTAATTGTTCTTCTGGTTTACAACAGCTTTACCTAGTGCAAGCCTGAAACACGTGAAAATATGGTGTTCTGTAATATAGTTCAGCCACTTTGTCGGAAGACACATAGGAGAGAAGGAAGGGATTATACTCGAGCTGAAACTTTCTTCGTAACCATCGTGGATTTTGGTTTTACACTAATGGACAACGTCAAGGCTTGCGTTTACCTGGTGGACCCTGGTATGTTAAGCTTAACTAGTCATCACCATGCTGAGTAAAGTTTATCATTCTCCCCTTACCTCTATTCAGGTATGTTGTTGAGAAGGACACGAAGAACAATGTCGTGTTTGTCTCGAGAGACTACTACTCAATCTACAAGAGAAGGCGGGTTTTCGTGTTGGCTCTTTGAGATGGCTTAGTTGGAAACTGATGCAGAGAATATTTAGATATATTCCAAATATTTATCTATCTATACTATTATTTGAGAAGTGATTTGACTTATGTGTCAGCTTCTCCATATTTTTAGATTTTTTTGCTTATTTGTCATGTTCTCCATGATTTTCGGCTTAATCAATGATTTTCATAAATATTTTTCATATATTATAATAATAAAATATTTGAAAACATGATAATTACAATTTTTCACTATACAAATATTTAATATTATCTTATTTAATCATTGAAGTTTTGATATATTTAGTGAGTAATTCTTTATTTAACTGATTACAAATTAATAAAACTATCTTGAAAAAATAATAAAACATGTTTGAAAAAAGAAAAGATAATCCCATAACTTTATCTTGCGTTTATCTACAATTACTTTTTTTAATTTTATGTACACATATAATAATTAGATTTATTATTATACTAAAAATTAAAAATAATTTTAAAAAATATAAATAAATTTATTCATGTTTTTGTAAACGTATATATCAAGGCGAATATTTTTATAAACATATTAATTTTATTAATGAGGTTTATAAGCTATAACAGTAAATTTGATTTATATTTTTTTTTGATAATGTGACTTTTTGTAGTGTTTTTAATTATTATTACAGTTGAAAAATAACATTTATTTTTTATTTAAGTTGAAAATTAATGTTTATTAATTTTTTTATTTTTTAAGAGAATCATATTTAAAAAATATTTTTAAAATATCGCTCAAAAAGAGAATATTTTCAAAATATTATTTTTTATTTACAACATATACCTTATATTATATAATTAATTATGTTTATTTTTAATTTCTTTCAAGAGTTTCACAGAGTTATGATTCGTTTTAATTAAAATTTAGGTAGAAGACTATTATATAAAGAAAAGCGTGAATCTATATTTTTAATAAAAATATTTCCAATATAATTTGTTTTAGTTATATTTAATAAATCTTGAAAGATAAATACAACTACTTGAAAATTAAAAAAAAATATTATTTAACAATAAATCAATATCATTTTATAGAAAGTAACAATTTCTATTTTAGAGTAAAAAAATATAGATTGATTATAACTTATTTTTCTCTATTATAACATTTAGAATTTATAATAAAAATAGATATAATTTTTTTTATCTTACACATTACATATTAATGTTTTGTTTGTCAATATGGCATGTTTGCGTGTTTATTTAACAATTATAGGAGGTATTTTAGATTGTAACAATAATCAATTTGAGAAGTGATTTGACTTATGTGTCAGCTTCTCCATATTTTTAGATTTTTTTTGCTTATTTGTCATGTTCTCCATGATTTTAGGTTTAATCAATGATTTTCATAAATATTTTTCATATATTATAATAATAAAATATTTGAAAACATGATAATTACAATTTTTCACTATACAAATATTTAATATTATCTTATTTAATCATTGAAGTTTTGATATATTTAGTGAGTAATTCTTTATTTAACTGATTACAAATTAATAAAAATATCTTGAAAAAATAATAAAACATGTTTCAAAAAAGAAAAGATAATCCCATAACTTTATCTTGCGTTTATCTACAATTATTTTTTTTTAATTTTATGTACACATATAATAATTAGATTTATTATTATACTAAAAATTATAAATAATTTTTAAAAATATAAATAAATTTATTCATGTTTTTGTAAACGTATATATCAAGGCGAATATTTTTATAAACATATTAATTTTATTAATGAGGTTTATAAGCTATAACAGTAAATTTGATTTATATTTTTTTTGATAATGTGACTTTTTGTAGTGTTTTTAATTATTATTACAGTTGAAAAATAACATTTATTTTTTATTTAAGTTGAAAATTAATGTTTATTAATTTTTTTATTTTTTAAGAGAATCATATTTAAAAAATATTTTTAAAATATCGCTCAAAAAGAGAATATTTTCAAAATATTATTTTTTATTTACAACATATACCTTATATTATATAATTAATTATGTTTATTTTTAATTTCTTTCAAGAGTTTCACAGAGTTATGATTCGTTTTAATTAAAATTTAGGTAGAAGACTATTATATAAAGAAAAGCGTGAATCTATATTTTTAATAAAAATATTTCCAATATAATTTGTTTTAGTTATATTTAATAAATCTTGAAAGATAAATACAACTACTTGAAAATTAAAAAAAAATATTATTTAACAATAAATCAATATCATTTTATAGAAAGTAACAATTTCTATTTTAGAGTAAAAAATATAGATTGATTATAACTTATTTTTCTCTATTATAACATTTAGAATTTATAATAAAAATAGATATAATTTTTTTTTATCTTACACATTACATATTAATGTTTTGTTTGTCAATATGGCATGTTTGCGTGTTTATTTAACAATTATAGGAGGTATTTTAGATTGTAACAATAATCAATTTGAGAAGTGATTTGACTTATGTGTCAGCTTCTCCATATTTTTAGATTTTTTTTGTTTATTTGTCATGTTCTCCATGATTTTAGGTTTAATCAATGATTTTCATAAATATTTTTCATATATTATAATAATAAAATATTTGAAAACATGATAATTACAATTTTTCACTATACAAATATTTAATATTATCTTATTTAATCATTGAAGTTTTGATATATTTAGTGAGTAATTCTTTATTTAACTGATTACAAATTAATAAAACTATCTTGAAAAAATAATAAAACATGTTTCAAAAAAGAAAAGATAATCCCATAACTTTATCTTGCGTTTATCTACAATTATTTTTTTTAATTTTATGTACACATATAATAATTAGATTTATTATTATACTAAAAATTATAAATAATTTTTAAAAATATAAATAAATTTATTCATGTTTTTGTAAACGTATATATCAAGGCGAATATTTTTATAAACATATTAATTTTATTAATGAGGTTTATAAGCTATAACAGTAAATTTGATTTATATTTTTTTTGATAATGTGACTTTTTGTAGTGTTTTTAATTATTATTACAGTTGAAAATTTATTTTTTATTTAAGTTGAAAATTAATGTTTATTAATTTTTTTTATTTTTTAAGAGAAACATATTTAAAAAATATTTTTAAAATATCGCTCCAAAAGAGAATATTTTCAAAATATTATTTTTTATTTACAACATATACCTTATATTATATAATTAATTATGTTTATTTTTAATTTCTTTCAAGAGTTTCACAGAGTTATGATTCGTTTTAATTAAAATTTAGGTAGAAGGCTATTATATAAAGAAAAGCGTGAATCTATATTTTTAATAAAAATATTTCCAATATAATTTGTTTTAGTTATATTTAATAAATCTTGAAAGTTAAATACCACTACTTGAAAATTAAAAAAAATATTATTTAACAATAAATCAATATCATTTTATAGAAAATAACAATTTCTATTTTAGAGTAAAAAAATATAGATTGATTATAACTTATTTTTCTCTATTATAACATTTAGAATTTATAATAAAAATAGATATAAATTGTTTTTTATCTTATACATTACATATTAATGTTTTGTTTGTCAATATGACATGTTTGCGTATTTATTTAACAATTATAGGAGGTATTTTAGATTTTAACAATAATCAATTTGAGAAGTGATTTGACTTATGTGTCAGCTTCTCAATATTTTTAGATTTTTTTGCTTATTTGTCATGTTCTCCATGATTTTAGGCTTAATCAATGATTTTCATAAATATTTTTCATATATCATAATAATAAAATATTTGAAAACATGATAATTACAATTTTTCACTATACAAATATTTAATATTATCTTATTTAATCATTGAAGTTTTGATATATTTAGTGAGTAATTCTTTATTTAACTGATTACAAATTAATAAAACTATCTTGAAAAAATAATAAAACATGTTTGAAAAAAGAAAAGATAATCCCATAACTTTATCTTGCGTTTATCTACAATTATTTTTTTTAATTTTATGTACACATATAATAATTAGATTTATTATTATACTAAAAATTAAAAATAATTTTAAAAAATATAAATAAATTTATTCATGTTTTTGTAAACGTATATATCAAGGCGAATATTTTTATAAACATATTAATTTTATTAATGAGGTTTATAAGCTATAACAGTAAATTTGATTTATATTTTTTTTTGATAATGTGACTTTTTGTAGTGTTTTTAATTATTATTACAGTTGAAAAATAACATTTATTTTTTATTTAAGTTGAAAATTAATGTTTATTAATTTTTTTATTTTTTTAAGAGAATCATATTTAAAAAATATTTTTAAAATATCGCTCCAAAAGAGAATATTTTCAAAATATTATTTTTTATTTACAACATATACCTTATATTATATAATTAATTATGTTTATTTTTAATTTCTTTCAAGAGTTTCACAGAGTTATGATTCGTTTTAATTAAAATTTAGGTAGAAGACTATTATATAAAGAAAAGCGTGAATCTATATTTTTAATAAAAAATATTTCCAATATAATTTGTTTTAGTTATATTTAATAAATCTTGAAAGTTAAATACCACTACTTGAAAATTAAAAAAAAATATTATTTAACAATAAATCAATATCATTTTATAGAAAGTAAAAATTTCTATTTTAGAGTAAAAAAATATAGATTAATTATAACTTATTTTTCTCTATTATAACATTTAGAATTTATAATAAAAATAGATATAAATTTTTTTTTATCTTATACATTACATATTAATGTTTTGTTTGTCAATATGGCATGTTTGCGTGTTTATTTAACAATTATAGGAGGTATTTTATATTGTAACAATAATCAATATTTTGATTAACAATGATTCATATAATATGTAAAGTTGGGTCATTGTGTTTTTTGCTTTATTTTGAGATTTTGATAACTTCAAAATTTTGGCTTGAAAACATAAATTTTTATCAACAATTATGTATTTGTTTATTTAATTAGATATAGGTTTTTAAATTAATATAGTAAAACTGATTAAAGATAACAATATATTTTAAAATAAATATTATTTTTGATATTTAACTAATAGTACATTTACTAATAAATATATATAAAATAATTATACCTGCAAATGCATATGATTATTTAAAATATCTATAAAACTTTATTAGATTATTATGGTGATGATATGTTTTACATGTGTAATAAAAAAAATTATATCTTCTGATTAATTTAATATTTGAAACTAATTAAATAATTTAGATTGATTTTTTTTAGATTGTTAAAATTTAAATTAGTTAGATATATACTCCCTCTGTTTTGATATGTAAGTAGTTTTAGAAAAATAACTTTGTTTCACAATGTTAGATGTTTACATAATCCAAAGCACTTTTTACATTTATTACATGTTGTGTGACCAATCAAATAATTTAAATCTTTTTATTATTGGTTGAATTCATGTATTAAATGCTATTTTTTCAAAGTAAAAGTTTTCTTAATATCCACACTTTTAATTTAAACTACTTACAAATAAAAACAGAGGGAGTATTAATCCGCATAAATGTGCGCACCACCATCTAGTTATTATTTATTAATAGAATAATTATGTTAGAGTTTTAATAGTTTTCCTATTTTAAATTATATTAGGGTTTCTAAGTTTATTGATTTATTATAATTAGACATCCAAGCCTAAAGTTGTATTCAGTTTATGATGAATTAATAAAATAGAGATATTTGATACGAGCTTTATAGCATGAGAAAGAGTATTTCCAAACCCTAAAGAGGTTCTTATGAACCACTGAGAAGAGTAATCTCAACCCTAAGAGCTTTTAACTAAGCACTGTGAAGAGTATTCACAAACCCTAGAAGCTTCCGCTACATCAGTTGGTATCAGAGCCAGGTTCTTTTGATTTCTCAATTGAAGACGATTCTGGATGTCATGGTGAGTATGAGCATCTACCCTATCAGAGCTGCGTTCATTAACTTTGTTTGATCAAGATTCAAGGACGAATCTTCTCCAACCCGGAGAGAATGATGCAGAGAATATTCAGATATATTCCAAATATTATTATTTATTAATAGAATAATTATGTTAGAGTTTTAATGGTTTTCCTATTTTAAATTATATTAGGGTTTTCTAAGTTTAGTGATTTATTATAAACTAGTTAACTCCCGTGCGTATACGCACAGACATATTTTTGCTTAAGAAAAAAGCAAATTTCAATTTTTTATGACTAAATTTTTATGTTCATAAAATCACTTTGACTTATCATAAAGGGATCAGTATACCTAAGTAAACCATAAAACATTTAACACTGATTAAGCATGCCGCATATAATTAGCTTAAATTAATTTTAAAAATACCTGATCTAATTGCTTGCTGATTACAAATATTAATTTGAAGCACCAAACTTTCATCACAAACTGCAAACACAAACAATAGTTAAAACCAATAATAACAGTAAAAAAAATCAACATCTAACACATAAACATCACATTGTGGAATCAAATCAAGAGACAAAGTGAAGCATGATGTTTTTTTTTCCAAATTTCAGAATGTCCAACTCTTATTATATATATATATCTATATATATATATATATTATTGAGAACGGTAAAAAAATGTTTTTGCTTAAATGAGAACGGTAAATTTAAAACTGGAAAAGTGTATTGCCGAGACTACAGACCAATTTCCCGACAAACTAAAAAATAAATACATGTAATATATACTTGTCTGGCTCTTTTGATTTTGTAGTCAAATTTAATCAAAGTTTCCATGGCACTGATACTGCCATCATTTCAACACTTGTAGTTCATATCGTTCTGCAGCAGTACATATACCAGTGTCTATGAAAATCTGAAAATTTAAATTATAGAAAAAGTATTAAAGCACTCACTATAATATTTAAAAGAGTTTTCAATTTACACTGCTGTAGAACCCTTTGTACTGTAAGAAAACAATTCAATAATATGGTGGTGAATTAATAGAAGCAGTTTTACCTTTTATCAAATCCAGTTCTCTTAATCCTCATCTTCTCTCTTTTTAGCTGCATGTTACCATAAAGTCTTGAGCAAATCTAAATTATAAGTAGATCGCAAAGTTCAAGAAAAGAACTTTTTTAAAAAAAAAGTAAAGTTCAAGAAACTAAATTATAAGTAGATCGTATCAGTTTTATTGCACCACTGGAAACTAAAAAGAGAGAAAGATATGAGACAATGGAGAATGAAAGATTATATAAGAAATTGTTAAACTAAAAGATATATAGGAGATGAAACGGTTAAGATGAAAGGGAGTTATTAAATCTATTCCTGGCCGTGTGGTAGTGGTAAGTTGTCGTGTGGTAGTGGTAAGTTAGGTTTTTCGAAAAGAAAAAAAAAGACTGGGTAAAATATCAAATGTTGAGGCCAGACTGAATAAATATGACCGTGCTGTTTATTTTTCATTCACTTCAAATTTGTCTCTTTTTATAGTTAAATTATTTTATAGTAGTTTGTATTCATCTTTTTGTGCATAGAAATGATGATGATTACATATAATTTATAATACAATAATTCATTTTATTATATATGCACCACGTGAGTAATTAAACTCTATAAACATATACTCTGATCATTTGTTTTTTGTTTTTTTGGTATTTTTTTTTGTGTTTAGGAAATGAAATGAAATCTACGAAAATTTGAAATTTTTTTCCAGAGATTTATGAAAAAAACATATTAGAGATCTTTATATTTACATCTCGATTAGCGCCACATTTAGTTCTACTTATAACAATGTTCCTCAATCTGTATCGACTTATATTTTTTTCTTCATTTGTATCCCGATTCATGTCTGGTGTAAGTGGTTCTCAAAAAAAAAGTCTGGAGTAAGTGTGGTGCTAATTTTTCATTAGTTCTTGATTTTATGATATTCTGATTAAAATATTATTTTTGATTTTTAACTTTCTGTCAAGTGAATCACGTGAACGATGCTTTTTGTTCTTTAGACTATATTATTAATTATAATGATTTATATAGTTGAAATCTGAAAAAAAGAGATAAAAAGGTATTTTATTCGGTTATTTCTTTTGGTAATTGAAGGTTTGAAACTGCAAAAAAATAAGGGATTGTTTTGCAATATTTTCACAGCCGTAAAAAGGGAATTAAAAAGATTCTTTTTTTATTTCGCCACATGTCAAATCTTGATTCGCAAGGTGACTTGCGCTTTATTATATAGGAGATAGGCATCCAAACCTTAAAGTTGTATTCAGTTTATGATGAATTAATAAAAGAAAGAGATTTGATACGAGCTTTATAGCACGAGAAAGAGTATTTCCAAACCCTAAAGAGGTTCTTATGAACCACTAAGAAGAGTATTTTCAACCCTAAGAGCTTTTAATTAAGCACTGTAAAGAGTATTCATAAACCCTAGAAGCTTCCGCTACATCAATCCGCTACATCAGAAACTTTCAGGCAATGTTAGCCAGTTTTGTTGCAAGGTAAGAACGAATATGATTGGTTTATTTTTCTACACACGGTCGCTTCTTATAAGTTGAGTTTTATAGGTAAGGCATGGGCCTGGCTTCTACACTTGCAGCTTTGAAATGGAAGCAGAAGGAGATGTTGTGGTTGTACACTTAGATGAAGATGACCAAGGTCTAGCTGCTGGACAGTTTGCAGCGTTCTATGACGGAACCACTTGTATCGGGTCAGGTGTTATACTGGAGTTATGCATGGGACGTTCAGTGTTTCGCTGTCTATGAAAAAGCTCTTCAACTCTTAGCTGTGGAAGACAAAACCAAACTTGGGAAACCTGTTAAAATCATGACCATGCCAGTTACATCTGTTGAGGCTGAGGAAGGAGAGACAACTGGAGAAGAAAAGCTTGTCAGCGCGTGAAACAAAGGAACATGTGTAGTAGTAGTCTGAAGAAGCTACTTGAAGAGTTGAAAAACTGAGAAGTACGTAGATGTTGCTAGAGGATAATATGACTAAAATACTATTTAAGGAAAAACATTTGTAAGTCGTAACATTTGATAGTTTTAGGCCTGGGCATTTTACCCGGATTCAAAAATCCGATCCGAAACCGACCCGAAAAAACCAGGTTCGGGTAGGAACTGATCCAAAATCCAATGGGTATCAGAATTAATAATGTAAATTAAATAAAATCCATTGAAAAAGAATCAAAGACATGCTATTTGTCTAGAGAGTAAGGGGGTTAACCACAAGGAAACAACAAATTGTTGTTATATTTCTCATAGTTTAATATATATATACCCACTTTAATATAATAAAAGCACAAATTTTGAATAAAATTTTAAATATTTTTGAATATAAAAATTTTTTCAATTCTTTTTTCTATTTTTAGGTATTTTTTAGGTCGAACCCGAACCGAATCCGACCCGAAACTGAACCGAATACAGACCGATAAATTATAGTTACCTGAATGGGTCCAACTATCTAAGACCCGACCCGACCCGACCCGGACCCAGTACAACCCGAACCGACCTGGAATCAGAAATTTGAAATTATCCTATCGGGTCCTAAATTCCTAAACCCGAAAGACCCGGACCTGAAAGAACCCGACCCAAACCCGACTCGACGATCCGAATGCCTAGGCCTAGATAGTTTGGTTATATGTTCTTATATATGGTGGCTTCAAGCTACTTCAATGGTTCTCAGTGGTGGCCTCATGGGAGATCATCTTGGTGATTGCAACTATATCAGTGCAGGTACATATTCAATCGTCCTAGTCACAACGTTCTTGACGACAAAGTAAAAGTCACAACGTTCACCTCCTGCCAAGAGACCTCTACAAAGAACCGCTTATCTCTGCCTAGGAGAAGAGAATCCTCTGTTTAAGCCAGAGATTGACGCTGCCTTGTTTCTTTGCTCACGTTCAAATGAGTTGTCACATATTGTATCAATTTAACCAAAATTACTAGTATTAGATTTATGATAAGTCATACATATAATATGATTTTTATAAAATATCAACCAGGTCATATGTTTTCGTTTACTTTTCTTAATTAAAAATTAAGAGATGTATCTTACATTACGTTAATAACCTCATCTTAAGAGATCCATATAAATCATAGTCATATATTCTATTTCTACTAAGTAACACGTTCTCTAAGCTTATATATCCTTTCTTAAGTAAACTAATATGAGAATAAATAAAAATAAAGTAATTAGTTAAACATTGGTTATATGTGGAAGTACCATAGTTTAATGGTTAAGGTTTAAAGGCTTCTACACTTAGGTCATGGATTCGAATCCCAGACTATGCAATTTCTTGCAGATTTCAGAAAAATTCAGGTTTCAAATCTCAGAAAGAGCGATTTATTAATACAGATAACAGAGGAAAGACGTACAAGAGATCGGGCCAGGAGTGGATCTTCATAGGACGGTTCAGGTGATGCGACGTACAAGAGATTGGGCCAGGAGTAGATCTTCATAGGACGGTTCAGGTGATGCGACGTACAAGAGATCGGGCCAGGAGTGGATCTTCATAGGACGGTTCAGGTGATGCAGTTAGGGGTAGATCTCATAAGGCAATTAATTTGTCGGTTGTCGAATCGTCTTTATAATCTCTCTTATAGTAGCAATATCATAATAAATCAGCGTTAAAAAAACATTGATCATATTCTAAGTTAAATTACTATCTTTTTAATAGATTTTTTTTCACGCCTCCTAGCTGTTACAAAATCAAAAAATTTATGACTGATTTAAGTCTTAATTTTAATTTCGTATTGGATCCCAAAAATCTCTGAACCAGCATTGATTGAACGTTATGGTGTCTCGACTCCTTGGTTTGTGAGTCTCTAGAGATGTCCTTTACCTTCTAATGAGGATGGTTGTATCAATGCCTACTGGCGTTTTTCATTTAGAGGTTTATGTTTTGCCTTAGTATAAGCTTTCTTTTCTAAGAGCATATTCAATGGAACTCTATTTTTTTCTCTATAATTTCTACAAAAATAGAGTAACTCTATTATAGAGTAAGTTTTCCTCTAATGGTTTACTCTATAATAGAGTTACTTTATATTTTTAGAGAAAATAGAGTAAACTTATTATTTCATTTCAAATATAAAGCGAAAAAGAGTGAAAAGTGGTTTTATTCTATTTTTGTGGAAATTATAAAGGAGAAATTAGAGTTGGATTGAAGAAAGTCTAAGAACATTGTTATCGTGACTTCTTAGGAGAGTTTTTAGGGTGGTGGAGTCAAGGTGGGACCCATTTTTTAAAAAAACCTTCATATCTCTTTTCTTCCGCAAGAAACAAATCTTATACTATTCGCGAATCCTACTGACATGTGGCGGACTGCAAATGAATAATTTTTAACTTTTTTTTTTAAATCTGAAAAAAGAAAAGTTAAGAGATTTATACTGGTAAAAATGCTCTAACTTTAATATTGAGTTTCTTTGTGTTTCTCTTTATTTGTAGTCCCTTTCTACTTTAACAAAACCAAGGTAAAACAAAATATCCATATATATATATATATATATTTTTTTTTACGTAGTAATCAATTATGTCTAAGAAATCATAATTACGTTTTCATTAATTAAAATATGTGTGTGTGGACAAAATCTTCTTAAGTAAATACATATTTTATATAGTAAATACATTATCTACATAATAATCAAGTAGGGTTACTTGTAATTGCAATTTTGTGATAATTCATAAATGCACATGTCTGCATGTGTTTGGCAACAAAAACCTAGTATTTTCTCTACGAATTAAGCAAACGTTGTTAAAACAATTTAACTATAACTTCACCTAAAAAGATTATGAAATTTGCCGTCTTCTTTTCGTCTGCTTTCTGTTTCTTCTCTTTCTCAAGCATGGCGATCTTTGCGGCTTTTGTCATTGTCCCTTTTGGTTTGCTCTTGTTGGTTTCAGGCCTCATCATCAACCTCATTCAGGTTCATTCACTACTTACACAGAAAAAAATATTTATTTTTAAGTTAGTTGTCTTCTCAATGGAAGAGACTAGTTGATACATTTGGTTCCTTTTCGAACACAGCTTGTGTTATTCATCTTTGTTCGTCCTGTCTCAAGAACTTTATATAGAAGAATCAACGCAAGTGTTGCAGAGTTACTATGGTTGGAGCTCATATGGCTCGTTGATTGGTGGGCTTGTATCAAGGTTTGGTTATTCGTTTCAGTTTCCTTTTCTGTTCTTTAATAATAATGTAGTGATTGTGAAGTTTTGATACTGCAGATCAACTTTTATGCTGATGCAGAGACTCTTGAACTACTTGGTATAGAATGGTTATATAGTTATGTTTCTTCTAATCTCATGGACTAATAGGATATTAGGTTAAATGTTCATGATAATTACAACATCTTCAGGTAAAGAACATGCACTTGTCTTATGCAATCACAGAGGTGACATCGACTGGCTCATCGGATGGGTCATGGCTCAGGTCTTGAAACAAAACTTCTTCAGGACATTTCTTGATTATGTAAAACTCCTTAGGGAAATCTCTGTTCCCGTCTCTGAAATATTGTAGTATTCATTACGATGACAGCGCTCAGGTTGCCTGGGAAGTACTCTAGCAATCATGAGGAAAGAAGCTAAGTATTTTCCAGTGAGTTTGTATGAGCCATTCTTTGGTATGAGCTCGTGGCGTTTAGGTTTACTGTCTTTAGTCATATTTTACTGAAACACTGCAACTCTTTCACACAGATCATAGGTTGGTCCATGTGGTATTCAGAATACATCTTCTTGGAAAAAAGTTGGGCCAAGGATAAAAGTATCCTCAAGGTGAAGAATTAAGATATTGTTTCAAGTCATCGATATTATTCAGCTTGAGCTAAAACTATTTTGTGATTTAAGAAAACTGAATCTAACCTCAAGATCTTTTGCAGGCTGGTTTTAATCAACTGAAGGACTTTTCTACAACGTTCTGGCTGGCTCTTTTTGTGGAAGGAACTCGATTCACTCAAGAAAATCTTGAAGCTGCCAAGGATTACGCATCTCTAAAAGGCTTACCATCTCCTCGCAATGTTTTGATTCCTCGTAAAAAGGTGTGTCTCTTACCATAACTTTTGCTTCCCTTCAGGTTAGCTTCACTTGTATTTTTACTTGCATGGTTTGCAACATCAGGGATTTGTTTCAGCGGTAGCTCACATGCGCTCCTTTGTTCCAGCAATTTATGACTGCACATATACAGTTCATAAGAAACAGTCTGCACCAACATTTCTTAGCATGTTCAGTGGCCAATCATCTGAGGTTACAAGATATTTCATCACAGTGTCTGTTATATAGCTCTCGCTTCAGATTGATCTACTCTCACTTCTCTGTTTCTTCTTTCTTTTGAAGGTTAATTTGCAGATGAGACGTTACCAAATGAGCCAACTGCCAGAAACTGCAGATGGCATTGCACAGTGGTGCCAAGACCTGTTTGTCGCCAAGGTTTAACAAACCAAAAAAAAAATCCTCGTTATCAAACTTTTATTTCATCTTGTGTCTCATCTGTTTTGTAAAAGCAGGATGCTCAACTTGAAAACTACTTCAAAAATGATGTGTTCAGCGACTTGGACGTTCACCAAATTGGCCGGCCAATCAAACCATTGATCGTAAGACGCATGTAAACAGCAGATTATTTGAAACTGTTGCTAGAACTAATCATCTCCCTCTTTATGGAACCGTCTGGAAATAGGTGGTTTTAACTTGGTTCTGTCTCCTCATATACGGCAGCTTCAAGCTACTTCAGTGGTTCTCCATGGCGAATATCATCTGTTTCTTTTTCTTTTTCTTGGTGGTTGCAGCTTTAACAGTGCGACTTCTGATCAAATCCTCCCAATCAAGGGGCACAGTGCCTAACAACCTCTACTAGAACTTTCTCTCCTCTGGACACAGACCTATATAAACTCATATTAGTTCTATTGTAACATTGACCCTTTCAGTCATGAAGTTAATACAAGTTTGTTTCAATTTTCTCAAAGGATTCCATCTTAATTTTGATTAAATTAATTTTCATTAGGATTCAAGTGTGAGAAGCGTTTCAGTTCTATTGATTCGCAGACTACGGCCTGTTTGTAAGATTCAAAACTCTTGGTTCAGAGATTGAGAGAGTCAATCAACTTACCAGTTACCAGACTGAGAGAGTCAATATCTATCCATCGTCCCTCCTATCCACCGGCCGAAGCTTGGAGGCATCTCCTTAGTGGGGCTCCTAGAGACTCCTCTGCCCCTGTTTCATAATTTCTTTTTATCAAAATCCAAACTCCCAGATCAAATTCTCTCCTCTCATCAAAACTAAATCCTAATTCCCTCTTCCCCCATGGATCAGTGAATTTATGAGCAAATATTTAAGTTCTATACCATTCAAATTCGGAAAAAACTATATTTTAAAATCGTTTTAATCATATTTTTGATGATTTTCGTGAAAATATAGAAAATATGTTTTCGGATTTTTGACATATTTTTATCAAATTTTATAAATCAAATAAAATAATATTCAGTTTCCAGTTTAATTTTTACTATTCGTTTGACATCCTCTATATATTAATCTTGGAACATTACAACATATTTTGTAGCCACGTGTCATCATTAGAATGATTCTTGGAAATCTTTAGGAAAATAAGTTAGTCTACACAAATATATATTACTTTTTATTAAACTAATTATCACATTGATTAGTTATCTTAAATTATTTCCTTAAATAAAAGCTACGTAAGTTTCTTTCCTTAAATAAAAGCTACGTAAATTTCTTTCCTTAAATAAAAGCTACAAAATTACTTAATATGATTAACGTATATATGACAATTATGATTATAAATCATATATATTTAATACAAAAATTGTATCCTTTACTTTTTAATTAATATTATAAAAAAATTTAAAAATCACATCAAGCATATTTTAAAAAATTAGATTTTTCATAAATGTTATATTTTGAATTTTTTATAACGTCTATAAATTACGAAAAAATGGTAAGATGTTATTAAGATATTATTTTATAGACCGAAACCCGATTCAAAACGAAATATTTCAGATATTGAATATATCCAAAACATATTTATATACTTAAATATATTAACTATATTTATAAATTTAATATCTAAAAGAATATACAAAATATTTAAGATGTTATTAAGTTGTTCAAAATACTTGGAAATATATACAAATAATTAAAAATACATGTCTAAAATATTTGACTTCCATATTGTTTTATTATCTTATTTTATTTATAAGTTTATGTTTCATAGAATTGTTAAGTGGTTTTCGGTATAATTATACTAAATCTTATCAAAATATATTGAAATGTTAAGAAAAATAAAGAATTTTCATTGTGAATATAAAGCCAACAATATAATATTTAACTTGTACTTATATAAAAATTATATATAGATAGATTATTAATTTATGATTTTAAGGGGACTATATATTTATACAGAAATTTCAAAAATATTATTATCTTATTATTTTATCGATTTGTGTTATATTTAATACTGGTCCAATTTGGGACCGACAAAATTTATTAATTTATAGAGATTATTAATTTATAGATTATTAATTTATAGAAGTTCTACTATAGGTCCTTTTGCTTCGTTTGACCCGTTTCCCAGCCCTACTAATATCTCTCCTTCACTTTTTTTTTTTAATCTGATGTAGAGGAAGAAATTCGCAAACTAGCCACACAATTTGATTTACCAAATAAAGACATAAAAGATTTAAAAGAAATAATGTTTTCTTGGGAAGGCAATTGTTCTAACAGTTTTCTAGTTCAAGCCTGAAACATGTAAAAATATGGTATTCTGTAATAGAAAAAGTTCAGCCACTTTGTCGGAAGACACATAGGAGAGAAGGAAGGGGTTATACTGGAAGCTGAAACTGGATACTTTCTTGGCAACCATCGTGGATTTTGGTTTTACACTATTGGACAGCGTCAAGGCTTGCGTTTACCTGGTGAACCCTGGTATGTTGTTGAGAAGGACACCAGGAATAATGTAGTGTTTGTCTCGAGAGATTACTCTACTCAATCGACAAGAGAAGGCGGGTTTTCCGTGTTGGCTCCTTAAGATGGCTTAGTGGGAAACATTTAGGCAAAGTTAGGCAGCTTCGTTGCAAGGTAAGAACGAATTTGATTGGTTTCTTTTTCTACACATGATGGCCACTGATAAGTTGAGTTTTATAGGTAAGGCATGGGCCTGGCTTTTACACCTGCAGCTTTGAAATGGAAGCAGAGGGCGATGTTGCGGTTGTACATCTAGATGATGATGACCAAGGTCTAGCTGCTGGGCAGTTTGCAGCCTTCTATGAAGGAACCACTTGTATCGGGTCAGGTGTTATACTGGAGTCATGGGACGATCAGTGTTTCCCTGTCTGTGAAAAAGCTCTTCGACTCGCAGCTGTGGAAGACAAAACCAAGCTCGGCAAGCCTGTTAAAGTCATGACCATGCCAGTCACGACATCTGTTGAGGCTGGGGGAATAGGAGGAACAAGTGGAGAAGAAAAGCTTGTCAACGCGTGAAACAGAGGAGATTGTGTAGTAGTCTGAAGAAGCTACTTGGAGAGTTGAAAACTCGAGAAGCAAATGAAAAAAACATGCGAACATGTCTCCATGTGTTTGTCAACTAAGAGATTCAGCTTCATTGTCTTCTTCATGGAAGAGACGACACTCTTCTGCTGTGTTCGTTACAATTGAAAAGAATAAAAAATTCACCAACTATATGGGTTTCGATAACATTTTTGTGTATTTCCAGCATGTCGTCTTCATCATTGTTCGGCCTTTCTCCAGCAGTTTATATGTGCATAATCAAAGTCCTGTGAGGCATTTGGTTTAAGCCATATTTTGATTTACAAGTACAAGAGGTTGCTTAAGGACCACGTCAAGGCCTTTGGGAAATGGTCATGTTCCTTGTGGAATCGACAGCTTTGGAGAATAAGATCACGAGAACTACTTGTTAATTATACTTTTATGATTTCGATTACGAAATCTATCTCAAGACCATCTAGATTTTCAAATGTTTGTTATCTTACTAATTTTATGTTGTATATTTACTTATTCTAATTTTATTATTTTATATCAAATGGTAATATTACGATATATTTTTAATGTAATATTTACTTGTTATTTATTTTTTAACATTTTTAGATAGATAGTTAATATACTTTTCTGTTTCTTATATTATATAACATTTTTATTAAATATTTTCATATTATATTTTTACTTATTTAACATTACGTTAGATGCTTAATGTAATATTTCTATTTTTTACATTGTATATTATTTATTTTTATTTCATAATATTTTGTATTTATTTATTCTAATTTTATTGGTTTTATATTAAATAATAATATTATGATAGATGTTTAATGTAATATTTTTATTTCTTCTATTGCATATTTACTTTTTTTACTTGTATGTTTACGATAGATGTTTAATGTAATATTTATTTTGTATATCTACTGATTATTTATTTATTAGATATTTTTCAGGTAGATATTTAATTTAGTTTCTATTGTATATCTAATTATTGTTTATTTTTTCTTATATTACATATTTACTTATTCTACTTTTATATAAAATTATAATATTATGATAAATTTTTAATGTAATATTTATATTTCTTTTGTTTGTGAAACATAATATTTATATTTCTTATATTGTATATTTACTTATTATTTATTTTTCTATTATACATTGCTTATAAAATTATTTGGAATTATTGAAAATATAAAGGTATACATTTTCAGATGGATGTTTAATGTAGTTTTTCTATTTTTATATTGCATATTTTCTTTTTATTTATTGTTTCTTATATTGTATATTTACTTAATCTAATTTTCTTTACTTTTAAATCTAATGGTAATATTACGATAATATTTAATATTTAGTGTAAGATTTCTACTTTTTATAATTTATATTTACTTACTATTTCTTTAATATACACTTTTCAGATAAATGTTAAATGTGTTTTGGTAAGCAAGCATTTATATTTATTTCTTTTTTATTTCCACATCTCTCAATAGCTAAAGAAGCTTCCAAGTTCGAGAATCCCATGTTCTTTAAAGACTGCAATTGATTCCCATTTTTAGGGGAGGAGTCTTGAACTCTCTGTCATTGTTATTTATTTTTGTTTAACATTTTTAGATAGATAGTTAATATACTTTTCTGTTTCTTATATTATATAACCTTTTTATTAAATATTTTTTATATTGTATATATACTTATTTTAACATTACGCTAGATGTTTAATGTAATATTTCTATTTTTTTACATTGTATATTTATTTATTTTGTATTTCATAATATTTTGTATTTATTTATTCTAATTTTCTTGGTTTTCTAATAAATAATAATATTGTGATAGATGTTTAATGTAATATTTGTATTTATTCTATTGCATATTTACTTATTATTTTTTTTACTTGTATGTTTACGATATATGTTTAATGTAATATTTATTTTGTATATCTACTGATTATTTATTAGATATTTTTCATGTAGATGTTTAATTTAGTTTATATTTGTATATTTACTTATTGTTTATTTTTTCATATATATATATATATATATATATATATATTCTACTTTTCTTGCTTTTATATCAAATTATAATATTATGATCAATTTTTAATGTAATATTTATATTTATTTTTTTGTGCAACATAATATTTATATTTCTTATATTGTATATTTACTTATTATTTATTTTTCTATTATACATTGCTTATAAAAATATTTGGAAATATTAAACATATATAGGTATACATTTTTCAGATGGATGTTGAATCTAGTTTTTTCTATTTCTTATATTGTATATTTTCTTTTTATTTATTATTTCTTATAATATAATTAAATTTATAATATTATTAAATTTTTGTTTTAAAATATAATTTAAACTTAATTTTATTATTATTGTACACAGTTCAGAAAAAACACCTTGTTATCCCATGAGAAGAACATTTATTATCAAACAACCATATGTTATCTATGAATCATAAGTGTATACACATACTTTAATGATAATATATTTACTAAATAAGAGATTTAACTTTTAAATAAATTCGTTGGTGCAGAACACTTAATGAAAATTTCATAAATATAATATCAAGGCTTTGTCATCCATACGCTTTAGTCTATTGACTGTCTTGGGTGGTAAACCTTTAGTTTGCGAATCAGGTATCACATTATCATTTCTTATATCTACCTCTATAAATTAATATCTCGATAAATTAATATACACTAGAAATCTCTATAAATTAATATTATTTTATAGTCCCAAATTAAGCTTTTGGTTCAATTAGTATCTCGATAAATTAATATCTCTCTAAATTAATAAAAATAAATAAATTTTGTTGTAGTCCTAACATTATTAATTTATAGAGGTTTCACTGTTTGTTCAAATGTCACTAAATGTTTTTTGAATTTCTTCTTTTAACATGTAAGTATCTATACTATTAAAACATGATACACTTTGATTTTTTACTCCTTCTGTCCCTACCGATTTAGCTTTTCCTTCTCTATCATTAAGAGCAGTTTCGACTTTCTGCGCCAATTTCATCTTAACCATTTTTTTGGTTCCCTAATCTAATTTCGACCTGCAAAAAACATTAGATAACCTAATATATACTTACCTATTTTTTGTTATGTGTTTTTCCTTATTAATATTTTTGAAATGTTAGGAAATGAGCATTAAATATATTTGGGATATTTATATGTATTAAATGTAAATGTCACACATCAAAATTTTGTGAAATTTAAACAAGAATGATTATTATAAATATAACATCTTCTTTTTTTTTTGGGTAAAATCAAATGGGCTGCTGTAAACCCAAAGCCTATCTTTTTGATTGGGCAAACAACTATTTTTTTATTATTATTTGACAATTAGTCAAGTAATAATGTTTAGTTATATTGAATCAACCAAAAATCATTACTGATTTATTGTGCCAATTAGTCAAAGACCCTTTTTCGCATTTTCGGGTTGGAAATCCGTTAAATCAGCCAAGTTTTTGAGTTTAAAGAAGAGAATATAGTCACCATAAGTTAAACTTCAAATGCTTTGCCGCATTTTGAATTAAATTTTAATAATATATAAAAAAATTGATCTTAAAAATATTTGACACATTTATATAAAAATTAGAAATAAAAAAATTGTGTCATTCATTAAAAGTGATTTGGACATTTTTAAAAAATAAACTACCTAACATATTTCCAAATTTTCTTGCTATTTGTTTCTTTTTATAATATTTTTAATAATAAAAATATTATATAAATTGTGGGTAACAAAATTTTATTGATCTGGCAAGATTTAGAATATTATATATTCTCAAGATCTAAGAAACAACTTGTGCAGGAATCTCTATAAGCACTAAATATATTTGAGATCTTTATAACTGAAATGTAAATGTCCCACATTAAAACTTTGTGAAACTCATCAACACGAATGGTTACTATAAATATAGCATGCTCTTTTTCTTGAATAAAATCAATTGGGCCATAATAAACACAGAGCCTATCTTTATTGGGTTTAAACAATTTTTAATACTCTTTGGAAATTAATCCGAGTAATAATGTTTAGTTTGTTAAATTGACCATTTAAATTTTTACAATTTTACTGTGCCGAGAAGCCAAATTCGCGGTAAGTTACCTCCATTAGCATTTTTTTAGCTGTAAACCGGTAATTTGGCCAACTTTTTGAATTCAAAGAAAAGAATATGGTTACCATATGAAAACATGAACAACTCTCTAGAAAAGGTTAAATTTCAAATGATTTCCCGTATTTTAAATTAATAATACATAAAAATATGAACTTACAAATATTTGATACATGAATATGAAATTTACAAAGAAAAAAATATGCCATTCATTAAAAGTAACTAGAATGATTTAAAAAATTAACCACCTAACATATTTCTCTATTTTCTTGCTATCTGTTTTTTTACTACTTTTTAAAATAAAGAATATAATATAAATAGTGGATAACAAGATCTTCTTGCTCTAACAAGATATATAATATTATATATTCCCAAGATTTTAGGAAACAATTTATGCAGAAAATCCCTATAAGCATTGAATGTATTTGTGATTTATATATATATGAACTGGAAATTTCCTACATCGAAATTTTGTGAGACTCATTAACAAAAATGATTACTATAAATATAGCATGCTCTTTTGTTTAAATAAAATCAAATGGTTCATAGTAAACCTAAAGCCTATCTTTTTGATTGAGTTTAAACAAAAAAATTGTTACTCTTTGGAAACTAATCCAAGTAATAGTGTTTAGTTATTTTAAATTAACCATTTATCTTCAAATAGTAGCGTTTTTATAGCTGCAAAACCAGTAATTCGGCAAAGTTTTTGAATTCAACGAGGAGAATATTGTCACCATGTGAAATACATTTCTAAAACGTTGAACTCCAAATGATTTTTTGCATTTTGATTTAAAGTTTAATAATATATTAAAACATGAACTTACAAATATTTGACACATTTATATAAAAGTTAAACATAAAAATCGTGTAATTCACTATAGGTAATTTAAACGTTTCAAAACATAAAACCACTTGACATATTTTTCTATTTTCTTGATATTTGTTTCCTTATTAAAATTTTAAGAAATAAATAATATAATATTAATAATGGTTAACAAGATTTTATTGATCTAACAAGATTTACAGTATTATATATCTTCGAGATTTTATTAAACAATTTATGTAAGAAATCTCTATAAACATTAAATATATTTAAGATCTATATATATGAAGTGTACATGTCCCATATCGAAACTTTGTGAATCTCATCAACAATAATGATTACTAGAAATATAGCATGCACTTTTGTTTGAGTAAAATTAAATGAGCTGTAATAAACCAAAAACTTATCTTTTTGATAGGCTTAAACAACATCCGGGTATAACACATTTATATAAAACTTAAAAGAAAAAAAATAACAGTTTTTTTAAAACTCGAGTTAAAATCTAGTTCTAATTTAATGTGGTTAGCACCCTTTCATTACTTGTCACCTTTAAAAAGAAAATAGCTGGTAAATTATCACCACAAACTCCAGCCGCTTGGTTATAATGTCGACAATATAAAGCATGAGACAGATTCCCGCAGCCTCCTACATGAATGATATCCTCAAAGCATGCCGAAAAAATCAGCCTCCATGACATAAGTAGCAATGACAAACTACTTTTCACTTTCATTGATAGCCAAATATTAGTTTTTACCATTAATGCATCTGCGATAATCTGGTTATGAATATCCAGTGACCTATACCAATATCATGTTCACTTTGGTGCCTTGCAAGTACCATATAACCTTTCTTTGTACATTTTCAGTGGTCCCTTCCTGGACTATTTTGATATTGACGCAATTCCCAATATAAAAACTGATATCATGCCGAATACATGTCTGAACATATTCAAACTCCCAACCACTGATGCATAAGGATTTATTTTCATGTTTACGCTCTAATTCATTCTTAAGACTTAATTTTTACTGAACTTGTCTCTCTCCTTAGTTGGAGTGATCCTTACAAGATAGTTTTTACATCTCTCTCAAATCTTATTGTTATATCTTTACTGAGACAAACTCAACAATCCTTATGATCTATCTTTAAAGATTTCTATCATGATTACTATTTACTAGAGATGTTGCACCTATACCTTTCATTTTTAAAGTTTATAGAGAGATATTCTTTTACATCATGAAGCAGGCCCACGCCATTTTCAGCGAGCTTAATAATATCAACATGTGAGACAACATCACAAATATGGTCACTTTGACCTTAATGTAGATACATCAATAAATGACGTAGCGAAAGTTTCTAGAGATAAAACCAGATCGTCGATTTTAAGAATACTCGGATCTAGGGTTTTGAGAATACTCTTCTCAATGTCAAAAGCTCTTTAGGGTTTGTGAATACTCTTCACAGTGATTCACAGTGGTTGTAAAAACTTCTTGGTTGGAAAACTTCTTTCTCGTGCCATAAATCTCGTATAAAATCTCTTTCTTATAAAAATCATCATCAAAAACTCTATATACAACTTTAGGCTATACAGCTACATATAAAAAGCCATAAAACCCCTAAAACATTAAAAATAATTATCTAAATAATTAATAAATAAATAATAAAATATATAGAATTATTCCAAATATTTATCTGCATCATTCTCTCCGGATTGGAGAAGATTCGTCCTCAAATCTGATCATAATCTTCGAATCCAGAACATTTTCCAAGAAAAAGTCTTCCTCGAATCTTCAATAGCTTGTATTGCAACTAATGTAGCGGAAACTTCTAGGTTTTGTGAATATTTTTCACAGTGCTTAATCAAAAGCTCTTAGGGTTGAGAATACTCTTTTTAGTGGTTTATATCTTTAGAGTTTGGAAATACTCTTTCCCATGCTATAAAGCTAGTATCGAAAATCTCTCTCTTATTAAATCATCTTAAACACTTCCTTACAACTTTAGAGTTTGAAAATACTCTTTCCCATGCTATAAAGCTCGTATCGAAAATATCTCTCTTATTAAATCATCTTAAACACTTCCTTACAACTTTAGGCTTGAATGTCTATATATAATAAATCATTAGCTTTAGAAAATCATAAGATAATTTAAAATAGAAAAACCATTAAAGCGATAAAACAATAAAAATAATTATTCTATTAATAAATAATAATATTTGGAATATATCCAAATATCTCTGCATTAATCTTTCCGGGTTGGAGAAGATTCGTCCTCGAATCTTGATCAAACAAAGTTAATGAATGCAGTTCTGATAGGATATATGCTAATACTCACCATGACATCCAGAATCGTCATCAATTGAGAAATCAAAAGAACATGGCTCTGATACCAACTGATGTAGCGAAAGCTTCTAGGGATAGAACTAGATCGTCGATTCTAAGAATACTCGGATCTAGGTTTTGAAAATACTCTTCTCAATGCTTAATTAAAAGCACTTTAGGGTTTGTGAATACTCTTCACAATGGTTATAAGAACCTCTTGGTTGGAAAACCTCTTTCCCGTGCTATAAAGCTCGTATAAAATATATTTCTTATTAAATCATCGTCAAAAACTCTATATACAACTTTAGGCTATACGGCTATATCTAAATAATTAATAAATAAATAATAAAATATTTAGAAATATTCCAAATATTTATCTGCATCAATAAACAATACTCTACAATACGATAAAACGTGATGGTAACATTACGATAAAATATATTTCTTATTAAATCATCGTCAAAAACTCTATATACAACTTTAGGCTATACGGCTATATCTAAATAATTAATAAATAAATAATAAAATATTTAGAAATATTCCAAATATTTATCTGCATCAATAAACAATACTCTACAATACGATAAAACGTGATGGTAACATTACTCTTTGGGAAAATTTGGATAATTACTCTTATATGAGATTTTAATTTGAAAAATACACATTTATTTATTTTTTTGAAAATTACACTTATGTATAAGTAAAAAGACGTAATTGTCCAATATCTTCTCCATGTTTATGTATCTTTCTCGTGTTTTCAATATTGAAACCTGAGATAATAATTACCAAAAGGTAACGAGATTTTTTTTTCATAGAAATCTGGGTATACATGTTTCAGCAAGAATGTAATACACGGTGGATTCAGATGATCAAAGCAAGAGGTCTTTTTCAATACATGCGTTAAGATTCTGTTCTGTTCTCCTAATTCTTCAAACCAAAATTTATGTAAAAAAATATCTTCAAAAAAAAATTGTTTTGTTTTCATCATTGCCCTAGATTTTTCTTTTGAAACTCATTGCCCTAGATTACACTCTGTGTTTTTTTTTTTGCGAATGTAGATTTCAAAAAATAATAAAAAAGTGTATTTTTCAAAATTTAAATCTCAAACAGAGTAATTTTCAAATTATCCCTTAATCTTTCTATACCATTGTCTGGAAGTTTGTTTCAGTGCATATTAATACTTTCTCAGCTTGCACACTATATTTTATTCTCCTACGGCCACAAAACCCTTTAGGTAATCCATATACCCTTCTTTCTCAAGCTCTCCATTTAGAAATGTGGTTTTTACATCCATTAGTGAAATTCAAGATCATTATGAGTCACCAAAGCCATAACAATCTTAGGAGAATTATTCTTTAAAAAGAGAAAGTAGTCTCTTTATAGTCAGTTTTGAGTGAAACTTTTAGCAACAAGGAGAGCGTGTTACATTTTGACTCGCGTTAATCCTAAATACCCATTTAGAATCAATAATTTTGAAACTATCGGACAATTCTACTAAGTTCTATACATAATTGTCATCGATAGACTTTATTTCTTGTTTTTAGGCATCAAACTCTTTCCACGACTCTTTGGAATGAGATTAAATCTTCATCCATGCTTAAGTTACAGTTACTTTGAATAGCGTAAACCACACATCATTTGAAATGACATATCTTTTTCCTCTTTCAGATTGTCTTAAAGGTATTTGTGGGTCACTATTCTCTCATCAACAGTATCTTCAGCTAGCGTGATTAGGATATCATTATGTTGTCCTATTGTTCATTAAACTCTGATGCAATAATAGGAAAAACTATTTCATGTGAATCTACAGGTGAAGAAACTGTAACCTGAACTTCATCAATGTCGACATGGATGTTTATCTCTCCCACAAAACTACTTTTAGTGAACTAAACTCATTTATTAAACTGAATTTGGTATCCGTCGAATTGATGGGAAAAAGAAAAAAGTTGGTAGCTGACAAAAAAAGTCGGTTATACATATAAAAGTCTGCACAAGATAAGATTCCATAATCACTTTGTTTTTACCTAGTTCTTGTCTTTAAAGAGTTTGAAATGTAGTTGACAAAAAAAAAGTTGACAAAAGAAAAAGAGTTTGACATGCTATAGGATGCTACAATAAAAATGCTTGCGACTCCTCTATGAACTAGGTCTGATTCTAATAGTGACCCAGATCTAACATTTTTTTTTTCAAAAAATAAATAAAAATGGTTGAATAAAAACTACCTAAACACTTAAAGCTTTAGAGATAAACTTTATTCAGAGTTAGAAGAGTATATCAAACAAGATCTAGAAAGAAAACAAAATGAATATTTCTTGAATCTCCAAAAAATCTTGATTTCTTGTTATTATATTAGGGGGATGAGTCAGCTTTTCATTATTCTAGAAATACATCAAAATTTATCCCCATACTGAAATCGTGTTTTATTAAATTAATGTAGTTATTACTTTTTGCTTTCCTAATTCATGCAATTAAGTAGCTACCCTGAAAATATAGGTACACCCAACTCGACCATAAATAGAAGCATTGTAAAAGACATTTTAGTCAATAAGCCAAACACAGAAATGAGCGAAATGGAGACTAAAACTCAGGTGGAGGATTCGATTATCCAAGAATCATTGCTTACTTGCATTGATCTCACAAACTCTGATCTTCATCAATCAGTTATTTTGCTCAAGCAGGTCTGCGTCCATTTATTATTTTTTTTGAAGAAACCAATGATTTTATTAAGAGAGGTTCTTGTTTCAGGCATGTCTTGATAGTGGGTTTTTCTATGTTATAAACCATGGTATAAGCGAAGAAGTCATGGACAAGGCTTTCGAGCAGAGCAAGAAGTTCTTCGCTCTTCCTTTGGAAGAGAAGATGAAAGTGTTGAAAAACGAAAAACATCGTGGCTATACACCGTTTTATGATCAGATCCCTGATCCTGAAAATCAAGTCCAAGGTATGTGTAACCAGTTTCTCACTTCAAAATATTTTGTTGCGTGCTCTAAAATCATACGTCTTTTTTTAAGGGGATAACAAAGAAGGTTACTACATTGGATCCGACGTTCCAAGAGATGACCCTCAGTGGGATTATCCATTCTATGGCCCCAACCCTTGGCCTGATCCTGGTTAGTGAGCTCTTTTGTTTGGTATACCTGAACAAAAATAGACTTTGTTGTTCTGTTTTATAACATTACTTCCCTTTCCTGCTTTTATACTTCCCATTAGAATTTGTTGTTCTGTTTTATAATATTACTTTTCTTTTCTGATTTTCTACTTTCCATTTTTCTTGTAAATATACACATCTTTGATTTTTTTTGTTGCAATGCATTTAATGCTGGTTACTTTAATGGAACTTATATCTTTTTTCGGCAGATGTTTTGCCTGGGTGGCGAGAGACAATGGAGAAAAACCATCAAGAAGCATTGTAAATCTCATTTGTTGTTTTCCCTGTTTATTTTTCTCACATTTGTTTATAGTGTTGCATCTGACCATTCTATCTATAGAGTCAAACTTTTGGTTCCGTAGGTTTTACTGAATGTACTTCTTCTGTAACAGGAGGGTTTGTAAGGCTATTGCAAAACTATTGGCCTTGGCCTTAGACTTGGATGCATATTACTTTGATAGCCCTGAAATGCTTGGAAAGCCTATTTCAACTTTGCGCTTGCTTCACTATGAAGGTGATATATTCACGGAAAAGCACTAAAAAGTTGCCTTAGCATATGTATGCCAACCTCTCAATGCTATTAATACTTCTTAGGAAAATCGGATCCCTCAAAGGGAATATATGGAACAGGAGCACATTCGGATTACGGAATGATGACGCTCATAGCAACCGATGGAGTAATGGGACTCCAGGTATTGCTTTTTGAGAAAGAAAAAAAAAATCGAAATCACATTCTATATTTGTACACACATAACACATGTACTTTTGAAGCAACTGTATAATTCTTTGCAGATATGCAAGGATAAGAACGCTAAGCCTCAGAAGTGGGAATATGTACCGTCGATTGAAGGGTACAACATGATAATGTTTAATTTCTGCTGTATCCTTGTTAAACATATTTATAGTTTTTGGGGGACTTATATGTTTTTTTTTGTTATCTACAGAGCAATTGTTGTGAATCTTGGTGATATGATGCAGTGTTGGAGCAATGGTCTTTTCAGGTAATATTTTCCTCTTTGGACATAGTACTTGATATAATTAGGCTTCTCATTATGTCATACTTTGTAAACTCCAAGTAAAATTTTCTAGTTGACATTTGTTTAACAAGCTTCTTCTTTTTCAACGTTAAAGATCCACAATGCACAGGGTTATTATAAATGATCAGAATCGATATTCCGTAAGGAGTTATAGGTTCACCAACCAATATGATTTAGTTATTTCAAATTTGACATCTTTTTAAAAAAGGAAACAAAATATTGTGATATTTAATTACGTTTTAAAAATATAAAAACAAGTAAAAATAAATAAAAATAATACTAATTGCAATAAAAAAAGTATTCTTTCCAAAAAAAAAATTAATACCACAAAAAAAACACTAAACTCTAAATGTTAAACATTAAATCTTTTAGTAAACCTTTGGATAAATTCTAAAATTTTGATTTTAAAAAAAAACTATTTAAAACATAATCAACAAAAAACTATACCCTAAAACCTAATCCTAAACCCTAAACCCTTGGGTAAACCCTAAACCCTTGGGTAAACCCTAAACCCTTGGGTAAATTTGAAACCTTTGGATAAATCTTAAACTTTAAAATTGAAAATTTATCCAAAAGTCTAAGATTTAATGTTTGTTGGCAACGTTAAAAATATATTTTGAAAATAAATTATATTTTAGATTAAAAAGTCTTGTTTTTGTGATTAGTATAATTTTTATTTTTAAAGTATAATATAATTTGATAATATTTTGTTTCATTTTTTAAAAGATAATGAATCTTTAATGACACAATCTTATTGGTTGGTGGAACCTCTAGGTTCACCATATAGGGTGAACCCAAGAATAAGTCTTCCGTAAGTCTTTTACTAATATCCACATCAGTGTTTATTACCATTTTCACAAATTTGTGTTGAACTTCTTTGGATTTGGGTTAAGCAAATAGTAAAACATTAACAATAATATTGAATCTAATCTTTATCGTAGATTCCATTTTTCCTGGAACCGAATCACGACTGCATAGTAGAGTGTCTTCCTACGTGCCAGTCCGAAAACAACCTTCCCAAGTAATTAAGGCTTTAACATTTTCTCCTTGTTATTCAAACCTTCTGCCTCATAGTATCTTAATTATATTTTATGGCTCTGTTTAATGAATAGATATCCAGCGATCAAATGTTCGACATATCTCGCCAAGCGTTACGAAGAAGCGCATGCGAATTTCAGAAGCTACGAAAAACATGCTTGATTGTGATCCACCCCTTTTACACTATCCGTTGGATTTTCAGTTGTGTTGATTGTTTTCTTATTATTATTTTGGGTTTGGTTTGTTCTGAGGTTCACAAGGTTATATTTATTTAACTCTGGGGTTAAGAAACTTTTTTCTTTCAAATTTCTGAAGATAACTACAACTTATGAGTAGTTTGCATAACGGTACGGGAATCTGTTCTCTCCCATGCACAATTATCGAGGTTTCAAATTTGAATCTGATTTCCGACGCCGGCGGTGGTGAAAGAACTCGCCGGCGTCGCCTCTTCTTTTCATTTTATTTGTCTCTTTCTGTTACCATCTTCCACCTTTGTCACTCTTCCTTTCGTTTCGCTTCTGTTTCGGATTGGATGTCGCCATCGCCGTTGAAGGTCTGCGTGCTCTCGTCGTCCGAAGCAGTCCTCTTCTCCAGGGATTCCCGGAAAGTCAGGTCCCGGTTTAACTTGACCCACTGTTATTGCTGTACCGTCATCCCCTCTCCCGTCCATCTCAGATCTATGAACTTGTACTCTGCAAATTCAAGCTATGCGTTCAGGAAGGCCCCACGTACAGATCCGTACCCCTCCACTGCAGCACCACTTCCTCTCTGATCTCGTAATTCTGACGTCACTTGTTGGTGGGGCTCCACATATGACTCGACGAACAGATCCGGCAGCTAGAAGTGTGTTGAAGTCGAGAGCACATCGTCTCCTTCCCCCCGTCGCCGCCCCGATAGATCTCTACACATTCACGGCCGCTTTTCCGATCTGTCTCACCATCCATCACTGCTACTCCGGCGGAACTAGTACCTCAACGACACATGCCTTCTCTCAAGGTCACCGCATTGCATCATCATTGAGTTATAATCGGGTTTCCGTTTCTCTTCTCGGCGGCTGCTCAACCCCCATCAGTCCGATCATCACAGCCCTCTCTCATCCATCTTGCACCACCGACGAAGTGCTCCTTCACGCTGCCACACGCAACCTCCGGTCCAGCTCCGCCTCCCATCCCGGATCTAGGGTTTCTCCAGCCAAGATGGTTGTTAATGGGCCGAGTTTCAATTGGTTGTGGGCCTGGCCCAGTACCTCTAAAGAAGAAAGCGTTAGTCAATCAATACCCATTATCTCTCGTGGGTTCACGGGAACCTCCTCTCGGGGCTTATTGCTATATGTCTCCAATGGGATAATGTTACAGGTGGATTCACCTGGTCTTGTTTCTATGTCACCATTCTTCTCTAACGAGAAGTGTCTTTCAACACCATTCTTCCTTTCAATGAAAGGAGATGGCTTCTTGGTGTCATTACCGAGTACCAGCTTCAGTTTCTTCACCGGTTTGTCATCTTGTGTAGCGGTCTGTACGGGACCTGAAGATACAACACTCGAGATCACTTCGGTTTTTCTCGTAGGTGAAAGCTGGCTTTCAACGTCACTTGTGACTATTTCTCGGATATTTGACCTTGTCATGAAGGCGCTATTGACGCAATCAAGCTATGCTCTGATTTCGCTGTCATCTTCGTTTGCAGAACTATCTATCTTATCTTATGTTGCTAGAGTAGCTTATGTTTTTAGTTTAAGAGGATGGCTAATTCCCTCTATTGTTCGCTGTAACCAAACAAGTTAGTGTTATGAATGGAAGTAAGTTGTGTTTCAAAAAAAAAAAAAAAACTACAACTTATGAGTTTAACATGCATAAAATCAATAAAAATCATAGACCCTTTGTTGGATATTCATACCGATTTATAACATTTTATAAACTAAACTATGAATTTATATGCCTAGAATCTCATGTCAATACTGAAATAAATCTAGATCTTACGGTTTAGAGTATACTTGGTAATTCACAGCCAAAAGATAAATAAACCAGGTCGAGATTTCAAGCATTCTAAACGTCGTGACTTTACCGGTATCCACATGCACACAAACTGGATCGATATGGAATGATAGTGTAACGACCCGTTAACCGGCCCAGCAAATTTAGCCCAACAGAATTCATGCCCATCGCAGGAAACCCTAGGTGAGCTACTATTTAAACAAGTCTAACCCTATTATTTTATTAAGAAAAAGTCTTAGACGTCAAACCTCTGCAGAAACCGAGCCGTCGTTGAGATCTAGAGACGAACCGAGCCAACCACCGCCGACTGAGATCCGATCCGTCACGTCACCACCGTTAACCGCCGAAGGTAACCCCGGAAACCGCCGTGTATATATGTTTTACTTTCGGCCGTTTCGTAAATTGATCATATCTCTCTAACCGTGTGGTATTTCGGAAATCCAAGACCACCATCGCGTTCCTGACGTCGAGGCGAGTCCGGTGGTAGAAGCTCAGCCGGAGATCCGCCGCGACACGCCGCCACGCGCAGGAGGAAGCCGAGCGCGTGTGATCCACGCGCCGCCGGAGCAGCCGTCTCCGCCGACTGTTCGCCGGAGCCACCGCAGCCGACCACCGTCCGTCCGCCGCCGGGAGTCCGCCGCCGCATCGCCGCCGCGTCTCCGTTGCCGCCGGTGATTTTCCGGTTAGACGCCGCCGCTGTTGTCGCTGCCGGCGACCGGTCACCGGTGACTCGCCGGTTGACTCGGCAACTCGGCCGAGTTGACTCAGCGGGTCAACTCGTTGACCGGTCAAGCCGGTTTGGGTTATCGATTGATTTCCGGTTTGGTTGGTTATTGGAATTGGATTTTGGTTAGGATTAAACCGGGTTGAAATTGATTTGATTCTGGTCCAATTGAAATCGAATCCGGTTAGGGAAAACCAGCGGTTTAATTTGATTTCAATTCGGTCAAGGGTTGACCGGCTTGGGTTAGTGTTGACCGGGTTGACCCTTTGACCAGCGGGTTGACTTTTTGACCAGATTTCCGGTTATCTGTTTTGGACCGTTCGAAGGGCGTTCTGACTCGATTTTTCGCCCTGATTTCAGATTTGGAGTCTGTTTGAGGAGTTGGAGTTCATAGCTACTACATTTCCACATTGCTAAGGTGAGGGCTACTCCGTTAAATCCCGAACTAGTTTAGTACTACCATTTTGGAAAGTTTAGCTTCGAAACATGATAAGTCTGTGTGAGTTGAGTCTTGTTTGGTTATTGTTTTATTGATTGTTAAACCGGATTAGGATAATAGAGGATTCAACGGTTGAGTGAAATGATTGATGCTGAGCACTGTTATAAATATATATATGTATATACATAGTTATGAGTATGGACTATGTGATGGGACGTGAGTTCGGAGATGTCCGGGCTTCGACGCTACGGTGTTATGGGCGTGAGTTCAGAGACGTTTGAGCTTCGACGCTACTGTGTGGGGCGTGGTGCAGAGACGTTTGCATTCGACGCTACTGTGGGCGGGGGTACAGAGACAGACTGTACTAGCGACGCTTCGAGTATATATATATATATATATATATCCTTATGAGGAAATGCGTGGTGCAGAGAATAGCTGTGTGCTATTAGCGCATTGATTGTGTTGTGTGTGGTGTATAGACACTGTGTTTGTTTCATGCTAGAGTTAGGCCTACAATTTTGTAGTGCTATGAGCTGAGTCAGAGGTTTGCGGTTTAGTATCCCATACCCCACTGAGCGATTCCCCTGTCGTTCACCCTCTTTCTTTCCCTATTTCAGGTGATACCGTCAGACGTGAGTGATTGCTTCCGGAGGGGTGCTTTTGGGTGTTTTATTGTTATTTATTTTTCAGACTTGCGGATTTATGCTTTATCGATATTTTCGGGATTTATTATCTTTTTTGGATTTATGGATATTTATTGGATTATGATGTTGGACTCATTTTCGAGGAGTAATAAATGGAGATTTTCAGACATTATTATTATTACTATATTTTGAGAAATGCGGGTGTTACATTTTGGTATCAGAGCGGGGTTCCGTCCTGGCTCCGACCCGGGATGGCGATTTATGGGACTTGATTGAAATCGGTTTTAAACGATTTTCGAAATGTTTTCCATAGGGTGGGGATTTTTAAATAAAGAGTAAATAGCACCCTTCTGTTGGCCTTATGTCTTAAATCGTTGTTATTTGATTTCAAGAGGTTAATTGTTTTGCTTTGCTTTCAGATGCCGCCAAAGAGGAGAGCTAACCGTACTCAGGCCGCTAGTGTTGGTCGGGAGGGTGCAGACGAGCATGTGCCTCCACCGCCTCCACCACCAGTGGTTCCACCGATCGATCAGGCTGCTATCATGCAGATGGTGCAGCAGGCTGCTCAGGGAGTGATTCAGCAAGCTGCTCAAGAGGCTGCCAGAGTAGCTGCCCAAGAGGCTGCTAGGATTGCTGCGCAGGAGGTTGCTACAGTTGGGTGCAGCTCAGCAGGGGCAGGCTCAGCAGATACCGCATGTTCCGCAGGTTCAGGTGCAGCAGGGTCCACAGATTCATGTGCAGCAGGCCGCTCCGGTTCAGGTTCAGGGTAACCAGCATGTTCCAGGAGCTTTTCAGGTTCCTCCACCGCCGCCTATCATTCCAGTGCAGCAGCAGGGAGTTGATGAGGACCTCATGAGGGTGATGGGACAGATGAAGCACGTGCGTTTGGAGACTTTTGAGGGAACAGTGGATCCTACAGCTGCTTATAAGTGGAAGTATAGGTTGACTCAGTGCCTGGAGACTATCCATTGTCCGATGCGCATTTGTCTTAATATTGCATAGCTGTATCTACGTGGAGACGCATTGATATGGTGGGATGGAGTGAAAATGTTGCGTCAGGGTGATATGACTTATGAGGATTTTCTGCTTGCGTTTGACAAGAAGTACTTTCCCAGGGAAGCGCTACATGAGAAGAAGAATGCCTTCGAGCATTTGAGTCAGGGTACTAGGAGCGTTAGGGAGTACGAGCACGAGTTTTGTCAACTCCGTATGTTTGCTGGTAATAACTTTGATCAGGAAGATCTGATCAGGAAGTTCTTAGATGGAATGCGAGTTGATCTTCGCGGACGATGCAATGTGGTTACTTACACCAGCTTGGAAGATTTGATAGAAAAGGCTGTACAGCAAGAGAAGTGTATTGCTGAGGAGCAGAAACAGTCAAAGGCAGCTCAGACTAAGACTGGGAGGACTTCGGAGCCACAAAAGAGGACTTGGGATCAGGCAAATGTGCAGTGCTACAACTGTGGAAAGATGGGGCATAAGAGCAGAGCTTGTCGTAGCCGCAGGCAATTTGGTGCGCGGATTGCTGGACCAGCAGCACAGGGAGCACCGGTAGCACAGGGAGCACCAGCAGCACAGGGAGCACTAGTAGCTCAGAGAGGACAGGCAGCACCGGCAGCTGCAGCATATGCACCAGGCGCTTGTTTCACTTGTGGCCAATTTGGCCATATTTCTAGGTACTGTCCGACTAAGGGACCTGCGGCCAGGCGTCAAGACATTGCTCCACGTGCGTATGCTCTGGGAGAGGCCACCGAGCCTAGAGCTGAGCCGATAGCTGGTATGTACCTTTTCATATTCGTATGTTTAAATAATTTGTTTTTTATGTCATAACTGGTAGTTAGAAAAGAAAAGGAAAATTGTGTGTAGGGCCAGTCTCGGTTGGAGGTGAGGTAGCTCACACTCTCTTCGACACTGGAGCTACCATTAGCTTTGTGAGTTCGCATTTGGTTAAGTCTTGGCCTTTTCGAGGTGTTTTTGAGCCGGAAGCTAAGCGGATTACCACAGCCGGCACGGAGAGGTTGATAACCACATGCACTCATCGAGATGTACCAGTTCTACTTGAAGGGAATAATTTCATTGGACATTTGGCAGAGATGGAGCTAAATTACTATGACGTCATACTTGGGATGGATTGGCTGACACGACATCGAGTGGTAATTGATTGCCAGAGGGCAAGAGTTCACATCCCTAAGGGAGACAGAAAGATCTCATGCCAGTGTATTCCTGCCTACCAGGGTCTCTCTATTATCTCCATGATGCATGCTGAGGATCTATTAGAGAGGGGAGCAGAGGGATTCTTGGCGACTATTTCTATAGATAAGGATGATGGACACTCCGAATTGCAGGACATTCCAGTGGTTGCAGAGTTCCAGGACGTGTTTGAGGCCTTAAAGGGGCCACCGCCAGCTAGAGGGGATGTTCTCACCATTGACTTGGAGCCAGGAACAGCTCCGGTTTCACGGGCCCCATATCGCTTAGCACCAGCAGAGATGGCTGAGCTGAAATTGCAGTTAGAGGAGTTATTGGGTAAAGGGTTCATTAGACCTAGTACTTCACCGTGGGGTGCACCGGTATTGTTTGTAAAGAAGAAAGATGGGAGTTTCAGACTTTGTATTGACTACAGAGGTTTAAACAAGGTGACTATCAAGAATAAGTATCCACTTCTGCGTATTGACGAGTTATTGGATCAGTTACATGGAGCTTCATGGTTTTCTAAGATTGACTTGGCATCAGGTTACCACCAGATTGCTATAGCGGAAGAGGATGTGCGGAAGACAGCTTTCCGTACATGTTATGGACATTATGAGTTTGTAGTTATGCCATTTGGATTGACGAATGCACCTGCAGCATTCATGAAGCTTATGAATGATGTGTTTCGCGAGCATTTGGATAAGTTCGTGATTGTCTTCATCGATGATATCCTGATTTATTCTCGGAGTAGAGAGGAGCATGCCGAGAATTTGCGAATCGTGTTGGAGAAGCTGAGGGAACATCAGTTGTTTGCTAAGTTAAGTAAGTGTAGCTTCTGGCAGAGAAAGATTGGATTCTTTGGGCATGTAATTTCAGAAGCTGGAGTTGCAGTGGATCAGGAAAAGATTACTGCAATAACAGAGTGGCCTACACCTAAGACTGCTACCGAGATCCGCAGTTTTCTGGGATTAGCAGGTTATTACAGGAAGTATGTCAAGGATTTCTCCAGCATCGCCAAGCCAATGACCCAGTTGACCGGAAAGGATGTTAGGTTCGTTTGGTCGGATGCTTTCCTGGAGAGTTTCACTGAGTTGAAACGACAGTTGACAAATGCACCAATTTTGGTACTACCGAGACCGGGAATACCATATGAGGTTTATACAGATGCGTCAGGTTCGGGTTTGGGTTGTGTACTGATGCAGGAGGGTCATGTTATTGCTTATGCATCGCGTCAGTTGAGACCTCACGAGGTCAACTACCCTACTCATGATTTGGAGTTAGCAGCAGTCGTCTTTGCGCTAAAAATCTGGAGGTCATATTTATATGGAGAGAAAGTTCAGATTTTCACCGATCACCAGAGTCTGAAGTATATATTTACCCAGGCAGACCTTAATTTGAGACAGCGAAGGTGGATGGAGTTGTTAGCAGATTACAACTTGGATATTGCTTATCATCCGGGTAAGGCCGATCACGTGGCAGATGCCTTGAGTAGACGCATGAGAGATGTTTCAGGAACCAAAGAGGTTCAGGAGCTGACTGAGACACTTGCTAGTCTCAGAGTTTGTGCAATTACCGCAGAAGGAGACCGAACAGGTCAGGATGTAGTGGAACAGGCAGATTTATTATGGAGGATATGGAAAGCCCAAGATAGTGATGAGGCTTTAGTTAAGCAGATTGAGATCGAGAGTATTGGATATCATACAGCTTCGAGCGGGATGTACATGTACCGAAACCGAGTTTGTGTGCCAGATGATAAGTTGTTAAGGAAAGAGATTTTGCAGCAAGCACATAACTCGCGTTTTTCTATCCATCCGGGGAACACTAAGATGTACAGAGATTTGAAGCGATATTATCATTGGCCTGGTATGAAGAAAGATGTTGCTACATTTGTATCGCAGTGTCAGACTTGTCAGATGGTTAAGGCTGAGCATCAGGTGCCTAGCGGGTTACTACAGAACTTGCCTTTGCCCGAATGGAAATGGGATATGGTAACTATGGACTTTGTGACTGGACTTCCAACCACGAGTGGTGGGAAGAATGCTATTTGGGTTATTGTGGATAGACTCACCAAGTCTGCTCATTTCCTAGCAATCAAGAAGACAGACAAGGCAAATCAGTTGGCAGAGATTTATATCGATGAGATAGTGAGGTTGCATGGAGTTCCTGTCAGCATTGTATCAGATCGGGATACAAAGTTCACATCAGCTTTTTGGGGAGCTTTTCAGAAGGCACTTGGGACTAAAGTCCACATGAGTACAGCGTATCATCCACAGACAGATGGTCAGTCAGAAAGGACTATTCAGACATTGGAAGACATGCTCAGGGCTTGTGTTTTGGATTGGAAAGGAAGCTAGGGAAAGTATCTACCTCTAGCAGAGTTTGCCTACAACAACAGTTATCATTCAAGTATTGGGATGGCACCATATGAGGCCCTTTATGGTAGACCTTGTCGTACACCACTTTGTTGGATAGAAGTGGGGGAGAGACGAGACTTAGAGCCAGAAATGGTTCAAGAGACGGTAGAGCAAGTTGAGATGCTCAAGACTCGGCTTAAAGAAGCCCATGACCGTCAGAAGAGTTATGCAGATAAGCGCCGTAAGGATTTGGAGTTTCAGGTAGGCGGCCTAGTATACCTGAAAATGAGGACATTTCAGGGAGGATCTAAGACTCGGAAGCTTAAGAAACTTAAACCGAGATACATGGGACCGTACCCCATTCTGGAACGGATTGGAGCAGTTGTTTATAGATTGAAGTTATCAGCAGAGTTGTCGGACTTTCATGATGTGTTTCATGTGTCAGTTCTGAGGAAAGTCGTCAGAGAGCCAGAGCTGATATTGCAGCAGCCACTAGTTGATCTTAGTAAAAATTTGTCCGCACCTTGTCAGTCAGCTGAGATTGTAGATCGACAAATGAAAACTGTTCAGGGAATGATGACAAGTTTGGTTAAAGTTCGTTGGGAGAGAGATGGTATTCAGGAGGAAACTTGGGAAACTGAGACTCAGATGAGGATTGTCTATCCAGAGCTTTTTCAGGATGGTATCGGACAGCCGGTTCATGAGCCGAATTCGAGGTCGAATTCTTCATTAGTGAGGGAGAATTGTAACGACCCGTTAACCGGCCCAGCAAATTTAGCCCAACAGAATTCATGCCCATCGCAGGAAACCCTAGGTGAGCTACTATTTAAACAAGTCTCACCCTATTATTTTATTAAGAAAAAGTCTTAGACGTCAAACCTCTGCAGAAACCGAGCCGTCGTTGAGATCTAGTGACGAACCGAGCCAACCACCGCCAACTGAGATCCGATCCGTCACGTCACCACCATTAACCGCCGAAGGTAACCCCGGAAACCGCCATGTTTATATGTTTTACTTTCGGCCGTTTCGTAAATTGATCATATCTCTCTAACCGTGTGGTATTTCGGAAATCCAAGACCACCATCGCGTTCCTGACGTCGAGACGAGTCCGTTGGTAGAAGCTCAGCCGGAGATCCGCCGCGACGCGCCGCCACGCGCAGGAGGAAGCCGAGCGCGTGTGATCCACGCGCCGCCGGAGCCGCCGTCTCCGCCGACTGTTCGCCGGAGCCACCGCAGCCGACCACCGTCCGTCCGCCGCCGGGAGTCCGCCGCCGCATCGCCGCCGCGTCTCCGTCGCCGCCGGTGATTTTCCGGTAAGACGCCGCCGCTGTTGTCGCCGCCGGCGACCAGTCACCGGTGACTCGCCGGTTGACTCGGCAACTCGGCCGAGTTGACTCAGCGGGTCAACTCGTTGACCGGTCAAGCCGGTTTGGGTTATCGATTGATTTCCGGTTTGGTTGGTTATTGGAATTGGATTTTGGTTAGGATTAAACCGGGTTGAAATTGATTTGATTCTGGTCCAATTGAAATCGAATCCGGTTAGGGAAAACCAGCGGTTTAATTCGATTTCAATTCGGTCAAGGGTTGACCGGCTTGGGTTAGTGTTGACCGGGTTGACCCTTTGACCAGCGGATTGACTTTTTGACAAAATTTCCGGTTATCCGTTTTGGACCGTTCGAAGGGCGTTCTGACTCGATTTTTCGCCCTGATTTCAGATTTGGAGTCTGTTTGAGGAGTTGGAGTTCATAGCTACTACATTTCCACATTGCTAAGGTGAGGGCTACTCCGTTAAATCCTGAACTAGTTTAGTACTACCATTTTGGAAAGTTTAGCTTCGAAACATGATAAGTCTGTGTGAGTTGAGTCTTGTTTTGTTATTGTTTTATTGATTGTTAAACCGGATTAGGATAATAGAGGATTCAACGGTTGAGTGAAATGATTGATGCTGAGCACTGTTATAAATATATATATGTATATACATAATTATGAGTATAGACTATGTGATGGGGCGTGAGTTCGGAGATGTCCGGGCTTCGACACTACGGTGTTATGGGCGTGAGTTCAGAGACGTTTGAGCTTCGACGCTACTGTGTGGGGCGTGGTGCAGAGACGTTTGCATTCGACGCTACTGTGGGCGGGGGTACAGAGACAGACTGTACTAGCGACGCTTCGAGTATATATATATATATATATCCTTATGAGGAAATGCGTGGTACAGAGAATAGCTGTGTGCTATTAGCGCATTAATTGTGTTGTGTGTGGTGTATAGACACTGTGTTTGTTTCATGCTAGAGTTAGGCCTACAATTTTGTAGTGTTATGAGCTGAGTCAGAGGTTTGCGGTTTAGCATCCCATACCTCACTGAGCGATTCCCCTGTCGTTCACCCTCTTTCTTTCCCTATTTCAGGTGATGCCGTCAGACGTGAGTGATTGCTTCCGGAGGGGTGCTTTTGGGTGTTTTATTGTTATTTATTTTTCAGACTTGCGGATTTATGCTTTATCGATTCGGGATTTATTATCTTATTTGGATTTATGGATATTTATTGGATTATGATGTTGGACTCATTTTCGAGGAGTAATAAATGGAGATTTTCAGACATTATTATTATTACTATATTTTGAGAAATGCGGGTGTTACAGATAGTTCCGTCGAGATCAAATCTCAGAAAACTTAGACAAATTATTTTCTCTCTTAGGGTTTCGTTTCACGCCGTCAAGTTTTTGTGTATCACACAAAACCTTGGTCACATACTCTTTTATAATCAGCATTATAAACTTAATTAGGTCATTATGGGCCAAGCCCAAATCCCCATTAACACGAAGAGTACACACGTTACATTAACGTTACGTACGTTTATCATATATTTATATTATATACATTATATAATATCAAATATAAAACCCAAATGTATTTGTAATAATGATCAAGATTGGTTAGGTGTGTGACCCTGTAAGATCATATAATATTAGTAATGAATTCTTAATTCATATATTATAAGCAGTTTCTAGCAAAATATTATAACCATCTAATATTATACGATTGATCGAATCTCGACGTTACGATTTCTACTAGAGTAAGTACAAATGATTTTAAGACATTCCTAACAATCTTCCACTTGTACTAGAATCATCGATTCTCATAATCCTCTTGTCTCTATATCTTGATCTCAGCATAAGGCAAGAACTAGTATCATCCTTATTAAGCTAGATCATATTTATCGAACTCTGATTTATACTGATAAAAAAAACGACTGACAAACATCTCGTTTGAGCACGGCCATGCATTTCTCAGTATCAAATCTTCGATAGACCCAGAGATATTTATCTCCCATTATATAGGAGGGACAAATCCCATCTTGTTTCATCTCTGTTCTTTACAAACTTCATAGAACACCTAATCAATGCATTTATAATCACCAGTTACGGCTGACGTTTGACAAGATCAAAGTGAACTAATCTACAAGTAAAAAACCATGACGAACTTAGGTCTGAGGACTATACTCTATAGTCGAAATGAGAAACTCTCATGACACTCATATAACAATCTTGTAGAGTTCTCATTAGCGGGCCATTCCGATCATGTGTTCTCTAACACATATCCATGTGATTGATTTCAATACCACATATTGAATGACTTCATGAAACTTAGTCATCAATCACCTCACATACTAGTCATTTACGGTCAATAATGTCCCAAGTTAACAACCTTGACTAAGGGCCTCAATAATTTATAACATCTCTCACCTATGGGATTCATGATCAAGTCACATACTTGATGACCTATAAGAATGATATAAATTATTTTGGGATTTTTATTTAATTATCCAATAATAAAATAAATCTGAAACAATTTCATTAATTTTAAAAGATAACCAAATGTATGTAAACCTGAACATCATATCATAAAATAAAAATCTCCCACTAGAATCAATATCACATCTTAAGAAACTTTATTCCAATAGCAATAGTATGACTCTCATGCTTAGCTCGTGGGAGAGGTTTGGTCAATGGATCAGCAACATTTGCATCCGTTGAGACTCTGCTAATCTTCACATCTCCTCTATCGACGATATCACGAATGAGATGATATCTCTTTTGAATGTGTTTGGATTTTTGGTGGGATCTAGGTTCCTTCGCCTGTGCGATGGCTCCATTGTTATCACAATAGAGATCCATTGGATTTGAAATACTCGGAACCACACCCAGTTCAGCAATGAACTTCCGGATCCAAACAACTTCCTTTGCTGCTTCGGAAGCAGCGATGTATTCAGCTTCAGTTGTAGAGTCTGCTACGGTGCTCTGCTTAGAACTTTTCCAACTCACTGCACCTCCATTAAGACAAAAGATGAAACCAGATTGTGATCGGAAATCATCTTTGTTCGTCTGAAAGCTGGCATCAGTGTAACCACTCACAACAAGTCATCGCTTCCTCCATAGACCAAGAACTTATCCTTAGTATTTCTCAAATACTTGAGGATGGTCTTGACTGCTGTCCAGTGACTTTCACCTGGATCAGATTGGTAAGTTATTCCATGACGAGTACAGAGCATGACATACATGATAGATCCTACAGTAGAAGCATATGGGATTTTACTCATGCGCTCTCGCTCATCATGTGTCGAAGGACACTGAGTCTTGTTGAGAGTTATTCTATGAGACATCAGCAAGAAGCTTTTCTTGGAATCATGCATCTTGAATCCATGCAAGACCTTATCGATATAAGCATCTTGACATAATCTAATAGTCTTATTTAATCTATCTCTATAGATTCATATTCCAAGAATATATGCCGCTTCTCCCATGTCTTTCATTGAGAAACAACCTCCAAGCCAAGTCTTTACAGAATTAAGCATAGGAATGTCATTTCCAATGAGAAGTATGTCATCTACATACAACACTAAGAACATAAATGCGCTCCAACTAGTCTTCTTGTAAATACAAGGGTTTTCTTCATTTCTAATGAAATCAAACTCTTTGATTACCCCATTGAAACGAAGATTCCAACTCTGAGATGCTTGCTTCAAACCATAAATGGAACGGTTAAGCTTGCATACTTTTCCAGCACTTTCAGGGACTGTAAAATCTTCAGGTTGTGTCATGTACACATCCTCTTCGAGATTTCCATTAAGGAAAGTTGTTTTCACATCCATCTGCCAAATCTCATAGTCATAATAAACAGCAGTTGCTAGGAGAATCCGAATAGATTTAAGCATTGCAACTGGAGAATAGGTTTCATCATAGTCAATACCATGAATTTTTTTGTAATCTTTAGCCACCAATCTAACTTTGTATATCACTATATTACCATCCATGTCAGTTTTCTTCTTGAAAAGTCATTTACACTCAATGAATATAACACCATCAGGTAAATCAACCAAAGTCCACACTTTGTTTTCTGACATGGAGTCCATTTCGGATTCTGCGGCTCCTCGCCATTTGTCGGAGTCAGGGCCCATCATAGTTTCCTCGAAGAACTTAGGTTCATCACTTTTTATTATCAATATATCATTATGATCCATCACCCAACCCCATATCTATTAGGTTTGTGACGTGTCCTTTCGGACCTACGTACCTCAGGTTCCACAGGTGTAGATTCTACGAATCTTCGCAAATATAATTGATCATCTTCCTGAGAGGATGAAACAATCTCCTGTGTTTCTCGAACTTATTCGAGTTGTACTTTACTCCCACTATTTTTCTTAGAAAGAAATTCTCTCTCAAGAAAAATGCCACTTCGAGCAACAAACACTTTGTTCTCGGTGGGGTTGTAAAAGTAATAACCTTTGGTTTCCTTGGGATAACCAACAAAGGAGCATTTTTCAGATTTTGGTCCGAGCTTATCTGTAAACATACGTTTAACATAAGCATCAGAACCCCAAATTTTTAGAAAAGACAAATTTATAACCTTTCCAGTCCACATTTCATATGTTGTCTTCTCAACTGATTTTGATGGACATCTGTTTAGCATAAACACAAAAGTTTCTAGAGCGTAACCCCAAAAGGATGGTGGAAGATCTGCATGACTCATCATAGACCGAACCATATCTAATAAAGTTCGATTCCTCCTTTCAGACACACCATTCCATTGTGGTGTTCCTGGAGGAGTGAGTTGTGAAACGATTCCACATTCTCTTAGATGATCATTAAATGCTTGACTTAAATATTCCCCACCTCAATCAGATCGAAGAGCTTTTATTTTCTTGTCAAGCTGATTTTGTCCTTCATTCTGAAATTCTTTGAACTTTTCAAAAGATTCGGACTTATGTTACATTAGATAAACATAACCATATCTACTGAAATCGTCAGTAAATGTAATGATGTACTGATAGTTTTCTCTGGCACTTATACTCATCTGTCCACATACATCATTATGTATAAGTTCCAACAGATCTTTGGCTCTTTCACTGTGTCCAGTAAAAGGAACCTTAGTCATTTTACCCAACAAACTAAAGAAGTTTCAGAAACTATGTAAAAGTGAAGAAGATGAAACTTGTTTTACTGAAAATTGTATTTCATTCAACTTGAGATGTAACGATTACAAGGTTCTTGTATTTATACTTGAAAGTAAAACCCTAGTGTTCCTGTACAGATGGCAAGATCTCATGTTGCTTCACAATCAAGGGCTGAGAAACGATTTGCCAGCTTAACTCCATTACCATCTTTGCACTTCTCCAACGTCATCTGTACTTTGCTTTTGCAGAGTTTGTCCTCATTCAAACTCTTCTCCTTCGCGGGTTTCTCAGACAAATGGGCCACGCTCTTCTTTACTCTCTCATCACTTAGGCCCATTTGCAAAACGGTGTGGTTCTGGCCCATATGTTCAATAGCCCCCCTCAAACTCGGTGTGGGTGGCAAGCAAACTCCGAGTTTGAACCGAAGATCATCAAATGCGTTGTAAGGAAGAGATTTGGTGAAGATGTCCGCTAGCTGTTGATGTGCTGGAACATGGCGAACAACCAGAGCTCTCAGTGCTACTCTTTCCCGAACATAGTGATAGTCCAGCTCAAAGTGCTTCGATCTCTTATGGTAAGCCGGGTTCGCTGTCAAATGAACAGAGGACAAGTTATCACAGTACAGCTCAGGTGTTGCCATGATCGGAATGCCAATCTCTCTCATGATCGAACACAGCCAACTTAACTCCGATGCAGTTTCAGATAAGGAACGGTACTCTGCTTCAGTAGAACTTCTCGACACAGTTGGTTGCTTCCTTGATGACCATGAAATAATGTTCGAACCGAGAAACACGCAGAACCCTCCTGTGGAACGACGAGTATGAGGACATCCTGCCCAGTCGCTGTCGCTATAAGCGCGGATTGTGAAATCAGTGTCTCGGTTGAAGGTGATTCCCCAACCAGTCGTCCCTTTGACGTAGCGCAAAATTCTTTTAAGCAACTGATAATCTGAGACTGAGGGTTCATGCATCTTTTGACACACATAATTCACAGCAAACTGAAGATCTGGACGCGTTAATGTAAGGTACTGAAGCTTTCCTGCCAGACTTCGAAAGTAAGATGGGTTATCAAAGAGTGTGTGCTGATTCGGTACCTTGTTGAGTTGGATTGGTAATGGCGTCGCAGCTTCAGAGCAGTTACTCATTCCTGCAGCAGCTAAGAGATCAAGCGCATATCGTTCTTGTGTCAAGAATACTCCATCTTCATTAAACTGCGCCTGTATTCCCAGAAAATATTCCATTCTACCCAGATCTTTCATCCTGAATTCACTGTTAATATCTTTGATAAACTTCTTCATCACAGCCGACTGATTTCCTGTTATCAACATATCGTCAACGTACAAAAGAAGCATGATCACATCTTTTCCTTTAGAGTACACGAACAGAGATGGATCTTTGATGCTGCATTTGAATCCAAATTCCAGTATAAAGCATGAGAATTTATCAAACCATGCTCTTGGAGACTGTTTAAGTCCGTAGAGTGATTTGTGCAGCAAGCAGACGTGATCAGGCTTCGTCTTATCCTCAAAACCTTTTGGTTGACGCATGTAGACTGTCTCAGTCAGATCTCCATGTAAGAATGCGTTGGTCACATCCATCTGTTTAACATCCCACTGCATCACAGTTGCTAGGTGAAGGATCAATCGCACTGTTGCAGTCCGTACGACTGGACTATACGTCTCTAAGTAATCTACTCCTTCCTCTTGATTGTTACCTTGAGCTACAAGGCGAGATCTGAGCTTCTTGATGCTTCCATCTGCGTTCAACTTAATTCTGTGTATCCATCGGTTTCCCAACACCTTCATATGACTATTGTATGGAACCAGTGACCATGTTTTAGCTTCCATACAGTTGTCATACTCTTCATTCATAGATCTGTTCCAACCAGGATGAGACAGAGCTTCTGCCACAGTCTTTGGTTCTCTGCACACAACTCCCTCAGTGAGCAGACCATACTTGGGATTTGGTTTAGTGATCCCTGACTTAGACCTTGTCACCATCCCATGTCCTACTTGTCCAGTTGGTTCTGTAATCCCTGGAGCCTCCTGTGTCACGTCGTTGCTAGTGACTGCAGTATTAACTGGTGTTGGGGGTGGAGCTACCCTCTCTCGGTTTCTGGATGTCGATTCATCAACACTCTGAGCTACGGAGTTTACTGTTGGTAACTTTACCACAGATTGTATTGTGGACGGTATTGGTGGTGATGAATCTGAGGGGCTCGTTGTGTGTTGCTGATCTGTTGTCACAAGATGGCTTTTGTACCACGCTTCCATGAGTGGTGTAGTAGCTCTACCTCTCAGATGACTGTATACGTTAGAGAAAGGGAAATCCTCCTCATCGAATGTCACATGCCTGCTAATGTAAACTCGACCTGTAGATGGCATCAAGCATCGATATCCTTTGAATTTCTCACTGTAACCCATGAACACACACTTTAATGATCTTGGATCAAACTTGTTCTTCGAGTAGTCTCTCAAAGTCGGAAAACAGGCACAACCAAAGACTTTGAGCGAACCGTAGTGACCTTTTCTGTTGTGAAGGATCTCGAAGGGTGTTTTCTGATTTGTCAGTGCGCTGTGAGGAAGCAGATTACTCAGATAGTTGGCTGTGAAGAAGGCCTCCACCCAGAATCTGTGAGGCACTTGACTGTGAAAGAGCAGAGACAGAGCCATCTCTGTGATTTGTCTGTGCTTTCTCTCAGCCAATCCGTTTTGTTGCGGAGTGTGGGGGCAGGATATGAGTTGTTTGATCCCATTTTGTTGTAAATGTGTCAGAAACTGTTTACTCACAAACTCTCCCCCACCATCACATTGAAAAGAACCAATAGAAGCATTATATTGATTCTGAACACAGGTTTGAAACGCAACAAATACAGAGTAGAAGTCAGACTTCTTCTTTAACGGAAACAGCCAACTATGTCTAGAAAAGTTATCAATGAAAACAACGTAGTAGATAAATCCTTGCACCGATGTAACTGGTGCTGGTCCCCATAGGTCACAGTGAATACGCTCAAGAGGACGAGTGGTTCTGAATGAAGAAGCTTCAAACGGAAGACGTGTGCTCTTGCCCATCTTACACGCTTCACAGCTCCCCTTGGAACTCTTATTTATAGTTATCGCCTTAGATGAAGATAGATGCTGAAGTATATGAGGATTGGGATGTCCCAGACGCTTATGCCAAATCTCATCGCTGGTTGCAACTTGACCGACTGAGTAGAACGCCTGAAACTGATTCCCTCTCAACTTATATAATCCATTAGTGTTTCTTCCCCGCAACAGAACCTTCTTGGTTGCCTTATCATACACAAACACGTTATTACAGTCAAAGTCGAAAGCACACGGGTAATCCTTAGTGAATTTCGACACTGAGAGTAAAGACTTAGCAATATTTGGGCAAACCAAAACATCTTTCAAGGGAAGGTTACCTGAGGAAGAGCAGATACTAGCAGACCCCGTGTGAGTTATGGGTAGAAACTCCCCATTTCCTACCATTACAGAATCTGAACCAAGATAGACCTGAGCATTAGATGAAACTTGTTTTACTGAAAATTGTATTTCATTCAACTTGAGATGTAACGATTACAAGGTTCTTGTATTTATACTTGAAAGTAAAACCCTAGTGTTCCTGTACAGATGGCAAGATCTCATGTTGCTTCACAATCAAGGGCTGAGAAACGATTTGCCAGCTTAACTCCATTACCATCTTTGCACTTCTCCAACGTCATCTGTACTTTGCTTTTGCAGAGTTTGTCCTCATTCAAACTCTTCTCCTTCGCGGGTTTCTCAGACAAATGGGCCACGCTCTTCTTTACTCTCTCATCACTTAGGCCCATTTGCAAAACGGTGTGGTTCTGGCCCATATGTTCAATACAAACAAGATTCACATTTTTCATATGATTCATAATCAAATCACTACAAGAAAACATCAATTTTACAACTACAAGAATAGTTACAAGGTACTTGCAAATGTCAGCTTTGTAACTATTTTGGAACTACTGTGTGTAGTTAGAAAAACCTCGTCGCAAAAAAAAGTTAGTCTCAAATTAGTGTCAAAAGAGCAACTATAGGGAAACTATATAATTGGTTGTATATTAGTGACTAATTTGTGATTAACGTTTTGGTCACAAAATGTAGTTGCAAAATAGCCACTTCTTCGTTCATAGGTACCGGTTATAAGTTAGTTGCTAACTTTAGTAACTAATTCGTGACTGCAATATTTATATTTAGTTACAAACTAGTCACAAAGGTTTATGACTATTTAGCAACCATAATGTTAAAACTTTTACAAACTAATTGCAAAATTTAATAATTAATAAACAACTAATTTAAATCATTTAGCTTTAAAGTAATAACTAGACTTTGACCTGTCCTCTCTGGAGGACGGGTATACCTTTTGTTTTTCATTTTATTTAAAAATTTTAATTTTCATATTTATATTTTAATTACTTTTTTTTCTTTGTAATCATATTTGTGTAAAATATTTTTTTTTCTAAAATGATGAGTGAAAGATTTTAATTTATTTTATTAAAATAGTTGGACTAAATATATATTAGTAGATTCCTTTAAAAAGACGGGTATATATATGGAAAATTTTAATTTTTATGTTGTGTTATCTGTAATCATCTTTGTGTTTAAAGTGGTTAGAGTTATTATATAGCTTGATGCGATTATAAAAAAAATATTAGATATAATGTTTATCAATTGGATATTTTAGAGATGAACAAAAAACCTAGATCCGAAGAACTGAACTGAACCCGATCCGAAAAAGTAGTGCCAAACGAACTGAAATTGATTAAATATCCGAATGAGTTCAAGTTTTTGGCATCTAAAGAACCGTAACCGAACCCGAACCAAAGTATTTTGGATTGCCAAATATGTGAAATATATTTATATAGCTATATATATTAATTATTTTTAGATTTAATGTATATTAAAAACATTCAAAATATATAAGATATTTTTTAGTTGTTCAAAATACTTGAAAATATATACGAATATTCAAAAGTACATGTCTAAAATAGCTAAAGTATACTCAAGACACTAAAAATACTTAAAATATCTATTGATTCTCAATCCAAATATTCAAATCAAACCAATTTATATGTTAATTTTAGGTATTTTGACCTATGTTATTCAAATTTATATGTAATATCTATTTTTGTTTATTGATTTTGTGAAAATTTAAATATATCAGGAATTTAAAATTTTTAAAAATTATTTAAATGAGATATCTGAACCCAAACCGAATCCGCAAATATCTGAACCGAACTCGAACAAAAATTTAGAAATACCTAATTGGGCTGAAATCTTTGAATCCAAAAATTAAAATGTGAATAGAACCAAACCGAACCCAATGGAGGCCCGAACGCCCACCCGTAGAAGATTTAATAAATAGTTTTTAATCGAATAATCTTTTGAAAACCCGTTAAACTAACTAAATTTATAGGAATATTTAATTATATCAAAAGTCGACTTAGACCCCCCCCCCTTTAAACCTTATTTGAACATCATGTGCGTTGTTAATTGATAAAACTAATGTCTATATAAAATATTAAAATTTAAATAAGTTAACGTCTGGTTGAATAAATCCCAGATTTTTATTTTTATTTTTACTAATTATTTTTTTATTAAATAAATATACAATAATTTAAATTGTGACCGTATTAAATTAACTGTTTTTTTAAAAAAAAATAGCCTAAATCATATATATTGATCTCAATTTTAATTTTGGTTGTTTCTTGTAAGAAAAAAAAATTAAAGCTAATGTTACATTATATATTTGAAAGGTTAATTATAAAACTAAAATATGAATCAGATAACATAAGAATTAACATTTATGCAGCCATTTTAAATGGTAACTGCAATACATAAATGTTTTTAAGATATCAATATTTTCACATTTTCTAATAATAATAATTTAATTTCGTATATTAAAAATATATTGAAATATTTTTATGTTTATAAAATAGAAAAAAACAATATACAATAAACAATTTCATCATAAAATTAAAGGCTATTTTAAATATGAGATTCTATTGTTAGATTAAGTAGATTTAGTTAAGATTAAATATATTTAGTTTTGATTTAAATAAAAAGTATAGATTATACATCAATGTCATGGAGTTATGAATACTTCAAAACTTCAAGATGTTTTTAAAAAAGTCACTTGTGTTTCAATAGTATTGAATTTTTTGATAAAAATATTAACTCATTTTTAGATCACAATAGAAATGAAAAATGTATTTGTAAGACCCGTTTGTACTTGATAAATATTTTACATGTTTAATGGAAAAACCTGTAAATAATGACTGAAAAAGTTTGTACTCATTAATTGTAGATTGATTTTGGAAATTTAATTTTACTTAGATACTTTAAATATTGATTTTAAAACTATTTAAAATTTATTTAAAGTTATTATTTCTAAGCGCATATATTTAGAAAATTAATGTCATATTGATTTAGAGAATAATTATTTAACGTGGGAAAGGCAAGTCAATTTCTTTGCAGCCCATATTTTTGATTATTAAAGCTTTGGATTTGTGGTCGAAGCTTTGGGTGTAGATGGTTGTTTATATTGTAAAATAATAGGTAGCTTGCAGTACAATAGTTGGAAGCGTAGGATTAGGATAGTTGGAAAGAATATAGGATCAAATATTATGCATATTTTTTTATTATATATTTATTTTAGATATTGTAACTAATTTAACACGAGTTGGAAAGAATATAGGATCAAATATTTTTTGTTATTGTTTTGAAAAATATTTGCAACTATAATGATAACCCATATTTCGAATCACGAGCATATGCTGTTTTTTTTTAAAAATAAATTGGCTTTTATTTAATAGTATTCAATAATTGTAGTTTGATGGTTTATTTTCAATAGAAGAGGGAAAATAAATATTTAATGATTTGAGGTTTAGGGTTTTGTAAATATGGAATTATTGAGTTATGATCACATATGTTAGGATTTCATAATTCTGAATACTGCCGAAATACATACCTGTTAATCTTTATGTATATATATTCCCATGTCTACTGAAAGCTTTGAAATGTTGAACCAGGTGTGTTGTTAGAGCATGACGGTTGACTGTGTAAGTGTCAATACATAAAAAAACAGTACAACCTACTTTATAAGCAATGACAAACCTATGGTTTACAATTGGTATCATAAATACAAATAATACAGATAGTTTTTAGACTTTAATTATTAAGTTAGAAGCGACAGAGAAATAAACAAATAGTTTGTTGGAATAAAAAAAATTCAGTGGAATAATAAAGATAAATAAAAAGTATAGCTTAAAAATGATTCAGTGCCGGCCCTGGGGTGAAGCAGGTAAAGCAGTGGCTTTAGGCGCTACATGTTTATATAATTTAAGGGGCGCAATTATTAGGGAACGTCACATTTGCCTAGCTGTTTGAGATTCTGCAACTGTAGACTTTTGGTGACAAGTTCGACCCCTGTTCCCATCATATTGTTTTTTCCTCTTAATTTTATTTTTCTTCTGGACAATACTATAGTAATTAATAACGATTTGGCATGAATATGTTGGTTACCTTTTCTAACAACTTACTTTCTTTTACTACAACACTATATATATAATTAATAAACTATTTAACTAATTAAATCCTGATTACTTTTTTAATGAGGCATTTTTCTTCTTGACTCTCCCAATCTCTCATGTTCACGTTTTCTCTATTTCTTCATCTCTTTGTTTTAATAAATTTTTATATTTAATGAAAAAATTTATAATATGAGAATACAAAATATCTTAAATTTGGTTCTAATATTCTGTGAGACATTTCTCAAACAGAAATTAGTGTTAATGTTAACTTTTATGATTTTATCATATGTATCGCTATATTATACAATCTATGTTCTTCTTCTTATTCTTTAAAAAAATAGAATTAAGAATCAATCAAATGAATTGTCAATGGAATACAAACCATCTAAATGTGGTTATTCAAAGTTGATCAATGGTTTTGTGAGAAAAAAATTGTATTTTATTTTATTTTTTGGATTGACCAAAAAAGGAAACAAATCGAGTTTTATTAACATGTATATTTGATTATATATTAAAGATGCAATAAAAAGTTAGTTATATATATAGGGCATTATTTTTTGGATTCGCTTTAGGCGTCACGTTAATCCGGTCCGGCTCTGATTACATGGTCCAGATACATGAAAAAAAATAGCCATTAATATGCATGTATCATTTGAACTATCATATGTAATTATTATTATAATATATGAATGAAAAATTGCAACTAATTTGTGACCTGTTCATTTTTAACTAAACTAAGTAATCACAAAACAGTCACAAAGTTAGAGCAACCATTTTGCAAACACAAGTTTTAGTTTAATGTGTGACTAATTTATAACTATAAGTTTGTAATTACATATGTAGTTGTAAATTAGTTATAATAGTGCTACTTTATTGCGACTATGCTGATTAGTTACGAAAACGTCACAATTATGTAGCAAAAAAAGCGACTTAAATACAACCATTGATTATGGTTGCAAATTTGCAACTAAGATATGACTTATTATTTGTAATTGCAAAATAGTTGCAAATTAGTTTGAATTTAGTCACATAATTTTGCAACCATAGGTTGTAGTTTGCAAAAGAAGTCTCTAAATTGATGTTTTCTTGTAGTGAATGAGCTCAAAAGTCCATCACTATGAAGCTTTTGAATGCGTTTCTCATTTATGTGGCCCAAACGACAATGCCAAAGGAAAGTTTGATTCGTGTCGTTAGACTTGAATCTTTTGGTACTAATATTATAGACCTGCACACTTTGGTCTAGATGATGTTAGGAGTTTTCAAGGCTCCTAAGGTAAATGATGTAGTATAGGAAAGTTGTCGACCAATTCCAAGGGATTCAAAGCAATGAGAATGCAGGTGCCTTTTTAATCTAAGTGCAACCAGAGATTTAAATTATTTTAAACTAATACTAGAATGCAATAATAGAATGATAACTATCTTAACTATTGGAAAGGAGAACTCATGGGTATAAGGAATTTTGACTTTGGGTGATCAAGTATAAAACAAGGATGGCAAATGATGAATCAAACAATTAACCTTAAGCCTAAACACAATCTTAAGCAAGCTCTATGTCTAGATGAATGCTCATTTGATCTCAAAGTTGTTTGCTGCCACAACTGGTGCTCTGATTCCTAACAGTTGACTATTGTAGGTCGGGCCGTCATAAGCACCAATAGGGCGAGCTGGTGGCTGTTGGTCGGCCATGTCAATGTTCAACCCCTGTGTGTGAGCTAGCTTCTCTTCTTGTCTTCTCTTTCTATCACACTCTCTCTCTAAAGCTCTGATGTCTTCTGCTCTTGGAACTAGGTTTGTTGGACCCCTGCTCCTCAAGTTCATACACCTGTAAATCAAATGTCGGTGAAGAAAGAAAATCAGTAACCAGCAAGACTAAAAATGACTTAGTCTCAAACAGACTACTAAATCTCAATGTTTCAATCTACTCAGAATTTGGCAACGGTGCCAATTTGATGTTAGGAGTTTTCAAGGCTCCTAAGGCAAATGATGTAGTATAGGGAAGTTGTCGAACCAATTCCAAGGGATTCAAAGCAATGAGAATGCAAGTGCTTATTTAATCTAAGTGCAACCAGAGATTTGAATGATTTTAAACTAATACTAGAATGCAATAACAGAATGATAACTTTCTTAACTATTGGAAAGGATAACTCATGGGTATAGGGAATTTTGACTTTGGGTGATCAAGTATTAAACAAGGATGGCAAATGATGAATCAAACAATTAACCTTAAGCCTAAACACAATCCTAAGCAAGCTCTATGTCTAGATGAATGCTCATTTGCTAACACATCTCAAACATCAAATCTCTTTGGTTGAATGATATGAAAGCAATCATTAAGAACAAGTTTATTAGCTATCCTAACACTCTTAACAACAAATATCTTTGGCAAGATGCATTAAGAGCCTAGTAGAGTTGTCTCAGACATTTCATCAAACACCTTTTGGGTGGGAAATGTCTAGAGATCAACTTTTGAATGATCAGTACAAAAGAAGCAATAAGAACACTCTACTAGCAAGGTTTGAGATTGATCTACATTAAAAACATATCTAACCTAATCACCCTAATCTCCCTAACCCATGAATTCAACAAATGATTACTCACTAATCTCCATGATTCCTCTCAAACCCATGATGGATTTCAGATTAATCATGTAGAGATACAGAAGAGAAATCCCAAGAACAATAACAATCAAGCAAAAGAGATTCTTTCTTAAGAGAGTTTTTGTGTTCTTCCATAGAAAATAGGATAATCTGCCAATGGTGGTTTACATGGTACTTAAACTTAGGTTTAGAAGTCTAAAAACGTGCTTAAGAAATTGCAAAAAGGTCTTTGAGAAATCATAAGTTCGACCAGAAAAAACACATGGAGCGACCTAGCATAGCCACTCCAGGAGGTCGCTCCCGACGCGTTTTTTTGTGTCTCGCCTCGTTAAAACGTGAGCGACTTGAGCTGGTCGCTCTGGGATGTCGCTCTGGATGGGAGCGACTTGGAGGTGTCGCTCTGGACTGGTCGCTGTGGATGGGAGCAATCTTGGTAGGTCGCTCTGAGAGGTCAAACAAGGTGGATATACCTCTAGTAAATTGATCATAACTCCTTCATTACCTCTCCAAATGACATGAAACCACTTCCATTAGAAAGATAACTCAATTTCATGTGTCTCCACAAAATTTCAGCAACAGAAGATTTCTCTAAGGCCTCCATCCATGCTCATCTTTCACTCCCCTTTTTGATCACATTGTTTCCAAATGCATCCAAATGTCTCCAATAACTTCATTTGGAACTCCAGTACTTAATAGGGACTCATGTATACGAAATCACTACAAGAAATGTATCCAATGGCCAGGGAAATCAGTGTGGCTAAAGGATCACATCTCTGGCTAAAATGAAAATCGCCACGTATGGCCATGCTTATTTTTCGTTGATATACGATCGTTGCTAAAGTGGAAGTCGTGGGTGTTCGTGGCGTATGCTACGATTTTGCCAAGGCTTGTGAACGTGGCCATTAGCTACGAATAAGCCATTATTTAGTCCCTGGACAAAGGCCACGCTTATCACCACGCTTTTGCCTCGTTAAATCCTTAGCTATTTGCCATGAATTGGCTACAAAAAAATCCTAGCAGATTTACCACGATACAGCAACTGAATGTTCCCTAAGTAATAGCCACTTATGAAATGTATCCATTTTTGTGGCAAACTAAAACATTTAAATGTTAAATTATAATTTAATTTTAACCAATAAGTTACTAAGCGATTTATTTTTTAAATAACAAAAAAAAAATAGAAAACGAAACATTAATATCCGAAATGATTCTAATTAAAATGAAGTCATACAAACAGACATTCATATGTTATAACAGAAACATAACATACACATGTTCTAACATACAAAGAACATACATATGTTCTAATACCAAAAAAGAACATTAATACGTTCTACCAAAAAAGAACAGTTAATATGTTCTACCAAAAGAGAGCATTTCATACGCTCTATATGCCGTTAGTCCTATTTAATACATAAAAAAACTAAGCATAGTGCTACTGGTTGAGATCATTCTCAAAGTATCCATCAAAAGACTGAGGTTCCATGTCTCCTAAGTTGATCTGAATGGTAGGAGGAGCTTGTGTTTGGCGGTTTAAAGTTGGTGACTGCTGTTCTGGAGTTGCTTCCTGTGCTGGCTGCGCTGGATTAGTAGTTGTTGATCTGAGGACTACTGATGGATCAATCCCATTTGCCTCCAGTAGCCTTCGTGAGGCTTCCATGATAGCAGCAATGTGTGTGGCCATGGAGTTGATGTTACCTTGCATGGAACTCATGTTGCCTTCAATGGAAGTCACCCTTGTCTCCAATTGCATTGTGCGTGGGATAGCAGTTGAGGTGGAAGGAGTGGAATCACCATAATAACAATGAGCAGAGCCAAGACCATAAACACGCCCTTTGCAAGGTGGGATAAGCTATTAACAATAATTGTGGCAATCAAATAACCACAATAAAGTTTTAAACTAAATTAGTTACAAGCCATTTACCTCAATAAAAAACTTATCAAGTTGTTGTGGTGTTGCTGCAGTAGACTGTAGACCCCTCCCCGCCAAGTTCTTCTACAATTTTCTTTGCACGACCATCTGCAAATGTGCCATCTTTCCGAGTGTGGGTCTTTCTCACAAGATCAATCAAGGAGGGTTCGATCCCACCATTAGCAACCATCTGAACACCATGTAAATAAGTTTATGTATTAGTAAGAGATTTAATAGTAATATAACTTCAAGTGAGTAAGTTTTAAAACTACATTCATGTTTACCATATCATATTTGATCTTCATAAATGGTGTTGAGCCAGCAGTGTGTATGTGTTGACCTAGAACTCCGTGATCTGAGCAGCGGCTGTCAGAAGCAGACTTGCTTTTCTTTTGAGCAGGTTCAGTACCCCAATATGTTTGCAAAGCATACCAATTTTCTGAACTCATGAATGGAGGTATCTTGCCACTCCTCTTGCGCTTGCTGATGAAGTTGGAGATCAACGACATCATTGTCTTCTTCCAATGTAAGCGCACCACATTGTCATGAATGGGGTCCCAGTAATACTTTTGCTGCAATGAAACAGAAAAGGATTATGCAATCAGAATAATATGTACTAATATGAGATTGTCATCAGAGACCATGCTATAATTGTGCCAGGCTCCCCTCCAGTCAGAGGTGTAGATTGAAGTGCAATCATCAGTTAGACATTTGTCAATCTTAAACCTTCAATCCAATAAACAAAGAAAAGATGATAACATTACTAACAGAGGCAAGTACACATATACTTTAACAGATCTAACTCACCAAAGCCCATTGTTTTCTTTCTCAGGATGTATGAGAGGCTTCCAAATGCATCCAAATGTCTTCAATAACTCCATTTGGCACTCCAGTACCTAATAGGGACTCATGTATACGAAATGAAACATAAACATGTCTAAATCTTAATCTATATGATGAAAATGCATATGAATGAATAGCTAAAACCATGTAAATATGCAAGATATCATTAGAATATAAAGCCCATTCTCTAATGGACCGCTACCATAAAATATATCATTACGATCAAAAGAACAACACTTGTTTTTGTTCGAAAACTGAAATCCTTCCAAGTCCAAACAAGGAATGGAAATAATATTCCTACATATAGCAGGTATATAGTAGCAATTCTTAAGTTCTAAAACCAAGCCTGAAGGTAAAGGCAAGTGAAATGTTCCCACGGCTAATGCAGCAACTCTTGCTCCATTTCCCACGCGTAGTTCCACTTGTCCTTTCTCCGAAATTCTACTGTTACTTAGGCTATTCATATTCGTACAAATATGAGCACCACAACTGGTATCCAATACCGAAGAAGTAGAACCAGAAGTAGTAACATTTACTTCTTTAACATAAATACCCTTAGACAATGTTTTAAAAGTCTTTTTCTTTTTCAGATTTTCCAAGTAGTGTTCTTTGAG